>CM061157.1:9771177-10371177 GCA_030710495.1 Labroides dimidiatus
GTTACAAACAATTCAGAGCTGATTTTTGTCTTTAAATATCTTTAAATGAGACATGTTTCTGGACCGGTCTGGTGAATGAGGCTCATTTTAAGTCTAAAAAGACACTTTTACTAAAAATAAGACAAAAACACTTCCTAAGATTTCAGTTTTTTTGCAGTGTTCACAGTTAAAGCCCTCCTTTTATTACCAGAAGCAGGTGAGCAGCAAGCTTGAGGAGTGCTCAGCTTTCATTAGTTTTCTGATTCCATGGAGGCATTAGTAGCTCAATCCATAAGAACTTAGCTTGAACTGAAGGGTTACTGCTTCAGGTACAACTCCACCAAAATATGGGAATTGGTACTGCCTGCCTGGGGAGCTCACAGTTTCCTCCGTCACTGCATGTCCATGGATACTGGACTGCCGATCGTGAGGTGTGGCAGACCATTTTTAAAAAGATTTTTGCTGCAACGTCAAAACCTTTGTGTTAACTTGAAACAGTCGACTTAAACTAGTCAGAACAGCGTTCCGGTTTCTTTAAGCGAGCAATTTGAAGAATCTGTCCCTGTGTTAAATCCCAAGATAAAGATCAGATTTTAGATTGGCCAGTGTGTGGGTGTTCTCTGAAGATTTTATCCTGTACCCCTCAGCCTCGCCTCACCTGCTCACCCTGCTGAATAACAATTGATGCTTTTATTTTGTAATTTCATAGTTTTTAATTATATTCATCCAGGGGGTCTTACTGGAGCCATGCTCAGCGCAGCAATTATGCCCATGAGGGGAGTAATGAGACATTTAGAGGACGACGCAGCAAAAGGTTCCAGAGACGCTGTTCCACACATGTTCACGAGTTCAGCAAATATGCACACACCCACACATTGTATCCGCTTATGGAAAAGCAATTAGGAGATAAGCAATCAGGTAGAGTGAGAGGGAGAGAGAGACAGAGGCAGAGGGAATGAGAATGAGAGAGTGACTAAAGTAACAAATGAGCTGTGATAGTTGTTGTGGGGATGATTTGCTTCCTCTCAGAGGGAGCAAACTTCCTCCGTGTGTCACTCTGGAGACTTCCATTAGGCTGCAGGTAGAAACATGAACTCATCTCCGTAGTTAATGGAAGTGCTCTTTGCATGCATGTGTGCTATGTACGAACGTGTTTAATGAAAGTTGTGTCTGTTTGAAGTAGAGGAATGAGAGGAGGGGAAAAAAATGTGCTCAAACTAAGGAGACAGCAAATCAAGACAAATGTAAATGTCACAAAGAGAGCAGCTGTATGAGACAGGAGGAAGTGAAGCGTCAGTCTGGGCTTTCTGAAGAATGCCAACACGGCCGCTCTGTGAGAAATCGCTGTCAAACACTGCTGAATCATTCAGCTGGCAACTGAGAGGGAAAATAAAAACCCACATCACAATTATTCTTTGTTTTTGCAACATATACCCACCGTCTATCTTCAAAATGTCAAGCTTCAATGGATAAAAAGATGAAATGTTAGTATGCACTGGTAGAGTTCTTAAGGTCATATCCAGTATTCCAGTAAGCCAGGATGCCTGACCACGCATGATCTAAAGATCTATTTCAGGCTAAATCCTTATTATGCCTTCCACCATCCTCTGACTGCAAAAGATAGAGTTAGGAAACAGATTTTTCCCACATTGCACGAAGTGATTATTCTCTCATGAAGCGTAGATGCACACAGCTCTAACATAGGTTGTTTTTTTTTTTTTTTTGAGTTGTATTTCTGCGAGCCGGTTCATGCAGCCCATTTCTAAACCACAGTTTCACTCTAAGAGCTAAATCATATTTGCAAGCAGTTCCCTGTCACATGGAGGAAAGCGTGTTGTGGTTTTGCAAGATCTTGTTTTCAAAAAAATGCTGCCTGATGCTGTGAGAAACAAGGGTGAGGGCATTGATCTCGATTTCGTGTACCGACTGAATGCCAAGCGATTAGTTAAGGTAGCACGACAGCATAAATAGTCGATGGAGAGACTTCATTATAAGCTAAATTTGCCTCGGGCAGCACAGGTGAACAGATTTCACATGCCACCCAGGCGTTCATGGATGATATCAATACAAGAGCACAAAGCAGAGAGAGACTGGAGACACGAGGTTCTTGTTACTTACAGGATCAATGAGAGGTTGAACTGATTAAAAAGCTGCCACACACTGCTTCTTGCTTATTGTTTTCAACTAAATTGCAATGGATTCCTTGAAAATTTGTAGAAAATGAACAGAGACAAGTTTGTGTAGCTGATGTAAGGTAAAAAGATTCATTTTCTTTCTGAGCATCCCTTTAACCCTTTCTGTTTATGGGCTGTAAAACCAAAATATCAAGCTTAAAGAAGCTTAAAAAACTTAGAAGAGCTGATGGAGATGAGTCTGCATGGGATCCTGTGTTAACTTTTACTCTGGCACTTGATTCAAAGTTTAGATTTTATAGAGTAAATCCACAGCAGGCTGAAGTCAGTGCTTTGTTTGATCAGCAGTTTGTGTAGATTCCCCTCAGGCTAAAACCACATAAAGTAAGAGACAGTGCATTTAATGTGGTTTGGTACCAAGCAGTAAGACAGAGATGGAAACATTTCCCTGCTCACTCCTTCACAGCTTAAGTAACCAAAAGAATTTAAATGTTAAGGTGATTCTTGTGCCAAACGCTGGTAATAGTACACACAAGAATTTTACATAACGATACTAAAAAAAAGTCAAACAAGAGGAAAGGGATGTGCATCCTGACTGAAATGCTGTGGAGATTTATTTTTAACTTTAATCAAGCCTGCATTACTCCATCAGTTGGTGTTTTACAAGCACTAGATTATCATTTTTATTTTATTTTATTTATTCATTTTAAACTCATCAATTCCAACTTTTTAAGCTCTGAGAGGAAAGCAGAAGTAATTTCCAAACAGCATGACTTTCTAAGACTTTCTAAGATTTTCATAAGCAGAATTTCTGGAGACAATACAAGTGATATCTGTAAACAGCTGTTTGATTTAGAATTCAGGATGCATCAGTGCCTGAGTCTGCAAGAGTGTTTGAGACACAAGAGGCTGTAACAGGACGGAAAGAAATAGAGCAGACATTCAGGCAGATAAGAGCTGCTGTGCGGCCTCTCTGTGGGATTAACTGGCTGTTAAAGAACTAATCTTTAAGGACCGACGGTACCACAGATGACAGCTTTTGTTTTTCTGAGTTAAACTGTAAACATGTCAATTGACAGCAGAGACACAGGAGGAGGCAGGAAAGTGGAACATGTCCCTCTCAAGCAGAAGCAAACTATTTATAGAAAATACGCACCACGTACAGAAGCTACAGGGTTTTTCTGTTTGCTGCATCGGCTGTAGGTTGGACACAACCCTTAGTTGCATCATCTGGCATCTCCTTTTCAAAGTTACTGGTACTATCAAGATAACCTAACATGAAAAAAACAACAACAAAGAGACCAAACAGATGTCCTCTGAAAACCACATGAATGTCTTTTGGCTATCTGAATAAGGTAATAATACCCAATAATACCCACGAATACCCAACTACAAAAGTCTTTTTAAAGCTCATGTGAGGAGTTTGTTTGTGTGTTGACTTTGGTGCCCCATGTGGACAGAAATGTACATATTTCCTGACAAAAAAATAAAATCTAATTCAGAATTTTTTTAAGGAAAGGTAGCATCTTTAGCTTGCTGTTGATAATCTTATCTGACACCTACCCTCTCACTGCAGTTTCAAACATTACTGGCTTTTAACAGAGTCTTACTTAATGATGATTGTCATATTTGCTTACAGGATTTGGTTTACAATATATTTTGTCCTCATAACTTTATCCCGTAACAGATTAACCAAACATTGACCTGCAATAACTTCAAAAAGTCTGAATTTGTTTATTTTTAAACCTTTAAGATTTGACTGTGATCAAATGGTACAGTCAAAAGGGCACCACAGAACCTCACAAAAATGACACTACAGTAAATTTAAGGTCAGGATTTTCTTTTTACAGCACTGCATCTAAGTTTTGACTTATTACATCATTTATTCTCTTTTATCTGAAGTCAGTTTGGTCAGTCCCTGCATCAGGCCTCCTTTAATGCCAAAGTTCCCTTAAGCAAGACAGTGCCGCTGGCTGTACCCTGCTCAGGTAAAATTAAGATAATGTCAAACATGTCTCAGAAGTGAAGAATAAAGCTCCACTGGAAAGGAAACAGCCATTGTTACATGCTCCCGACATGTATTTATTTAGACATCTATCAATCACAGCATTACTGTTTATACTCATTCCTTTCACTGTGCTAACTCAATACTCAGCCTGTCTTGTAGACACGTGTCGTTGGCGGCTCGGTTGTCTCTTTGACCTGATACTAAAGGTCCCTCCAGGAGGGAGGGATGATGGAGGAAAGCCATGAAAGTTGCTGACAGGCTCATTAATCAGAAGCCAAGACCGAGAGGTCCTGGTCTTGTGTTCGACATGAGACGCCACACCTCAGACACTGACTTGTTGCTCACGCCCTGCCTGAACCATTGCTTCCCCTCAAAGGTCAGACTCATAAAGCACCAAACACCAACTGTGTGTGTGTTTGATTTGTTTCGCTGAGTGTGCCTCCTGCTTTATCAGCTGCACAACTTCATCGTCTTTATGTTCATTTTCTAATCGTACAGTTTTATTTCTTCAGCTCTACTTTGTGTGTTAAGTCAGTCAGTCCGTCCACATCTGTTTGCCTGCTTCCTGCACATTTCAACAAGCAGTGTTGTACAATGATATACTATTTATACAGAAAGTGTGTATAATTTTTCAATAAAGATAACTGCACAAAAAACATCAAGTTGTCTCTTTTTATTTGAAATAGAAATATGGCCTTGGAGGTCATCACAATTCAATTTAAGTCAAGAAAAAAAACAACCCAGTCGCCAGAGCAAAGCAATGACATTTTACATTTCCACAAAATGACAAAACATTGACTATGAACGTTTCTGAATAAAAAATATGTATCATTACAACATTTCTAGGAAATGTGCAAATCGACGCCTGACCGTTTGTGGCCCTAAGGGGAAAGTGTGGGTTAAAGCTTTAAAATCAACTTCCTGCTTAAGAAATAATGTAAAATAAGTATTCACTTAAAAAAGGCATCAGGTTGGCTTTTTCATGCCTGTTTTATAATTACATCGATCCATTTGAGTTCGTATAATCCCAGATCCCCAGCTATCATAAAGACCCACTGTACATTACATCATGTGTGTCAGTATTCAGCCATAATATATTCATTCATTAGCTGTATAGCTATAATCCATAGAGAAATAGGATTTTTTTTAATTGATTATTGGTCACTGTAAAAATGCACTGCAATCATTTTGCTAGCTTACTGTAATATAAATGATTTTAATTATTTTTCACTCAAAAGAAATGTAGACGTGTTGCCATAACGATGCTGAGACACCAGACCAACAGCTGCCCTAAATCATCTTACATAAACAATGTTTCGCTATAGTTTGAGACACTGGATACAGATTGTAAAGCTGAAAAATTGTTTTCTCTTTGTCCAAAGGGTCTGATGTATTGTTAAAAACTTTAAGCTAAGTGTCACAATTATTCACATATGCAATCAGTGGTTGGTAACCACCCAAAACATAACATTGCCTGATCCCTAACTTACATCTAACACCCAACATAAAGCAGATTTAAAGCAAATTTAAAGCAGATTTTGAGCTTATATTTAAGCATATTTTTACAAATGTCGGGTGCGAGTGTTAGGTGAGTATGTCGGGTGTGTCGAGTGCAAGAGTCAGGTACGCTGGGTGCAGTGTTGACAGCATTGGATCCAAATGTAGGGTGCAAGTGTCGAGTACAAGTGTCTGGTACGTCAGGTGCAAGTGTGGGGTGCATCGAGTGTGAGTGTCAGGTTTGTCGGGTGTTGGGTTTCAGTGTTGTGTAACAGTGTTGGGTAGGAATTTTAGATGCCAGTGTTGAGTATGAATGTCGGGTGCAAGTGTCAGGTATGTATGTGGTGTACGAATGTCAGGTGTGTCTGGTTTGAATATGGGGTGTGAGTGTTGGGTGAGTCTAGTGCAAGTGTTTGGTGCAAATGCTGGGTGTGTGTCGGGTATAAACATTGTGAAAGTCGGGTGCGATGTCAGGTATGTGGGATGCAAGTGTTGGGTACAAATGTCTCGTGCCACTCTTGATTGTGTCTGGTGTGAATGATGGAGCGAATGTCGGGGACATTGGGCACAATGTCGGGTGTGTTGGACACGAATGTGAGCATGAGATACGGTGAGAGTATCGGATTGGTCAAGTACGATTGTTTGGTGCAATTTTCAGGGGCCAGTGTTGGTTGGTCAGGTCCAAATGTAAGGTGTGAGTGTCAGGGTCGTCAGGTGCGAATGTCACGTGTGATTGTTGGGTGTGTAGGGTCAGGTACAAATGTCGGGAGCGTGTATTGGGGGCTAATGTTTGGTGTGAGTGACTGGTGGAGTTGTGGAGTGCAGGTGTTGGGTGCGTCAGGTGCAAATGTCTGGTGCGAGTATCAGCTCCTCGGCATTCAGCCGGAAGAGGAAGTGGATGACCAGGATAAATTGGGTCGCTGCACTCATACAGTCTGTGGCTCCAACACAACAAAGAAACACCATGACACAGACATAAATAAAAACATGAAGAGCTACAGCTGCATCCATCTCAACCATCATCGTTACAATGCTGCTTTCTCTTCTGGTGAACCAAAACTAGTTCAATACACACGCATGTTTGCTCATCAAAAATGGACACAGCGCCCCCTATCAAAGTGGAGTGAGATGTTCTTGGCCAGAGGTCCGATTCTCTTTCCTGCATGTATACACAGACAAGACTAGATCCCCCACTGTCAATTTATGATCAGGCTAAGACCTTAGTCGGTCTGCTGTGTGCATGTAAAACATACTGACTGACAACATTCCATCCAATACACACCAACGCAAAATGGCTTAAAGGGCCAAAAACTTCATGACTTTGGAGGGTCACTGTGAAGAAACTATAAATGCGATGAAGAATTTGATACACACTGAAGAAAGCCAACAGATGGCTGAATGTTTTAAAGGTTGAATGAAGTTTCTGGTTGAATATATGAATGGATAAGAAGGGTTTAAATAAGGATGAAAAATGTATTAAAAATGCAAATTTTGAAGATTCTGCATTCATTTCTATGATACCAACAGTGAAAAAAGGAAAATATTTCTGGAAATTTTAGTTAAACAAATATGAACAGTCATAGCACAGTCATAGTCCTGAACAAGCTGGATGTTTCAAGGTTGAAATGGTTTGAATCAATTAAAATTTGTTAAATCGTGTATGAAGTCACAAGTGGGGCACCATTTCCACACCCATAGAGGTGAAATAAAAAATAATAGGCCTTTCTCTCTCACAGTTGAAAGCTCAACAAAAAATAAAAAAATAAGGATATGGTGCCCTCCTGTGGCCACTCTATTTAACTGCAATCTTGTAGCGATGTCTTGACCATGCAGAGCGCCTGCTGTCTCACACAGAGCTATGAGTAAAGATGAGGATGGGGGGGGGGGTCATTGCATATAGAATAGAATAGAATAGAATAGAATAGAATAGAATAGAATAGAATAGATATTATTATTATTATTATTATTATTATTATTATTATTATTATTATTATTATTATTATTATTATTATTATTATTATAATTGATGATCCTGTAAGGGTTTTAGAGAAGCTTATTTCCCCCCCATCTAGCAGCTGAGATAAGTCTGCAGTTCCCCTGGAAACAAACAGAGAGTATGAGCAGAATAACAGGTGGAATATTTCTCTGCTTTATTCAAAACATTCAGGAGCTCAAAAATCTATCAAACATCGGAAACCTGGAAAGTTTTACATCTGTGATATTGGCTTCTGCTCTTGCACCTGTGCAGTTTCACCGAAATTAGAAACTGCCACATAGTTTGTCTTTTATGTGGTCGTCTTTATTTTATTAAGTGCTAACACTGTTTAAAGATCCCAAAACTAAATAAAGTAAAGTTCAAATACTTTTGTGTAATACTATGGACAGGGCTTGAATGATATATAGGTTGACCTTTAGTTCCATGCAGATGAAGCTGTTGCAGCCTGTGTTCTCATCTCAAGGTGTGTGAGAAGCTAGTGAGCTTGGACCCCTAAATAAAAGCACCCCAGACTTATGGCTTCTGCTGTTACTTGAGGTGGTTAAAACTTTGTCACAGCTAAGCGCAGGCACTAATGGGTCTGTCAAAAAGCAGGCAATAAAGTAATATAACTATAACAGCTAAATATCATAAAATTATTTTCTGGTAAGTCACTTTGTCACAATGATAGGATGTACACAATTTAATATTTTAAACCACAAGTTCTTCACTTCATTCATACACCACTGAACAACAGTGGGGGCAACTTGGGGTTCAGTGTCTTGCTCAAGGACACTTCAGCATGTTACTGCAGGAGCTGGATTGAACCCACAATCTTCTGACTGTAGGTTGACAACTCTGCCACTGTTCCACAGCAGCCCAATGCTTTGTTATAAATCAGTCCCCTGCAGCATGGCAAAAACAAAGCTCAGACTTTAAAATTGTACTAAAAGTCTGTAGCTGAAGAGGTGCTGTAGGTATTTTTGGTTTTAGTGAAAAGCTGATGTTACCAAAAGGACACAATATTAAACATCTTTAAAAATTTACCACTATGTTTATAGCTGCTTGAAGGATGCTGCTGTATAGATATTTGTAGCATGGTGCAGCATACAGATTTTGTTGTTGTTGAAACCAGTGGGCTGAATCTGTGTTCTTTCTCTGCCCTCTCATTTATTGCTTCATTTTTTCACCAACGTTTCATTTTCTTCTCTCTTTCCATTCTTCTATTCTTCCCTCCTCACTTCCTCCCGATTTTGCTCTTTTCCCTTCCTCCAACTTTCTCATTTCCTTTCACTGCAGGTGGATTACAACAGGGCGCTGATTAAGTTAGCCGAGGCAGAAAACACCATTAATCATCTGGAAGCCAAGGTAGTTAATCTATGAATCAGGCTGTGATTTATCACTGTTTGATGGTGTACAGTGCTGCATGGTTTTAAAAACTGCAAATGTGCAATACATCTTTGTTTTTCATTATAAGTAACTACAATACTTTGAGGCTAAGTGAAAACAAATCAGAAATGTCCAATTAATTTTCTTAAACAAGAATTTGAAACTTGGTTTCATTTAGAAACATGATTGGTGGTATACATTTTTTTAGATATTCCAGAGTGGAACAGAAACTTGTTAGAAGGGGATAAAACCTTGCAGCTCTAAGAATAACCTTTGGTAACAAATGTTGTCTCAGCCAGTATTTTTTTCTAGAACTCTTTTGTATATCTGCTGATGAAACTCTGAAGAAAAATTCAAGGCAAATTTTATAAGGGAGTTTTATAAAGTCATAGTGAGTGACTTCTTCAGGAAAGATAATAAGCAAGGTGTTTCATGTCTGTATCCTACAAGACAGACCAACAGACATGAATCACGCTGAGTCCAGACATCGTCAGCACATTAGAGGCAGAGCAGTGAGTCAGACAGCATGAGAAATCTCAGAAAAGAGAAAAAAAAAAGAATGCAGGAGGAAAAGTGGAGGAGTTGTAAAGTAGCTCCATTAAGGAATTATGGGTCCCATTTTCTGCTCAAGCTGCAGTCCAAGTCACATAATCAGCACCAATTAAAATCAGCTCACTGAGCCCTCCACCTCTTCTTCATCCACTTCAGCACAGCTCTGAACCACCATCTGCCCCCCCCCTCCCAGGATCTCACAGGCATACTGGAGGAGGAGCAGGAGAGGGTGGGGGTGGCTTCACTCCAAAATCAATAGTTTTCTTTCTTACTTTTATTTATTTATTTATTTATTTATTTTTTATTATTATTATTATTATTATTATTATTATTATTATTATTATTATTATTATTATTATTATTAATAATAATAATAATAATAATAATAATAATAATAATAATAATAATTTTTAATTTTATTTTATTTATTTCTTTGTGATTGTTACTTTACAGCTAACATCCATTCAGTCAGAGATTAATGGGCTCAGGATGATCTAATTTATTCAGTTTTTATGATCCATATTTTATGTAGGCCCACTTCGACTTTTCACTGTAAACTGCACAGTGGGTAAGATATGGCTTCAGAGTTCAATGTGTTCTGCCCATAGACAGATGCACCAAAATTTCGGCATCCGGAAGTTTTCAGCGGGAAATGGCCCAAAGGTGTATTTTCGGTTTTCAGCCAAAAGACTTTTATCACCGAAACAACAAGCTGATGACGCAAGCTACAACCTCAACCGGCGATTTGTCTGGATAAAGGTTGACATATATATCTAAGAAAGACCCACAGATAGTGATTTATAAACCAGTTGTAAACCATTTGTGATAACCAGACTGGGATAATCTCGAGAAACCTGCTTGGAGAGGGAGAGCAGAGTGCAGAAAGATGAGGGTCATACCTCTCCTATAGATCAGATCTTAACTCTGTTCTTTATCAACAGACTAAACAGCCTTGTGTTATTTATCTTATTTATATGACGGGATGGTTAAGCCTTCACAACTCTCCTCTGCTCTCTGTTTTGCACATGGCAGGTCCTGGAGGAGCTCCTACCTCCAGTCAGGTTGTAGATCCCAGGTGAGTATGTGTAGCAGCAGCTGTGATGGTTGTGGAAACAAGGCCAGGTTTCTGTGCTCTTTCATGAGGAGAAACATCTGTTTCATACTATATTTCTTTCGTTGTACTGAATTGCAGAACTGTTAATAGTGTTGGTTACATTGTAGTCGATACTGTATGCTGCCTGGTGTGGTGTTGAACGATCACTTATTTTGTGTTTAATTTTTTTTCTTTTTCTTCTGCTTCTTGTCTTTTCTTGCATTTAAGTCCTTGTACATAAGGTCTGATGAGCTTCTTCTGTGAATTCTTCTTTGGTTTGCAGACATGAGAAAAACTGATTAATGTCTTTTGATTTTTTATTAATCTTCCACTTGTTTCAGGTTGAACTCTCTTCCCCTCTACAGTACAACATGCAATAACAGATGCCAATCCTCAGCGAGAAGAGGTTGTGAGGAGGTGAAAGTGAGGACGTCATGCACCCTGTCTGTTGATCGTCGACTCTGTTTGGATAGTTTACTGGACAGAGAGCCGTCAGAGCAGCTCGTCACACGAGAAGCACCTTGACACACATGGGTGCAAGTCATTTTTACATAAAAAGTTGATAGATTTTAGTAACAACATCAATGACGTGCCTCACCTTTAACACTGACTTGTACAAACACTTCCTGAAGGATGCAAAAATTCCAATTTCTGCTCAAGATTAAGTTCTGTCACTGTATCCTGTATTCTGTTCAAACATCCAACATTTCTACCCCGTTGTCACACTTGTCGGTTTGTCCCATCTCAGTCCCAGTTTGTTCAGACATGCACATACCTCTGCGAACAAATAACTCCCATTTATTGTCCCTTTTCCTGACTGCATGTTTCAGCTCCTCTGATTTGTAAGTTTGCAGCACATACAAAGAGAAGCAGCTGTGCTGTGTCACATACACTGCTACTCTCATCCAAAGCCAAGGGAAAATGGTCAAAGTTAGTTGCAGCGTTGGTAAGACAACTTTCTGTATTTATCCTCATGATTGGTCATGTAGTGGCGATTTAAGTTATAATCTTTTAACACGGCAACTTGTGTACTGCAAATTAAGCAAACAACTTTACCTTCGACTTGTGTAAAGAAGTACTTGGCAGTCCAAGTCATGTTGGAAACATCAACATCAACTTTTCTTGGTGTGAGCTGACATTTTGGGGATAACCTGGCTGGGATCACTTGTCGCTGTTCATGCAGGGACAAGGACACAGAAAGGGCCACTAAAGTCAGCCATCAGGCAGACTAAATGAAATGTTTTTTTTATCATAAGGTCATGAGTGTCAAAGTATTTTCCATAGTAAGAAAATACTGCTTTACCAGATTAGCTTCAAGATCTTCAAGAAAGACTGGTTGCATAGAAAGAAGTGTCCCATTGTCGTCTTATCAAAATATAGGACTCTGGATATTTATACGTGTATTTTTTTTAATTGTTGCCATTTTTATATATTTTCTGGATTTTAGTCAGCTGTCCTTCAGAAGCCAAATAAATGTGATTCATGAATATTTGGTGTACAGTTTTTAAACTCTTCAATCATTTCCAGAAGAAAAGAGCTCAGACTTTCTGTAATGGAAGCCAATTTATTAGACAGCCTTGGTACATAGTAGGTACAACATCATGGAAGTATTGTTTGTGCTTCAATACTCGCAAACATACAATCCCAATAAGTTAAACAGTTGTAGGACAGACTAATGTATCATTATTTTTTCTCTGATAAATAATTTAGATTCTTGAATAAATCAGTTGAGTCGAGGGAGCGAATCCTATACAACAGCAAATCATGATAGAAAAAAAGTCAACACAAAGTCAAGCGTTTGCATCACAGAAAATGCATTATAGTGCAATATACGACTTGTTTGGCCAGGAATGAGGGGAAGGAGAAGAAAAAACAAGTGAAAAGGTGAGTGTAAATGTTGGTGTGTTCATTTTTTTTTTTCGCAAAGCCATTCACCATTAGAGGGTTTTACATTGCACCAGAGGAGGGAACAGACAGAAAAAATTGATATTGGTTCTTTTTCCCAGTTGACGACTAACAGCTAGAGCTAAACATCACAAACACAGAGGCTTCACATTGGCATTTTTAAAGGAAAGTTTCACTACTTCACAGTTAGAAATATCACCAGCCAACAGTGAGACGCTAAAACAGCAACATATGGCATATACACAACACTACTCAGTGCATGGCCCAATTAAACATCATTACTAACCAAAGGTAAGACATATTCTGACACAATACTGAAATACAACTGGCCCTGTTAGATTATTCATTAATATCAGCAAGCAACGGCCTTTTTGACAATAAAACGTGAAGTTTGTCCGGAGAAAGGAAAAGGTTGTGGTAAGTAAATACTTTACAGTCTGGACAGCCGGAGGAGGGATGGTTCTTACTTTTTACAGAGTATTTTCTACTTCCTACATCTGCTCGACCTGGTGTTTTCAAAGTGCTTCCCTGAAAATCTTCGTTTTGAGTATCAAACGCACAAAGCAAATGTATCAGTGACTTCCAAAAGGCTCCATCTTTGGACTGCAAGATGAGTCCTGCCCACTTTGATTTGCCACCAACCCCCACAGTGGCTCTCGATTTTAAGTATGAGTTGGAGACTGAGGCTAGCTTAAAATATACAATGGTTTTACCCCCCTCCCCGAAAAACAGTTTGTAAACATACACAATGATTCTAACACTAATGTTGCATAGTCCTAGTCTTTGATATCGACCTATATGCCCATGATGTTTCAGAGGCAGCTTTAATTTGTTGCAAGCATAACTAGCCATTGGCAGGATTCCTCTATGTGCAAGTAGCGCATTGTCCGGAGAGAAAACATGACTACTATGGCTACCAGACACGTAACAGCAGCTCCAACCAAGCCCAAAGATACGCGAGCAGGATTTAGCTTGTAAGGTACTCAAAACAGAGATTTTCCAAGTAAGCCCATCTTAGGAAAAAGCAAAATATTAACTCTGCGGCTCCCAAAACATCCACACTGGATACAAACACATTAACAGTCCACACGAGTCCAAGCATGCTACTGAATACGAACATCTCAAATGGGCAGGGGGCGTCGGGGGCGGTTAGAGTCCTCTTTGATAAATATATTGCATGTTCACTGATATGATATATTTTACAACATCAATCTCTCAAACTGCACATCCCTCCTCCACTGGCTTTCAATAAAACTCACAGCAAGGAGGAAAACCAAAGGAGCAAAGAAGAGATATGTCTACCTTTACACATTCTAGCAAGTTTTCTTAGCATATAATATTACATTTTGGTAATTTCAGTTTTAAATGGCCTTCTGCTCTGATATTTAAACCTATTGAAATAAGTTCATTTAGTTGCATCCATTGTAAAACATGAGAATACTTGCAGTTTTATTCTTTGATACAACATATAATTTTTTTTATCATCTAAGACGTCTTTTTTTCTTCTCAAGCAAGATGCATACACATTAATGTGGGTTGTACGGGGAGGATACAGGTGACGAGGAGGAGGAGGAGGAGGAGAGAGATGTAATTGGAGGATTTTAGCTTGTCACTTCCTCTTCTGGTTTGTTCATGGCCTTGAGCTGCTCCAGCAGGGTGGTGGGGGTGAGGAGGTTGGTTGATCCTGGAGACAAACACATTTGTAAAACACAGACACATGCAAATACAGACAGTTAGATCTGCACCGTGGGAAAGAAACAGATAAAAATGTGTTTTCAGCTCTTTAAATGCAGGTTACTTTTAATGAGTGTACTGTGATGTGATGTTAGTGACAACTGCAAAACTGGGGAACCTAAAGTTTTAAAGCCTTTTTCCTAACTGCGAAGAGTTAGTCCATGTTAAGTGCATTTGCTGATTATTTCCCAAAAACATTGACATTCCTGAATTTGCTTTGTCACAGTTGTAAGACGTCATGTAGGCATTAATCAGGATCATTTTCACAGTCTGTGGAGACAGATCTTTCTCCAGAACTTATCTGAAAGTAGGCCGATTACCAAAACCACTGTGTAATAAGACATTTACAAACTGTACTTTTTTTTTTTTTTTAAGTTTAATTCCCCCAAAATGTATGACTCCCAAATTACAAGTATGGAATATGTTAGAGTCTACAAAGTACAAAGTCCAGTACAAAGTACATAAATATGAAAATACCTGGAAAGGCTAAAATATTTATAGCTTTAAGAACAATTTTATCCAAAAACTCTCATTTTTTTGGGAACATTATTTCATAAGGTCTTGATTAAAACCACGATGATGCAAGTTTTAAAGGGCCATCATTGAGACCCTAAATTGGAGGGTAAGAAGGCACATTTGAAATTAGGACCCAGGGGTATAACCCTTCTTTGAGAAGTGCCATGTAATCAACTCAGACATCTGGCTTATGCTTGTAAATGATATATAGTTTAATTTGGACATAAATGCAGCTTGAGAATACAGAAGCATGCACATTAATGACGCAACAACAGGCATGAATCTGTGAGGTCAACACATTAAGCCTGTTTGAAATCCTGCAACACCAAACGTGCCTGCAAACGCACTGCCAATCAGGTGTCCGATGAGTGTGTTTGAATAAAGGTGTATAAAGAGCATGCAGACAGCTGAAAAATACTCTAATCTACACATCATGATGTCAGGCAGGGTTAGGTTTATCTATCTAAACATGGGTGTAAATGTAAAACTTAGTCACCTGGTACACAGGGAATGAACTGTTTTGACAGCTGAAGACACATTTCTGACATTTTTAAACTCAAAGGGTGATAGTTTGGAGTAAAGCAAACTTAGTGCCAGCGTCACTCTTTGTTAAATTACCTGACGGGCAGTGGGATTACTGCCAGCTGAATTCTTCATCATACAGAAGGCAAACAGACAGTTTGATTTACTCCTCACATCTGTTCAACATTTTCCACAACATTTAACTACACTGATTTGTTTCTGTGCAAAGCTGCATGTTTCTTCCACTTTAGTTTGGTTTAAAGCTTTACTTTCACTCACTTACAGTAAAGCTAAACTTGCTCCTAGGGGAGGGTCAGAACAAGAAGTGGAAGAATCGTCGGTAAAAACAGCAGAGAGAAAAAGGCAAGCCCATTTCAAGTTGTGTTATTATGTTGATGGGGGGGGGGGGTTGTAAGTGTCAGGGGTCACAGGTGAGGGGTTAAGTGGGGGTAAAGGAGATCAATGTCCAACTGGCTTCACCTGCTTCTCTGCTGTTCCCCAAACACACAGCTTTGTGGGCTTTGCTGCCCCAGAAACACAACACTGAGACGTTGATGTCCAACATCAGCAAATCATTTCTGTACATGTCTAGTTGAGACCAAAATAGCAGATTGAAAACAAAGATTTGTTTCATAAGTGATGGTCATTTTGCTCAGGAAGTACTGAATGCAGCAGTATGTCGGGGAGCAGCCATACTGCTGATGGTGAGAGCTGCTTACTGAGAAAACCAGAAAACCAAAGGTTGGTTTGTAAAGGATAGCGCTTTAGCAGATTAGTAAGGGATGAGATGGTTACCCAAGTCTGTAGGATTCAGTCTTCAGTAAGTGAAAGTCCAGCATTTTATGTGAATGTGGTCTTGTATGGGAACGTGTATGTAAGGTGTGTTCAGATTTAAGAATTCATTGCAAAAATAGACGATGGCATGGTTATGAATATGAATGCAAATAAAGAGTATTAATACATCTGCCAGGAAGTCAAAATGTAGAATTACAGAATTTAATGGAACTGCTTTGACTCTTAACACATTATTGATGTTGTGCAAGTCTATGAAATCTTCACAACTACAAATGCTTTGACTGAAATGACCATGTATTACTGTATTACCCCTAAAAACTGATCAAAAAGAACGTCCTCTAGCAACTGATCAGGGTAGAGTTTCCTACCCAGATTCTTTCGAATGCAGAATTTTTTCTTTGTTGTATGTGTTGGAGGAGTGACTGCTGCGAAGGATGCATGTCTGAAAAAATGAAAGTTCTCTTGCTCACAGACGGAGGGGACTGGTGGCAGCTATTGGACATGTGCAGCACCTGTATATTAGTTCATTAGGTTGCTAAAGCGTATCAGGTGGAACAGTACTACATTCCCAGACTCTGTCAGCAGAGAGGCATCAACGTGGCTGTGACACAAGGGACAACTTTCAAAGCAATTTAACTTAACTGTTTCGAAGCAGTAACCGATTCCTGTTTTTTTAACATCTTGGTTGCCCAAAAAACTTGCCCTTTGTACCAGCAAACTGATGTTGTTATTAAGATAAGGAGAAAGAGTGCAATAAGCGCCCTCTGCAGAAGAGTCATGAGGCATGTTAGCATGTAATGGTGGTCTGAGAAAAAGTGACATGGACCAGGTCAGAGGACTGAGAGTCAAAGAAAATACACAAGGAAAAAGGAGAGAATCCTTTTTTTTTTAAATCCAACTCAAGGACCTGTCCTAAAAACCTTTGCGAGGACTTGACTAAAAAAAAAAAAAAAAAAAAAAAAAAAAGACGACTAAGAACTAATAAAGATGGATCTCGGGGTAGATTAAATCAGGAGTTAGTTAGGCTCAAAAGGCCTTAGGGTGGCTGTGGAGGGGGCGATTTAATCCACCCAGCTGAGATGATGGGAGGAGGCAGCAGGGATGGGGTCTCAACCCCCTCAGGCATGGCCGCTCCTCATCAGAGACAGAACCTGGGCTTCATCCAAAGGACTGGAGGGCCCCACAGGCCAGGATACTCTTTACGTCAAACTTGTGACGACACAAGACACCGAGAGGCTGCATACAACACCAAACACTCCGTCATGGTTACCTCTTCAAATGTGCAAATACCATTGGGTAGGTAATGTGTTTCTTTTTGTGTGCGGAACATGTGGACTTTGCCTCTTGGTTTTTAAAGGAAAGCCAATACAGAGGGGATTTACAATTTGCATTTTCTAGTAATGTCCAGCAGAGGGCTGATTTATAGGTTTCAAACTAGGTCTGATTGTATGAAACCAGAAAAGGAAAATATTGACTGAGATAATACGTTTGTAATGGCGAGATTTCCAATAAGCACAGGGTCTAAGTCTTCTTCAAAACGTCACAAAGTTTCTGTTGTAAATCTTGAGAATACATACAGGGGAAAGCTTTAGTATCAGGCTTCCTTTGGCTGACAGGTCTGCTGAAACTTAATAAAACTTGTCAACTGCATGTGGTCACTTCTGGTTTAAGAAATAACAATACAGCAACAACCAAAACAGAAAGCGTAATGCTTCAAATGTGTCGTTTACAGACTTATAAGGATGGTTGTGTTGTTTTTCCTAATGGAGCCTATAGCTGCACCCATAGACAGATCATCTGAATGTCTGTAAAAACCCTTAAGGGTTCTTGACAGTTTTAGATTTTTTTGAACTGTCTTCATGTGGAGTTTGAATAGTTGGATTCAGCCTTCCTGTTGGAGTAGCAGGCAGGTAACAACTGACTGAAAAAGCAGGATTCTGTGTTGATACTTAAATTCTCAGTATACAGGGACTGGAGCCTGATGGAGCGGCCAATGCACCAGCGGGAGGTTGGGGATGCCCATCCCTGAAGGACACGGGGGAGGAGGAAGGTGGAGTTACAGAAAACAGTACTGAGTGTTCAAAGAAGAAGAAGGAGGAGGAGCAGGGAGGAAGCCCTTGTACTGTGATGGTTCAGAAAGGGCTTCTTTGTGCGGCTGCCTTTACTTTTTTCAGTGTGATTTCTCTCTCCCTCCCTCCCAATCTGTCTCTGCCTCACTCGGCTGAGGCATCTGCGTCCTCAAAGGACACCCTAGTGGACTCTCGGAAGTCGGGGTGCTGCAGGTCCGATAAGAATTTGGTGGGGGTGAGCAAGTGGGTGGAACCTGTGGAGGAACAGAGGCGGCTTCACCACTCGTCTCTCAGCACAGTCCAAGCCCCCACCCCCACTCTTGCATAAACAAAAGGGTTATCAACAGTACGTCACACATACACACACACACACACACATACACACACACTGTAAGATTCACAATAAGACAGTTCACACACACATATACACATATACACACATTCACTATGTAGCAAAAACAGAATACACAGAGAGACAGAGAAAGACATGGCAAAGCTGCAGGTTAAAGACGACAGTAGTTTGAAAAAGACAACAGCTGAAGCAGAGCACAACAAAAACTAACAAGACATTTTCCATTTATAGCACAGACTGACTGCAAAGCTGTAAGACATTAAAAACCGTACAGAGGGCCAGAACATAAAGGGCTCAAGAGAACACACATTACTGCAGGCAGGCTTTTAAAACTACCTGCAGCTGCACGGTCTACGCAGCACTTTTCTTTAACTGCTTTCATGTGATTGCTGGAAATCTAATGAAATTCATGTGCCGAATAGGACTGGGATTCATGAAGTGGGTGAATGACAGCTGGAAAGCTCAACTGAAGTGGTTCTGTGCGTGTTCTGTGTTGAGGCTGGATTAGTTTTTTGGAAAACCTGAATTTCAATCATTCCTTTTTTTTAGTCCATTATAAAATAATCATGACCAGAAACGCGATGGAGAGATATTAATACATTTCATTCAGTGTCTTTTAGAAAAATCTGATTCACAACAGGGATCAAACATGAGTTGTATCTCTCTCTTTGAGTTAAACCTAAGGGTCTCTCTCTACCTGTAGTTACCTTTATGATTATCTTCCCTTTAATCTTATTTAGCTCAGTCTCAGTAGATCAGTAGATTCAGTAGAAAGACTCCTGAAGGAGGACAGAGCTCGTAAAATCAAAGAGGAACTCAACATGAGGCTGAAAAGCTGCGTTCACACTCATGTTTAGTTCCTCTCAAAGGTTCTTCTGGATTCATCTACAAACAGTGCGTATAAACCCCTCCCTTGCTCCTGGTCTGCCCTCTCTGACACCGCTTGTCGCACTACTCACCAATGACGGCCTCCCATTTCCCATTGGCCTGTGTGACCTCATAAGCACAGCGCATCTCGCTGAAGGACACACCTCCGATGATGAACACCATGACGCGGGGCCCAGTGCGGTACTCGCCAGGTGTCTTGTTCTTGTGCCAGTGGCCGTACCGAGCACTGAGGACGCAGAAAATTATACATTTCACTCAAAAGCTGATCTTAATATCTGCTGTAAACACCACTTAAAAAAACCCTCTGCATTTCCTTTCCAATTCTTGATCACACACTCCTACATTAGCTTAGCTTCTTCTTCAGTTAGCCCACATGTATCTTCATGTCAACCTCAGTGCATGTGAGTGTATTTGTGCGTCTGTGTGGGGGAGGAACGTCGCATGAGTTGAGGAAACTGATAACTTCATTAATGTCAGCATGTTATATTAGTGCAAAGCTTCAAAGTATGACAGGAGTTTATTAAAGTAGAGGCTGTTTTTGTTTTTACATCAGAAATCTAAACTTCTAGCATTTCCATTTTATCTGCAAAGAATTTAACTGCATCTGTTTCCTGTCTTATCCTTTCACTTGGATCTGTAACTCACAACCCTGCTAGTCATCAGCATTACCGCTGCTGTCCTGCTTTTTTTACCCCCCAAGTATTGATCCACTAAACCCATCTGCCTTCCCAAATTACTATTGATCGAGCACCATCATTTCTGTCTATTTGATTTAAAAAGAGCGACCTCCATGCAATTCCACACATGACACATTGTGAGCCTTTGTACATAAAGACTGACAAACTACCTGACAGCAGTGGTGCTGAAGGAGGCTGAGGAGCGGGTGGAGATGTAGGGGTAGTGCTTGGTGTCCAGCTTATCATCAATAGCATCCTGCAGGGGGGAGAACAGAGCAGATGTTTGTTTGCAATAATGTTGCGTACAGCTCACAAAAACGCACCGTGATAAGGGCTGCAGAGCTTTGTCACATCTCCTAGCAACCATTTGCGGCCCCATTGTTGGGAAACAGGTTTTATGCACGTATGAGGCTAAATATAGACAATAACAATCAAGCTAGACTAATGACACAGGCCGCTGTGAGTGAATACAAACCAAAAGAAAAATGTTTGCTGGAGGCATCTCAGAGAATCTTACCTTAAATAAAAATAGATACAAATCAAAGTCATACTTAAAAAACGAAAAGTGACATAACGTACCTCCATGATGTCCTTGACCAGAGGCGTCCAGCGGGACAGCTGATAAGTCTGCTCGCTCACACGCTCCTTCCTGTCCTGCTTCTTTCCTCGGCGGAGAGTGGACTTATGGAGGGAAGAGAAGAGAAGGTGAAAGGCAGAAAGAGTAAAAGAGACAAATGTCATCATGGCTTCACATTCGCGCACTTTTTTTCACATGAGTTCATCTTTACTTACAGTATAGAAAGAACAGAAAAGTGAAAAAAGAGAGAAGACTTATTTTGGACATCTTAAGAAATGAGAGACATAAAAAGGACGAGGAAAGACTGAAGGGGAGGGAGCAGCACTCTGAGGGGATCTTACATCTGTGATGATGGGGACTCCCAGGTTGGCCATGTTGGTGATGATCTCACTGTCCTCAGGGGGGATCTGAGCATGCTGGATCAGTTTGTTCAGGTTCTCCTCTGTGATGCCTGAACACACAATTCATTTAAAATGTATGTTTACGTTTCATATCTCAAGCTTGTTTTTGGATAAAGTGAAAGTCATGAGCAGGATTAAAATCTTTTCCTTTTAACACTAAAAATGGACACTGCATACTTCCTGTGTTTCAGGGAGTATGCAGTGATCTCAGGAGCAGTATTCAGGATTCAGCGGCTCTTATATTAAGGTTTTTGATAAAGCTGACAGCTGCTGTAGCCAACCTCTCCATTCAAGGGTGTAAAAAGAAAAAAAATGGTGCTTTCAGTCCAGTTTTTGGTTTTTGTAGCACTTTAGAAAGATGTTACATGCAGAGAGCTCATTCTAAAGAAACAAAAGCATTTTTTTTACTTTGGAGTCAATGATAATCTAATTAAAAAATAATTCATAACATTATATTGTATTTTTGCAAATATATATACAAACATTTAATGTGATTTCTTCATGTCGGTGGCTCCCTTACCGTTCTTGAGGAAAATGTAGAGCAGGATGATACGGATCTTGTCGTATGTGCTGACGTTGGCATCCAGCAGAATTGGCACGATGGCTCTCATGGGGTCTTTGATCTTCTCGCCCTCAGCATCTGTGCCCATAGCCAGATCCTACAAACAGAGAGTTTGACACTTAAAACACGTCAATCTATTTCTAAGGAGATGTAAAAGCTTAACTTTTCATTGAGTGACAATTTCAAAAATCACTGTTTGCTTTGTTGCAAAATTCAGGATGCAATTTTTCATGATTTATTACATAATAAATGTAAATGTTAATTTTTATCACTTTGGTATAATTAAGATGTGTGTATGAAGCACTAATGTCATAAACGAACGCTTCTATGTGGAATTAAATTTACCCACATGAAATGTACACATATTTGATTTACACCTGAGTGAAGAAAATTTACATTTAAATTTATTATGTAACAAATCATGAAATATTTCATCCTGAATTTTGCTGAGTCACTCTTTATATGATAACTTACTCCTCATATGTAGTTTACCCCCAGTAGCCTCTTTTCTCTTTTCTTTTCCACTGTTATTCAATGTTGTCACTTTCTTTTTAACGAAATGTTTTTCCCTCATTCCCTCTCCTCCTCCCTCGCTTGACCCCTACGTTTCTCACCCCTGCCTCCATCTCACCTGTTCCACACGGCACAGCTTGTCCACTGTTCCTTGGTAGTGCTTCATGCAGTCCTCAGCCAGCTGCAGATGGGTGGAGTACTGAAAAAAAAAAACAGAGACAAAAAAAAAACAAGGCATGCTGGGTCAACTTACACATTTACACACATTAACTCTACTTCACACTCATGAATACACACCTTGCTGAGCTCCTTCTGGTACTGGGGCATCTTCTTCAGCATCTGGGACAGATCCCTCATTGTGGTCTGTTGAAACGAAAGCACAACACGTCAAATCTAGTATGAGGTATTCTAGATCAGACCAGAGAACAAGATTTATTGTATCTATCATAATATGTCTCGTGGCTGCTTCCTCTGTACCTTCTCCCCGGTGTTCATCCTCTTGCTGGCAGAAAATTCCTTCAGCTGGCGTGTCACTTCCCTGATGATTAAGGAGAAGAAGCAGTTTTACAGACGACTTTTTATCAGTATGAAAAGCCAAAGTGAAAGTAGTTTCTCTTGGAAAGTGAATAAAGGTACTTACTGAGACACCTCGGCTATGTGTTTGTGTCTCAGGCTCACCCACAGGTCATCGTCTTCATGCAGCAGAACCTCCTTCTCTCGAGAGTCTCCGATGCCACTGGTCTCATACCTCGAGAAAAAGGACAAAGGTGCTCGTTGAAAGGCACTAATCTGAGTTACATTTTTAAATGATGCTTCTTGTTTGCTCGTGTTTATTTTCATACTTGTAGACGTCGTTCTCGATGGGCAGCAGGTCGTAGCCCATGGCCTGGAAGGTGAGTTCATGCAGGACGGGAGAGACTGGGTCGAACCCCCTGTCCAGGATGATCAGCTGTGAGCGAGCCTTATCTGGACCCTACAAAGAGAAAGAATCATAGACACAGAATTTAAAGGAGCAATAAGCTAAAGTGCACAGGTCCACAAAAGCAAAAATATTCATCAGGATTTATGAGAGGACTGAGAGAGGCTCACCTCTCCCATGGTGGGGTCGTCTGCTTTGTAGGCGTCCAGTTTGTCCTGAACCAGCTGGGCCAGGGTGGCATTGTCTTTGTACTCACTGATGAGAATGATGAGAAGATAGAAGGGTGGATAAATGAAGAGTCAGGTGAAGAGACAAATGGGATCATATGGAGGTAGACACGGGCCAACAGGAAGAGGGGAAAAGAGGAAATACATTAATTTAAGACGGAAACTTTTGTTTTGAAGAAAAATTGTCCTGTGAGTGCTGCAGTCCCCAAAGGATCAGGTGAAACGTTTACTTTGTCAGTAAGGCAGAATGAGTACTGTGACCATTATTGCTCTCCCTAATTTTCATTTTTTAGGAGCATAAGCTGTTTTTTTTTTTAAATTGTATCCTGTCTTCACTCAGAAGTTTGTTAAAGTAGTAAAAACCTTACAGCAGAAATAAGTTAAAAGACCTCAGAGATGTGATCTGTTTTGCTAACCAGCCTTCACTCCCAGCTGCATCTCAGCAGCACCCCCTGCAGCTCACCCTCGGTATCTGACAGCAGGGTACTCCTTCAGGGTGGCACAGAGCGTGGCAAGCTGCTCGGCCAGCCTCTCCATCACAGGGTTCTTCTGCTGGGTCTTATGGGGGCTGTAGAAACTGTGGAAGGCATCTGAATTGTCCAGAGAGTACACCTGCATGTACAAAAACACGAATACAACAGCTTGTTTCTGACCTTATTACACCGACTGATTTTAGATCTTCTTCTGTCTACACATTTTTAATGTAAAGTACAAATGTTCAGCCTCAGAGTTTTAAACATGGCTAATGACTTAAGTGCAAGCACAACATCAGGAGAACAAATTTTCGGAAAAACCTGAATTTAAGATGCATTTACATAGAAAAAAAAAGACTACTTCTGGGACAGTTACTGATTTTTAAGAAGCAATTCTCATTCCATCACAGCCCACCAAAAGTATTTATTTCCTTGAATCATTCAAAAAGTTTTGTGAAAATTAAACGCTAAAATGTAAAAAAAATGGTCCAATTAAAAAGTCTTACAAATATAAATGGGGTTATCATTTCTTTCAGTATTATTACTTTTTTAAAACAAATTTGGTGACTGAACAAAAAGAAATGTTGAGCAAAACTTGCATTGTTGAACTCCCCGTGTCATGTGGCCACATGACCAGTGTCATTTGCACATTTTCAGAAGAGAAGAAAAAGAACATTTTTTTATGTATATTTATTTTTGTTATTACTTTTTTATAGTAATATGGTTATATTATCTATATTATTATTGTTAACTTAATTAATTTATTTAAATTCCTCTAACTCAGGCAGTTATGCTTTGAGGGTAACGATAGGTGAGTAGATCTAAGCATATGTGCTCATACTCTACATCTACATGCATCCCTTATTGGTCTCCAGTCAGTTTAGTTTTTTTTTTTTTTTTAGTAAATCATCTGTACAAAATTTCAGTTTGTGTATTTTCCTATTTCAAAATCTATGAATAAATAATTAATGTTTTAAATTAAAAAAATATACTTTCAAACAATCAATAATCTCTGCATATTTCTTGATAATCAAGCAGAGTGACTCTTAGTTCAGTTTATTATATCACAGTCGCAAATGTAGCACTTCTTCACATCTTTTTCTGTCTTCACTACCTCGCTCCTCTCTTCTTTTCTTTCTTTTTCACAGATTTGTTTCCTCTAGTGTTCCTCTTCCCTCTCTCTCCTTCCTTTCTCTACGCTCCTGTCCTTATTTCCTCTTCCTTTTCTCCTCTTCAGCATCACCCCCTACCACTCCCTCCTCCCACCCCATCTGTCTAGAGTCACGTGACCACTTTTTACTGCTCTGCAGAAGGGTCCCTGAGTTAGCCTGACTACAATTGGCCATCTCATGTTGTATGGATCCTGACCCAACCAATAGGGCACGAACATCGGTTTGTGGGCGGGGCTATGAGGCAGCGCTTTGCCTGAAGCAGAAAACCACTGAATCTGAATTAATCATAGCAGACAGGAGAGGAGCAAAGCATTGTGGGCCAAACAGCATCTTCAGATAGTGAGAGAGACAAGGATGGACATAAGAAGAGATGTGGGAGATGGATAGAAAGAGAGGGAGGTTGAGCGAGGTGGGGATTAGAGAAAAAAATGCTAGGAGGAAGAGAAAGAATAGATTCAGACAAGGTGAAAAAAATAAAAAGCTTAAAGAAGAGCAGTGACCTAAAGCAACATGCAAAAGCAAGAAAACAAGAACAGAAGAAACATGATCGAGGCAGGGATTTAGAAAGAAAGTCAGGGTGGAGATGCAGCAAGAGGGGAAGGGAGGGAGACAGCGATTAGAAATATGAGTCTTTCTCGAAGAGTCTGGCAGTTAAAATAGTGACTGATGAGTCAGCATGCGCTCAGTTATGTGCTGAGCGGCCACCTGAGTGTGAATTTGTGTTTGTTCTCCTTCTCTGTCTCATTTTATCCATCCCTGACTCCAGCAACCTCACTGTTACTATTCCTGTCTGTGTCCTTTACAGCATCCTTCTCCTCCTACCCATCTTCATCGATCTCTCTCTGCCCCTTGCTCTCTCTCTCTCTCTATCTCTCTCACACACACATACACACACACACACACACAGTCACTAACAAACAATGAAATAGAAAGAGCTCATATTTCTTGCCTGCCAGGTTGAGAAAGACGAATAATGACAAGAAAGAAAAAGCAGACAACAGTTGTGCATGGCGGGTTGTTTACCTGTGACTCGTAGGGTAAGAAGGCGATGTTGATCTCTGTCAGAGTCTTGCAGGTTTTGGAAGCGCGACTCTTCACCAGCTCATTGAAAAGAGGATCAGGGCAGGCTAAGGAGAGGACATTGAGGATAAAACAAGTTTGAAAAGTGTGCAAAAAGTTATTTTGTTTATTTCATAGATAAATGCGCTAAAGCCGTGATTGAAGACTTTCCAATTTTGCCAGATTTTTCCAGCTCTCTGTTCATATTGAATAGTTTAATACATGATTTGTTACCACGTACACTGACTGGCAAAATCATTTTAATGAGAGGTCATAATAATAGTAATGCAGCATGTAAGAATTCAGATGGTCAATGTGATTATTGAATACAAAAGCTGAGACTTAAACATATCCAAACAGAATTATGTTTAGAGAGGTTATTATCATCTTTAGGCCTCATATCCATGACGACACAAAGACAAGGTCATTTTTTACACAGTCTGTGATGTAAACATGTATTACAAAGACAACAGCAGGAGCAGGTTTCATGTTGATGTACTCACAGTCAGTGAAGAAAACATGGGCTGCCTTGTATTTGGCTGAATGAGGATCTTTGAAGTCTGCAATGAGAGTGTGGACGGACTGCGGAAAGAAGCAGAGGCAGAGTGCAGAGGTCATGTGATTTAACTGGTTACAGTAGATAGCTATTTGTGTTCACTGTTATTCATAAAAGCTTTAGATTATTTTAGCTAACAGGGAACCACAACAACAAAAAACTGACAAAACTGAGTTGAACAAGAAAACGTAACATTTTCTCAGAAAATTGAATAAGTATATCTTTAAGTAAAAAACTTGTACATTTGATTTTATAAAACTGTACATTTTGGAGGAAAAAAAATGAAATTTTGAGTTTTTAAAGATGTAAATCTGTGTGAAATCAAACTTGAAATTTTCGTGTTTATAACGTCATACATTCACAAGAAAATTTTAAATTTGTAGATCGTTTACAAGCTTCCCTTTGCCTATTTCACTGCATCATTCTACAACAACTACAAATCTACAATTTCATTTAGCCGACGCTTTTTCCAAAGCGACGTACACCACAAGCAAGAATTTAAACAAGAAGGAGAAACCTTATTAAGTGCCAAGAAATGCTTCAAGTTACTTTTTTTTAGTTATTCTATCTAAATAGCAGTCACAATTAGAATTCATCATTTAGCAGCAATCAATATTCAGTGCTTTCATTTGTTAAGAGCTCAGTCTGAGACCTCCTGATCTGACCCCTGAGGACAAAGAGGGGAGGGGTCAGATTAAGTGCCAAAGTGTTCCCTGAACAGGTGAGTCTTCAGACCTCTCTTAAAAGTAGAAGGGGACTCTGTGGATCGTGATGAGATGAGTAATTCATTCCACCATTTCGGAACAACAGAGGAGAAGAGTCTGGCCCCACCTTGACAGCCTCATCAAACTGTACTGACACTGCTGGTTTTAGCCCAGAATCATCACATTATTATCAGCAGGTGGTCTTTGAAAAGACATTGTTGTATATTGGGGCTGTTCAGAAGAAAAGCAGCTCACTGATTGGAAGGAGGTGATTTTGTTTATCCAAAAAGGTAATTCACCACAGCAGGCAGATGTAAGGATATAGATGGCTTCATCTCAAGCAGTTCAAATGGGTAACAAGACACAACGATGCAAATCATCAATCTAATTGATCCTGGTGTGGATTACGGTGTGGTGTTTCAAAGAGCACAACACCTCAGACACAAGCAGAACAACAATAAGGGGCCAAAAGCTCTAAATAAAGAAAATAAGACAAATTTAAAGTAAATTTGCAAGTTAATAAAGTCATAAATTTATGACTTTATAAACTAGTAAATTTGCAGCTGTATGAACTCAAAAAACTATTTTTCATTTCTTTAAGTGGCCCTACACGCCATCGTAGACAAACCAACAAAGCATGATTTATCTTATTTTCTCTTTTCTAATTTCTTTATAGACCAGAATTATTTTCGAACTTGAAATTCGTTGCTGAGTATAATCTTTATTTCAAAATGTAGATGTTCTCCAACCTGCCTTTGTAACCTTTCATTGATGTAACTATGATTTATCATTAAACTATATTTAGTGAGAGAAACAGACAGAAATCACTTCAACAAAGAAGCGTGTGTGTGCTTTTCTCCAGCTGAGTCAACAGCTGAATGTTTGAACCTGCAGCAGCTTCTCTATTCTGAAAACACAGACATGCTGCCAGAGACACGCCTCTGAACGTACAGCGTGGGTTAAAGAGAGCGAGGGCATAGGGAGAGGGACAGCATACATACTGTACCTTCTCTGTAGGTGTAATCAGGTAAATGGCCTCCAGGCTGGGAAGAGGCTCTCGCCGCTTGTTGATGTCCTCCACAACTAAAGAAGAAACACACGTGAACACAGTTACATCAGTGCATAAACAGAAACACGAACCGACACATGTACTGGTAGCTGCGATCGTTTTCTCTTACTGGTGATGCCCTCTGTCATGATGTCTGTCATCTTGCAGCAGGATGACAACATCCTCATGCTCAGCTGGTCCACGATGAGCGCCTGACATAAAGAAATAACTCTGTCATATTATTTTACATATATTAGTGCAAGAGAAAGGATTACAAAAACACTTTGATGGGATTGGTTAAAAAAATATGTTAAAAAATCAAACACTGAGCAGAAAGGAAATGCTGAATAAGCTCAGATATATCGTCGTTCCAAGAAACGAATGGCTTGGCAAATGTTGCTTCTGAGAATTTATAGCATCAAAAAAATTTACTGAATGGAGTGAATGGTGCAACTTTCATTTTCATAATCAAGCTAGAGGGAAAATAGAAGCTGCAGGGTTTCAGTAACTTCCCTGGTCAGCTTTAGTCCCAGATCTCCTCACGTCTACAAACATAATAAGTTATTTCTGGGTCGTTTCTTGTCACTATATGAACTTCTCACCTTCCATTCCCCCTTCTTCTTCACCTTCTTGATGACATCGTTCATAATCTCTGTAAAAGAAAAAAAAAATGTGTGGTAATCAGAAGAACTTTGACTGATGCAGAAAATATGATTTAGACTGCCCCATCAGGAAACACTCATCAACACGCCCACAAAGTGACAGGCGCTGCTCCAAATATCTGACCGCCTCTCTAAATCAGAAGCAGAACCGCATTGCAGTCTCTACAGAGGGAAGAAAATAAAACTTGGTTTTCCAGACATTTCATCCATCCAACCGTGTATTGGTTCATCAGTTGTTCAGCTTTTTCTTGTTGATCACATGAACATCACCACAGAACCAATATTCATAACCTTTTGCCTTTTGAGTATGAACTCCCTGAGTTAGAAAACTGTTAAAGATGCTGCTTCATGCTTTCATCATTAATGAATATAAAGAGCAAAAGTTATTTGCCATCCAAAAGAAAAGCTAACCAGGTTCCACACAGCAATTGTTTGTACACAGAAACAAGGATTATATTCTTTAAGTTTTTAATTTACTGTATATAACAAATGATGATGTGATTGGTTCCTTAAGTGAAGCCAAAAACTGTGGAGCGTCCCCTGCTGATAGCCGCAGTAAAGGTAACATACAGCCAGTCTCCTCCATGCGACAGCTTGGAAATCAATGTGAAACTCTAAAATTAAATATACACATTAAGTTTTTTGAGAAGTTTCATCTTCTGATGTAAAAAATCAGCTTGAACAGCTCAATTAACAGATCTGGTGATGAAGGACATGTATGGGCAGCAAGACGATTGTAATCAACATGTTCATGTAGATTCTCGTTTATTCAGGTCAGTGTTACTCTGAGGACTGGAACGAGGCAACTGGACTGTGTAGAGCTGGGAAGACGTTTCATCTCTAATCCAAGAAGCTTCACCAGCTCCAAGATTTTAATTAATGCTTTTAGAAGGGTCATTTAAATGACCAGAACAGTAAATACTTGCTTTAAATTGGTAAAAGAAGCTGTGGTGCTATGGTCAGGGAATCATTCCTGTGGCTCTGAGAGCCGACCAACACTTGTGCAGACTCTAACCTTTACACACTGCAGTTCCACAACAGCGCCGAGACGGGATTCAAGCCATCACAATGCTTTCGTACAAACAATGAACCCTGCAGGGCTGTAATACTGGTGCCCGGTGTGAGATGTCACAAAACATGCACAGCTTGTAAACACACAACAAGAATGCCATGTACACACACTCAAACACACACATAGATAGACAGCACTGTTCTACCATGCAAGCTCCAACACTACTGCCACTGTCTTTCCTGCAGTCTGCCTCTTTTAAAACCTCTGAGGGAGAATCAGAGGTGGAATGATTTTCCCCCACCGTTATGCCTCCATGCATTACACATTGCAGAGGAGACCAAGCAAGGGCGTTAAATATCTTGCCTTAAATAGAAGTATGTTCATGCTCCTAACGGGTAAAATGTCTACCCTTCTAGCAAAGGTCTAAATATGAACATCCCATAATGCAATTCCAACACTGGAGGACAGTTACACGCAAAGTACAAATATAGCCTCCGACAAGGTTAATGATCCACAGCACTAAGCAGTAACACAGAGACCGTAGAACAGAGATTTGGCGTTGGTTCTCAGAGATCTCAAAGGTCCACAGAGGAAAAATAATCCAGTCTACTGTCAGATCCTGCAAGGATGGTATCAACATTAGCCCGATCACTGAACCAATCATCTGGAAGCTGTATTAGAATAAATCCATTTAGGGTAAATTACTATTTACCATCATAATGGATCAGGCAATGAATATAAACTACTAAATCCTTTGAACATGTCTAAAATATGAGGAAACAGAAACAACCGTAATACCAAAGATTTGAAAAGACTTAAAAAAAAAAACAGCTAAATGCATTTCAAATACGGACCTTCCTCAAAACCCACCAAAAAATCACAGCTCTATTTTCTCTCAAATAAAAGCACTTGCAACTTGCTGCTCATTTTTTTGTCACAATGTTTGGATTGTGACAGCTAAAATATTAGTTTGTTGACTGGCCCTTTAAATGCAGCCTGAGGAGAACAGGAGACACATGACTACGATCTGACCTACTGAATCTTGAAACACAGAGACTCTAACCTGCACCTCCTTAGAGTCAGAAGAACTGTATCTGACCTCCTGTGGGACGGGTGAACTTGAAATTGTCCCAGTATTATTCTCTCTAAATGAGAGAGATTCCTCGTCTCAGCTTCAGGCTATTTCCAACACCTTACATGACTGTTCCAAAAGCTGCTGTGTCAGCAGAACACTTTATAGCAGAAGTACAAACCTGGACGACAAAAGTCAATCTGTACTTCATCCAGCAGTGGATTGAGACAGCAGATTGAGACTTTTCTACAAAAATAAAAGCTCTGGGGTCATCAGTCACACGTTTCCCCTTTTCCTCTGCAGCAGCTGATGTGTTTCCTCTTGTACTGTGCTGCAGGATTTTGCTGATAAGCATTTTCAGATAAAAGCTAATCTGAGCAGGAGCTGAATTAACATCCTTTTTTAATGAATGAATTCTTTTTTGAAGAACAAAATATTATATTTTCATTTAAAAACAGCCTTATATTTATGTTAATTAGATATACTAAATAAACGCTGGAGCTGGCAGGGATGCCATGATAATGAAGCCAAATGCTTATTGGATGCTATGTTGTCTGATGAGTGGAGGGCAAGGACCCAAGCAGACGGATGCAGAGGTAGAAAAACACCAAAACAGATATGGCTGGGGCTCCAGGGGCACTTCTGCCAGTAAGTCAAGCCAAATGTTTGTGAGTCTGTGTTGAAGCAAACCCAGCTTTGTACAGATCCAAGTTGTTGGCTGGCAAACACATTAGCCCCAACTGTCGCTAGCTTGTTGATGTACAATAATAGTAATAATAATAGTAATACATTTATTTAAAAGTGCCTTTCTAAACACTTGAGGGATTTTACAGAGTGTTTAAAAACACAATAAATGAAATACTAAAATAAATAAATAGAACATTTTGATGTCTGGTGGGAGTGACTTCCAGATTTGAGGAGCAGCTGAAAGCTCTGCTCTCCATGGTGCTGAGACGGGCAGAGGGCCCAGAGAGATAGAGGGAGGAGGAGGAGGACCTGAGGGAGCAAGAGGGGGTGGGGGTTGTGGATGGCCTTGAATGTAATCAGAAGAATTTTGAAGGTGTTTCTGAATTTGACAGGGAGTCATTAAAGAAGCTGGAGGACGGGGGTGAGGTTGTGGACGGAGGGGGTTCTGGTGTTGATGCGGGCTGCAGAGTTTTGGACCAGTTGTAGCTTATGGAGGGATTTGTGGGGGGCACCATAAGGAATGAGCTACAGTAATAAATGTGGGAGGTGACGAGGCTGTGGACCAGGATAGCATGAGGTGAAAGAGGGGCGGAGAAGATTAATAATGCGGAAATGGAAATATGTAGACCGGGTTCATGTTACTGACGTGAGAGCGGAAAGAAAGTGAGCTGTCGGGGATGACACCCGGACTCTTTACCTGAGGGGAGGCAGACATGGTGGAGCTGTCTATGGTGAGGGAAGATTCACAATCATGTTTCACTTCAAGACTGGGTCAGATTCATCCCTAAACCTCATTATTTTCATTAGAAGCTAGTTGATCTTAAAGGTACCAATGTGTAGACATGAGAATAGAATAGAATAGAATAGAATAGAATAGAGTAGAATAGAATAGAATAGAATAGAATAGAATAGAATAGAATAGAATAAAGGGTCAGACTCTAGATAGAAACACTCCTTTCTCGGTGCTCCCATAAGTGAGGCGACTGTGGCCTATGAGGACAAGAAGCTCCAGTGAAGCATGATGGGGATGATCCTCCATTTGTTAGATTTTAACCATCAAACATGTCCATCAGTTCAAATCAGTTTGCCCACAATGACTCTATTCTTCCTCTTCTTCTGATCACTGTGTTACAAGCAGCCACTCACTGAATACAAAAAACGTGTATGGACTGCATTAAATGTTAAATCGGTTCGTCCATACTGTGCAATGGTTCAAGATGGCCGCCTCCTGAAAGAGAATGACCCCCTGTTATAATATCTACCAGGTCTATACTACTAAATGTTGCTTTATTTCACACACTATACATTTAAATGATCCTTAAATTTTGATTTATAGTAAAAAAAAGTAAAAATAACAAAATATATACATATATTAAAAACTTTTATTTCTCAAGCTATTTATAGCTTTCTCTTCTTGGGTGGAGGGCTACCAAAATACTAGATGTTCTAGAATTTCCCCCTGTGGGACTAATAAAGGTATTCTTATTCTTAGTTATATCGCCAACTACAGGCCTGACATGCTCACTACAGCATTTCTGTGTAAACGCAGACTTCTTCATTGCATGTTTTTTGCGTTTTCGAGTGAAACCTTGTCGTGTAAATGAGGCCTGAGGTGGAGACAACATTGTTGATTTTTCCTCTCTGACCTCCTAAAAGAGGAACAATACAGGAACCCACCAGTCAGACAGAAGGGAAGGGACCTGAGAAAACACAGAGCAACAGCTGTGTCAACCAAACAGGCAGAGTGGCGAACACACACACACACACATGCACACACACTCAGATGCCTCTTACTCTCTCACATCCAGTTTAACAGGATACACATCCTCATGGGGGAGAGAGGGGGAAAACAACGAGTGACGCAAGGCTAAAAAAAAAAAAAAAAGTCACATTTCCCGTCAACTACAAAATACAACAACATGTTATTGCAAAACATAACGTAACCAAATGAAATGTCAGGATGAGGGTTTTGACTCATTATTGTTCATAGTAGGACAGTTTGAGCTGATTGGTTCGGTGACTCTGCTCGTGATGCAGCAGTGAAGAACTGACAGTGTCTCTCTTTGACTCGTGCTTCCGCCCCCTTCGGGGACTTTCACCTATGAGTACATGACCCATTTTTTTTTCTCTGGGTCTCAGCTTCACAGCAGCATCCCTCTCCAGAGGATCCGACACGGCTGATCTTAAAGAGACAGGCGGACACTCAGCAGCCTTCAACCATCTTTCAGCTCAGTTCGGAGGCTGTTTTTACAGCGACTGTATAATTGATGCTCTGACCTTCAATAAAACAAACAACCCAATAATCCAGGTCTGTTCTCCAGTCTACGTCAGTCTATAGATTGAAAACGCTGTATACAAGAGATGAAACATTGTAAGGTGCATAAAAGAGGATACTACAGACCTAGAAACAAAATGGAGGCCAAAAAAGAAACATGGACTCCAATTAAGCTTGAGACATCAATTTCAGGTCTGAACATAGCTCTTGGGGTCATGCTCTATTTTTTTTCTATTTAAAAACAAAACTGAATCACTTAAAGGGAAAAACAGATTAACACTGATTTAAAAAAAATGTGTTGACAAATAGCTTGATGATGATATCACCAGTGAGTTACCTGGTATCATGACAAAGGACAATAATTTCCTAAACATGTAAATTACATCAAAAACACTCAAATGACTGATCTTGAAAACCCAACCAGGTCTGATTTCCCTGCCTGATATGAGTCTGCAGCACGGTGAGACAGGCCTGTGGTTGTATAACACCATAACCAGCCCCGACCAGCACAAGTAGGCTGTAAGAAAAGGCGAGGAGGTTGATAAGATTCCAGCCTCTCATGCTTCCAGTATATCTCCAGTCAAAGTCACGGGTCACACAGGCAGAGGAGGTGCATGTCACTCAGCCAAAACATGAAATGTTGGCAACCTTTCCCATGACTTTCACCAAGGGGTTGACATGAGCTGATGTAGAGGAGCAAAGAGGGGACAGACCCCTGACTCCTCGCCGGCAGGCCTGTCTGCATGCCTGTACTATAAATTTATGGCAGTGGGATGAGCTTTGGCATCTATTTGTTTGAAGTAGTCCAATTCACATGCAATTTCTATAAATATTCTCTCCTTCATGTTGTTGGCATGGTTTAATCTTTATTATTTTCAAAGGTGGAGGACTTGATGAGCCAGAATTAATTATGTGAGGCACAGGAGAGAGGTGAGGTTAAGGCGGCGCTACTTTTGAGACATAAATGGAGCCGTCAGCCTGCCGCCTCTTTCCATCTGAAAGTGAGATAAACTCGAGATTAAAGGGTGACCTCCGTCTCAGAAGTTGCCCCTGCAGCACACAGTCACACACAGACTGTGCGTGGCGTTTACCCGTGGCTCTCTATGTAAGACTTTAACAGATTCCATGTATTTTGTTAATACTGCATTCACAGGTCATCTTAAGCAGCAACTATTTTCCATACAATGCAGCTTTTAAAATATTACATATCTTTCTAAAAAAAAAAAAAAGGTTGTAGTATAAGTCTGTTTTCTTATGTAATTGGGTCAAGAACAACCATTTGACTAATCGATGGCTCCTGGTGTCATAATACTCCTACTTGACACCCTCAGCTTGAATCCTTCTAGCTATGATATCTTCAAGCTATTGTTTTTTTTTTCAACCCAGAGCCATGTTTCGTATTTTTATCCTGTATGTGATCACCTAATAAGGTATTTTGATATCTGGGAGCAGAAGAACCAGAGGCTTTTTGTTTTATTAATAGTGGAAGGCAGGGGTGTGTTTACAGTCTTTGGATGTGGGTGGACCAACTGGGGTACTGCAAGGATAGTCTCAATTTTGTTTGCACATGTGAACAAACACGTCCGTCTCCACTAACCAATCTACAATGAAAACTGACATTAAACCACACCACTCATATTTTCCTGTGCAGTCTTTCTCATTTTAAGAAAGTAACTTATCTCATTGGCTGCCAGCTGCTTACAGAGCAGAGACCTTCGTACTGTCAGACATTTTAGAACATTTTGACCCATATTTCTTACAGACTTACAGAATATTGTGTTCTATGACTATGTAAACACCAAACCTACCAAAAGAAAGAGTAGACTCTTTTCTTTCATCAGAGAGAACAGTTTGTTTCTACCTTTTTCTGTTCTTTAGTAATGGGCAGTAGAACATAGGTGGGTTTCACCAAATACACCTGTTTTGACCCAAAAAATAGAGAAAATTGTCTCTGACGCTCCTTCCTTTGATCCTGTACTTCGTCTTTTCTCACAGTTGCGACACTCTCTCACCAAACTACTACAGCACATACTCTGTTTGAGTGCGAGCTGCCTGAACTATTCGACTTGAAACATCTCGCCATTGTCTCTCTGTCATCTGACATCTTCTCATATCTATGCTGATCTCTCATCCAAAGAGAGCACTGCTGCCACTTAAAGTAGTTTACAAGCCTGATACTGATAGACAAGCTCTGCAACACCATCCTCCAGTCCACCCCACTGAAAAACATAATTGATGTCTATAGACGTAAATGGTGGCCAATGAGTTAGCTGAGATCCAACATATGACTGGAAAACAAATGTTTGTTCATTCTTGTTGAATGTAGTATGAAATAAATACTCAAAACCACAATTATAAGCAGCAGGTGGTTTCTAATACACCCAAAGTTTTGGATTTTTGGGTGGCAAGTGAGATTATCATTCAGATTCCCAGAGGATACACTTCTTAGGAAAGCAGCCAAATTATTTTGTCAAATACAAAACCTCAAGGTTTATTTTGCATATGGAACGGGAAAGGTGACATGCCTAATATGCTTCAAAATCCTAATATTTAATGCTCCATCTATTTATATCTTGCATCAATTTTCCATTATTTTCTAAGAATGAAGACGGTTTATGTATGTCACCTACTCTGCTGTGCTACTTAATTCTGATTGGGCAAAATCTGACAGCCAGTATACTTCATACTCAGCAGCCAAAGCAACACCAGAGAGAGAGAACATTACACCTGTTATATCAAATGAAGTCATGTAAAGGAGTCTGGCACATTTCACATCTGTCTGTTGACACTCTGGCAAAAACATTAGCTTCTGTTAGCATTTTAAACTGGTTCACATTGTGGCAAAAACATCCAACTCTCTCACCGGCTGGTGATGCAAACTGAGAAAGACAAGCTCTTGCACTGTGCACGGACGTGAGATTAACCTGATGAGTTACTGGACACCAGCTACATCTGAAAAAGAAACATGGGGCAACTTCCTGTCCTGCAATCAAGGCAACAGCAAAGAGCTTATGAGTTATCGAAATCTCTGATCACAGCAACGTAACTCAAAGCAAGAGGTAGGGAAAATAGCAACAAATCTAAAAGCTTCTCATAGGTGCATACAGTATGATAAACATCCAATCAAATATTATTAAAAAAAGAATAATAATTTATTAACTCTGAATACACTTGAACTCAAGAGCATGAGAGGCTCTGTTGAGTTGTTTATTCAAATGTCTGATGGCAAAAACTGCTTACATTATGTATTCTTTAGTTGTTCATACTGACCCAGTAAAGCAGGTGAATACACTGTGATAAGTGGAAGTCAACAGTCCTCTGTGCTCCTCCTGAAGGCAAAAAGTCACTGAAGCACGCAGTGTGAGCAATCAAATACAAACCCAGAACTATTTCATCAAATCTGTCTTTAAAGAGGCTGTGAGGACTATCTGTTTGAAGTGGACTGCAGCAACACATTTTGGCTGTAATCGCACGCACACTGTAATGATGACATGATGACATGACTCTTAACAAGGCGTGTGTTTGTTTTGGAAATGAATTGAGAACTGATTGTTTTTTTTAACACTATTTTCCTTTGCTCAAGACAGCTTTTTATTTGATACAACATGACAAGGTAAGATATTCATCAACAGTTAGGCGGGGTTGTTGAAATGTGACAACAAACAAACTTTGTGAGTTTGTACTGTAGTTCAGTCGCTGACTATTTTAGTGTTATCGCAGCCAGGTGCTCTGATGTGTCTGTAGACTACCGTGTAAAGTTTGGTGAATCCTTATGTCCTGCTCATTTACCAATCAGAGATAACATAACCTCACTCTTCATTTTATTAACAGACTCTCAAGTTTGATCAGATCACTGCAGAATAACTGCTGCATGTGGGTTGGAATGAACATTATCAAAAACAGCTTAGCCTGTGTTTTAGCCTTTAGCTTGTGTTTTAGTCTTTAGCTTGTGTTTTAGCTAGTAGCTCCTGTTTTAGCCTTTAGCTTGTGTTTTAGCCTTTAGCTCCTAGTTTAGCTCATGTTTTAGCCTTTAGCCTGTGTTTTAGCCTTTAACCCATGCTCTATTACTCTCCCGTTTAGCTGACGTCCTTTTTCTGTCCGACAGTTCAGCTCCAGTCTCCACCATCACTACTAAATTGATCACAGAAATAGTTTATAGCAAAGAAAAACACAGATCTCTCCCCTCACTGCTAAACTTCATCAGTCAGCGTGGTGTTTGTCATAGAGACTCCAGTGTGCTGGAAATCAATCAGGACCCGTCCAACCCGGTTGAGAAGCTAAGAATTAGCATTTAGAAATAACTTAAAATGGTGCTGATAATCTCATTTTAAGTTGTGGATTAAGATCAGGCATATATCTAGAAGTGAGACCTTTTCAAGATCACTTAGAAAGTCGTCACGGTCCCTTTAACACCACCCCAAATAACACTTTCCTATTCAATATTTAACTCCAGATGGAAGATTTAGATGTGCTAAATGCCACTGCTTTGTCAATGGTCACTCGTTAGTCTGTATGAGAACTGTTCAGTTCAGTTAACTATCAGTTAACTATCAGTTAATTGTTTTTTGATTCTCCCACAAAAATAGCTCAGGAGAAAAAACATGGAGGATAATATCAGCTTGGTATGTTATAAATTAATTACATCCTCACCTTATCTTGATTTTAGAACCGTGCATAAAACAACCAGCAAGGGCTTTAAATGCACCTGGAAGCTTCACCTCCCAGAAATCTGGAGAGGAAAAATTGCACACAAATTATGACAAACTGAGGAAACAAGTTATCTTCTGAGACGCCGCAGGCTCTGACAACCTGGCTGAGTCTGTCTGTAGCTCTGGTAGCTCTGCAGTCTCATCCAGCTCAGCTGTGCTGTTAACACAGAGCAGAAAAGCCCAAGCCAACGTCGCTTTGTGCAGTATATTAAATTCTTCTACAGTTGTGAGGCCGACTTGATAAATCACTTTCAGACCACAAAATCCTGTCATTTTGTTCTCCTTAATCTATCGTCCATTACTTTGTTTTCGCCATCGTGGGGGCCATCTTGGCAGACGCTGCACCAATGCTGTTAAGTAGATAATTCTGTAATAAATGTCTCCACTGTACATGAGCGCATGTTTATAGAGGAAGGATGGTGTGAGCTGATCTGTTTAGAAAGAAGTGGGAGGAGAAGGACACGTGCCAGCTCTGACACAGCACTCTTCCTCAGCGTAAGAGAACGAGAATTCATTAAGATTAAAAAGCACTGGGACCCTCCATAAGATATCTCTACTTTTCCTTCCCTTCATACTCTGTGACCACGATGACATTTAAACATGGATGTATTTGGGGCCGTGTGTGTCTGCAGAGCGCTTTTCTATTTGTCTTGTGTGTGTAATTTACAGAGGCCCTGAGGCTGCAGTCACTGCGTCAGGCGCTGAACCCAGACACAAGATTGTGTGATGCTGAGGTTCAGTTATGTCTGCAAGGTCAATGGAGAGCTTATCTCGTGCATGTGTGAGCGGGTGTTTCTGTGTGCATGCGCAACTAAATAAATGCACGTTCTTCATTTCACATTGCTCCTTTCTTCATACACACACACAGATGCTTCCAGATCCTTCAAAGCAAACGGGTATTGAACATAACACATCAGATATCAAAAGGAATATTTTTCCACCATTACTCCCTCCTGTTCAAGATGAAATAAGAGCATATGTTTAACTCTAATATCAGTGCATAAGAGTGTGAATATGGTTGGTTTAGTTGCATAAAGATTTCAAAGGGGGAAAGATCTAGCTTAGCTCTTTTCCAGTGATTGCAATTAAACCTCACCAGATACCCAAAACACTCAGTGTTTGCCAAAATGAATCTCAGTCCTTCATTCCATACAAACAAGCGACATAAAAAAATCTGTTTCTAAAGGAATTTATTGTTTATGTTACAAGTTTGGCAATGGTCACTCGTGAAGGTGCACTGTCACTGCTCCTGTCTTCATGTTTCAGAGAAATTTAACATTAGAACTATCTAACCAGGCAAGCTGTTCCATACTACTCCCAGTCTACATGATGAGCAAGGTTTATCAGGACTATACTCAAGACTCAAGCTGCAAACTCTGCGCTCAAATGAAGTCTAAGAATTAAAAACTGCAGTTCATTTAGCATCCACTTGAGTCCGGCTGCAGAAGCACTGGTTACCACATCAGATCTGTACAGAAACATTTTTACGGCTTAGTTCAAAAAATTGGTTTTGGTCTGAGTAACTCATTTCTCTATTGGCACACACTGTGCAGGGGGTGAATTATTTTCTTAACTCATTATTTTTTAAGTTATTAGACACAAGTTTTGCCCATTGTTGGGCATGGCTGAAATGACTGACAGGTAGGCACCCTGTAGCTGTCTGTGATGAGGCTTAATACCTGCCTCTTTACCTCAACTCAAACAAAGTTAGCTTTTCAATAAGGCCACAGACAATGATAGGCTTTAAAACTCTGTATGAGAAACAAATGGGAAATATACAGGAGACTGTCAACCTTTTACCAGATTTACCAGAACAGCCAAAGAAGGTCAGACAGACAGTGGAGTGACATTATCTACCCTTAAATGGAAGGTTTTCTTTATTAGATAGATCATCATTCATCAGCACTAGACATTCATTCATCTTCTACACCAGGGGTGTCAAACTCAAATACGAAGTGGGCCAAAATTTTAAATTGAACAAAGCCGCGGGCCAAGGTTGACCAAATGAACCTTTTAATATGGAACCAAACAAGTTTTGATTTAACAATGAATATTGAACAAGCAAGGCTTATATAACTTTAAAGTTCAGGCGTGCAAAATCGAGTTGCTAATAATACTAATACTAATACTACTACTACTACTACTACTACTACTACTACTACTACTACTAATAATAATAATAATAATAATAATAATAATAAAAACATATCAATGGCATATTAAATAAAATTTGAATAAAAATTGAATGCCTCCTTTCTGTTTGCAGCCTTCTGAGGTAAATGTCAAAATTAGCTTCTTACACAGGCTAATTAAGAGGTGAATGCAGTGTTACAGCGCTGCCGCCGTATAATACCGGTGGGCCAGCTCTAATATTAATTTGAAATTGCCTCGCGGGCCAAATATAATTACGCTGCGGGCCAAATTTGGCCCGCGGGCCAGAGTTTGACACCTATGTTCTACACCGCTTATCCTATTCAGGGTCATGGGTGGCTGGAGCCTATCTCGGCTGGCTTAGGGTGAGAGGCGGGGTACACCCTGGACTGGTCGCCAGTCAATCACAGGGTTGACACACAGAGACAGACAACCTTTCATGCTCACACTCACACCTACGGGCAATTTAGAATCACCAATTGACCTGATGAGCATCTTTTTGGACTGTGGGGAGAACATGCAAACTCCACACAGAAAGGCACACCATGCCGGAACTGGACCAGCAACCTTCTTGCTGTGAAGCAACAGCACTCACAGTTGTGCTACCGTGTAGCCCAGCACTAGTCAGCAGACCATAACTTGGAGTACATAAAAAAGTGAAGGTCCATCTATATATTATGTTTAGAAAAGTAATGCCTGCTGCATTTTTGTCACTGTAGCTGCAGCACTCTCAGTTTTGTAGCACTGTGACGATGATCAATTCCTTCCTCCCTCACTGACCAATCAGAATCAAGAAGAGACTGGTATCAACTTTTTTTACAGCAATTATGGAGGCCTGAAAAACTAATCTTACTCCTTTTTCCATGGGTTAAAATTAAAGTATGAAGTAGCTAATACTACAACACTATTTCTAATGGTCCTTTAACATTTCCTTTGAAACAGGCATTACAGACACGACTAAGGGAAGCAGAAGGGATGCAGGACAATTTATACAACCAAGCAAATGTGTGTTCTCTAAAACTGATATCGTGGGTGCTGCCAGTGAAAAAAGGTGGCATGGATACAGGCCCTGATGCTTATAGAAACAAGAAAAGAAACAAAACTGATTGATAAAGACTTTAAGCACATATATTAGGTTGAGTCCTGTTGTTAAACCCTTTAAATACCATGGGAGCACCGGTGCTCCCATTTTAGTGTTTTTTAAATTACTTTAACTCCTCAGCTAGCATTTCTTGAAAGAAGAGAAAATTAGCTTTCTGGGCATGACCTCTGAATCTTTTAAGGCCAAAATAACAAAAAAAAAAAGTCCAACTAAAATATAAGAAGCCTATGCCAAAGTGTTAAAAACAGCATTTCTTGGGTGTCCGTTTGATGCTGGCTGCAGAAAAACTGTAAACCACGTACACACCAAGCCAAAAAAAAAGCCAATCTTTACAGCATTAAGAAAAACATATTTACAGCCTGGTTAAGAAAAACAGCTTGGGTCTGAATAACTTATTACTCTATCGGTACACACAGAGGTGGTGTATAATTCTTCCTCTAACTCACAATCACGAGTTTTCCCAATCAGAGGCACAGCTGACTTGACTGATAGGTCTGGAACCCTGTAGCTGTTCGTGAGGAGGCTCAAAGCCCAACACTTGAGTCAACGATTCCAATATGGCTCTCCAACAATAGGCTTTATTAGTCTGTATCAGAAACAGACGGGTGACATCATGGAGACTATGTGAATATATTATACAGTCTATGAGCAGAACATATTTTTCAACTGGGACAATAAATTCAGCTTATCGGTTAGCTAATCTTTTTTTTTTCACAATAAACACTTGATACTTAATTACAACTAACTTAACTACAGGATGCTAATCAATACTGCTGAATGTTGAGTGCAGTTCGGCAGCTTGTTTAGGATGAACCTCATGACCCCGAATAGAAAAAAACCCCAAAAGATTAGGTGAAAGCAGGGACTGTATTAGAGTAATTTAGGGAAAATTCCTGCTATACTTGAGATATTTTGATGAAAAAGTGCAATAACACCCAGTGCCTTAATGGGGTCAGATTCTTAACATACACTGAGTTCTATTTAAACAGAAAATAATTTTTTTTTTTTTTTTTTTTTTTTGCTTGGTTTACTCCACCTATGTGATCCAACTGAAAATATAACATTTTGGTCACCAAATTTTATTGATTGCAATTAATCAATATGCCAATATATAAATGGTGAATTACATAATCTATGATCTTAATGAGACAGCTCAGCTTTAGTTTAGAAAATGAATAACAGAAAAGGACAATTACTTTTTCAGGCTCAACAAAAATTAGTTAAAATAAAACAACTTCACGCTTAGAAGACAAACAAGGATTGGGCAGAATAAAATAAACAGCCTGTCATGCATTTCATTGTTCCCTAACCCTGCAATGCTCCCCCAGTTTTACCAACCTGAGCTGCAGCACTGATTGGATTAAAATATGTCAGCTCAGGTTATAGCAGCTGAGCATCCTCACCCTTCAGCCTTATTTTCCCTTCTGTTTCTCTCACTGACTGATGCTCATATCCAGTCGTAAAAGGGGAGGGTGAAGCTCTCTTTTACTGCCCATCCCCCCTCCTTCATCCTGGCTGCTACATCCAGTACTGCAGAGAGAACCCATGATGGTGTCGCCCTCCCTTTCCTCCCCTCATTGTCTCCACCAATCCCATCCCAGCTTCACCTCGACCAAACAGAGCACAGGTGTTGCCTGCTGCGTCTCTGCCTTTACCTACTGGGAACCATGCACAAGTGTTTACACTGTTAAGGGAAAGGTTCAGTCGACAATGAGAGCAGCATGTTCCTGTCTTTAGTTTTATAGACTGAGTTATATAACAGGGAGTCATCAAGGCCTAAGTAATTCAATAATGCAGAACATGACAGAATATTTGGTGTATGAAGCTGCATTTTGTAGTGGACTAATGTTTCAGTCTTGTTGCCCTAAATGCTGCCAAATTAGAAACAACGCTTGACATGAGCACGACTAACACATCTGGGTTCAAAATAATGCTGACTATCACTAAAATATAATCTAACACTAGGTCAAATCTTGATCCTTTATCACCTTTATAACAACAGAAAAACAGGCCCTCGACAGGGCAAGCTGGTAACAGTTGAGAGATCAATACGTCTACATAGCAATATGTATTTACAAAATTATACTGGTGAAATCATTGATCCCAGATAAATTTCAGGAGGCATCTAAATATTATCTAATGGATAACCGAAAGAGGAATAATTTCACTGATGTATTGTTTGAACCATATCCTACAGCCCCGCTTACGACCTGCAGTTTCCTTACCTAGAAGCCAACAAGCCATTTTTTAGGATATACAAATTATGTAATATTTCTGCGACCCTGATGCAGTGGATTTAGACTTCATGGTTCATAATTATTAATATGTCTTGCTCAACCCTTGCTCCATGTGGGGGACCTGATGCCAAAACCTCTTCAGCGTCCATTACCTCAAAACAGAAAGCTAAATATCCTTTTATTGAGGAGGTGTATGATGGGATGGGGTGGGGCAGGGGGGGAGAATAGTTGCAGCAGAAGGCTTGACAAATACAACGATCATCTATTGGATTCTTAAAAAACTGGATCTGGGTATCTATCAGCAGGTATGGGGGACTACGAGGACATGACTACCAAGCAACTGCGTGGTTTTTTGTAGTGAAATGTAAGACAAAATCAATAAACTGAGCAACAGCAATCAAATGAAGCAAATCCTGCACCACTGGTACTGCACGTAGAAAAACAAAAACTAATGTGCTGCTGAAATCAGCTGGAAACATCAGTGATGTGGGTTTCTGGGTGCCTAGTTTCTCATTCAGAGGTCTGTGTGCCTTTTCTTCCAGGCCTGTCTGACATTATCATGACCACACTTGCACCCAGCTGACCCAGCTGAGCAGAATGGAGCTGCGCCTCCATGTTCAGGCCTGCATCAGCACCACACTGCACAAGCATCAGCCCAAACAGACGAGTCTAAATGAGAAATCTGATACTGAGCAGCCTAATCTGAGGATGCAGGATTACACCGAGTAATCGACAAAGGGCACGATTGTGTTGAAGGACATTCATTGATCGTTATAAACGATGGCCTGTGTGCACGTAATGCGGTATTTCTTGCACAGAGGCGTTATTGGGAAATATTTTAATAAATGAAATCCGCCATTAATGTGAATCGGCACTAACAGCAGCTTGATTCAGCAATGAGGCGCTCTGGAGGACAGGGGTGTTTTACGCAACCCATTCTGTTCCAGCAGAGGGGTGAGGCGCTGCTGAATCCAGGGAATCCCATAGATTGAGAGTCTTAATCTCCTTACCCGTTATTACCAACAGAATTAAATTAGATTATTGTCTTTAATTAGCCAGGAGTGTGAACATATCTGTGGCATCCAACAGATCAAGAACACGGGTTATGTAGCAACGCTATTAAAGGGATATTTATGGGTGTAAATTCTCTCCCAGACTATCTGAAGCCTTCTGGAGCAGTATGCCTTCTTTTTCAGGGGGCTAATCAAAGCTCGTCTGAGCAAATTTTAAGCTCTCTTCCTTGGAATGCAAATACGCATCCGCACCGCAGCAACCTGCTGTGGCAATTCAGCCTCAGCAGTTCATCAACAGCTCCCGCATCACACCGCTGTGGTTAACAGTGGGATAAAATGGTACATCACGGCACCACCTTCATCATCATCATCGTCCAACTGCACTAGCCCACATCCGCATCCTGCAAAAGCACACGCATACAAATACACACACACGACAGCCGCTTTTACGCGCAACACTGCAGCACCGAACCACAGCAAATAATAACCGAGCTAATTAAAAATATCTTACTTTCGCCGACCACCGCCTTTAATCCGATAGGTGCCATGATGCCGCTGGGTCTTGTGCTGAGTCTTCCTCCACTGTTCTCTCCCTCTCTCTCTCCCTCCTCTCTGTAGTCACCTCTCCTCGAAGCGGAGGAGCCTCCAGAAGGAAACGTCACTGCGTATCCTTCCGCACCATCCCCCCATTGGTGGAGTTGGACGTCTACTTACAGCCGCAATCTATTTGCAAGCAATCTTTCACCAAGACAAATCAAAGCCCAAATGTTTACTAAAATAGGTTCATCCAGCGGAACGCATTAAACTGTATGAGAGCAATGCCACAAATGCCAACGATCGTAAAGTTCAGTGTACCCGAGTCAGATAACCAACTTGAACTGATTTTTTCCTTACTAATTAATGCCTACTTATTTATGCTTAATGCTTTCAATATTGACTGTACGCGAGCCAAAATGAAAAAGGACACTTGTGTGGCACTAGAGGTCAACTGCTCAAATATTTCATCACTACAAGGGAAAAAAAAACCCTGGAAATGCCAAAAAACATTTCACAAAACACAAAAACATTTAACAAGTCACAGGGGCCAAAACCACAAAACACCTTATGATAAAAACAAGAAAAAATAGCCTAATAAAATAAATTGGAATGCAATTAAAAAAAGATTGCAAAACACAAACGCACTTCATACAAAATTTTAGGGGCAAAAGAAAAGAAAAGAAAAGAAAAGAAAAGAAAAGAAAAGAAAAGAAAAGAAAAGAAAACTGATATTACTCTGATATTTTTCCTGCGTTCTTTGTCATAAGTCCCTTTTTTAAAGAGATTCTGCATCTCAGCGGGGATATTCATGGTGAAATAAAACTTAAATTGAAAATAAAGAGCAAAAAAAACCCCACGAATGATTTATATGATTTTTTTTCATTAAATAGTTTCACATTGAAAATATTTTATATGGATTTCAATAAACATTTTATTATTATATGAGAATCTTTTTTTTTTTTTCGTAAAATCCATTTTAATTTGATAACTTATTTTTGTGTTTACTTAAATTTGCAACTGCAGTGAAGCGCAGAGGGTACTGAAACTTAGCTCTTGTCTGTATTCATTTAGTATTTTATCAAGTCAATTTTTTTTTTTAGGCTAACTGGATATTTCCAACAGGCAAACAGGCTGGAATCAGGACTGAACAGCAAGGCTCATAGATTCCACTAGGGGGCAGCAGATTTCTATCTGCAGGGACCAGGCTGGGACCCGAATACCCAGCGCACTGGGTAAAGTAAAAAACGGTGTTTGGTTGAAATAAACTTCAGTCTACTGTCTGTTTGGAGTCTTAACAGTCAGTCCAGAGACGATAAACACATTTAATAAAAAAAAAAAAAAAAAAGGTTTTAATAAGCCACATCATTTGTGCCCACCTACATGGATAGATTGTCCATATGTCCAAACTTTGAAGCTTTCAAAAGTAAAATTAAACACCTACTTATACATGATGTAAATAAACCGATTTATTAAGTTCGTAGCTCAGGCCACACCCTTGGCAGAGCCGACTGAACACGTCGGACCAGTGATGATTCCCAGAGGGTGTGTCCTGCGCTCTGAACCAGCCTAATGTTCACCTCTTGTTGCTCCTCAGGCGGGGAGTGTTCGCCCGCAGTCCTCCTCCTCTGGTCTTCAGAGAAAGCGGGAGAACAGAGCAGCTGCGGCAGCAGGGCCATACGCCTCCTGGGAGGGAAGTGAAGCGTTTTCCCACCCGCTCTGATCGGATATTCCTCTGTGTATAACCTGTAACCAGCCCGGTGTGAATCTGTGAGGCTGATCTGTAACCATGGGGGACGTGGTATCCTCTCACCTGGATGAGAGCAGGCGGGAGATGATTACAGGTAAGGGAGGAGTGCAGTTGGAGAACGGAGGGGGACAGTTTCCCACGAACTAAAGTTACTTTGAAGTTATTTTATTCATATTTCAAGCTACACTTACATATCTGTTGACTCTGGAACAACTTAATCCAGCTTTTAAAACCCCTGATCGAGGTATCCTTACACAGCTATTACATAACTTATTCCAGTTAATTTTATCACTGAAGTTTTCCCCTTGAGCTGATCAGCCTGAGTGTTAATGCAGTCTCAAAATTAATGAAACAACATCTGGTGTCATATTTGGTTAAATAAGAAATACTTGTGCTATAAACGTTTCTCCAAACCATCTTCAACTTTGACTGTCATACTTACCTACAGGAAAACAATAAGCTGTATGATTTGTCAAAAGAAAAACAATGATGTAATTATAAGATTACTACTTTATCAACAGCTTTATCATTTCTCATCAAAATAATCCCTCTCCTAAACTCTACCTCATCTCCTTCATAGTCTGAGGACAAAGCTTGTCATTCATATCAGTGTATTGTTCCTCTGTTTGTCTTGAAGAGTTGTTGTTTAGTCTTAATCTCTGTTGCAGGCCTGTTTCGCAGAGATAATAAGTAGGTTTCCCAAAGGGGAGCATGCTTGTGTAAGTTTGGGACTGACTATTTAAGTCTCAAATGGCCGCACCGTGCAGGTCTGTGTGGTTATTTGTAAAGCATGAGGCCAAAACATGCCAAAGAATCTAGAAGCTTCTTTGAACATATAGGACAGTCATTGAGACAGAGAGAGAGAACTTGTTTGTTTTTATTTAGGAGTTGGCTCTCAGATTCTCCAGACTTGTGCTTGGCAGAAAACATGGTTTCAGAGGCATCCAGCCTCAGTGGTGTGTGTATGCTGGCATGCATTCTCATGTGAGTAAAACCACTAGAAACCAAAGATTATGTTGTTCAGATGAAGGCCCTAAATTTGTTTGTTGTCGCTGTTTTGACTTTTACAAACCAGAAAAAAGAAATACTCTAAAAAGGAGACTGAAATAGGAAAAATGAAACCGATTGGAGACATCACGTCAGGTCAAGCTGCTGCCATTGTTGAGTGAGTTGATATCAGAGCAGTTAACCTACAGGAAAACTGTGTTTATTACTGTGCTCTTAAGTGTGGTTATAAAAAATAGGTCTCCACATGAATAGATGAGTCAGGTATGGAGGGAGTGAGATAGAGGGTGAAGCTGCCGAGGTGAAGCAGGTAGAAACATGTTACAAGATTAATAGCTCAAACTTCTCTCACACGCCCTTTTTCCTGTCTCCTCTGACCGTTATCCTCTCTCTCTCTCTTGTGCTCTCTTCTCTGCACATGTCAGTTGGTTATTGTTGTGTATGACAGTGAAAAGGAGAGACAGTCATCATATGAGGAATAATCAGCATTAATGCATTTGAAGTGTTGAGGTGATTTCATCATAGTTGCAACCGTAGCACATTCTCTGAAAATGAAAGCCTCACTCTTCGGCCTTCACAAACGGGTTGCAGTGTACAGAGAAGCAGAGAGTGAATCATGCATTTGTACAGCTAGTGATGAATGGGAAAAGAACTTAACACTTAAGTGTTTTAACAGTTTAAAACGACTCTGCTGTTTCGATAAAAAAAGTTATTCTGATGATCTGAAACAAGCAGTGCAGTTACAGTTTACTCCACCCCACGCTAACATGCTTATCCTGAGTGTAACTCAAGCACTCGGCTTTTGTATCTCTGAAAGTCAAGAATGGCCCTTTACATACCCCATGTTTTGAGCAGAGGGTGACTTGTAAGAGTACCTGGTCAGTGAACCCCTTGAGCTGAAAAGTGTGTGGTCTTACAATCAGATCTGTGACTATTTGTTTGATAAGGCACAGAAACCGCAACACCTGGGAACTGTATTCAGAGTGTATTAAGAAATATAGTTCAGTTGGTTGATTGTGTGGTTTGGTGCATGAAGTTGAGGACATGGAATCTAAATTGGCAGTGGCAGATTTGAGTTTATAAAGCCAGCACTTCCTTTTTGTTCCAAGCACTGAACTTTGAGGTGTCTACTAATAAAGAGGAGAGTTGGAGATGAACGCTTAGACATCTCCTGAAGCAGCAGAGAAGTAGAAGGGGCTCTGGCTTTGGTTATTACCAATGAAAAAACAGAAGTGTTTTAGGAGTTATGTGAGGCTTTTGGTTACCAAGAAACACTTTTGGTTTGTCCCAAAGAAGTTCTTGCAAACAATGAGAACACCAAGGACGAGAAAGTAAGGATTGGCTTGAGTTTTGGAAAGATAAACTTCGGGTCTGCATTAAGTTAAACTTGAGGTTGAGATAAAGGTCAGCTCACCATAGCGTAAAGTATGTTTTGGATTTCGTCTTTTTGGTTTGGAGGGCCCAAGTGAAGTAACTCATGTATATCAGGGAAAGTGGGATGGAAAGGCAAATTGTCACGTCAGTTGGTAACATGGGCGTGATACCAGGCCATGATGGTGAAGAAGGAGCTTAGTCCAAAGGCAAAACTTTCCATTAGCCAGTCAGTCTTTGCTCCAATCCTCATAAGTAATCATACGTTTTTAGTTTTATAGATGATAAAATTCAGGGCTCCAGTTCATATTGATTTCCTCAATTAGACTTCTAGGATCATCCTAAGAGGATGCGGGTGCTGTTCCAATCCTCACACTGGAAGGATTCAGTTAAGATGAGTTCACCAAAAGAGCTGGATGCCTGGAACCAAAATGTGGAAAAGGAGGTCTGTTTTTCTTTCGTTTGCGCTGGTAACACAGTGTTGTCCAAGAGTAGAAAATTAAAAAAATAATGTAAAGATGTCAGGCAAGGTGTGGCCATCAGTCTGTGGGTTTATACTCCATGTTCCTCCAGAAACACACAAGAAAAGACTGAAACACCAGGACGATCTGTACAGAAGGATTCATGCTTCCAAGAGGATGACTCCCTCTGTCTGCATTGATATCCTGATATTGTGGGTCGTAAAGAAGTTTGTGACTTTTAAACAAATAGCTTAACCTGTCCTCTCCTCAAAAAGTTTTAGCCCCATGAAAAAGGATGAGCTTGATGAGCTGCCATTCACATCTGGTCTTGCATCAATACTTTCTCAAGTGATCATATTTGATGAATACTGTTTGGGCTCATTGATTAAAACTGTAACTGAGTCAGGTTAGGGAGCCCATTCTCACTGTGCAACGTTCTTTCAGCTTTTGTTCTTACATGATAGGAAAGTAACAGGGTGGGATAATATGATTTAACTGAAGCCTTTGGCATTTCTTTAAATTTATAGTGTGGTCTTCAACCTCCAAAATTATGTTTTCCAGGCATCTGAAAGACGATACTGTACATGTGTGATGTTGCAGCCTGCTGATTTTGGCACTAAAGGACAACCGGTGGAAATTTCTGACTGTTTGAACATTTAAATTGATGCCAAACTCAACTAGGAAATTTCTACTAGCATATGGTTTTTTAAAGAAAAAATAAATAGACAGTTACGGCGTAGGTTTAGAGAGATTTTTACATTCTTGTGCAAATAAACACAAAATATCCTTTGTAAACTCTGTTGCAAAAGGCTAAAAGATAATAACATAGCAATCTGTGACCTTATTCTGTCTAATACAGCACATAAATAAGAACTGTACCACTAAGACGTAAGCTCACCATGACTCAAATCAGATACTAAAGATGTGAAAGGTATTACAGTAAGAGGTTAGTGATAATATTGCATGAATGGCTGATACTGGATAAGTCAGAGTTAAAGTGATGCTTTGTCTAAGACGTCTTTTTCCCTCTTATTATATAAAAGTGTTTATGGATGTAATGACATCAGCAAAAAGGAGGACTCAACAGTAGTGGTCCCAATACAAAACCTGAGTATTGGTCATGTGAAAAAAACTTTTTAACAACTTTAAGAAAAAATAAAAGATAAAATTTATCTGTTGACACACGACAGGCCTGATTTGTCAATAAGTAAAATGAGTCCGTATAAATACTGAAGAAACTAAATCACTAATGCGGTTGGAGATGCAGAGTTAGCCATAAGTACCTGACAGTGTCCAGTACTTCCTTAACAGGGGATCAAGGAAAAGACCTAGTTTTAGCTGTCTCACTATCTTCCTTCATATTTCCTGTGTCCTGGCCACCCATCTCCCCGATACAACAGTGTTTCCAATAAGTTAATGTGTCCCTGTCCTGTCTCCCACACATTCCCTCCCTACTTTTTCTGTCCTGTCAGCTCTTTCCTTCCTGCACTCCCTCTGCAGGCCGGCTCCCTCCTTCCTGTGTTGTCCCTTCCACAAACAGATTATAGTCAACACTGTCTGCTGCTGACTGAGTCAAACACAGTCATCTGCTCTCGAACATACTCTTTTTTTTCCATTACTAGAACATGGGGGAGCTTTTCCCCTTTTCCAGCAGGTTTTGGTACAAATTTTGGGGAAGCTGCTTTTCTACAGTGATGTCAAAGAAATGCTGAGTCAGCTTTAGAAAGAACTGAGGAAATACATGAATGTGCTGGTAGTAATTTTTGGATGCACCAAAGGAGACTCCTTATTTCAAATCTAAATTAATTAAAAGTATTGCGCTTTCTTAAGGGTTTATACTGTCCTTCTGGTACTTACTTAGCAGATTTCATGATTGATAGGAAAAAAGTTCATATTTTTCACACACTATTATTTTAGAAAGCTCTTATCGGCCTCTTTCTGAAATGCTTTTGTTTTTAGCTGCTGTCTCTTTAAGGCTTCCCACTCCACAAACCCCCTTCCCTCTGATTGGCCACCTCTTTGGAGTCACATTGCGATGTGACTAAACGATATATGATGTTCAGAAAAAAATAAGAAAAAGAAAAGAAGAAAACATCTGGAGTCGAAAAGTATATTGCAGCCTTTGAATCAAGTTTATGTAGCCTGTCTACGCCCAATCACATTACTAAGAGATATAAACGAGCATCCACTTATAGACTTAACCACATTACATGCAGCAACTCGCACAGTTAGAGCACCTTCTCAGCACTCTGTCATCTCACCTGCTGTTGTCAGGGTCAGGCAGAGCGACCTGCATCATGACATACTAACCCTAACCCTGTCTGTCAGTTTTCAGAAAATTTTTTAAAACTTTAAAAAATTTGCAGAATTTAAAAATATTGCAGTCATTTTTTTCCAATACCATGCAGCCCTAGTTTGAAATAAAAGAAAACATAAAATCTCCTTTGCAAAGTACTGCATTAATGTAGTTGTAAAAATGCTGTCGTTATTTTATCCAACAGTCTACAACAACCAAACAATGAGTCGAACATTAACATTAAACTAACATTCAATTTAACGTCACAAAATACTCATTTCAGTTGCACCGACAGTATTTGCCGAGCAGTAAGTAATCTCAAACATCATTTGACTGTAGCGCTGTCTTTAATTACATGAAAGCTTTTATGACAGAACTGGAGCAGGCTGCAGTGTTATTTAGACATGAGACTGGTCTGATAAAACATGTCAAACATCTTCTTGTCAAGAGCTGAACAAGAATGACTGTCTTCATTTGAGGCCTTTTTCAAATTTATCATGTGGTACTTTGCATAAAGACCTGCGTTTTTTGAGTTTATGATAACTATTACTTCTCGTCTGCATTGAGAGAATATTTAACCTCCTACAAGTTTTAGAAATATCCTGTCAAATCAGCCAGTCAAAAAAATGACCTCTTACCACTTTTTTTTTTCTTTTGTGTTTACTGCAGTGTTTATGCTTATCTATACATTTTAATACACCAGTATGATCTGTTATAAGTAAAACTGCAAGTTGGTCTTTGTCACTCAGCTGTGTATTTTCTAAAACTGGAGTAAAGATGTTTTTGTTATTGTCTCCTGGTGTAGATTTTTACCCTTTGTGCATCTGATTTTGTTCCTTTGCAGCTCGGACCAGAGATGTGATGAAGGAGTTCAGTGATCTGTACGAGAAGCAATATGCAGTGGCTCTCTTCAACACTGTGCGTTATGAGATAGAGGGAGGAGGAGGAACACAGTCACAGCTGCTTCACAGAAAGGCAAGTGCACTGCATCGGAAATGATGTACAGATACTTTACAGACACTTTGAACCGTAACTGGACGATACAAGACAGAGTTATCTTACTATCTGAAATGAAAGCATCACCCTTGTAAAATCTTTAATGTCATTTGAAATTTTATATACTAAGTTGATTTCCTTAAAGGCCAAGCAAGTGAATCCCAAACTTGGAGGAGAGGGTGTGGTTAGACAAAGTAAAAACACGCCTGTTTGTACTACCAGTGATGCGTGGCAGATTTTGTCGACTGCTTGGTAAACACAAGGCTGACAGTTAGTCCACACCAAACAATGACAAGAAAATAGGAAGTCATATATCACCCCTCGGTACTTCCACCCACAGTAAGCCATCTACACATTAAAATCCCATGTTGCAGTGGCACTTTGAATTGTTTTCCTGTAAAACCTTGACTGGTAGCTTTTTGACCTTCAGTGCCACACACTGAAGTTGCAATTTTGTAGTTTTTGCTTACAAATAACTACACAGATATTGGAGCTCGATGGCAAAAAAAAAGAAAAAAGAAAAAGAAGTCCCACAAATTAAGTATAATTAAAGGAGATATATCCCTTTAATATTTGAAATCCACTGCTGTCTTTTGGTCGCTGAATGCACTGATTGTCTTGCTTGTGTTCATATTCTCAATTAGTGAAGTGAAAGTGGGGCACATTTCACACATGAAGAGAGATTCAGTTTGGAATTCACGATGAGAGTTCATCTGCTCTCATCACCGTGTGGAGAACAGCTGCTCATGTATGCTAGTGATAGGAAGGGACAGGATACAGGAAGGAGAATGCAAAATTATGAATTTATTAAGCAACATTTAGCTAAAAAACTAGATTCCCAGAGTTATTTATATGCTCAGTGCATATTTAATCTATATAGTTTAAATGTTGAAAAAATATTTGAATGAGTGCATACGTAAGTTTACGCAAAAAAATAAATGCTGCTTAAAAAAGCACATATTACCCCCTCACTCATGAACACAAAAAATGTGCATTTTTCTAAATAAATTTTCAGAAAACAAACTGAGGCTCTTTATGTTTTAGCTTCTTAACTCTCCTCTGTCTCTGCTGCACTAGTAGCAGAGACAGAAAATCTAGTAGCAAAGCAGGTGGTGTGTTTCCTGAACTCTTCAGTGAAGCTGCAGGTCTCTTGCATCGCCAAAATGATGGCAACAGTTTGAATCAGAGAGAGGAATGAAACACAGATTTGATAAAAGAGCTTGTTACAGCATTTCTGCTTTGTGTCACAATTTTGAACAATGGATTCATAAAATATGACAACATCTTTCTCATGACTGTCTGTGAATTCTCAGGACCCCCTGGCAGGCCACTCCATCTTCTCAGGGAATCTGTTTCAGCATCTGGAAGAGAACCGGAAGTTCAGGAATCGCTTTGTATCTGTGCCAAACAGCTACACCATCAGCCTCTACGAGAACAAAGCAGTGAGTGCACATTTGTTTTATTTGTCTAAATTTTGGCAGCTGTGATAAGCAATGTGACAAATTCACTGTCTTTTTGAAAGGCACACGAACGAGGCCTTCACGCAAAAACAACCATCAACTGTGCTGGGTACAGAGCCCTGGCCTCCATGGAGGAATACATGGAGCTTATTAACAACAGCCTGCCAGGTGGGTCTTTGAGCTTTACTGATCGATTGCATGGGCTGTAAGCCACCACATTAGCTGCAGCAGCAACATAATCTTAGTCGATTATTTACCCAATCAAAATACTGCCAAAGTTTTACTGAAGTTTATTGTAACCAAAGGAGAAAGACCTATCCACCTGTTTCTTCAGAAGCCTGTGGGTGTTGACTTCCGGTTGCCGCCGCTAGCAAGCTAGCTTAAAACAACTCGCGTGAAATCTTTAATGCCAGACAGGGCTCAATGTAAACTTTTTTTTAAAACATCTGCACTACGACTCCACCTCTGATTTTTATTCCTTTTGTCACTTTCGTGCTTTCAATAGCCGGTGATTAGAGCGAGTATGACAGCTAGGCTAACACCATCAGCTTTGTGGTTTACATGGTGACGTTAACAGAACGTCCAATCAAGAGAGCAAAACTGGCAACCGCTATGAACTATGGGTAGGCAGGAAAAGGGTGTATTATTAAAAGAAGGGTAAGATACTTATTGTGACCCTGGAAAGCCTCGGACTGTTTTCTTGAAAGTTTAAGTTATTTTTTCAGTTTGAGTCATTTTATTTTGCAGATCATGAGACTTACTGATTGGTTCCTGTAATTTTTTTTTTTTGCTTTCAAAATAGTTGTGATCCTGCAAAATATTTATAAGACACAAATGACTGAAAGAGGAAAATTAAGACTAACATTACCTTTGTTTTTACTTCTGCATCTTTACTTATCAAAGAAGACTTGCGGCTTTATGTAGAGTGATGTCACAGCTAATCATGTAAAATTATCCTTACTCTTTCATCTATAGGTCCGCTTCTCTGTAATGCTATGATTGTTTAGACTTACAACTGTTGCCTGTCTGTATCAAAATAATACTACAAGAGGACATACTCATCTTAACTGTCTGCAGAGAGCTGAGAGTGTTGCAGTAAACTAGCGTACACTTTTTTTTAAATATATATATTATCAAGAATGCTTTCTTCATCCTGTAATTTTTCATTCTTCCTCTGTCATGTGACTTGTTGAAGGTGTTAAGGCCAAAGTAGGAAACCATCCATTTATCAAGTGTGCCACCCAGTACCCCCTCATCCTCTGGCACCCGTACGCCCGCCACTACTACTTCTGTGTGATGACAGAGAAGGAGCAGAAAAAGTGGCATGCTGTGCTGCAGGACTGTGTCCGTCACAGTAACAATGGTAATACGCACACACACACACACACACACACACACATACAAACAAACACAAACACACACAAAGGGAAAGAGAGAGACCTAGAATTAGAAGCAGATCAGTGTAAAACCCAGTGAGGTCACAGCCAGTGTTTGGGTAATGTTATTCAGGTTGTGAACTGAACACTCTGAAAGGAGTTAAGTGGAGAGTGTCAATAAATGAAGCTGTCTTAGCCGTGGCTCAAGTGGAACATTTCATGAGCAGCAGTGTGTTTCCATCTGAGCTCCACCCTGGAGTGTAAGTGTCTCTTTGCCTGTCTATCATTGTTGGAGGTTCAGCTGAGGGTGTGTGAATGTGCGACTGATTGTGTCACAGTGTGGAGCTTTAAATGCCATGTGAGTGAGCTGGTTGATCTACAAATGTGAGATGTTGCAGGAATGATGTCTTTTGTTTTTCCATAGCTCTTTGTTTCACTGTGTGTCTTATTGTTGTCATTGGATCAGAGCAAATGTTACAAATTTTACGGCTCATAATCTGCGTTACTTTAAAATTGGACGGGGCAGAAACGTACTCACCCGTAGATCAACCTAGAATAAAATATTTGACGATTTTTCTTTTGGTTTAATATTTTTCTAATAGTTGATCAAATTTATTATGAAGCTGTTGTTACTCATATGATCCTAATATTAACGACAAGGCATGTCAGTAGTTTTATGACATCACCCCTTGCAGTGCTGAAGGTTTTTTTTTTTTTTTCTTAGCACTTCAACATTGCGTCATATTTGTGACCGGAGATTACTGCTTGGTTGCGGCACATCTAGTGTCAACTGAAACCTTTTTTTTTCAGCAGCTGATCCTGACAGTTACAGCTCATCCACCAATGGTCAATGTATGTGACCATTATGATAAAAGATAAGAAATGAAATTACTGCACCTGGGTGAACATTTGATGATACATAACTGCAGACATAAAAAGTATTTGACTCAGTAAGTATTGGCCCAAGGGACCTCTAGATTTCCACCAAAGGGATCTGTCGTTATTTAAAAAAAATGAGACAAGTATTTACTTTAAAACAACAGACAAATAGAGTAATGTAGTACTCTATTGTTTCATGCACATGATTGTGGGATATAATTGATTATCTCTGCTATCAACGTGTTTCAGATGGATTTTCAAATGATTCATAAAGAAGAAAAATAAATGAGTTTCATCTATAGAATTTGGAACAAGACAGAACAGGATGCGAGTAAATTCAGTTACTTTCAGTAGGTTTTTTTTGCTGTATTTTACCAGAGACATGAGTCTGAATGGGGACAACATTCTGTAGGTCTAACATCCTTGCCAGACACCTCCCTTCAAATCCAGGGTTGGGCATAAATATGGTGTTTATCATTGTCTGAGTATAACACATGCATCAATTACTTTTTCACCAAACATTCATAACCTGTTTTATGAATCAAAAGTTAAACAGTATGATCGTGGGTTACTTCTTTGTTGTAGTTATTCTCCCAGCCTTTACTTGTTCTAACTTTGGACGAACAAATAGAGGCTTCATATGCCGCCAATCGTTTTTATTGTTTGTTTCACATAACAGGATGTTTGTTTTATTTGGGTGGAGAAGTACCTTTCATCTCTTGATTCAGTTACTTCTTGTGCTGGCATGAATCATCTCTCATCGTGCTGAGAGACAGAAGGCTGAGACATGCAGGAGGATGTGCAAACATCATGTAATGCATTTTTTAGTGTTGTCTTAGTATTTCTCCCTGCTTGGCAAAACTGCATTTGTGTCTGCTGATTTTACTCCATATTTTGGTTGGCAGTCAATTTAAAGTCTTTGCAGTAGGTCAGGAGACCTACGCAGACCTGTGTGCTGCGCTTGTTTCCGAGAAATTCAAACTACACGTCTGTGGCTTGCAGTGCACGACGTGTGTGATCTAACGTTCGGTCTGCTTTATTTAAACTTCAGACAGAGAGAATGAATGAGAGCAAACATGAGAGAGATGAGATTAAAAATACAAAACTGCAGAGACTCAGGGATGAAGAAACATGTGCTGCAGTAACGTGATGGGGCTTGTTAAGATCCCCACTGTGCCAAAGAAGGGGGGGGGGGGGGGGTCAGTCCTTCAAGTGTTCACATGTAAGTGTGTTTTTACTTTATTCTTTATTTACTGTAGCAGACTACATCCTTACATCATGAGGTACAAATTTGCCATCTTCCCAATTTTGTTTTGATTGAACTTCAATAATGTAACAAATATGAAGTCAACTCACCTTTAATCAAAAATTGTTTACTTCTACCACATGTATCCATGGAAACATGTCTCTCATTATGTTGACACACAAAGGTGTAGTTGTGTCCATAATGTGCTAACACTCTATTCCTGCTCCTCCCGTCTTGCGAAATCTGATGTGTGTTTAAATTATTTCTAAGTGTGAAAATGATGGATCATCATGCACAATATGTCATTGTACCCATCAAGTCAGCTGCTTTAATTTATGCAGAGTGAACAACAACAATCCTGCTCTTCATATCCTGCTGTTTTTCAAATAAAACAACAGACTGGCTCCAAGTTCAGCTCCAGGCCGGCAAAGTTGTTCAACCTGATCCAGCTTTGCCAACCAGCTTAAATTGAAATCGTTCTGCCTTATCTTATGTGACAACACTTACAGCTGTCTGCCATCAGTGTTTGAAAACATCCACAACATGCTCGAAATCTAAAGTCAATAAACAGGGCCTTTATTACAAAGCTTATGGAAGTTTATGTCAAAAGGAGCCAATCCATACAAGGTAGAAAGTCAAACAAACCTTCTCTGTGCATGATTGAGGATTGTAAAACAAAATCGGTCTCTGAAGCTTCCAATCACTACCTGTTCAGACATGCTCAGTGCACACCAGAGTCTCCGTCGTGCATTCCAGCTCTGAGGCTGAGCTCCAGGAGTGTGTCGTAAGGAACAGCTTGTGTTGCTGTTTTACTGTCACCATGGCCGGTGTTGGTGTTGGTTGTGGCATTCATGTTTTTAAGGCCTGTGCTGACACGCCCAGTCTCACCTCTGGGATGTTGATGTTTGAGGAAAACCAGAACCAGCAAGACTTTTCCTGGGGGTGATAAATGGTCCAGCAGCCTGACCCCTTCCCTCTCTGCAGATTCCTTACTCACTGGACCTGTGCACACCACCAGTTCTGATGGGGCAAATTTGAAGTATGGAGGTGAAAGGCAGTGTGTGTGATTCTGATCTATTACTCTGAAGGTCTCCATACGGTCTGGTCGCTAGCTGCTCTTTCTCCTGCCTTTCAAACACTCAGAGCACTTTAACTCAAGGGTAGGGTTTTCTCTTGGATAAAGACTTTGTTTCCCATGAGCACTATCACTCACTGTCATAAGGTTGTGACTCATGTCAAGATTTGCAATTACTTTGGAAATGAATGTATGGAGAGCAGATCATCTTTTTAACACTACTTTTCTTTGTTTAATGACAGCGCTTCGCAGGAAAAGCGATAAAGTAATGTATTTATTTGTAGTTTTTGTTTGAAAAATGACAACAAGCAGACTTTATAAACTCAGTTTGTAGCATAGTCTAGTGTCCAGAAGATGATCAGACTGTCTGTTGAACTCACAGCTCAGTGCTCTGGGACGTGTCCGCAATGTGTAACGTCCGACCAGTGCTCATCTACCAGCTCCAACCTCACCAAACAGAGCTAATGTAACCTCACTCTTCATTTTATCGACAGACTCTCAAGTTTGATCAGATCACTGCAGTTTAACTGCTACATGTGGGTTGGAATGAACATGATTCTAATCTGTAACAACTTAAACCGTGTTTTAGCCCGTGCTCTCTCACTCTCCCGTCTAGCTTTCTTCTGCTCTTCTGTCCTTTTTCTTTCTGACAACTCAGCCACAATGTCCACCATTACTACAAAATGAGTTGTTTTCTTCAGGGAAATTGCTTCTCACTGCTAAACTTTTCCAGCCAACATATTGACGCTGTAGGGACTTTTGGTCTACATGCCTCAGATGGATTTGTGTTCAACATGACCACAGATAGCATTTAGAAACAGCAGATCTTGGAACCAATTATCTCCTTTTAAATTGTGGATTATGAACAGTCAAAGATATAAAAATGAGATTTAATAACTCAATATGACTTTCAATAAGGGACTTTCTGTGGCCCTGTTTTTGCTCTTATCCCAGCTCCTTACATTACTCAGCATTCTTATTTGTCATCTTCATTGTTTATGAAGTGCTTTTTAAAAAGGATCTTAAAAATGAATTCAAATATGAGTGAATTCTACAGGTGTGATCTTGGGGACCATGTCCGCCATGGTGCAGGAAATATGGCTGTGTCAGCCAGCAGCACATGCAAAGCAGTTCTTGATCTGCACTCTGACACTGTTCAGCTGGCTTTGATAAGTCTAAACCACAAGTTAAATGTTCACACAGACACATTGAAGGTGAATTTGAATGCCTTAAAGTGCTTGTTGTTTCATACATGATATCTCAGCAGTTAAACGATTCGCTGCTGCTCTACATTGTTTTAACATGATGACTTGCAAAGCACGCTGTTAATCAGCTGGTGACTTCATCATGATGTTCCCTTCAACACAAAGCCCGTCTGGTAGGTCAACGTGTCAGCCTGAGCGACAGCGACACAAAGATCAACTATAAAAGTCTAAACAGCACGGCCCCAGTGGATTTATAGTTATCTACGACAGTTTGGAAACTGCAAACCTGAGAGTTTAGTTACATATAACTGCACAGTTTAGCTGTGTTTACAGAGAGGTAATAAGTAGTTTAGACAGGATGATAAAATCAAAGTCTGACTGCTTTGGATCACTGAAGGTTCAGTGAAGACTCTGTTGTTAAGCTCTGTGGACGACAGTGGAGTCATCACTCAAATACATATAATTAACCTGCTGAGTTCAACATTATAACCCAGGAAGGACCACAGGGAATTTTCAGACAGTCTCTAGTAATATTAAAACATTGTGGCTGAGCTTATGTATCCAATGACATCAACAAGCATTTCAGATCATTTTTTAAAGGGATTTTTTAAAGTCTTTTTTGAAGGATTTCTTTAAACCTGACAGAGAAGCAATGAAACATGTGAGCGCATCACCAAAGGCTCTAAAATGCATTAATTGGCTTTTTCAATGATTAATTAATTCATTGATTAAAGACAGAGGGGAAAAAGGTTATATTTGTAGATTAGTTTCCCTTCCTTATGATGGTTTTGGTCTTTGTAATCTGACCAGCAGGCAGGAGTCTACATCAGCCGGGATGCTGATGCTGCATCACATTAGTAGTCAAAGACTGAGCTGCTGCTAGGCCACCAGAGAGCCATCCATCACAGACAGCTCTGCTCCCCTACAGACAGTAAAACCAGCCAGCAGCCCCCGGCTCTGATCAGACCACTTCTACTCTGCAGGAAGAGACCTGCCATCAGATTAAACAAAGGACGGTGCATGTTTTAAGACAGTATTATGCACCTTAACTACCATTCAGGTGTTGTCTTCAGCTTGCTTTAATGAATTCAGATATGTAGCATTACAACCAGACATATGAAGACACACTGACAGAAACATGGAGTCGCTTGCTGCCTGTAACTGTCGGCAGGATTCAGCTAAAATTGCATGTTAGGACTTTCTGTGAATGTGTTTGTGATGTCTGCAGCTGATGCTGTGTTTATTGTACTCTGGGTTTGGCTGGTTCCATAGGGCTGCACCATATGGGGGGGGGGTTTACTCATGCATGACGATAAGAGCTGCAGCAGTGTTAGGGTTTCCAGAAAATAAAAAACTGCTTTCAGGGCAGGTGGCCCGAAACTGAAATCGAATCAGACTGAACCTGAGGTCCAAACGCTGAGTGGGTTTTAAATGTCAAATATATTAAACTTAGGGAAACACAGACACATATTTTTGGATGTGTGCGCCTGGGAACTCTTCCATGACTGCTGCTAAAATCCCACCAACCAGAGCGTGGTGAGCAAGGCAGGGAGGGAAATGCCTCAAAGAAAGGGACCGTGGTAAGTGCTGCCACATGTGCTATTTATACACACATACACACACACACAGACACACACACACACACGCACACACATACAGAGTCCAGAGGAACAGTAATCTGCTTCTTGATCTGACTTGGTCCATACACATGGAGAATGTGTCGTGGTTTCCAGGCCTGACAGGGAGCCATAAATTATTTTCCTTTTCTGTAACGAGCAGTATTCCAAGAATTTAGAAAAAGAAATCAGTGTTTGGCCATTCACCTGGTCACCTAGACCTGTGTAGACCTAAAGGGGTTTAAGTGATCAGTGTTCCTAGAAATGGGAATGTTGTTGATTGTTGTTGATTGTTACCCTGAGCCACAGTTACGTTAAACTATCCAGGAACGTAATCTCTTGATTCTCCCTCTTCGTCTCTCCTTTAATTTCCAAATTTGAGGCGCCACCATGTTTAAACATATCTGCTCCATACAACGGGGAAATGGGGATAACACTTTCACACTGGTGTACTTGCATTCTCAAAAGACTCAGTGGTACTAGCTGCATGCTGTCCTATCCTAACCTTGTTCAGTCCCCTCTTTTTTTTAGATGTAGTCGGGGCCATTGCATGCAGCACTAGAACAATCTATCAAAGGCAGGAGAGAGCAGGCGAGCAGCAAAGTTTGTTGAGTTGCTTGGAAGGAAGGCCGTAGAAGATTATTGCAGTAATTGAGCCTAGAAGTGATAAAGGCATGGATCAGGGTTTTGGCGGTGATGAAGGAGAAAGATGGATGGGGACAGGCAATGTTTTTCAGATGGAGGAAGTTGTTGGTGGTTGTGGTGAGGGATTTGGGACCGATGATTTAAGAGGTCAGATTTTTCACAGTTCAGTTGGAGATTTGTTTATTTTTTTTTGCATCTAGGATTTAATTTTTGGTCAGGCAGTTGGTCAGTGTGGAGAGGGTTGGAGCAGTAATGGAATTGGTAGAGGTGTAAAGTTGGATGTAAGTTGTGGGGTCTGAACTGAACGGCACCAGTACATTAAACCATAAGCCAGCATGTCTCTATAACTCTCTCTTCAGGGGCCTTTAATGCATTAGACTTCAGAGTGTTGGCTGGTTACTGTTCAGAAACTGACATCTCTGTCTGTGCTGTTTATTTCTGATCGCTTCACTAACTGAAGGATCCAGTGGAAATTAAAAGCACTGAGAGGGTTTTTTAAAGTCTTATACTGATGCTTCTTTATGATCAACATAACAAAATGAGATCATCAGCATCAATAGGACAGCAAAGAGATATCCTATTTATACGTTTACGTACCTTTTGCAAAGTATGTAAATTGAGTATTTGCTCAGCGAAGGTGTTTATATATTTGTTCATGTTCTCAGTGTTGCAGATGAGTGCTTTGGGTGAGAAGAATCCAAAAGGAATCCTACATTATACAAAGTCTGAAAGTCTAATATGGCTGAACATCCTGGTATTTTATGAAATTTATTTGACATGAATGTATGCAGTCTCCTTTCTGGTGTACTAAACAATGCGGTCCTACATGTACTAGAATGCAGCCTTAGGAAGCTTGGAGCAGAAACAACTTCCTGTCTGACTCTGCCCCCCCTTCAGTCTTTGGTCACTTCCTGTCTTTGTCTGCCTCTTTTGAGTCACAGACAAAACAACTTCATTCAGACAGTAAGGAAATAAAGCCACACACACATGCACATGGCTGCTTGTGCATGGCAGACTCCACAGGCACGCTGTGGGTAAACCAACCTCGTCAATCAAAGGCTGTGCTGCACATTTTCTCTCTGATGAGTTGGTATTACATGAGGAATCAGTCTGAATAGTCAGTTAGAGCTGATAGTGCGGTGCCCAGATTACATCCGTTTGTTTTTCTTGTAGCTGGACTAATAAATCAGGGGTCCAGAAGCAAATAAGCAAACTGTCACAGACTAGAAGGGAAAGATTAAATGGTTACAAACTTAAGGCGTGTTATAGTTTTATTCTAAAACACATGAACTGTTCAGGGATGGTCTTTGAATTCGAGGCACAGGTCCAATACAGATGTTGACCATTTGTGATCCCATCACCCAAAACTGATGCTGATGTTTAATACAAACAAGGTCAAAGGAGATGCACTAATTTAACTGTTTTCCTTATTAGGACAGTTTTAAATAAGTGCAGAAGTCACTGATCTACAGGACGGGCTTACTGATTTTTTTTTAGCAGGGCAAAAACAACACAAAAATGGAGTACCTCATAGCTGCTTTATGCCAAGTGCAGCATTGTTTTCAGGTATGAGGAAAGGCCAAGGGTAATGTAAGTTTTAAAAAAACATGCTTTCTTACTGACATGGCAAACGGAAACATTCATATGGGCTGGTTTGAATCACAAAAACAAATAACTAAACCTTTAATCAGACTTATGTGCATCAGAAATACCCATTCTTCAGAGTGAGTCACATTTATTTAAAGGACTAACAAGTCAAGGACAAAATGCTAATTACATGTCTGTCAACAGTTCTAACCTGATGTATTTTCATCACTTTTACAAAACCGCATGATAAGAAAACAACTTCCCAAAGGCACAGACATAGTGCTGAGTATTATGTTAGCAGCTGCTGTTGTCTGACAGCTGAGAGGGGCGGTAACCATAGCAACCCTACAAGGCTGTGTCCTCCAACAAACCGTCATCTTCCTGTTTTTAGGGATGACACAGCTGCGTGTGGCTGGGGCTGGGTCTTGGTGTGTTGTTGTACACTCCAGGAACTGTTTCTGAATAAACTGCTGGCTAAAATTATCCTTTGACTGTTTCAAAGACGTTATGGAAACTGTTGTTATTGTGGGACTCTGGAAAAGCCAGTGGAAAGTTCACATTTTATTCATCTCTTGCCCAAAAAAGTATTTATTAGATCACAGCAGAGTATTAAAGGACTACTACAAAGGTGATTTGACCTCTGTTTTGGTATTTTTACTTACATGTTGATGTTTTTTTTCCTACCACCAACAGGTCTGCCAGAGGAGTGCACTGTTCAGACACCAGCCTTCACGGATGCTGTGAGACTGCACAGACAAGCCAAGGGACACTATGGAACCTGGGATATGATGTGTGGAGAGCCCCCACAGGTCAGAGTCTCAGATTAATTATTTCACAGCTGTGTCCTACTTCAGAAGCTGGATCCTCTAAAGTTCTCAGTTCTAGATCAGAAAGATCCTAAAAGAAAAGCCTTTGGCCCGTTCAGTAAAAGTCAGACACTTGGATCTAAATTACTTTTAGTTCTACCACCTAGAAACTTGAATGCCATACCAAAAGGATTTGGTACAAATAACACCTCTAACAGCTAGAGCTAGAAATACTCAGAATGACGTTTCAGAAACAACTCCTTTACCTCAAGGAAGAAGTATTTTGACGGATGGTATTCCTCTCTGAAATTGCATGTTTTTTTTGAAGGGGACACTTAAAAGAGCTTTCCAGGAACAATTTCTAAGCAGTGCCTGTCCAGAGTTCAGGTTCAGGGCACAGTAGAGGGGCTGCAGTGATGGATAACATGCTGTTCTCCAAACCAGTTAAACTCAGGAAAACACTCAGCCAACATCACAAACACACCCTTTTCTCACACTGAAGTACAAGAATGCACCTACACAAGACCTACAAAGAGTCTGTGGGAAACAAGACCCACCCCTCAGCATACCAGCATTCATTGGGACACGCACACAAACACACTCTGTTAATAGGGGTCTTCTCAATGAATGAGACCCTTTCAGCCTCTGCTTCATAGAGGCTCTGTGTGTTTGCAGCAGTCACTTCATTAATCTTGATGTTTCCTGTCGGTATCCGATTTTTCTGTAGCCCCTTGAAATTACTCAGTCAAATGTAAAAGGTCCAACTGATCAGAATGATCAGGATGTTTGGATCAGCTCCGGAGCAAATTACAATGAGGTGACACTGTGGCTGTAAAATAATAATTAAAAAACCTGTTTGTAAAGGCTCTTTTTCCCCAAGGTATCATACTGTTACTACTGTCTACATGAGACGGTTGCTGATGTTGATAGGGAGCTGTACAGCACAGGCTACAAAGGATAATTCATTGTATTAAATATTTAATTATATTCGAGGCGATAAATATAACAGCTAACATCAGACCAGTAGTATGAACCAAAAAATGAGACAGTGTGGGGGAACAAAGACATAACCTATGCTGAAAATAAAATAAGACTCCACATCTGTGCTCACTTCCTCTTTGTTACAGTAGGAAATGAGCATCTATGGGTCAGATTTGAGGACACAGATGTACTAAGGTTATAGTATAAACCAAGGCTCTCCGACATTTTTTAGGATGAGAGCTAATTTCAAACAATAAAACAGGTCTTGAGCCACTTCTAGTCCTCTTTTTATTATTATTTCTTTGTCTGGTACATATTTAGCACCTTATTATATGCTTACCTTTAGTATGATGTTTGATACTGCATGCTGTAGACCAGGGCCTTATAATTTGTCTGTATTTTTTTTCTCAGTGGACCTGGTTCACTCATTGTTTATCACCAAACAGTACACTAGCTTTAGCAACAGAAAAATAAAATCCAAACATGTTACAATAATGACATTGACATTCGGTTTGAAAACAGTTGGCTGCTGAATCCACACACTAATTCCTGCTCATTTGGACGGGTAATGGAGTCATAGATACCAACGTGATTGGCTGATATTCTTTGTGGGGTGGGGGAGGAGTGGCTGAATAGATGAGAGTTGTAGTAAACAGTTTGTGTTGATCTTCTTTCTTATTCTTTTATTATTTTTTTCACATTTTACATTTCCTTGTTGAGCTACTTATTGACGGCCTGCGAGCTACCATTTGGGGACCCATGGTATAAACAAAACAGACAAGAATAGCCTCACACAAATATTAGCTTTGATAGAAACATACTTAGTTTGTGTTATTCTAATCAGGTACACAATATTAACAAGAATTGATATTGAAGTTAAAAAATAATACTTTTTTAGTTTAACATCTTGCTTTGATTACAAATGTTACTGTCAGACAAACAAGTTTTAGATAAACAAACTTACAAATTATTGTACCACCTGTATGTTACAGTGGCCATTCGTTACCCATGAACACAACTTGAAGTATTTTAACTCTGGCTTTATTCCCATCTCATATAGAGCTATGATGTGTAAACATGTGTTGGTGCATGTGTCCTTTTAAAAGGGGTCGTACCATAACGGTCATGTTTCCTGGCTGTCTGTATTCACCTGGGTATCATCCCACTGACCCACTGTGTTCATATATCCCCAAAGGAAAGAGGGGCTGCTTTTTAAAGCTTTATTGTTGTTTTCTTTGGGTGGAGAACGTTGGTTGTTTTTTCACTGTCACATTGACATAACATCATGTAACTGCTGTAGAAGCTCACTAATTGTTTTTAATGGCGCTTTGCTTTGTAAGCCCAAAGTCTAAAAAAGGGCAATTGGATGAAAAATGAATCACTACTTTTATTTATACACAAGACATGTTGTGATTTTGAATTACATATTTTTAGTGTGTGAAGGCAGTCATACTGTATTTCTTGTGTGTACAGATTCTAGCTAACCTGGTGATGGAAACCCTCCATCCAGAGCTGAGAAACATGATTGGTCCTCGTCTCAAAGGAAAGATGCAGCAGAGACAGAGGAACTGGATGTTGGTGAGTTCTTATCATACTTTGAGGTTCACTGCAAACAGGCTGTACGAACTACAGAAGAGACTTTAAAAAAAAAATCCAAAACACAACTTTTTTTTCCCCACAGATATCTGACGCAGTGTACAGACAGGTGTTATCTCAGACCACCGGGCAGTATGATGCACTGGTTGAAGCCTGTGAAACTCAAAGACTATCACTGGACGCCAGGCTGCGGACAGACATGGACCAAATCATCACATCTAAAGAACATGTCAACAACAAAATCAGAGGTGAACAAAGATCGCAATGCAAAAGTCTTTCTTTAGGATTTTTCCGATTTGACTGTATAGTCAGTGTCAGCAGTAAGCAATTAGACACGATGAAGGCTTCATGGTGTTTTTATAAATATAAATATAGGAATGCTTCCTGGAAAGTTTTGCACTCTTGAAAACACTCAGAGAGCTGTGTTTATCTTCTGAAAATCATTGACCAGCACACAATATCCCAGCTGCAGAAACAACGTGAGAGGGATTTGTAGAGCAGTTCTGATTCAACTGAGATCAAAGAAATAAACTTGCAGATACTGCAACCTCAAGTAAGGGAGGAAGAAAAAAGTACGGGAGGGAACTCCACTCCACTTGTATGAATGTAAACCATGTGTTGTATTTTGACTTGGTCCACTTGTTGCTCAATGTAACTTGATATTCTCAGCTCAGGTGCACGGTTCATTGTTTGCCTCATCCAGATGGAGCTTTGAGTTCTCTGGTTCACAGATTATTGGCAGAAGGAAGCGATCATTCTGGTCACTAAATAACACCACATTGCTCAAGTTTCTGACCAATCGTTTTATACATTTTGGCCTTTTTTCTTTTACTGAGCACATCTAGGTTTACCCTCTTCATTTTCTCTTCTGCTTTCATTAAGTTTTTGCCCCTGTCACTCATTCCCTCTGGCTGATTACCTCAAAGCATGTGCCTGTCAGCTCTCTATTCAGCAATTATCTTGGCACAAGCTTCTCATGTTTTCATGTATTGTGTCCTACTGAGCTAAAGTGGCAGAACTGCATTCCCTCACATGCACTGTACAGGCTGTATCTGACTTTATCCCACAGATGAGGCTCGAGGAGAAGAGTCAGCTGCACAATATGAGGTCACGTTATGTGAGAGCAATGCAGAGATTTCAGAGATGTAATCCAAGCAGTGAAATGTATTGCCTCTTTATGCACAGATTGTGCGCTCTGGAGTTGGGTGTATCTCTCAGGGTTACCAGAATGAAATGACAGTTACCATTACAAACATACCAGTCATTTCATTCTGGTATGAAAAAGTACACACAAGTTCACGTGAGGCCAGAGCCATGCCTTTGCTTTCCTTCATATCTGTCGTCAAACTCTCCATCAACATCTGTATTATTTGTCCTGAAATGGAGCACTAACCATGTTTCCGTATCCATCCTGTCAATGCCACAGCTTTGGTATTGCCCAAGGCGGAGCAAGTCCTTCGCACTAACGTCCAGCCCTACATCAGCTCCATCCTGGAGGCCCTGATGGATCCCACCAGCAGAGGTTTCTCTGAAGTCAGAGATGTTTTCTTCCGGGAGCTGGTTGAGATCAGCAAGAACTCTCTAAACGGTGGAGGCGAAGGAAAGCTTGGAGAGGTGAGTCAGATTTGGGCGGCAAATATCTTTTGCACACTTTGAGTCATTGTGTGGTTGAAGTTTGATCATGTTTTTCATACCGTTTACAGTAACAGGCTGTTAGGGGAGTTATTCTGATATGATGTCACTTTTAATCAAAGTTTATCTGAGTAATATTCTTGTCTTTGCTTCCTTAAAATTCTCAAGAAATGATCACAGTTTCTAAAAAAAAAATTATATTTTTTAAATTTATTTTTAAAATTATAGTTGATGTCTGCATGAAATTATTCAAAGGTCTTGTTGCAAGAACTCCACCCATACACTCACTGTGCATGTGTGGAGGCTTTTGCAAGGTTAGGCAGATATGTAGCCGAAGCGAACAAGCTGGGAACAAGAATGGCAGTAGGATCTAGTCAGATATGGAGATTAGGCTGGAGATTTGATCTATTTCATAATCCATGTTGTTTAAGCTGATTTCGGCAGAGCTACCTGACTTTGAATTTAAGAAGTTACCATTTATTTTCAGTCATAGGAGGTTTTGATAGAGGCAAATACCCGATTTCGTTCCCTTTGCAAATATATTTTATGTCAGTTGTTGAAGCTTAAATCAGCCGACTGCTGCTGCTGCTGGAATGAAGGAGCATAAAAACAATGTAAAACAAAAACATTGAGCCAAAAAAAGACCAAAGAAATCAGCTAAACTAAAATCTTAAGCTTAATGCCTTCCAGATTTCAATCTTTTTTTTTCTGTTTCATGAGAAGCTTGGACCATTATAGTTACCTTTGTCTACCTCTGTGTTTTTACCCCTCAGCACATGGAGAAGCTCTCCATGCTCGCCTTCCACCCGGTGAAGATGCAGAGCTGCTATGAAAAGGTGGAGCAGCTCAATCTGGAGGGGCTGCAGCAGAGATTTGATGTCTCCAACCCCTCCGTGTTTGTCAGCAGGGCTCAGATTCTTCTGCGAGAGGTAGAGCACTACATCAGATTTCTGTGACATAACTCAAAGATTAGCATGTGGGTATACAGTGTCAGAAAAGACTTCCTGATGTTTAGTAAGAGAACACACACCGGCAACTTGACCTGCATGTAGTGAAGCCTTTACTGACACCTGCTGGACAAGGAGGGTATGACAGTTTGCAATAAAATTCTGAACGGAGGCCGAGCTGTGGTTCATTCTCACAAACAGCATCAGCTGATTTCTTGTTCTTCTGTTAAAAAAAATAACTTCTTCTTATATTTTTCTGACAGCAAATGGACAATGCAGTTTACACATTTGAGCAGCTGCTGAATCAGTCTTTGGAGGCTCAGGGAGACAATGACGTTTGCAAGACCATCCAGGGATGTCAAGACAGGGTTCTCAAGGTAAAGTAGGACAATTAAAACAGTGGTTAAAAAGAGGACAAACAGATGGCCAGATGGTGAGAAGGACAAAGTTAGGACAGTGACGTCAAGAGCATTTAAAGCCCCCTGTGAGGAGTTTTTGTGTGGTTATGAAACAGCTAAAAATTAACACCGATGCCTCCTCATGTCAAAGTCAAATGAGACTATCAGTGTCAAGAATGAGCTTTAGTTTTTATTTTAATATCTGCAAACTGTAAGGATAAAAGACTATACTATTTTACAATGGTTCTCATTCATATTTAAAAGAGAGGATATCCCATCAGTTTATGTTAGATGAATGAGATTTGAGAGAATGAGACTTTTAGTCTGTTTGTGGTAACTCAAAAACTCTTGCCAAAGAGTAACGTGGCGATGTTTGTTATACCTCTAATGGTCTGGTTATTTTGTCAGTAATCCCTGCAAATGTTTCTGGTCTCTCCCTGTCAGAAATATGATTATGACAGCAGCACAGTGAGAAAGAAGTTCTTCAGAGAGGCTCTCCTGCAGATCATCATACCATACATGCTGCAGCAGCTTTCACCATCCTTTTCAACTGTGAGTCGCACCCAACAGGTTTCTCATGGATTTATGAAATAAAATCAGAATTGTATAGATTACGATTAACCAAGTGTCCGTTTTTCTTCAAGCACTCGTATGGGCTGAGATTTGTGTCACTAGAAACTGAATTTGAATAATTGAATTTAAAAAGCATGAACATGAAAAATATTGAATACAATATTTTTAAATTGAAATTATTTGCTTTAAAAAAATGTATTTAACCTGCTTGAAAATTCCACTCTATTACTTAAACTCAAAAACACAAAATGAAATTTCAGTTTTCAAAATTCAGATTCAGTTTAACCATTTTTTAAGTTCAGCTGGACCTTTATGACATCAGCATCCATGAGGATTCTTTTCACTTCCACCTTAAAACATGAATTTCTGTTTTTTTTTCCCTGCCTTGAAAACTCGTCTCTTTTTATGGGTAGCCATGTCAATGGAAGAGCACTGTTGGTGCCCATAACCGATCTTAGTTTTTAGCCCCATTATGATGTGTAAAATCAACAATTTGGTACCTGTCTGTAATATTGTTATTTGGATGAAGGGCTGAGTTATCGTTAATTGTAGATTCAAACATAAATCTCGGGTAGGCGATGATGCAGAAACTAAGTCAAGAAAGCCAAGTTTTGTGAGAATACTGTCTAAGAAATGGCTGTCTACATTAAATGGTTGGAGTGGTGTGTAACAATTCTTTCTGTTTGATTTATGATCACTGACTGTCTGAATCGCAACAGATATGAAAGAAATGCCTCCAAACTGAGTTTCCTTCTCTAGCTGTACTTTCAGCACGTTCAGTTAGCATGTCGAGACTCAACGCCCTTTAAAAAAGTATTTTATTCAGTAAACTGATAATGGCAAGAAGGAAATCCGTTCACTAATGTAACCTGTATGCACCATCTGCAGGAGCTGCCTCGCTTCAAAGAGATGATCTTTGAGGACTTTTCTCGTTTCCTGCTGGTGGAAAACATGTTCGAGGAGGTGGTGCTGCAGTCTGTCACCAAGGACATAATGATGGGTGAGGGTCATAAACCTAAGTGGAAGTTAGCACTGTCATTTCATCTTTAACCAACCTACTTGTTAACTCAGTAATTCTTGTTTTCTACTAACAGCTGTGAAGGAGGCAGCTGTCCAGAGGAGACACAACCTCTACAGGGACAGCATCATCCTAACCAACAGCGACCCAAACCTGCACCTCCTTGGAGAAAACTCGCAAGTAGACTGGGCCGCCAAATTTGGGGGTGATGAGACAGAGGGCCCTGTCAGTGGTGGAAATAGTGAAGGAGGAGGTTCTGGGAGCAGGCGAAGGCAGGTGGTGTCTATGATCCAGCTGGATGGGGTTCCTCTGCCCTACGAGTCTTGCCTAGAGGTCCCAGGAGTGGATCTCATCCCAGAAGAGGTTGTTGACATATCTGAGGCCAACAAGGAGGAGCAGGAAGAAAAGGAGCAGGAAGAAAAGGAGGAAGAAGAAAAGGAGGAGGAAGAAAAGGAGGAAGAAGAAAAGGAGGAGGAAGAAAAGGAGGAAGAAAAGGAGGAGGAAGACTTTGGTCCACTAGAGAGTCCCAAGTCTCCTGACAGTGTGAATGAGATCAGAGACCTGATTAACCCGGTCATGGAGATGTCTGTTCCTGTGTCAGAGAAGAATCAGAGCGAAGACACCAACGGGATGGAGCCCGCCACAGGAAAAATCACCCTGGAAGATGGGGTGGAGGAGGATGTAACACATATCACAACTGTCGTGGAGGACGTCCCCAGGAAATCCCTACAAGACAAGTCGTCCACACAGTCACTTCTCCAGCAGCTGAAGGGAAGCATGAAGAAGAAAGCTGACACGGAGCATCAAGAGGAAACAGCCATAAACAAAGCCGTGGAGGAAGTAGAGACAGCGGTGCAGGAGGATGAACAGATTGCTGAGATCTCCACTGCAGACTCAGATAGTGAGTCATCACCAAAGCCACCATTAGTTACAGACTCCAGCTCACATGGTGACAGCGGCTTCCTATCCCCGACCAATGAGGGTCTGGATGAGGGTGAACCTGAGCCGATCACAAACGGGCTGAATGGAAAGGACAAAATTATTGACCCAGTAGAAGTTGAATTGGAGGTGGCGTAGAGAAACACCTGTCTGGACCGAACTCTGATAAGAGGATGCGCCCCGCAGAGTGAGAGAGAAGAAGAACAGATGCAGATTTTATTTAAAAGATAATTCAAAGTGTTGCTTCTTTTGTTGTTAATATTGCACACCCTAAATTGCATGTAGCCTGATAGGTGAAAGGTGTCTCTAGTTACAAGTTATCGAATTTAGATGGTTTTCTTGTTCTGTACGTATGTCACTGAATTCAACATTCCTAAATAAAAGAGTCCAGGCCCTAACATGCTGCATTACACGGTTAAGGGGTTTTAAGTCATGATCCACTTTTTAAACATGCAAAATAAAGGAGAAACACTCGACATGAACTTGTGTTTTCAAGTCATACAAAGCTTTGTTTATACAAGTAGGATCTATTTTTTCACATCTGCAGTTAAAAAATGTTTAATTGTGCCTTTAACTTTACTGTGGGTGGATGGATTTCTCTTCAATGGTCAAAGCTTCTTTCTGGGCAGAAGGGGGCGCTACAAACAAACCTTTGATTTGCATGGTGGGGGTGGTGAATGTGCAGTCACAATTTTTTTTTTTACAGTTTCTATTTTTTATAACTTCAAGATATAAATTTCTTTCACTGTATAACTTTTTCTTGTACTCACAAGTGGCCTTTATGTTTCAACTCTAAATATTTAACCCATAAGAAAGGTTGAGCATCTTCACTGTAACTGGATAGAAGATATGAAAAATATCTTGTGACTAAAATGTGTTGTTGTTGTTGTTGTTGTTTGCCTGTGTTTAGATGGCCCAGCTCTGTAAATAACAACAGTTACTCTGTCAGATTTTGATGAACTTGTAATCAGAGGCAGATTTCTGTCTGGTTATGAGGGAGATTCTTCATACTTGCTTCTAATGCATTTCCAAAAGTCACTAATATTTTTCACAGATTCACATAAAGCGCTTTAAATCAGCATGACAGTGAAAATGTGTCTGAAACAGTTTCTTTTAATATTATCTTTTCTTATTTAATTCATAGTTAAAAGTCTGGTTTCAAGATGTTGTAGGAATGAAGTAGATTTCATAAAACTCTTGCATCCGTATTTATGCGAGAGTTTCCGTAGCGGTCTTACTTTTATTAATACTGTGTTGATTTGTCCTGTGAATCATGGAGCAACACGTGTTCTTTAAAACCAGGTTTGAAAAGCTGAAAATTTGAAACTGTAATCCCACCAACTCGACCACAACTTAAAAAAATGGATAAGGAAAAAAGGAGGAGCCTGAAATGGAACAGCATTTGGAATCACCTTTGAAGTCTACTTGACAAGAAATATTGAAGGTGTGGTTATCAGAGTACTCAAAACCAGGTCCTGAATCCTCCACACCTTTCTGGAAGTCAAACACGATGATCCCATGAAATAAAGTGTTACCACATTAGTTACTTGTCAAAATCATTCATTCTATTGGATGAATTAGTTTGTTTTGTACCCTCTCTTGTCAACAGACTCAGCTGTTTTGCTGCAGAGACATTTGTAATTCCTGCTTTTTCAGTTCCTGTTGTGAAACTGTCTCTTCTTCCTGAAACAAAAGCACATTTTTGGGTTTGCTGCTTTCAAATTCACACATTAGATCCATTACCTAAAGAGAAAAAACAACATGCTTCTGTGCACTATGCTTTATTTATTACAAAGATGTCGTTTTGGTTTGAGGAGTGCTTCTTAACTGTCCGGGGTTTTCTTCTTACTCGTACATCAAAGAAACGAGAGTAAATAAAGCTGTTTCATCAACCTTGTTCTTTATTTTGTTCAACAGTTCTCTTCGACATGACAGAATACATCACTCCAAAGCCTTTGGATATTTACCCCCAAAAACCACCACAAGTGATGGAGTCATTATCTCATTATGGCTCTATCATCAGAGACAGTTATTAAAATGCTCAGCCCCTGAATAGAAGGAAGCATAGTTCAGTACAAAACCCAGAAACTCTGAAATGTTGGCAAGGCACTCAAGCTTTTTTTTTTTTCCTTGTAGTTTTGTCAATGATTTCTGAAGTACCACGTGATCAGCTCTTATTGTTCCTTGACAACTTTTTGCGAGACGGAAAGTGATCAGTCAGTGAACCAAGATGACTGATCAGAAAGATTTTATGAGCTACCACCATGTGATCCAGTTCCTCAAACAAAATGAAGTCTTATGACCATTTAATCTGAGCTCTAAATACAAGACAGCTTCTAGGGCCTACAGCAAAAAAAAAAAAAAAAAGGCACTGGATTCAGCTCAACAAGTTTGACCTTTTGAGGAAGCAGTCGAAGCATGCAAGTGTTCAGGATGCGTTGTATTGCCAGAATGAAAATCACCTTAGTTGCGCATCACTTAAATGAACTTTATAGTGGTTAAAGCGTTCTGTCACACAAGCAAAAAAGCAAAAACAGAAATAAGTCAACAGAACTTCGTCTTATTTGTATTTCCAGTCTAAGGAAGTCAAATCTTCCCCGGTCATGACAATCATTTACAACACCCACTCAGATCTTTGCTGTTTGGAGCATAGCTTCCCAATATTTTTTTTCCCTGCCTGTTTTTTTTGAAAGTTGCTGCTATGCAGCTAATGCTTTAGCATTCCTGTCAGATTTCTGTCTGTCTTATGAAACAGACAGAAGTCGGTCCGTGTTCTCCATTCACCGCAGTCAAAAAAACGTGCTGTCTGAAGTGTTCATACCATCAGAGCTGATCCATGAGAGGGAACGAGATGAAATAACCGAGGGTAGAGCCTCCGATGACACCGATGAAGATCCAGAAGTTGTAGGACATGACACACAGCATCAGCATGTAGCCCAGAGACACTTGCATCAAGTGCAGGACTGTCTGAATAATGTGTACCATCAGGCTGAGGTGGAAAGGAAGAAGAATACGAATGTTAGAATAATTACAATGGATCACAAAATGATGGTCAGGGGTTTGGTAACATGGTCACATCGTAGTTACATTTGGTAGAAACCATAAAAAAAGCCATCTGTGAATCTGCAGCAGACTTTTCATGAAGACTTCTTGATCTGCTTCAAGCATTTTTAGATCATCTCTGTACTGGACTCTGTAAGACTTGGTCCAGTCATTAGGACACAGTGTGCAGTAAACCATTTAATGGAGCGATGGGTTAATATTCAATCTCTCAGATGAATACTTCACAGCTCGAGAAATATTCAACAGAATGAGACTCCAGGCGATCCACAAAGAAAACAACCTACAGGCTACGGCAGAAAAGGTGAGCCAGAGCAGAGGAATGATTTCTGCTCTCGCTCACCTTAACCTAAAAAAAAAATCCTGTAACACTCACTGAAGTCATCGTCATCGTCTTCACAAACATCAAACTGATGACGTACGAAAAGCTTTTCAAACAGTGTGTCAACAGGATCCTGACCTGTATCTGTCTGAATCTGAAGAGTGTGAGTCTATGGGGGTCAGTGAGGACTCAGACGGGCTGTTTTCCAATACGGAGGCGTTGTCGCAGCGAGAAGATGGCGAGGCGGCGTACCGGGCCTGATGCTGGAACATTCTATGCCTTACCCCCAGCCAAACCCTCCAGATTTTGAGAACCTCATAGAATACTGTCAGCAAGAAGACCACCAACACTGACAGCACCATGCCTGTGGATTCACAACACAAACAAACACAATCCGTCACTTGATGCATTAAACATACAGTGAACGCTTTCAAACAGCAGTGGACAGTTGCCCAGGTACATTTAGCCGAGTACTTGAGCGCACTGTCTGAGCATCTATTCTTTATCTGAGTTATGATATGATACACTACACTTTATTGTCCCCTAGGGAAATTTGTCTTGGACTCCAAGAGCTGATGAAGCTGCAGCTAATAGCACAGAAAAACTAAGATACAATTGCATCATCCACACATATTGCACACAAAACTCTCATACAAAAAGAGCACCATAACAAGTGCTACAAGTGTTATTACTATTTTACATTTGAAAGAAGATTCCTGAGTTTGTGTTGGTCTTTGTGGGGGATGTACTCCAGTATTTCAACTCCAGCAGTAATCTAGAAACTCTCTCTTCCATCAAAGTAATATTTGTTCAGGAGTTTCTATAATTTGACTCAGGTATTCAACTTGTGAACTATGTTCTCCACTGCTTTGGGAAATACATATTTCACTCAGATAAGAAGATTAATACCACACTTAGATTGCACTGTTGAGTCTACAGACTGGAAACAGCCAAAAAAAAATAAAAATCTAAATATCAGCACTCATTTATCTCACTAATCAACTTATCTCGGCTTAATCAGAGCAAAAAAAAACAAGTATCACAGGTTCTGTGCAGGGCTATTTGTCAGCAGGGTGCAAAGACTTCTAAGAGTTTTGTGGAAAGCTGAAAATGGTTTTCACTGTGTGAACTTTTATAATAGTAGAGACTAAACGTCTCATTCCTCCATTATTGAGACCAGGCTCTGTTCAGAGTTACTGCAGTGAATTAACAGTGATGTCAGGCCCTATCAGTGGTTACTTTCTAACCATGTTTTCAACGACAGGTGAAGTCAAATCAATGAAATAGTTTTTCTTCTCTTTGAACGAAAGCATAAATTGATTTATGAATCAAAACAGGAGTTTCCTGCAGGACAGGAACTATTAAATTTCCACATTTTGTTGACTAAGAGATTTTATTGGGGAAAAAAATTGTAGTCACCATTGACTGAGGTTTACTTGTATTTCTTTATTCTTTTAAGTTAAATTATATTTGTAATAATACTCAATATTTTAGCATGATTATGTGTGCTATAATATCTAAGTATTGGTCAGTTCTTAGAACCAAACACTTGTGGTCAACTGTTTTCACTTTATCAATGTCAGATACGTTTCTAATGTTGTGTTCTAATGTCATGTTTTTGATTTCTGTTGTTGCTGTTTTTTGCATTCAATGAAACACAAAAGCTGAATGAGGACTTTAAAATTTAATTTGCATAGTTTTCTTTGCCGGCAGCACGCTTAAATTGGATTTGCCATAGATTTTCATTATGTCCATCATAACAGGATTTAAATGAAACATAAGCCAGGAACTGTTTTAGATTCGATATGTGGTCAGTTTGGATTAAAAAAAAAATTATCATGTCATCATGTTAGAAAGATGATGGTGACTGAGGAGAAATATGGCAGAATGCAAAATGTAAAATGTATAATATCAAAATGAAGAAAAGGCAGAGCATCGTCATTTCCCAACAGCAGCCACAGTGATGAGGCTGCCTGAAGTGCCTGCAGATAGTTTTTTTTTTTTTTTTTTAAACTCCAACTCACGAGTGCAGACACGGCCACATAAATTATTCCATGCAGTTGACAGATCAACTCTGTCTACTTCCTCTTAAGATAACAATGGACATCATGAGAGGCTGGATTAAGCTGCAGGTGAATTATGAAGTTTCTATGTTTTTCTGACACTTAATTTTACATGTAATCAACCATGAAAAACTGTTTCTGAGTCCTTATATTTCTGTCTCTCAGTCCAGAGATAAACAAGCTTTGACATTAGCATAAAATCACATGTGCTTCTATTTACCATGATGATATCCACCTCCAGAATGACCAGGAACCAGCAGTGTCTATTGACACATCATCTCAGTATCTTTTAACCAGACAAACTGGTTCTGAGTTTGCACTATCACTAAAGGTCTGTCAGAGGTTAGTGATTGCTGCAAATGAAGACATGTATACATGCTGTTTGACATCTGGCAGCCTACCTGTGGGTCCCCGCACATCCCAGAAGTCAAACAGCAGTGTAACTGTGTCCGACAGCTCAAAAGCAGTCTAAAGAAAAAAGAAACAACATTAAAAACTCCAACAGCTGATTGACAACATCATCTTAAATCTAAGAAATCATGCTGAATGTAGAACAAGATGTTAAAAAAAAAACTGCACAGGCTTCATTCAATGCAAACTTTACTTTCTATCACATTTTCAACAGACCTAGACCCTCAGACAGTTGTCTGGAGTGTGGCTTTGTGGATAAAATCAGCTAGTACAGTATGAGCCTGAGAGAGGTACATCAGCATGGGCTTATTTTTTCAACATACACTAATTAGGCCTGCGCGATAAACACAATAAATCTTCTTTTATTGTTACTGCAACATGAGCACTTGCAACAAACATGTTGCAAAAGTCTGAATTTATTGCACCGAATTAGTTAAAGTAGTTTATGTGCACAAACTTTCTTCCTCAGCATTTGTAGACTGTATCAGAGGGACTGTGGCCCGGGTTAAATAAATATACTTTTAGTCAGATGATGCTTAAGCTTTGCATCAGCAACCCTTAGATAAATAAGTAGTGGTGGTACTTTTAAAGTTTTAATTCAGGAGGAAATGTTACAAACCTGTGTCCTGTAATATATGAAGAGCACCACACATGCAAACTGTGGGTAAAGACTAATCTGCATTCTGCATCTTGGTCTGCATTCTGTAATGCTAAAAACTATTCTTCATCAGCCAATACTTTCTATTTTTGAATTAATTTTTTCTGGCACTGATCCACACTTTTAATTTTCATTGTCTCCAAATTTATTTCATTATCTCATGTTGAAATGCCAGTTATTGAAAATATTGGGGCTGTTCAGGATTGCAGTTTTTATGATGCGCAATTACATTGTTAAGATCAAAGGGGTTAACAAGAAGTCCTCTGTGCACTCCAGGGCTAATGGAGTTCCACAAGGCTCTGTGCTTGGACCATTCTTTTATTTTTATAAATGCTTCCTCAAGATACTACCATGAGGGAACACTCTGAAAATGTTCCCTGTTATGTGGATGACAAAGTTTTATCTATCAGAAAAACTGGATTACTACATTTTTTATAAGTGGTTAACAAAGCAGGAGAGTACTTCGCACATCCAATTTACAACAGGTGCGTTGGAGAAAAAAGTCTACTTACATAGGAAGGTGGACTCCCGCTCACTGTTTAACTTGCAAGAAAAAACTTTTATTTGCAACGTTTCGGTCTCAGACCTTCATTAGGCAAACAGTTTGTTAAAGAGGAGGACGCCCTGCCCTCTTTAACAAACTGTTTGCCTAATGAAGGTCTGAGACCGAAACGTAGCAAATAAAAGTTTTTTCTTGCAAGTTAAACAGTGTGCGGGAGTCCACTTTCCTGTATAAGTAGTTAACAAAAAATAAAAAATGAAATAAATAAGTAAGTTGCTGTTCTTGGACAAAAAAACTTCAGAGAAACCTAGAATAGAGTTTAAAATTCTTCTTCTGACTTACAAGGCTCTAACTGGCAATGCACCATCATATCTTAAGCAGATTATAGTACCCCATTTCCCCTCTAGATGACTGAGCTTCCAGCATGCAGTCCTAATGTAGTATGGGAGGTTGAGCCTTTGGTTATCAGGCTCTTCTCCTTTGGAATATTGTACCTGTCATGGTCTGGGAGGCAGATACTCTATGCTTTTAAGAGTAGGCTTAAAACTGTCCTTTTAGATGAAGCTTATAGTTAGAGCTGTCTTCAGTCTAAACCAGCTCTTAAACATGCTGCTAACCCTCAATCAACCATCTCAATCTTTATTTATATAGCACGAAAACACAACAGGCTTTCTAAAAACATTATCAGGTCTAACTTCAATGGGACAATTACATTCAAAGTTATTGCCAGACAGAGGAGAGAGAGAACCAGGAGCTTTGTGTATCAGTTCCCCCAACAGTTACTTTGCTCCTTTTTACAATTTGTTGTGATCATTAACAATTTAAGCTTTTATCCATTTATCTACTGCTTTATAATCACAAACTGAATGAGAAGCAGTACTTTTTTCCACAGTTAAATAAAAGGCATATTTCTGTACAACATCTGTATGATAATATTCAACCCAAGTACTGATTTTTATTGTTTTTTTTTTTTGTAAAGCCCAAATTTAGTACTAGCTCTAAAGCATAATTTATCAGTCATTATGTCTGTGTTCTGGGAAATTTTGTATCAAAATAATCATCTGTCTCACAAATCTCCAACAGCTCATGTACTATAAAAAATACACATTTTAAGAAAAAACACCATAATGTAAAAATAAAGTAGTTTCATACTGTATAGGCCTCTATTTCTTGAAACCTGATTTTTTTTATAACTGAAACCATCTTGCAAGAAAAAGTCTTCCAACTTGTTTCTTTGAGTGTCTTGTAAAAATGTCTTGCAATGTTAAAAACATATTTTTGATGATGGCTAAAAACCTCCTTTGTGCATCATAGAACTTTCACATAACTTAAATAAAATCAGGTTTACACTAATCCTAAGAAATTTCTGCTTAGCTGATCTCGTATAACAAAGGCTGAATGCATTGTCCCACATAAGCACTCCTTTCTCTGCCCAACTGCTGCAGATGTGGATCTGACAGAGGAATGTACTGTGTGAGTGAGTGTGTGTACAAGTGTGTGTGTGTCTATCAGTAACTCAGACTTCTGCCCAGTCCCTGCCATGCTCTCTCCCCTCTCTCCCCTCTCCTCTGCTAGTCCAAGTATAGAGATGAGTGTCTCTCACAGGCTGCTCACTGCTGAAGGCCTAAACTGGGCCTGCAAGCTCCATATTCCATCTGGAGTCACATTTCTTCACAAAAATAAATATAATTAGTTTACAATTAGTGAAGTTTGAGCACACATACTCTTCGTCTATTACTTGGTCAATTAAATTGTTTGGAACATTGCAGCCGTGCAGTGTGTGAGCTGTTTTATTTCTTTATTAGGCTCAGTGATACTCCATTAGATCTAAGACCTGACCTCTTAGGTTTGGATGTGCACGTTTCTTGAGTTAAATTAGTATGAAGGCCATTATTGTGTGGTTCAAGTCTGAACGTCAAGAAAGAAGTCATTGTAATTTGGTTTAATGATTGGAAGAAAGAAATGTGAAGACATCACCGTAGGGTCATTGCAGTGTGGCATTTTGTGGACTGATAACTATGTTGCAGCTCCAGTCCATGAAGTGCCAATTGCATGACGCAGGTATGTTTTAAATGGGTGTCATAAGAATACAAACCAGAGGTTTGGGAGGGAATATTTGTTGTTATGAGGTTTGAGCTCGATAATTATAAGACCAGGATGTCCTCATGGCATTTAGAAACATCAATATAATGCTCAGCAAATTAGGATCTCACTGGAAAGATGATGACATAACAACATCAAACTTTGAGTCTTCAGTTTAGTTTGATAGTGAAAACAAAACGTGGTTACATCAATGCATCATGCCAACAACAACCATAACAGTTGGTATAGGTTTTAAATCGACTGTTTGCAGTCGACCGTGTATGAGGCACTCTGAATTTAAGCTTTCATGCCCCGTCAGACCTTTTGGCGTAGTCGCCATGGTCACAAATCCTAGAAGATTACATGGTGAGAAAAATGTTATCATTGAAAATGAATGATACACACAAAAATCAAGATATCTTGGAGTCAGGTTGAAGACAAGAATGTGGGAGCATGGAAAGCTGGTTCTGTATCAGTTAGTTAATAAATAACTAAACTGGTATTTTTTGGTTTTTCTTTGCAGCTCGAAAACATCACGCAGAGAGAAAATACAGACAACCCGTGTGAACAATCTCACTCAAGGCCAGACAGGACGATGATTGTGAGCTTATCTCTAAGCTGCTTGAAGAAGCCAGCCACTGTTCATCCCAGGTTAATGTTGTGACACCAAACTGTGTGAGCAGCACTATTACCACAAACATTGTTCGACTGTTGGTATTTCAGTAACCTACAGCCCCGATTTTCTTTGCATGTTATTCAGAGCGGTCAGGTACAACTGGTTTATGTACATATACTGACATATGCCAGCTTTTATATTTTCAAAAGGCGTCCAGGTTTAGTTTGGCTGTCATGTTTATCGACGATGTTTGTATGACATTTGTTTCAAATGTCATGACTCAAAAAATATCGATAAAGTAAACTTTAATTCTAACCAAACCCAACAAAAGTGTATAGATGCATTACACTGATTAAAATAAAATACCTGATACAGACATGCAAACACCAATTGTATTTTTGTACAGTCTGTGCCTTTACTGTTACATAGAGATGAGTGAAAGAACTATAAAATACACACACCTGACTAAGAGGACGGAGAAATATTGAAGGGAATTTCTAAAGGAATTTCTGTCAGTCTTCCAAGGAAATGATTTGTGATGATCAAATCATACCATGCAACTCTTTCATAACACGACAAGTACAAGCAAACTGAAACAAACAACTCATGGAAAAAGCTCTTCTAGTTTAGGTTTTGTGCAGTCATACTTTCATTTTTAAAGCTACAGGTTTCACATGTTTTGTAACTGTCTAAGCAGTGTTAACCCATCTCCACTCATCAAACTGGGTGGAAAGAGGAGCCCATGCGGGAAAGAGTTTCATTCTGTTCCCCATGGGTTTACCATTATCTGCAACCTAAACTCTGTATTATGTTAAACATATACTGAATGATTCATTGCTACAGTTTAACTCGCAGAGAAATATTGTAAATACAAAAGTTGTACATGTCAGAATAAGATACTGTGACAAACATGCATTACTTACTGGCATCATAGTGAACTCCTTGGCGCAGGCTAACACCTCAGTTTGAACAGTGACAGATACCAAATCCCCATTCCCAAATTAACTGGGCTGGAGTTGTTTGTCTAACGCAGTCAAGTGCGAGCCATTTGTGAAATGACACAACAGCGCCTGCAAGTAACCCAGCAGCTCTTCAGTCTGTGCAGCGGAAAGTAGGAGGCGACCTCATGACTTCAGGCAATAAACAAAGGGCTGACGGTTAATTGAGTTCTTGTGCTACAACGGTGAAGAAAATACGGAAAATGATTAATAATTTAAACCACATTTAGGCAGCCGGGACACCTAATATCGATAGAGGCTGGTACAAGAAGCGAGCATTTACAAACGGACATAACCACCTAGCTAACTTTAGCATATAATTGTAAGCAACAGGCACAAGGTACGCATGCGCATTTGAGTTCGTTTGCACCATCATTGATCACGTGACGTGACAGACGGAAAGAGACGAAGGTACCCGAGTAACTTATTCCCTTTATATCATATATAACTGTAATGATGTACACTGTAAAAGTAAGGCATTAATTCTCTTAGCATCGTCATATAACAAAAGAGACATAGCCAGCCTGTATTTATGGAGTTAATAGTTCATAATGATGAATTTATATCCCTTCCATAATTTATTAAATGGTTGCTGTTTTAATAAAATAATTTTGTTTAGGGAGAAAAATAAATTTTAAAATATATTTGGGGATTTTCTAACAATAAAAGGCTGTAACCTCTCCATTTAGTTATTCCGCTGTAAAGTTACTGACTGCAGTTTTGAAAGAAACTGCATGTTTTTCTTAACATCTACAACTCAAAATTAAGACAATATTGTCTTTTCACTAACTCCCTAAACAGGATTTAGTTCATGATTTACATCCTATATCATCATACTTGCACACTTAAAAAGTGCTTCCTGTGAAACAATTTCAATTCAGTCATTTTTTTTTAAATTATAGTCACCATTGGACTGGTCACCTTTTTGATCAAACAACTCTTTAAAGTGAGCATTCCTGTGACTACAGTAGTTGAATGCACATCTAGCTTGGTTTTATCTCATAAGGCTATAACTTTTGATATTTTGAGCATGTTCCAATCTGAACAAAATAAAGCTTATTTTGTGAACATAAACAACAACAGATCATATAACTTTATTCTTTACCTGTACAGTTCAACTTGGATTCTGCACTGTAGGTTAAAATATAACATTTACTGATTGAGGTGCCACTATGAGAATCTGCATACTGCACCTGTAAACAGTTTACAAGTAGAAAAATACAAAACCAGACACCAGAGTGAGAGGAAGGAGGAACGATAAATGACACAGAACAAGTGGGACTTCTTAAAGCTACAGTACCTTTCGATGGAGTAGGATACAGCAGAAATAGGTCTAACAAAGGCAGTGTGACATGAAGCAATGAGAGCTGCTGCAGCGTGTAATTTTTTAAACAAGAAAAAAAACAAAGGTTTAAGATCCAGTGTATAACCTGTTAGCTACATTTGTGTTCATCAGGTGCACTTAGCACAGTCCACAGAAGAGGAAGTCAGGTGGAGCTGCACATGCACATCTTGACTGACATTATTCCTGACAGGTCAGAAGAAAGTCCATCTCAAGATCCAGGATGTTAAGCTGGGATTTCAGATTGTTTAAGGCATCCAGTCACAATAATGTAGAATATATATTGAACTTGGCAACATAATCTACAGTCAGGAGCCAATGGCCACACTGCTGTTTTAGGATTCACAAAATGGTTTGTACTGACAATGAAACAGGATTAACACACTAATATTCAGACAAACTTCCAATACAGCAGTTTTGCCAACAAATTTCAGAGGCATCATTCCCTGTGTAAGTGTGATAATAAATACATGCCGATGCTTTAAACCCCAGTAGAACTTTGAGCTATGACACAGTCATTTCCAACACCAGGATATGACAGATGTTCGCGGAATAAGATATAAAATAATTAAACTTATATTCAAAGCAAGAAACTGCTTTCAACTTTCATGAATCACAACTCTTGTTTTGTGCAAAAAACAGAAACTTCAATATCTAATGGTTATTTTTAATTGCCATTTAAATGAAACACAGCTGTATGGACAACATGATAAAACCTGAACACAAAAGGATAATGTTCAAGGTTAAAATTTTAAATTATCCCCCTGCCCCTAAGTACGACTTAAATCTGACACATTATACCAACACTAACACTTAATATAATAAAAAAGACTTTGAAATGTTAAACTTTGAAAGTGAAGAACAGTCATCCAGAGAGTCGATATTTTGTTCAAATTAGCTCTATATTTTATACACACACTCAAACTCACACACACACGTTCACATAAAGTTGACACAAAGAAACCCATGCACTCCAATGGCAAAAAAGTGCTGTTGTGCGGATGTTTATTTATCATCTGCACTGACTAAAAAGTCTGAAGGTTCTCATTGATGTTACTCTAAAAGAAAGTTAAGGCAGCAGGTGGAAGAAACACACAGGATTGCATTCACATTAAAATAGACATGATGCAAAATGATGCATCACATCTCAAAACCACACACAGCTTCCATCTCATCTCACTTTGTCATTTGCAAGAAAATAAGATTTATATACATACAGCAGATCTCAGTGGGTGCATCTTGAAAGCTCAGACTTGGAGAAAGTATTTAAGTTTGCTTGGCTAACAATTTCAGGCTCCAGTTGCAAGCAGGTGGACATCAAGCCAGATCCAGGGATGGCCACAAGAGGGCAGAGAAGTATAGCATCAGTGCTGCAGTCTCCATAACCATCTGCAGAGAATCAGCACATTCTGCAGAAGCACTGTCCTCTGAATACAAAAGTTGTGCCATAGCATAAATTCTCAGCAGTATGAGCCAAAGCTGAGAGGTGGTGCAGAGATGACACAGAACTTTCATCTTAAATTATTTTCCTCCCAAAACACTGAGTCAGTGCCGGCTGTTCTCTCTCAAAATAGAGAGTACAAATTGGAACATAAAATGAACAATCATCACGTATTTTTGTGCTTTTAAACTGTTACAGAGCGATACTTGTGCTACTCTATTTACAGGTGTTACCCAGATGTTGTCATTTGAGCCCTTGGGTGTAGGATTAATTTTATGTCTGACTGGCCATGTTTCAGAGGAAAGGAGATTCTAGCAGACAGCAAAACATGTTGCTGCAGCGTATGCAATGATATATTTCATTTGAAATGAGTCACATCTAAAAACTAATCATCAGTTTTCTCTCAAGGCTTTCTCTGTTTTGATTTTTTCAATATTCTCTTAAGTATATTTTAAATAAAAGGGGACTCTTTCCCAGCTTTTTCCAAGCCCTATTGATTTCACTCTTTTATTTATAAAGATTTTTAAAAGTAGTTAAAAAAAATCCAAATTAAAGGTCTTACCAGATCTTTATAATAAAAGACAAGTCATAAAAACAACATTTTAACTATCATAACTTACACACTTTTTAGTTTGTCCTGTAGATACCCCACAGATAACAGCTCTTGCCAGCTGATGAAGAGGACAACTGATACATAAACAGACAGCAGTGTGAACCATGGTAACTAGTGCACATCTGAACAGCTAAAGGCAAAACATTTGATCTCATCTCAAACGAGCCTTCAGTAAGCTCGTTTCATTTCAAGGCATCACAGATGCAAAAAGTCATTGAAAAAAAAACAAAAAACGAAGGTGAACAGGTTTTCTCTTTTGGGCTCAGCAAAGACATCTGTCCACTCTTTAAATGCTGTAAATGCTGAAAGATGACACTTAGTACCTCTGTAACGCTCGTCTTAGGCACAGTGATGATCACCCTATCTGTCTGACATTTACTGTTGGGACACAAGGTGTAAATAAAACTTATAGTCATACAAGATATGATCCCTTTTTCACTGAAAAGAGCACAAAGAAACAATCTTTGGGATGTTCTGGGCAGAGTTAAGGTCCATCCTCCTTTACCCAGTGTGTCTCTGTCCTGATTTGTCCAGAGGTGAGTGCAGACAGGTGAGGGTGGGCGTGGCCATGGTGCTTTACCTTCTCCTGTTCTACTGTCTGCTGTTAAAACTGGCGTTGGCGCTACTGCAGCTTTCCTCATAAGTGGGTGGGGGCTCTGTAACACACAAAGGAAAATTAAAAAAACTATTAATACACTTGAGTATCTGTAAGAGTCGGGATTTTGTTGTGTCAAAGTCTAAATGAAATTAAAACATCCGGTTGAGAAAAATGAAGCCGATGCAAAAGTGCTAAAAGTTCAGCTGTTCATTGAGAATTTGCTGGAGGCTGGCTGCAAAAAGACCGAAAGTGACACACACACATCAAGCAAAAAAAGACTTTTACAGCATTAGAAACCAAATTTAAAGCCTGGTTCAAAAAACGGGGGTTTCTAACTTAGAGGTTTAGAAGATATTAAGATTATGAGTTTGTCCAATCAGAGATACAGCTCAGCACACATGACTGACAGATGCCCTACAGCTGGTAGAAAGGAGGCACAAAGCCTGTGTCATATCCAATATGGCCCTGGCTGATGATCGACTTCATTACTCTGCATCAGGAACAGACGGGTGACGGAGCGCAGACTAAGTGCATATTTTATAGTCTATTTTCCAACAATAAAGACTTTGCTCTATTTGAGTGTCCTGATTAGCCATAACAGTACTACAGTAAGGCAGCACAAACAAAGCAGGACTCAGACACTGTAGCAACTAAACCGTATTAAAGCATAACTAGTTTTTAAACCCCTCTTAGTACAGCATGTCAAAGTGATGTCTATGTAGAATGACTATGTACTGAATAACAGTGATTGTAATGACTTTCTAAGTGAATAAAATAGACATTTTTGCATGGTTAAGATATCTTTATATCAGTCAGGAAGTGATGTAAGGCAAAGCCATGATGTGATTATGATCACATCCTGGCTGTGATTTGGTTTGTGTTTTTTCAATCTCCGCTATGAGAGCATTAAGTCCATCAGCTTTCTTGCAGAAGAAATCGAACTACAAGAAAATAATAAAATCAGTCAGAGTTTTAGCTGGATTTAGAGGTTTAACTTCAACTTAAAGTTAATTTGACACTAGCAAGGACAAGACCAGGACACTTAAATCATCACCTGTGATAGAGATGGCTGAATATCATCTTTAAGTTGTCACTTTTACCAAACTGGTATCTTGTGTGTTCCTGAATGTTTCGTAATGTGTTTTTTCTGTGTGCCAAAGATTCATAAAGAACTAACCATGAGGGTAGTCCCAGCTGCTGTACTCTGGAGGCAGGATGAGAGAACAGGAAGTGGGAATAGGAGTCACATCTCCCTCAGTGAAGAAAGGTATGGTGGCCCCGGTGGACACACAGAACAGGGGGGCCGAGGCGTCAGGCCGTCTGTTGCTTGGAGGCAGGGCTGCACCGGGTGCGTGGCTGAAGGCACTAGGTGACATGGTGACTGGCTGGCCTGAAGGGTCCTGCTGAGAGTGACTCTTTGTGGGAATCTCCTCACTGACCATGCCCCCTGCACACAAGCCATCTTCTGGCTCCTCTTCTGCTGGCGGGGCGCTGGGTGTCACACCTGCTCTGCAGTGGCCTGGACTGGGGGGGATGGGTCTCGATGGAGACAAGTTCACAGCAATATTCCCGATGTAGATGGGCAGAGTGACGATTGCTTCTGGAGATTTTAGTGACACCTATAACATAAACAGGATTTGTGAAGAAGGCATTGGTCTCGTTTGACTCTGAAGTCATATCGTTATATGGGGCTGGCTCAGGGGTCTGCAACCTTTACTATCAAAGGAGCCGTTTTGACTCATCTCACCTGGATTTAAATCATTCAGGAGCCACAAAATCTACTTTACCTTTGCAATAAAGACAATATGGTGTATAAATCGTTATACATAGGTGAAATATACTGAATAATTATCTCAACAACTGAATTTAAAACTTTAAAAGATTAAAACTTCTGTTTTTCCTTGAGGTTAAAACTTTAGGTTAGTCACATGTGAAAGGAAAGTTGTGGGTTGTTGGTGTTGTAGGAGGTGAAGTAGAGAGTTGGAAGGCTTTATTGCAAGATTTGATGCATAATGAGTTCAACAAAATGTTAACTCGTGATTTGATTGACTGTAAATAGTGTTAAACATCATTACTTTCTGTAAGAAAAATAAAAACTCTTAATTTCAATTCAATTTTTTTTAAAGCTACAGGGAGCTGCTGCAAAGGAGTCAAAGAGCCACAGCTTGCAGACCTCTGGGCTAGCTTAACAAAGCTGAATAAAAATCATGTATAAACCTATGAATAATAAAATAAATTTAATTAAATTTTATTTTATCTACATTTTGGTTTAATGTGAAGTTTAATGATTCATTATTCCTTTCTTTTCCACAGCTCAGACAGTTTGATTTATGCAGCGAGGAATCAAAAATCAGACCATCATGAGCATAGCTAAGGAGTAATTAAGCTGCATTATTACCCTTTAGGCACCACTGAACACTGAAACCAAAAGAAATCAGTCTATTATAGCTAGTTTACAGTGAGTGGGTGTATAATTCACAGTATCAGTCTGGATGAAGTGAATGCAGAAGGCGTAGTCTTCTCTTTCAGAAAACAATCATTCAGAGGCAGATGAAATAATAAATGTGACATTAACAGTGTTGACACCCACACCCACAGCCTTCAAACATAAGAGGAAGCTGAACACTGTACGTGCTGGCACCAGCATGAACCAAAACACATGAATTAGTGTTGCTCTTTCAGCGCACTCCTCTGACTGAAGAGTGGATGCATTTCAGAAGCACTGAGAACCTGCTTTTAAAAATTGCTCATATTTACATGTTATGTAAATGCTGCCATTAACCTAGCGACCGAAACTCTGACCTGAATGAAATAGTCGATATCTATGAGGCTGCAGCCAGCCAGAGCTGACTGAGGAAGAGGAGGGACGATGATCTGCTCTCTCCACTCTGCGTGTTTTCCTGCTTTCACCCCGGCTCCCTCCACCTCAGCGATGGTCCGCAGGTCGTACACAGGCCGCTTGGTCCTGTATGTCACTTTCTGGTGTGAAAAATAAGCACAAAAAATTAAGAGGTCTAATAATGATCTTGGAAGGAGAAGGTCTTCTCTGAAATGGATCAGGACAAACTCGATTAGCATTATCTCGAGCTATAGAGAGATTCTATGTGCTCCAGTGTAAAAGGATTAGTTCTTTGAATGGTTGTGACTGAGGCTTTGAAGTCCCAGCAGAGATTTATAACACATCTCTGAAAGGGAGGTCAGCACCCTGTTAAAGGGAATTTTCAGGAGGGCTTTGCACACTGAATGTGCTCGTAATGATGGAATCTGGTATGAGGAAAAAAAAACTATTTTAACACTTTGTCGTTTTTTCTTGTTGTCTTTTTTTTGGATTTCGTTTTCACAAGCGGACACACTTGCAGGTGAAAGATAAGAATTTCTGTTTTGTCAAATCAGCTGTTAACCAGCATGTGGGGAAGCTGAGCCAGGCTTCAATACAAGATCTCCTACAAGATCGTGTAGTGATCACCAGGTGGAAAGGTTTCAAAAATAACAACATGATGATACAGATTTCCAAAGAAGTATAACTCCATGAGTTATGTGAGGTGTGTCTAGAAAACAGGAAGCCAAAGCATTTTATGACAGCTGGCAACTCAAATATGATTGTTAGAAAAATCATAATACTTTAGTGATATAATATCAATTCAATTCCACACTTCAAACCAAAATAATAATGATAAAAAAACCTACATCATGTGATTCGTATTACCAGACAAACCATTTACAAATGGTCCTTAGCATTGACTTTGTTTAAAATAACAACATGCAGAATGTTTACTATCATTTTGCTTCACATGATAATAATACCTTTTATTTATGGGCACTTTTCAATATAACCTTAATACGCTGTTACTGTTTATATTTCTGTATTTACTTGTATGAGACTGGCCAGTACACATCCTGTGTCCTTCCCAGACTTGTTGTGGATCTCAGTGGCTAACTTGATGACCTGACCCGGAATGTATCCCCTCAGGTCGCTGCGAGTTTTCAGCATCAGGGTCCCCGTCTTCACCAGGAGGTAGCTGAACTTCTTAGTGGTCACAGCATAACTTAGATGCTACGGAGACAAAACCAGAATCCAAGGATCAATGCTTTGCACCGATTGTCAGAAAAGGTGTTGTTGTAGTGTTAGCTCAGTTCCAAAGATTCAGAAGAATCACACAGTCTTGATCGGGAGAAAATAAAGTAACACAGGTGGAATAAATTAGATCCTTTTCTGCAGTAAAGTCAAAAAAGCTACAGCAATGACAGATGTTTATCAAATATAGAGTCATTGCACTGTTTCAAGTCCCATTTTCTCTTTCTGGCTCCTTGGAAGTAACACTTCACTCTCCAAAATGAGTTTGAGGACAGAGATTGAAAGATACTTACCTCAATGTCAGGCACCTCATTGAGGTTGAGCAGATTGAGTAGGTAGAAGGGTCTCTGGGCTTTGTAGTCCTTAGAGAAGCGGGGCGTGTCGATGGCAGCTCTTACTCGGTAAACAATTTTCCCAAAGGGGCCCTCGAAGGAAGTCGGGGCAGCGACTGAACAGAGGGAAGGAAAGAGGTAAGAAGACATAACAACTCTGATGAATCCTTATAAACTGAGATACATTACAAATCACGTTTGGATATTAATGAGTGTTTCGATAAAAGACACTGCAAGAGGTTAGATTCACAAAGGCCATGCAAGTATTGAGTAAAGAAAAAGTGATACAAAAAAAAAAAAAAAACAGAGCGAGAGGTCTGTCTGATTGGAAGTGAATTGTTTTGTTTTCAAACAAGAAGCTTAGTTAATCAGGACCAGACTTTCACAAAAGACGTCAGTCGCACTAGCAAAAAACGTCTTTGCCTGAGCTGTCTCAAGCTATAAGAAGCTGCTCAAACTGATCTGTGCACATCTCATCCTGAATGCAAGGACGCTGATTATTTTTGTGACCAAAGGAAAGGGCAGAGCAGAGGAGGAAACGGGCAGATAAAATGCCAGAGGGGAAGAAATTTAAGGAGAACAAGATAAAAATAACAATTCGGGGAGAAAGGATGCAGACAGACAGAGGGAGAGAGATGTTTGGAAAAAAAATATCATGTTACTGATATTATGACTGAGCAAACAATAAGCAGCCCAAACAGGATGAAGCGATTAATGTGTTGTCAAACAAAAGCTGAGCCACCGTCTTACCCTTCCTTTTCTAATGAGTCCCTTTTTTCTCTGAACTGCTTGCAGACGTTAATGTCAGCGAGACAAATAGCTGCTCTAGGGAAGGGTCTGCTGCTTGCTGCTGTTAGTAGGAATTAACCAAAGCGATTGTGACATGTTGTTTTGTGGTGGACAGCTTTGTAGCAAAAAGAGGTGGATGAGCTTAAACACAGGCTGAACAGCAAAGGGTTAACTCCTTAAAAAATAGACCCCTAACATTTATCTTCACCCTAACCCTGACTAACCTGAACTCTTCACATTTTACCATGTGCACCCAGGTACCTATGAAGTACCTAAAAATATTCAACGTCCTGGGAAACAATCTAAAATAACTCCGTGATTTAATGGCATTTCTTCTTGTACCACCACAGGTTTAACATTTGTTTTTTATAAATACTTTCTGTCTGATACAGACACTGAAAGTAGGTGCTGACAGTTGTGCTCCCAGGGGTCAACTGTCCATACAGGGTCGGATAAATAATAGAAAATGACAAACTCATTCCCACAAGTTATCCTCCAAATTAATTTTGGGTGTCAAATCTTAATCAACAGAACATTATTTTTTTTTCAGATCATAGCCCAGTAGTTAGTTAAAGCTCATGTGGAGAACTTTCACTTTGCATTGATTTTGGAGCCCCCTGTAGAAAAAAAGCACACCAAGCATCCTCCTTGATCTGTTCTGTGCTTGTGTGAGGAGTATTTCTGATAAAAAAAAAATTAATGTAAATAAAGAATATTTCTGCAAATATTTAAAATAATATTAAGAAAGTATCGAATTTGTTGAAAATGGTCTTGATAACTCTTGTAAGTCATTGAAAGGCTGCAGTTTTATGTTCTGTTGATTTTATAAATAGCTAAACACACAGGTCCTTGAAAAACAGGGAGCTCTGAGGCACCTTTACATGATTTTTATTCTTATGAAATTATATCTTATACACTTCATTCCAACAAAGAAGTCTCAGCAATCTCCAAGTTAAATATTTTCACTTCATCCACTTCTCCAAATATTGTTTCTTTTTAACTTAAACAAAGACCATAAAGATTCAGACCAGTAGTCAAACAAACAGGTAAGAACACGACGCCTGTGTTCTTCTCCTTGATGTCTTTTGTGTTTGCCTGACATTTAAATGAGGGCCCTAATAATGTCAACACTGGAATTCATTCAACAACTGGCTAAAACCTTGCATTACTGGCATTAACTGGTCATTTAATGCTAGCAGGCTTTCTTTGCTTTCCTAATGTTTGCATTCAGCTCAAAACACGGCTGTTCCTATGCAGTCCTTCAGCAGACTTAGGCTTTTCAGGTTAAGTGATGTATAAACTGTATTTCTTTAGGGATCAGTACCTCATTTCTAGTTTGAAATACTGACAATGAATGAATGAATGAACAATGAAAAATGTCCAACAGGAAGCTTCAGTCTTCTGTCCAAATCAAGCCTGCCTGTGACCACAGCATAAAATGAACACTTAATCAATAACTGAGACCTTCAAAGTAGCATTTTCATGGACGTCTACAGATACAAATGTTTAATCTGCTGAACAATTAAGTAAACAGGTTTTCAAATGGAGCTCATTCCAAGGTAGCCCTTTGATTTTTGGTTTTCCAGCAGAAGCAGTAAACATTTCACACATACTTCGTCTGGCAGCGCCCTCCCTGTTCTGAGTAAATCAGCCTGTAACACTCCCTGATCCCAAACCCTCCCCTCAGATAAGCACTGATGTTTTTAGATGACAGCTGACGGCTTCATTTCAGAAAACCAGCACTAGCTGAGACAAGGGGTGTTATAGGGATTTAGATAATCATCTGCTAACTAAAGAGCTCTGTTTCTGTGTATGAAAATAGATCATCACATGATGTGCAGAGGCTCGTCTACAAAAGGAAACAAGTTTACAGAGCTCTATGAGTGTACTTCTTTCCACATCCTTTGTCCTTGTACCTTCCTGAACTCAAATTGTGTGTCTCTAAGGAATGAGGCCATGCAACAATTCATGTAACTCTATTCATCCTCTTTAGCTGTCCTGTGCTTTATCTCAGCTCATGCCTCCCTATCTTATTTGACTTTCTTTTTAGGCTCAGTGAGACGTAATCAGGCCGGGGCAACACCTGATGCCTCAGATCCTGATAACTGAGCTGGACTAGTAGGAAGAAATTATGTCTGTGTTTACTTGTGGTTGACGCTTATGATTACATTATTTTTTTTCCTGTGGACACTGTGACACTTGTGAAACATGAGTGTCTCATAGAACCGGAAAGAAAAGATATAAACAATATGTCTAATATGACTTTCAATTCATTTGCAGAGCACAAAAGTTTATATTATTGGTTAATAGCTTCATTCAGCAGCAGAGAGAAGAAGACCAACAGAAAGCGCTGCGTTGAACACACAAAGCTAAGTGATAAGGACATCAACTAAAGTATTACACATTAATTCACTAACTAGAAGATAAGCTTTTTTTTACGTGTCTGCATTATTCTCATAGTGTCAACTATGGGGTGTCAACTCTTTCTGAGGTTAATGTGGTTTTTATCTTGCAGCTGAAAGTTCTGTTTTTCTTTGCATTTCAGTGACCGTCACCAGCCCTCTCTGGAAACTAGGCTAACAAACTTTATTTATTTAAAATTTCCTACTCAAAGCAAGAGAAGGCAGTGCAACACCTACATGGAAAAAAAAAAGAAAAAAAAAGGGGTGGGGTTGGAATGACACAGTGTGAGATGATGGGGGGCGGAGGGCGTACAAGGAAGGAGACAAGGGTGATGCTTGTATTCCTTAAGTCTTTGATAAGTTGCTTTGTTACTCCTTGCACTATCCACAGAAAAAAAAGAAAGAAAGAAGAAAAGAAAAGTAAGAACTGTACCAAACTGAACACCGAAAAAGTGATAATCAAAGAGGGAAGTGGGTCAACCAGGATGCAGAGAGGAGGTGATGGTGGGACCAAGCTGTGTGTTAGGCTTACAGAGTGACTCAACTCATTCTGACAGTGCCCAACTGGTCTTTGTTATGAGCTGTGTGGGTCTTATACTTATGTCTACTAAAAGTCGAGTTGGCTAATCAGATCAATGACTTTAGATGTAAAACAGCACTCTTCATGCTGCACCAGCAGGGGGCAGTAGGAGGCGCTAGATTCTCAGATGAGCCACTTATCACCACATGATAGGGAGGTAGTTAATATGCCCTGTGCTGATGCTCTCAATTTTGAGGGCCTGACAGGGGGGGAGGGCGAGGCACGGAGGCATGAAGACCAATTAAACAGTGACTGCACAACAGGAGAGGGAACTAAAAATAACCCCAACTCTCGCCCACGCCTGAGAGAACGGAAGACACCAGGCAGACACAGCACCATGTGTCTTCACAGGTTTCACGTATGTTCAGCTCATCTGTGTGTTATTAGCATGACCATAATGTTGTACTATTAAAAACCAACTTATCTGCATTTTGTTAGTGTGGTAACCATTTATTATCACTCTGAGCCTGTTTCTCCCAAATCTTTCAAACATTAACTTTGTAATGAGCCATCACACACCATCCTTATCACTGATCAACTTGTGTTGCTTTGTGTTGTAGAGAAAGAGCTTTGGGCTGAACACTATACAAACTGGAAAAGTCCAGTGTTATCACACCTGCTTGTTCTGACAAAACAGTAGTATTACAGAAACCGAGGGTGAGTCTCTGACGTGAAAGGATTCAGGGTAAAGGTTGTCCTGATTAACCACACACTCACCTGGAATGACAAACTGGAAGGGGAAACTGTGTTCACCTGCCGCCAGAGTTCCTGTAAATGAAGAAGAGAGTTTATCGGTTACACTTTGGACAGAAAGCAGTTAAAAGGACATTTTACAGGTGCACACAATTAAAAGTTTTAAGGTAACTGTGTGTGTTATTACTTGGACTTCACAAATCTTCAAAATAACATTGGATATCCAAGTGTAGTGCAGAGCCTGAGGGGCTCACCCTCTTTCCAGGAGGATGTGGTTTCTGAGAGAAACAGCTCGGCTTTAGTGTCTTTCATAAAAAACAAAACTAACGACAGAAACCAGAGCTGCTCTCATAAACAAACACTCCTAACAGATCAGCATCACAGGAAGTGAGAAACCGTTGATCATATGGCTGGCAAAGTTTCCTTGCAGAGTTAATGATTTACAAGCTAAGGTTAGCAGCAACTGACCCAATTACTAAGAGCATTCTTTACTCATGTGTCACCAACAGGTCTGCATCATTGTACCAAGACCACTCTTACAAATATTCCATTTTAGCTTCCATACAGGTGAAATAGGAACCTGTCAGACTTACTATGAGCTGGATTCCAGGAGAGAAACCCACTAAAGTGCAAAATTATCCGCCTGCAAACTCTGGATTTCACTTCAGATGTTCAGTCAGCATGGAGCAAAGTGAAGCAGGTCTCTCTGTGTTTACAGAAACAGAAGTGTTGCTCTGGGGTGTTTTGAAATCGAGTCTATTTAGTCCTTATTATCGGAATAAGAATTCATAAATACAACATTGAAGCTCTCTTTATCTCAGTTATTCACTCGTTGCTTGGATACTGCTGCAGTCCAGGTAAGAAACCAGCTGGACACAGACCGTACTCCACCCAGATGGCAGCCTGGCAACTTGGACTTCTGACTGCTACTTTTCAGAGGTTTTTCTGAGTTTAACAGTCAACTTATTCCCAAAATTTTCCACCAGGCCTTAAAATCCTATGCTGGAGTTTTGTTCAGCTGGATGTCTCAAATATCTTAAATAATATCTGATATTTGACTAGCTGTGTACCTTTTATCACATCAGAAAGAAATCTCTCAAAGTATCATATGGCCTAAAATGTATCCAAAGAGAATACAAATCTTATTAATTAAATGTGCTGTAACTCATTCAAACTTTGATCTTTGCCACATGCAGTTAAAAGTATGTCAAACATTTTATTACATCTCAAGCTTGTTCAAATGATAAAGAAAAGGTAAGTCACCTACAGAGCACCTATTGATCCTTTAGCTAGGATATGTGACAGACACCTTTGATTAGATTCTAGCAACGTGGCTTCACTTCATTCGGGACGGGCCCAACTTTGTCCGTTGGTCTCGGTTTCCTGAGGGGAAGTGCTTTTAGAGAGTGTGCGTTCATTTGCATGTGTTTTCTGCTAGAGGAAGCACTTAATGCTCTCAACCAGGATGTGCAGGTGCAACACCTACTTTACATACTCAGCTGCGGAGTCAGCTGGCTGAAGACGGACACTTTAGGAAATGTGACAAATAAGATATCCAAATGAAGTGAGTTAGCTTTAAGAGATTTCTTAACCCCGTAATTTCAGTCATGTGTAACTTAAGCACAAGGTCTACATGGTACTGGGGACATGAGGGCACTAGGAACATTCAGGGCAGAGGTATACTTATCATTATATTTAATTTGTCTACATCATTATAAGGTCTTTTTTGGATTCTAATCACTATATTATCTGTTTATTTATCTATTTATTATTGTTTCTCACTTTTCCTTAGCAACCTGTTCTTTCACTTGAGATAGCTGTGAGGACTACCCTGAAAAGCAACTGATTTTCTTGAATGAAACTCAATTTCCCATGAAGACAGCAACCCCCACTCTCATGAGGACGTGAGTCTTGTCAAGGCATGCGTTTGTTTTGAAGCAAATGAAGAACTTTAACACCACTTTTTTTCTGTTCATGACAATTTTTTCCTGGATACAAAGTGACGAGGTAATGTGTTTGTTAATAGTTGCATGGCGCCACTTTTTGAAACGTGACATCAAGCAAACTTTGTAAACTCAGTTTGTTGCATGGTTTAGTAGCCGGCTACATTAAGCGCCACTCACAGCTCGATGCTCCGAGACATGATCATAATGTGTAACGTGACTGAATCTTTGTTGTGTGCTCATCTTTCAACTCCAACCTCACCAAGCAGAGCTAATGTACGCTCGCTTTTCATTTCATTTCATTGACAGACTCTCAATGTTTGAACAGTTCACTGCAGTTTAACTGCTGCATGTGGGTTGGAATGAACATCATCACAAACAGCTTAGCTTGTGTTTTAGCTTTAAGCCTGTGCTCTATCACTCTCCTGTTTAGCTTGTGTCCCCATACATTTTCACGATGGGATAGCCTTATTTGGGTTCTGACTTTTGCAGCAAAGCAATGAAGCATGGACACATGGATAAAACAGCACCGACCCTCTCCATCACAACTCTAAACCTTAACAAGACACACATCAGAGTGGTAATATTTGACATGAAAGTTGAATGGAAAGGGAATTTAAATGGAGATATTTGTCTAAACTCCAGTTTTCACATATTAACAAGTGTAAATATAACACACTGAAATGTAAAGAAAGCTTTTGTAAAACGCTCAAATCAGCTGATTATGAAATAAGTCCCGTCTCTGATCATTGAAATAACCAATGATAGCCTCAGATTTTGGGTGGCCAACCTCATTTCAGGAGTTCAAGGGCTCAAGTGTTGATTTCATATTACAAAATAAACGACTTTCCAAATATGGAAATGGGCCCGGATTGGAAAGTAATGGTTCACTAATGCAAGTTCACACGTTGATGCAATTATAGTTACTCTAAATGCATTTTTCCTGTGAAGTGTGAAAAGATTAAAAAATGACAACACCCTGTGCTCTGTCCACTCGACGGTCATTCATTAAACTAAGAGGCCTGGACACAAAAACTGTTTCTAAAATGAGTCTCCAGTGTAACCAAAGTCAAACTGCAGCTAATGGAGGGAGATCCTCATTTCCTGAAGGTCATTAACTCCAAAAGTGACAGGATGAAGAGCAGACGCTGACATCACCGGTCTGCTCCCCACCAACCGTCAAGCATCTGGAGCATACCACATTATCAGTCAGACGGAATGAACGGCGCTTACATTGTGTTAACGTGTGAGTGTGTGTGTGTGTTGGTCTTCTGTCACCCTGTCTCACACTCCTTTTGCTGCTCGTCCCATCAGGGCAGAGCAGTCCATTTTGGGAGAGAATGAGATATGGAAAAATGGCAGAGATAAAGGGGAGCACAGGGAGGGTGTGTAATGAATTATTTATGTCTCCTTTGAGCTGGGCATGGAGTTTCAGAATCTACCGTCTGTGTGTGTGTGTGTTTGTGTGAGTGTGTGTGTCTACCTACATATCTTTACACTCACCAACAAGCTACTATAATTAATAATTAATGTGGTTTATATTTTGATAATTATTCATTTTCCTTACTTTCCTTCAAAAAGTCTTAAATGTTTGTTTTTGCAGTAGGTCAAGGAAAGGGGTAAAATAAGTTTGAGTGATTACGTTTTATAGACAAACAAAGAGAATAGAAATAAAACATTTCAATTCAAAGTTGAAACTATTTAATCACAAACAAGATCAGGTGACAGATGATCCCTAATGTTTATCTGCTTTTATATTGCATCATATTTCTATTATTATCACATTAATTGAAGGCAGGGTTGGTAGTCATGGAAAACTAGCATGAATTTGAATGTAGCATCTCCTCAGGGCTCCGTTTAGCCCTCACCCTCCCACACTCAGAGCTCCTCCAAAACGACACCCTTGCTCACATGCACAAACGCTACTGATTTGCAACCATATGATTGTGACTGATTCAAAACCACAGACTCAAACTGGTCCTCAGCACATTGTTTTTGTTTGCTCTGTTACCAGTAATGGGGTTATAGGTCGTTTTTTTTCTGCCGTTCTCCAGTGTACTTGGATCCCTCTTGGTTATGCACATTGAATCAGGGCGAGTGCACATCGGGGAAATGTACGTGCAGGAGGTGGGCAGAACGGCAGGACGAGATTTGATTGGTCGAACAAATTGGCTGCCAAACGCTAGGATTGGTTAGCTTTCCCAGGTTTACTCCTGCTATAGACAGCGGATATTTTCACTCGATTTTAAGAACACATCATGCGTTGATTGCCATCGGGATATAAAGATCATTTTAACCAGTATAACAAAAAGTCAGTCTAAATCTGATTACCGACACTACCTTTAAATGTTGTCAAGCTCTTAAAACTAACTGCTGATTCAGCTATCAGACATTTATGGGGCAGAGGATGCAAATTGTTGGACTTAGTCATTTGTCGTCATGTTCAAACATGAACAAAAATGTTGTCAGAGTGGTTTTCACAATCGCTGGAAATGATCAGAAACACTGACAAAAAGGGACAAGCACAGGCTACTAGACATGATTTGCATTTATCACATTTAAAAAAGCTAATTTCAAATACAGATACAGAAATCCAAACTGACACAAAGGACTGGATTCTTCAGTGGCTTCACAGGACTTTGTGCTGTGATTATGATCTGTGCTGTTTTGCATTGTGTCCTTTAATAGCCCTGACAATGCAGTGAAGATGTCCACTGACACTATTGTGCATGCTTTTCTTCTCCACCTGTATCTTTTGAGTATCAAGAACAGCAGCTTGAAAAGGTCTGCATGTTACTGTGAACGTGAGCGTTCATGTCTGAACCTGCTTTTTGCTGAGTTTGAGTACCCTGTGCCTTTGAAGCTTCAGTTTCACTTCCCTGTTTGATATTTTATCGAACAATAGACCTACTCTCTCTGAAGTCAAATAGGGTAAATCGTGTAAAATGATACTAAAACTGACTTTGTTCAAACAATATCTCCATTATGAGGAAGAAAGATGAAACAAACAGGAGGGAAGTCCTCAAAGTCTGTGGCCTTTCTGTCTCTTAAACTCGGAATCATATTTCATAATTTAACTAATTTGAGCCTAATTGTACTGATGTTTTGGAGCTTTTCCTGGAACAAAGAGGTATACTTCATTTTACTTTATACTAATTGTACATGGTCAAGCAGGAGAGCTCACTGTTATCTTTCAGTTTTATTTAACCTAACTGCAGACAAACACAGTTTGTGAAAAAAGGGTGAAAATACTGAAACATTTCTCAGCTAAAAACAAAAACTATGATATGTGACATAGACTGTATTCTGTAATAAAATTTCAACTGATGATTTGACATCTTAAGCAGTAATTTCATGTAGTTTACTGTTTTAAACATATTCTTTTTATGATTCTTTAAATAGAGGCTCATCTTGTGAACAGAAAGACACCTGGAGTGAGAAGAGAGCGCTGTTCAAACCTGAGCTGGTGTTTTCTTACATTTAGACAAGTTCTGCACTCTAAATTTAAACTTCATGGAGTAACCCTTAGAAATACTGAGTATATCAGTTGTATAAAATATTAACACAAGTATAAACATGGACTGTACAGTGGAGCAGCTGTTTAAAGTGCTGCCTCAAAGCAAGAGAGTTGCTGGTTCGAATCCCGGTTCAGGCAAGGTGAGCCTTTCTGTGTGTAGTTCGCATGTGTGGGTTCTCTCTAGGTACTCTGGCTTCCTCCCACAGTCCAAAAACATGCTCACTAGGTCAGTTGGTGATTCTAAATTGCCTGTAGGTGTGAGTGTGAGCATGAATAGTTGTCTGTCTCTGCGTGGAGACAGACAACCTGGAGACCAGTCCAGGGTCTACCCCACCTCTCACCCTAAGACAGCTGGGATAGGCTCCAGCCACCTGCAGACCCTGAACAGGATAAGCGGTTTGGAAGATGGATGGAAGTATAAACACTTTAGTGTTCTTCACAGGTACAGTGCCTGAGACTATATGCTTTCCAGCATCACAGTTTAATATGATAAATATAATAATATGTACACACAGTCCTGAGGGCCTAACATTAGACTGCTGTAGGTGTGTTGACCAGCATGGATTATATGCCCCAGTGACTGCCGTTAAGTTCAACTACATCATTTGCATTTACAACAGATTTCATGCATGAACAGCACATTTCACCTTCTGGCTGTGGGTGGTAACGTCAGCACATACAAAAGATGGAAGATCACGCTCACAACAAAAGGCAGTGTAAGCTTTCTTTTCCATGGGTAAGCAGGGTGGGATGGTACACACAGACTGAAGGAAAGTAAACATTAAACTTGTCCTCTGTGGAGCTCGTTGAAGCTCCTCCCTGAAAACAGTCTGACACAGATGACCGTGTCACCCCAGGAAGGGATCGTGCAGAGAGGCTGGAACATCCCCCGACTGCCGGGACTGCTGTTACTCTGACTGATTGAGGCTGTTACTTCAAACTGCAGGGCCACAAAAACCTGCTGCTGCCACTTGGAGATTAAACTTGTTGCAGCAGATTTCTGATCAACCAAATGAAGTGAAAGGCTTCAGTAACCTCAAAGTTGTTGTTATGGCAGGAATGATGAGGCTCAGACACTTCAGTCCTCATTCAGACATTTTAAAGCCTTAAATTAAAATTTTTTGGATGTTATATTTTTAAGGCTTTTTAAGACCCTGCAGATACCCTGAAAGAGGAAAAAACAGGCAGAGAAAATGTCGAAGGATGCTAAAAGGGTGCCGGAAGAGCCAGAGCCAGGGCAAGGTGCACTCACCCCTGCCTGGCTAGGCTGTATGCTCTGCCTGCTCCTACTCCCATTTTTTCATGAGAGACGAAATAAAAGAGAGGAGAGGAAAAAAACAAAGAAAAGGATCTGCAGACATGTTAAAAAGATGACAGAAGAAGATGACAGAGTCAAAGTGGAAGCCTGTTTGGGCGACAGCTCACTTGCCCTGGATGAGGCTGTATGCTCCATCTTCCCCTACTTTCGGTTTGTCTTTAAGAGAGGGATGTCTTAAAGATGTCAGAGGACTTTCCAAGCTTTATTTACACACTTGTGTGATCCTTTGTCTATCAATCCTTGCATAGAGCTGAGATAAAGCATCAGCAAATATACTTTACTGTTTTTTTTATGCTCATGCCTTTTTACAGAGAGGACAGGACAGTAGACATGGAAGGGCAGGAAACGGGGTGAGGATGGGGAGTGAAATGCGTGAAAAAGGGGCCACAGGCTGGATTTGAACCCAAGCTGACCACTCAAGGGTAAACATACGGGGCACACAACCAAACTGCAAGCTCATACTGTCGCCTCAGCATCAGCACAACTCTGAGTTTTCCACTTCTTTACCTTTGTCAGCAACTGACAATGTACTGTTGAAGTACTGCTCCTCTACTGTCCAAGAGTTGTCGTTCACTTTGCTGGAGATCCCACAGGTGCCCTGACAGTTCACCTTGATGGCTGTGGAAAGAGAAAACTGGAGTCAATATAGAAAAAGGTAAGAAAGATTAACATCCTTTATATGATCACTTGAATTGTCACAAGAATTCACAAGAATAAAGACATAACCTCTTCATTAAAGTGGTGATTCTACTGTTTTCCCAAACTGTCCCCTGTATCAGCACTTTTCCTCATAATATGAAATCATCTTGTTTCTTACGTCATTACACTCTCCTCCAACCAGGCCATGTTTGGATCACTTCTTAGAATCAGATGTATTTTTTTTAGCACTTAATTTGTCAAGAAATAAAGCTGTCTAAAGTACTGCAGTGAGTGTGGACACAGCATTGAAAGAAACCTACAGCCCACAGGCACCAAATGTACCAACTAGCATGAGGACGGGTCCCTTCAATGTGAGTCTCTGTTAATGATTACGGGCCCTTGATGCTGGTCATGTTTGTTCTGCTACGGTGCTTAATAGCCACAACAGGCTGTGAACAGCGTTTGAATCAACAGATGGATGAGAAAAGGAGGAACTTCCTCAGGAAGCTGCTGAAACTTAAGAGGTTAATGGAGAATAGAGGCTGGAATGGAAGTGGTTTGACTGGTTTGGATAAAAGCAACAACTTTTTACTGCTGAGGAGCTACACACACTGCGTGGTAATATGTTAGAATAAACTTCCAAAATTAGTAAAAATATATTCACAATACCATTTAACAAGGATTAGGACTATTCTTATCCTCAAACCCAGGCCATCCTGGCTGTTAAGTCTGAGTTCTTCATTTTTATGCCACACAATCCGACTGAAGTAAGTGACTCATGCCTTTTTTCAATTTTGCTAACAAGTAGATGAGGCAAAAACTTGTGAAGTCATTCAACACGTCCAAATCAGTCTGTTGTTACAAGTACAGCAAATGATGTTATCCTCTTCCTGTGTACGGCTCAAAGATGAGAGAGAGAGATAAAGAAAAGTCATCAACGGTTCAGTCTGTAGCTGCTGGATATGCTTAAAGTCAGACATCAGCAGTCCACCACCAAGAACACAAACTGAAGTGAGCAGCAGTAACAGCTCTGCAGCAACACAGCCTCATCTCCTCTCTATCCTCTTGTCTCTACGTTGATCTGTCTGTGAGGAAATGAAAACCCTGCACATATACACACACACACGCACACACACACACACACACACACACACACACACACACACACACACACACACACACACACACACACACACACACACACGCATACAACTTAACTGTGGCTGAAGCCAGAGGATTAAATGGGCCCAGCATCAGTATTATCTCAGTGTCCTGATAAGCAGACAACAGATAGACAGATAAGCTAAGTATGGCTCTAAATGATAATTTAGCAGAACTAATGTAACACCGGAGTGTCTTTACTTCATTCATTCTTTAACAAACAATAAAAACAGAATAAAAACTTTGATATTATCTGTTCCTCCACCATTAAAATGCTACAATTATAATGAAATTAGTGACATATTTTGTGCAAGTCATACAGATATACACCAATATTAGTAATAACCTGTCAAAGTACCTGTATTTCTTTATGCTGACATGATCAGGCTGTAAGTTTTTCTGGTGAGTCAGTAACAATCTATTACTAATACAAACAAAAAAATTATCAAATAAAACAATGACAAATCAAAATACAATGAACAATTTGGATGTCAGAAACAAGACTGGGAGTCTACTGTGACGACAGAGGCTCTAGCAAGACATTCCTAACATTTATACATGGTCATAGTGACTGTCAGGGGTATCATCTGATGTTTATGATTATTATTCAGATTGTTAGCATGCAAACGTTTGCTTTTAAGCCTAAATCATAAAGGCTGATATTATTTTAGACAATAAAGATTTAGTAATACACCAAAGCGTTACACACACTGAGATATGATTGGCTGCAGGAACTGATGAAACGCCATAGATAACAAATCAGTCTGATAATTTAATATAATAATCTTTTCTGTCAAGTGACAAGTTTATCCAAATAAAAACAAGCAATTAAAGATGCTTTTATTTAAGTATTACCCACACTTTGGGACAGTGGGTGGCAGTGTGCTCGCTCTTTAAAGCACAAAAACATGATGAGCCGTGACAAACCTGCCCAGACTGATGTGGTCACTATACACATTAGGGGTCTGATCAGCAATGATGTCACTAACAGGAGATTTACCTCAGGGATATAGACTTCTTAAGTTAGTCCAGCGTGAGCGTGTCTGGCTTGATGGCTAAATAAGGACCTTGGTTAAAAAGAAATTATTGCAAGCATCATAGATTACCAGTTTAAGGTTAAAAAAAATGGAAAGGAAAGACGAATGAAGAATCAGGACTTTTCATTGCTTTTTTGTGTGTTGCGATAGTGGTCACAGGTAGAACGGGTATGAATATTGTCTTTGCTCTCTAAATCTCAGCTTGTCTTCTCTTTATTTTTAGTATTTGCATTGGGGAACAGATTATTAACAGAAAGTGGTATAGGCTCAGAGACTATAAAGATATTGTGAATCTTGATTTATAAGCAGGATTCTTTTCACTTAGTTTGACCTCATTTCCCACTCGTTAACCTCAGAGAACCAAAAGAGAAAAAAATTGTGGAGAAAATCACAGTCAGTATTATTTATCCCTAGTAAACAGTATCTAAACTACATTTCATGGTAGTCAATAATTCGTATAGTATCATAATCAAAGAAAGAGATGAGGTTTTGTTCACAACTCCCCCCAAAAAGTTGGTCAGATTTGATCATGCACGGGCAAAATGTACAACCAGACCCAGATTCTGATGTCAAAATTCCATGCCACAGACTGAGCTGGCTCAAAACCATGCAAGACTTTGTGCAGGCATTACAAACACACACACAAATACACACACACTCACACACACTTATAGTGGCAGATGGCTCTGCTCTCCACACCGGCAGGACTGCTGGCACAGTTTAGAGTAAGAGGGAGGGACCTCTGCAGCCGATAAAAACAAAGACCAAACCCACTCAAACACTGAGCGGTGTCCTTCACTCATGCAGACTAACGTCCATTTATTTGGTCATTAATCAAACCCCACAATCTGCTCCCCGAGCCATCTGCCTCATTCATGGATTAGAATAATACCTTTACTCTCTACATTAACACACCCTATGAGCTTTCTGGAGTTATTAGACTTTACGAGAGCAACAACAGAAGTGTAAAATGCACAAATATGGCAGATGAGCAGCCATTACTGCAAACAGATATTGCTTAAAGCTGTGTGTTGTGGAAAAATTCAGAGCTTAAAGGTCAGCTCGTGGGTAATCTGTAAATATCTCCAGCAGAAGAAACAGCAGCAGAAGAGCAGTGGCTTGTTAGCCATTTGTCTTCATTTCTGTTTTATAACTGGAGAACACAGTAGTAGTTTGTTCAGAAAATTTATCAGATGACCTACAAAAAATCAAATTACAAATTGATTTGAAATGCCCAGATCTAGACGTCTGGCTTTGGTTCTTTGTGCAGCTGCGAGTTCCTGACTTGTCTACCACACAGCTACAGATCACACCTCATTACAGCCAGCAAAGGAATCCATGCCAGGGGCCAGCTCCGTGCTGAAAAAACCTCAGCCTGAGGGAGACAGACACTCAGTAGTAAGAGGGAAGCCGGCAGCAGAGCGTGCACTGACTCAGCAGCTGCCTGGATTTGTTGCCAACACACTGGAGTCTGTCCAGGCTATCTCCATGGTTCAATGAGACAGTCTGTAGGCGGAGATGATCCTGGTGTTACTACTCATTAGATTTTACCAATTGGACCGTGTGGGCATTGCAATCGATGGTGTTTCATGATCTGGCTGCCTGAACATTACTGCTTTCAAAGGTTTTGTCATGAGGGTAAGAACAGGGTGTTGGTAAGTCAGAGAGGATGTGGGTGGATGTCAGAGGTGTGCTACTGTGTTCAGTCAGTTATCTGTTTTATTTAGTTAAGCATCTTTTATATCCTGTTTTTCACTCAGGGTGACAGAGTCAGCAGAGCGCTCTGCCTCTGTGGATTAAGTTTCTTCCCTCTTCATTTTATTCATCAGTTATGATCTTCATGCTTGTATTTTTCTTTGTTGAACAGTACGGTTGATAAAATATTTCAAATGGTTTAATAGACATTAGTAGACACAGTGGCACTTTATCCATAGACTTTATCCTTACTTGTCAATTACAGTGGCTTCAAACTCAGTTTTTAATACTGATCTAAAATTAAAATTAAAACTGATACAACAGCCTGATAGTACAATGCTTTGTTTATGCAAAAGCTAAGCAGCTGACCACCAAGATGATTTCCTGCCGCTGGTTACACACTTCATGATGAAGTAAATTAATGAATGTGGCATAATTTAAATGTAACTTTAACTGACATGTCTTGGCCATAAAATATACACTCACCGGCCACTTTCTTAGGTACACCTTGCTAGTACCGGGTTGGACCCCCTTTGTCTTCAGAACTGCCTTAATCCTTCATGGCATAGATTCAACAAGGTACTGGAAACATTCCTCAGAGAGTTTGGTCCATATTGACATGAAAGCATCATGCAGTTGCTGCAGATTTGTCGGCTGCACATCCATGATGCGACTCTCCTGTTCCACCACATCCCAAAGGTGCTCTATTGGATTGAGATCTGGTGACTGTGGAGGCCATTTGAGTACAGTGAACTCATTGTCATGTTCAAGAAACCAGTCTGAGATGATTCCAGCTTTATGACATGGAGCGTTATCCTGCTGGAAGTAGCTGTCAGAAGATGGGTACATTGTGGTCATAAAGGGATGGACATGGTCAGCAACAATACTCAGGTAGGCTTTGGCGTTGAAACGATGCTCAATTGGTACTAAGGGGCCCAAAGTGTGCTAAGAATATATCCCCTATTACACCATAACACCAGCACCAGCAGCCTGAACTGTTGATACAAGGCAGGGTGGATCCATGCTTTCATGTTGTTGACGCCAAATTCTGACCCTACCATCCGAATGTTGCAGCAGAAATCGAGACTCATCAGACCAGGAAACGTTTTTCCAATCTTCTATTGTCCAATTTTGGTGAGCCTGTGCGAATTGTAGCCTCAGTTTCTTGTTCTTAGCTGACAGGAGTGGCACCAGGTGTGGTCTTCAGCTGCTGTAGCCCATCTGCCTCAAGGTTCAATGTGCTGTGCGTTCAGAGATGCTCTTCTGCAGACCTCGGTTGTAACGAGTGGTTATTTGAGTTACTGTTGCCTTTCTATCAGCTCGAAGCAGTCTGGCTATTCTCCTCTGACCTCTGGCATCGACAAGGCATTTTCACCCACAGAACTGCTGCTCACTGGATATTTTCTCTTTTTCAGACCATTCTCTGTAAATCCTAGAGATGGTTCCCAGTATCAGCATTTTCTGAAATACATCAGACCAGCCCGTCTAGCACCAGCAACCAGGCCACGTTCAAAGTCACTTAAATCAACTTTCTTCCCCATTCTGATGCTCGGTTCGAGCAGATCGTCTTGACCATGTCTACATGCCTAAATGCATCGAGCTGCTGCCATGTGATTGGCTGATTAGAAATTTGCATTAATGAGCAGTTGGACAGGTGTGCCTAATAAAGTGGCCGGCGAGTGTACTTTGATATGTAAAATCTATGAAGAGATGTGAAGAATTAAATTGACTGGGAAATCTGTTTAGGGGAGGATGTATTTTTCAAGCTAACATATCAATATTTGGCTCCATATTGTTGAATTACACAAGTCAGGATAACAATACATTGCCACATTTTGTCCCACCCTTATACAAGAGGCGTTTCAAGCGTTTAGAAGTTACCTCTCAGTGGTTTTCTTCTTTTGCCAATAAGGTTATCTCAAAGACATGGTTCGGTGAAATTGTTAAAGCCATTACCATTCTTCCTTTCACCTCTCCCTCTGGAGGAATTTCAGCCTTCAGGGCAGACTTCCCTGAGATGTTGAGTCAGTTATGCAACACTGTTCTTTGCTGACTTTCCAAACAAAGAGTTTAATGCTGTACCCAGTGGCACAAACGTCAATACAAAACATTGAGTGAGAGTAATGACTTGAAAAACAACAGTTTAATTTCCTGGAAAAAAGGACCAAACTGCATGAAAGAGATAAAACCATTCAGTCTCCACTTGCTGCCAGTTGCATCAGTTCATGGGAAAAATGAGTCAGCTGAGGGGAGAGTGTAGCAGTGTTCAGGCGGGCCGGGCTGATAATGACAGTCCCTTATTACACTGATTACACTGAGTCCAGTTTCAGCTGACTGCTGGAAGCACAAAGGGACCTCAGTGAGCTGGTTTAAGGTCTGAACTTTTTAAGAACAAAGCAGAATGAGGAAACCCTCAGTGTCTCCAGCAGGAGAACAACGGCTTGGATTTCATCCTCACAAGCAGCAAGAGTGTGAATGGGATTTAGAGAGGTCAGCCTGAATTACTTTAATCAATCAAGATTCAGCACATGCACGAAAAAGCTCCTCAGACGTCATTTATACATTCCAGCATGATGAAGCAGGGAAGCTACCAATGCAGTGTCTTGTCTATGAGGGCTGTTCACACTTCATACATTCCAGTTCCTGAACCTAATTTTGAACCGGCTAGCATGTTCACACCAGAAAAAAATTGGGTTGAAACCTGAAAAGTTGGTTCACAGTTGGAACCAATTAAAAGTTGGTTCCAGCTTGGGAACCACAACATCATTGATGAACGCATCATATTCTGTGTTAACAGAATGAACAGGAAGTTGAGGAAAATGAAGGAAAAGAGCAAGCAGTGGTCAAATGAGAAGACAAAATGTTTGATGACAATTTGGTTCAGATAATTTTTTTTATTTACAGTCAGGTTTGTTTCATTGATGCGTCTTTGTTTACATTTTATATCAAGAAAAACATGGCATTTTTTGTTTTAAAGCAGATATTTTCTGTTTGTTTTTATTTTCAATTATACTGAAAAAAAAACACTGAAAAAGCACATTTGGCTAATAAAATACACTGTGCTAAAAACTTCTACTTTCTTGACTATTTTAAGTATAAAAAAATCAGTGCAAATTAACTTAAAGAGCTGGCTGCATATGGACTAGAAATAAAAGATACGCACAGCTAAGAATGCACCCCAAGGCACCTCAAAACTCCCCCATTTAGCTGGTGTGTTGTTTACTTCTGCCTGAATAACACAGAGTAACGCCCTCCCACTTTTATTCCACTTAAACTGGTACGAATGCGGGCTGGTTCGCTCAAAAGCTCCAAGGTTCTGAGAATCCAGAACAGAACCTGCTTCAGAACCAGAGCCATGCTGGTGTGAATGTCCTCTATGTGTCATAAAATGTGATTACATTCAGTTTAACCATAAGTACGCATTACACTTCAAAAACTTTGAGTCATCTGATGGGTCAAAATTTTCAACCTTGGATGCTCCAAATTCTCTGTATGTACACAAAGTTTCACACCTGCAGCATTGGTCATAACCAAACCAACCGAAGCTCTCCCAATCACTAATGGTCGTGTTAGGGACAGGCGGGAGGGGCGCCTCAGGTTGGGCCGAAACCCAGGCCACACAATCTAGACTGCATGGCTATACCTGCGCCCCAGATAAATCACATTTTAATGATATGTTGAGGACATCCCTCTGTGCAAATATGCACACCACTCCAGAAAAGGGCTCTGTGGGGAGGTCAAGATGGAAGACAAGTACAGCTCCTAATGAAATAAAGAGCTTTCTCATTTGTTTTTCAGGGACAAACCAACCATAACTTAATTTTAAGGCATGAGGCAGCCTGAATAAATCCACCTGAATTAAGATTTTCTATCACGGATGTGTTATTTTACAGGCAAAACCCATTAAGCTTAGAGGAGCTTGTATTGCTCATAAAATGCAAAAAATAACCAAAAGAATGACACTTAACAGGGAAAGTTTAGCCATAAAAGACTGAGAGATCCATGACCCGCCTGTCCCCCATAACTGTTCATGAAATTTTGAGTTTCCACCCTGATTCCAGAGGTCACAGCCTTCGCCAGAGAAGAGTCAGGTAATCTGAAGCTACACTTTCTACCTTCATTAAATCTTTAAGCACTGTGAACAATTAGTGCCTCTCACTTTACCATCATCTCCTTCCCTCACCTCCTTTCAGTGTCTGTCAGTGAGACATGTCAAACACAGACACCCGATCTCATGATCTATTGCTCCTGACTGTAAGGAATCCCCCGCAGCAGAACAGAGCCGAGCCTGTTCGCTCAGACACATCCTGAATTACCTCTCTGTGAAATCAGTAACAGCATAAGGCGCTGCTTCAGTACAGGAAAGATGAAATTAATGCATGGCTTTATGCCCTCCATTACAGCCTTCCAACCGTAGAGTCTCAGGAAGTAAGAGGCCACAAGAACAAAACGCAGGAACGACACTCCACCTCGAAACCTGATTTTAGTGCATTTCTGTCTGTTTTCATCTTCAAAACCAGAGGCAAGATTAGAGCACCACACAAAATTTTAAATCAGATTATTGCATGACATGAAAATGGAAAGTTACATAACACTATAATATCTGAGTGGCCTTTCAAAGCAGCACATACAGAAGAGAGATATACTGTTTACTTTAATCTAAAGCTGGGTTAGAAAACTTGAGAAAACTTTAGAGGAACAGGAAGAGTGAGTTTGATTTTGAAAGTAGCCAAGTGGAAAATTGCAAAGTCACTCCCTATCCTCTGTGTAAGTCATGGTGCAGTGACAGTGCTGTGGGAGGACTGCAGTGTATGGTTTTGTGAGACTAACTTGCTGGCGTATACAGCTTGTTGCAGTTTGTTGAGAACTCTGCTTATACATAAGTGTAGTGGGAGAGGATGCTAGAGTTTACACTGACAGTCATTTTACATTTAATTAGCCTCTTAGATGACATGAGTATTGGTTTAGTTAAAAGTTTTTCAAGTCAACTTCTTCCTTTCACACTCTGCATAGAAACCCATCTGCTTGTGTTCTCCCATGGACGAGCACAAGCGTGCAGTATGCTGCTTGACAATTGCGTACGACAAGCTTCGCACACCCCAGTTAGTTTATGACATTTGCTGCATGCAAAACTACACACCCATCTTTGTGTGCATGTAAGAGGCTTATCCATGCACGGGTTACATCACAACCAGCAGACACGTAATCCGTGCACTGCAGCCGCTGTCACATTACCCATCACGCAAAAAAATCAGAAAAACCAGACAGACTTCTTGACCTGAGGAGACCCAAACAACCTCTGTGATCTATCTTTACAACTCCAAAAACAGATTTTGTAGCAAGATGATCATCTTGTTTTGATTTTGTGACATGTAGCAACGATCATGTAATTCCCCCTGCGGTGCTTCTGTTACACAAAATGTGTCCCTCCTGCCAGCTTTGCATCCCTGTAGATGCTCTTGATGTAAGCAGATATCTACATTTAAGCACTGGTTTCTCTAAGTGGAAGTCTTCATCCTCAGTTTACCATATCTTATTCTGCTGATGTCAGAAACAGACCAGCGTGACTAGAAACAATGTCCATCTTTGAAAGATAGATCAACTGAGAGTTAAGGATCAAGATGTTCATGAAAGAATGCAGACTGCCCCCCCACCCCCACCCCGCTCCACCCCAAGCAGAAACAGAACTTATCATTTAGAATGAGAGTTCAGCGGCTCTCTTTCACACCGTCCCTTGTGCTGTTTTTACTTCTGTGTTCAGTATAATTTAATTTAATTTCTGGTTAGAAGTGACCACCATTGTGATCTGCGTCAGGATTCATGTTCACATTAAAGAAGAATCTCTTGGAGTGCAGATTGAATAGTGGTTAAGGCCGTGCTCCATATGGGCAAAAAGCCCTTGAGAGGGCCGCCTAGGTTCAAGTCATAGACTGTATAGTTAATGGACGTAGTCTCTGCGACGTCACCCGTCTGTTTATGAAACGGACTTTTAAAGCCAAACGGCCGACGCAGACATATTGGAAATGAGGCGGGCTTTGAGTCTCCACAGTAACAGCCATAGGACACCTGGCAGTCACATGAGCTGAGCTTAGCACTTCCGCATTGTCTAATATTTTCAGACCCGAGGTTGCCACTTGGTTCAAGTCCAGCCTGTGGCAACTTTCTAGCATGTTGCTCCCCTCTCTCACCCTGTTTCCCATTCTATCCACTTTCCTATCCTCTAAAAAATAAAGGCATAAAAAGCCCAAAAAATAATATAGAAGAAGAATTCTCTCTCTTCTAAACTGAGCCTCATGGGGTCAGATTTTGTGGCTGCTACAGCGTCACAACAATCGAAACACTGTAAGAATGAAAACTTAAAACTGTTGGCCTGAAAAATGATTATTTGGTTCAGTGAACTAAAAATATTCTATTGGGTTGCAGAATACTTCAAAGTAGTTATCTTGACTACCTTTATTGAGTTTGTTGTGTAAAGGTGGTCTAATTTCATAAGTTGTCAAAACTTAAAATTATAGGTTTGAGGTTAGAACTAAATTCTTTGAGTATCCAGGCAAAGAACGAGGGTCTCCAACTCATCTACACCTGAATATCCCACATGTGCCACCATCTCCCCTGTTCTCCTGTCCTGTGTGGATTTTATCACCATAAAGGTGAATAAGTTTGAGTATTGTATTGAAACTGCAGTTGGTTGACTAATCATGAGTTAATTAGTTTGTGGGCTGTGAATTTGTGGTCTGGCATTGGCTAAGCGGTAGAGTCTCAGGGTCAGGGTTTGAATCCTGCTCCTGCTGTCACATGAGAATGCTTACATGTGAATGTGTAAGCTAAAACTGATGGTCCCTTACCACAACAGCCTGTGCCATCAGTGTGTGGGTGGGTGAAAGAGACTAGAGGTGAAAAGTACATTTACTGTACAAACAGTAATACGTTGGCACTACATTCACATTTCAGAATTCTTGGTATGTGGAACTAATCTAGCTCAACAAAAATTTATTAGTTGGTTCAAATGTAAAACTCAAAAATCCAGCGCAGACAGTTGCCTTGAAATTTTGAGTTTACAAAACTTTTCTGGTTTTACAGTTAAGTCATGAGTTATCTTTCCTCTTATATAACAAAAGATACAACAGTGGACATCCACTACTCGTAAGGTTTCAAAGTAACGTCATAAAGAAATCATAATTATTTTTCCAATGTAGGCTTGAAGGTTGCCCTCATCCCTGAAACCTGATTGGCTGCACTGGTGGCCACCCTACAATCCTAAAACCTGCGTCATTTAAGAATTGAGTTCATCAGATCATGGAGCTACTCTGTAGAGTTTCCCCCTATTTAAAACCCTAAAAAAACCCAGTGTCCAAGCCTATCAGAACCAAGCTTTTAAATGTGTTATGGTATAATTTAAAACAGATTATAAGCACAAAAAGACACTTTTTTTGTATATTTTCTGTAGTTTTGGTTTCAGAATGAATGTTGCAGAAATGTATTGAATTATCAGTTTGTTTCAGGATTGTGCAGCCCTAGTAGAGGCACCAGAATCACTGCAGACAGAAAGTCCCACACAAGTGCCTTCATTTCTTGGACATTTATCCTTTTGTTCTGTGAGCCACAAAACTTTTAGCACCAACTGTCTCCTGAGATGACAGATGGTGAACAGAACGGGCCACTTACAGTTTGTCCATGTGATTTCCAGCAAAGGTGCTAATAGTTTTAAAATAATCAACTGTGCCATGTAAGCATTGTTTAATGTCAACAATGGGGTATAAATGAGACATGAGCATGCATGCATAGACGGAGAAGTTGGGGAGTGATAAGAAGATGACTGAAGCCTTTTAAAGCTTCACAAAAGTTGATACAAGATCAAAATATGCACACAGCTTCACCTCTAACTACGGGCTATAAAAGATTTTATCTCTGATCTCAGCTGCCAGTTACTCAGCATAGTTTTTTATATAACATGAGTGCAGATTAACCATTCACTATGCAGGGCACCGTCACAAAACATTTCACAACACTATAACCACAACACAACTTCTTATCTCTCAGCTGAGTGATCTATCTTTAGTTTATCCGTGTGCACCAATCAGGGTTTAGTTCCTTTGCCCTAACGAGCGACGTCAGCTCACTCAGGAAGTGGGACAGCTTTTGTTGAGAAAAGAAGAAGGGGAGTCATCAGGGGTGTGTCTGCATCTGCTTTTCAGGGGCAGTGAGACAGAATCCTCTTATGTTAGACCTAAATAACCAGCTGTGGAGCTGAGATGGGTGTTTGTTATGGAGGTCAAAGGATAGTTATCATTAATGACCCCGGAGAAAGAGAGCAGCTGGTGTAAAGACTCCAGTACGACAGCCCGACACCTATTTTGAGTATTTCACAATGACTCACGACTCATGAAGGGCAGCAGAAGGAAAGGAGTCGGTCTGAGTCACCGTTCTTCTCACTGAGTAATCAATATGTAAGCTTCCTCATTAAAAAGACAAAGACACTATAGTCTGAAGGATTGCTACACCTTGAGACAGAAAACAAGAATTCAAAAAAAAAAAATAATAATAACTTTTTTTTAACCTTTATCTTTATTTGATTTACTTTTGTTCAGATATGCTTTCTGTGAATTTGATTTTTTTATTGTTGTGTTTTTTTGTGAAGCACTTTATGAGCTTGCATGGTTAAAACTACCAATAAATTTTGCTAACTTACAACTATTTGCTCTGGTCACTATAGCGAACAGGGTGACTGAAGAATTCGCCTAATTACTTGTAAACTAAACTAATAGACTAACTAACAGCCTTTTTAAACTAGCCAACTCACCAACAAGAAAGCTAACGCACTAACTCTCACACACCAACGGATGTGTTCGATCATGTCCTCAGGATAAGTCACTTGGCTGGTTTCAGAGCAGCTCTTCTGTTTTCTCAGACAGATCTCTTATCAGTCACCCTGGGAGCAGTGATGTCATCATTTACTCAGCCCCCTGAGTCCAGACAGCCACACAGAGACCCAGCCTGCAGGAATGCCTTTATGAGCCAGGGGGGAGAGGATTCATAAAGTGAATCATGTGTCCATTCCAGTTTCAGTTTCTTCACACCTTCACCTGATCTCTGTCATATCATAACTAATCTTAAAAGTATGAGGCATATTTGACTCATCCAACATTTCCACGGTCAGTTCCTGAGTGTATGCAGTTGTCAGGCACGGAAATCTCTCCCTTTGTTCACTGGCTATAAAATCTTTTACTCCTCAGAGTAAGTAAAATTTCCCTCTTGATTTAAAAATCAATTAGACAGACACGCAGGAGGGGCTGGAAATTTATCTTAGTGTCTCAGTATCCAACTTTTCCTGATCGTTTTAAAAATGTGTTCATTACGCTGAGAGATTTTTATACAAATCAAAAACAGCTCATATCTGAGGAGGACACAAAGCCTGTTTTATTGTGTGTTTGCACACACATGCCTGTGGCCAGCTCCATGAGAACCTGTGGAGAACCTGGCCTTGTTTACATAAAGCTTGTGGTTTGTGTTACCGCAGATGATGATTGGGTTACAGTGAATGTTTGTGTCTGCTTTGCTTCAAGCTAAACTGAGATCTGCTACAGTCACCTGAGAAACAAAGGAAGTACACATCTAAAAGTCTCACTTACATACATCTCTTTTTAAAGTCTACTTAGATTAACACGAATAAAAGAATGAAGAATACAAAAGATACAAATGAGGTGGGAGACAGATTACAGGAAGTTTTACTTCAGATGATTGCTGTGCACAGTAGCACTGTCACCAAAGCTTGAGACAAACTGTCGATACAGACATGTCCAACATGAGACTATATGTCTATAAAACCTAAGACACTGGATCAGGACAGCAACATGTCCTGTATCAGGGGGCTGTATCAGACATGCTTTTAAAGGCGGGAAACCAAGGCTGAATCAAACAGACAGGCTGGCTGCCTCAAGTTGCTTCAGATCTATAACTTACTGCCATTTATAGAAAGGAATCCCAGCTCTTCAGTGAGGGCGTGTTTACTGTCAATAACCCTCATCTACATCAAAAATACAAGTCAAAGTTCTTGCTTGTGTTGTACATTACTTTGGACAAAAGCGTCTGCTATCATGACATCATTTTGGAGCTTTGCAAGTTTTCTGACTCAAATATCTGTGCATGAAAACTAGAGTTAGTGCAACAAAACCACTGCAGCTACTACAGTTGATGAGACAATGGAGACGTCAAATTTCAACATGTAGATCATACACAGGTATGGAGTGGGTTGCAGTGCACACTGCACATGTAAGTAATGAATAATGGCCTACTTTTAACATCTGTCTCTGACAGGAAGCCAATCAATATAAATGTTGTCTAATGGTCTCCATCATAAATAATAGAGAGAAATTGAGAATATGGTCTCCACAATATTCAGCATCTCAGAGAGCTTTTATCTGTTTATTAATATCCCTGTGTATATATTTCATCATATGAACTGTGCGCACTTTACTCCCAATGCTAAGTTACAAAAGCACCACAGACGATACCACACGGCTCCTATATCAGCAAAATCTATAAAACAGGAACAAACATTCAAATGTAACAGTTCACTATAAATACAAGCCAGCTGTTCATGGTTTTCATGGCTGGATGTGACTGAGCTGCTTCCTCCCTCTGCCACAGCTTGCACTGACGGAGCAATGCCCCGTAGAGTATAAACACTTTTAATAAGAATCATTTTAAGATTCAATATGTCTGGAAATGGTTTCTCAGATTATAACCCATGTGACTCAACATTAGACCTAATTGGACACCCTTAACCTGATAAATCCAGATAATAGATTCACAGAAGAATCTACTCAAACAGTCCAGACAATAAGACACAAACCCACAAACCCTCTTTATTCTCTTCTAGAGAAAAAAAAACAAAAACAGGAAATTCACACGCTTTCACGGAGTGGACAGCCACATGCTTCCTCCCTGCCTCAGCATGATTCAACCGCCTGATTGATGGACTCATCAACAGTCGTGGTCGAGAAAGGTGATGTCACTGGACTTTAATGCAGCCTCTGCATTTACACTGCACATTAACGGACACGCTGAAAGCCCGGGATGGAGCTACAGTCTCCTCAGCTGGAGTTTCTTTCACTCCTGAAGAAAGTGGAGGGGCTTAAATTTGCAAAAGCAACAGCACCTTTGGATCAACTCTTCAAAGATAAGACTTTGTGTGGCAAAACTTTCTCTGAGCTTTAAAATAATAGTTCTAATCAGCTGGGAGTCCTTAGGAAGTTTTAACAGTATTTTGTGAGTTTTAACCCATAGCTGAACTCAGCAGCAGACAAAGTGATAAAAAAGGAAACAACTTCAGCCAAAAAATACAAAACAGGAAATTCACATACAATCAGTCTTTAACACACTTCAGAAAGCATCAAACACTGTGGGCTAAGTGTGCACTAAATTAAGCTCAATACACCACCTGACTGAGTCCTCGTTCCAGTTTAGAAATATGGAAGAAAACAACATTGACACTACATGAGACACTTGTACAGTCAGACTCATAAAAGTCCTTGTAAAAGTAGGTCTGTACGGTGACATGACACGTGTGCATGCTAACTCAGGAAATTAGCCTGGTTAAAAAAAAAAAAAAAAAATCAAGTCATTTCATTCATGTAGCATTTTCAACATAGTGTGATCAGACTGAAGCAAAGGCCAGTGATAGGCTTTGAGCTGTGCTTTAAATGTGTGATGCCTGACAGTTTGTTTGATAAACAAGGACACACAAGTAAAAGGCCCAGAGACATTATAAAACACAGACATAGTCTCAGTGACATCACCCATTGATTTCTGAGGCAGGGTTTTGAAGCCTAATGAAGGTGGAAGTGACGAGATTGGAAATTTCTGACTCAACTTATCTTTGGAAAAGAAGAGTTAAGGTGAGCCAAAAGGCTAAAAGGCAGAGTTCATCGGGTGTCACTGCAGAAAGACCAGAAAACACATACACACAAAGCCAAAAACACCTGTATAGCCTGGTTCAAAAGACAGCTTGGGGGGGGGGGGGGGGGGGGGGGGTCAAATTCAGCAGTTTGGAAAATATTAAGATCCTGAATTTATCCAATCAGAGACACAGCTCAAATAACTGGCAGGTCTGGTGCCCTGTAGCTGTCAGTGGCTCAAAGCCCGCCTTTGAGCCTGCATTTCCAATATGGCCCCCGCCGACAAGTGGCTTCGTTACTGTGTTCAGAAACAGATGGATGACATCACTGAGACTAGGTCCATATATTATACAGTCTATGGGTTGGGCCTTAGCCTTATGGTTAAATATTGACAAAGAGATTGCAGATGAGTGCTCAATAATACAGTTTACAAGGGTGAACTAGTTTTGTTTCGTTTTTTTGCTTTGGAAAATTTTTATTTAACCAGTTCAATCTCATGTTTTTCCCCTGCAAAATAAGTGTGTGCATTTCACTCCTTAAACCTCCATAGAACATACTATATATGATTTTTTCCTTGATATTTTTATATTATTATAATTTATTTATTTATTCATTTATTTATTTATTTCATATATTTCATAACACTTAAACTACATACCTAAAGTCAAACCAACACTTCATCAGATTTCAGAAGTTCAAAAAAAAGATAGAAAAAAACTCCCCAACTCCTCGCCACGATGAAAATTTTCTCGTGTCACAGAAACAAAACTCTGCGAACAAAGCACCAGCCAATACAACAGCTGCCTTCAGATCATCTGAATCTTCAACCCACTATGTCAAAATCGCTTCGCTCCACCTGCTGTTTTCAGCATCTTTAAATACCTCCATTGAGCTGATGACACATTAAGAGCTGTCTATACTGTACTCTCCAAGGACAGAGCACATCGACCCCAGCAGCCAGAGGTTTCATTTGGGAAAAACCGCCTGGTGTCAGGTAGATGCATTCATGTGACCTTACTATGTAACACAGCTCAGCATGTGCTCTGTGCCCTGCTGAAACACCATCTGACTCAGGTCACTCTGGGCATTATGACAAATAATCTCAATATGTCAGACAGGTGGAACAGGTGGAAGTGCCGCCGATGATTGCACCTCTATAATGTCTGTAAAGCGTGAACACTTTAAGTTTTAGTTCAGAAACTGAACGGAATTATCTGCTCTGCCTGTTCCCTGCAGTTTAGCACTGCTTGAGTGTTCAGTGATGAATGATTAAATAAATGAATGATCATCACTGCTACACTCCTCTTCTCTATTTCAGTCCCTGTCTCTGTCCATTAGCATTCCTCTGTGTCAGACCCATTTGAAAAAGTGCTTAGGTACAAGTTGATAGCAGCCCTTTATCAGTCAAGAGTTCCCACAAAGATCCCTCACCTACAACAGCGTCTTTGTTTACTTGCATGGCAACTCCAGAGGCTGCTCTTCACCTTGCTACTTTACTCTCATTATTAACTATTTGGGCTTGTTTGCATAAATTATTGGACTGAAAGAGTACAAACATCTCTTTTTAGCAGACTTCCGATAAAAACGCGTTCCAGTAAACACCTGTTGTTTTGCTTTACTAGGTGTTTCCTCCACGTTCAATACAGAAACTGAACAATGTTTGAGATTTGGTCAAAACAGCTGAGAAGCAACATGTTGCAGCATGCAGGGTGGATCCAGGATGTGGTTTTTAAAACGATCTGGTTATTGCAAAGAAGCATCAACTAGCTGGAATGGGAATGAAAACGCGAGGAGTCTTCAGCGACTGCTCGTGTCATGTGGCGCTTGGGAACGTCCACTCCCAAAGCAGAGGCACCAAAAATCGTCATGACTTATCCACAGCAACAAAATGAGCCGCCACACCGGCCAAGACCACGCAGAATTATTTCAGTCTTTAATTCTTCCTCGTGTCCACCGTCACGGAGGAAAAGTTTATGTACATGAAGCATTCGCTGCGCGCTCCGCTTGAACAGACGCTGAAAGAAACGATGGAAAAATGTTCCTCATGTTGGAAACATGTTGAAGGTCAACTTACCTTTATACTGCAGCGAGTTGCCGGTTTTTATCTTCACAGTTCCGCTTATAGACTCCCCAGGACCGTAGACCACCTTGTTGTTGGTAAAAGTGATATCAAATTCTTGAAGCTTTCCCATGGCTCCTCTCCGCTCCGCTACTCCACAGCCCTGCGTCCGTGAGAGCTTCGTACAGACGATGCTGCGTTCTCACCTGCTGCCGCTCCGAGTCCAGCCCCCTCCCCCCTCTCAGTGACGTCACGTCGGCGACCCATTGAAGGAATCGAAAGTAATGGGCTGGATATGTTATATTGTGTGTACCGTTCTATTCAGTGAAACAACCAACATTAGGCACATTACGTTTGAATAACAGACTTTATTGACATTACTATCACTCCTAGTTAACATTCTTTGATTTTATGTCTTTTTCTGTGTCTATTGATGGTGTATCAAAAACAAGGAAGTAGCAGTAAAACAATATCAGTACAACCATTGGGCTATGCCATTGTTTGTGGAATTAAAGATCTTAAGGCATGTGTTTGCCTTGAATACTAGAAAATATATTCAAATAGGCCTGAGTGTAGTGGTTAATGTTTCAAATGAAAGATTTTTGCTGTACATTTGGCTATTTTCCAAACAAAAAGGTTACATTATTTTTTTTCAGGCTCCTCGTGGCCCAAATGTTTAAAAGGCATGTGCTAAAGTGTCCAACTGGACGCTGAAAAGTGGGCAAAAGTGCCCCCCTGGTCTGCTAAACAAACAAAACTGTCCTCTTGGGAGGTAAAAACACCCATGAAAGTGCCCTCAAAAACACACACAACTATATATATATATATATATATATATATATTAGTGTAAGTACCGTTGATATTTGTATCCAGTTAATTGATGATTAACTACCTAACAGTACAATCACTGAAATTAGAATGGATAAAAACATCTAAAATTAAAAGCAGACATTGATAGATGAGTTTTTTAGCTTTTTATCTCTAATTAATATATTTTGTAAAGCTACATCAAGAGAAATACATCACTTTCACTGCACCTCTACACAGTTCATTTTATTATAATTTAGTTTAATTTCAGTTATTCCTATTCCATGCAATGCATCTCTAAATGCTCGATCTTAGTATGAATTAGACTGCATAACTGTCCTTCCCCTGTCTCAAACACTTCTCAACTCTGGATTTACTTCCGTCTTAGAAACAACCTCTGATTCTGACTGTACCTCCTGTCTGAATGTGCAGCATGAGTCACTAAGGGAATTATCAGACCTGATATCAGTGGTGCATTATAACCTCACAGAAGAGGTTAATGGGTGTCTGTGTCTTTACTGGCAGATTTGATAAGTTAATAAAACCAGAATATCTTCCCCCAAAAATGTCTGCTCTCTCCCTCTCTCATTTTTCATCCCACTGGGTATCCAGCTCTCTTGGTAAATGCTCTGACACAGATGTTACCATGACAACAGACAAACTTCAAGGTTGCCAAGTTACTGCCTGTATCCACGGAAATGGCAGTCTGCTGTGGCACATGTATGCTGTGCTCCACTGACTCCCTGGTTTTTGTTTACTCATGTTTCTGAAAGCTCCCCTCAGACAGCTTGATGATGAGTCATGTTGACACAGCGAGGATGCAACCAAAGGATTGTGTGTCAGTAAGTAACAGGATAAGATGTTGATGCCGTATGTCAGATATGCTAAGCATCAGACAGAGGTGATCCATGCCTATACTTGGAGTATGATGACTAAACAAACTCATTCATTAAGACAACAAACATGAACAAATGTTGTTTACTTAAATTCTTTGTGGTTTCACAATGAGCCCCTTTAAATTCTCTCAGAGGAGCTACATAGATATTTCTGGTATATTGTGATGTTGTGACTGACCTTTGGCAGGTTACGCTGACTTTTGATGTCAGTGTTGTCAAGAGAATTATAACAATGGCTCCACCTAGTGGACAATTATCAGAAGCAAATTCACATCTGGACAGCTGCCTGATGTGTGTTAAACCAGATGATTGTAATCCATCCACCCATTATCTAAACCTGTTAATCCCTTTAGGTCACCGGGGCCTATTCCAGCTTTCTTTGAGTGAGAGGAAGGAAACAGCCTACAGGTCAGACCATCACAGGGCAGAAACATTACCAAAGATCAAAATCAGAGTATAGCGACAGTATGCAGTGCCTCATTTCCATCATGTTGTGTGTTGTATTGGAAGGTTTTTTTTTTTTTTTTTTTTTTGTTAATCTGTCTACGTTTATAAATAGAGGAAGATTTATGTGATTTGTGTGTGTGTTGTATATAAATATATAAGTAGATAATATGAATAAAAAGAGCTATACAAAGAAAAGTGTAATTGAAAAATGGCTGTTGGTTATTAAGTGACCTATAACACTTGAGAAATGTTTACATAGAATATAAGGTATAATGAATAAGCAGCAGGCTGCACGGTGGAACACTGGTTAACGCTGCTGCCTTACAGCAAGAAGGTCACCAGTTTGAATCATGGTTTGGTCAAGGATTGCCTTTCTGTCTGGAGTTCTCCCCGTGCATGCATGGATTCTCTCTGGGTACTCCAGCTTCCTCCCACAGTCCAAAAACACGCTTGTCATTAACCGGTAATTCTAAATAACCAGTCAGTGTGACTGCTTGGTTGTCTGTCTCTGTGTTTTAACTCTGTGATTGACTGGTGACCAGTTCAGGGTGTACCTCGCCTCTTGCCCTAAGACAGCTGGGATAGGCTCCAGCCACCCGTGACCCTGAACAGGATGAGCAGTATTGAAGATGAATGAATGTAAGTAGCAACGATTGAGTTGAATTTCTGTACTCCAGTGGTAGTTTTGAATATAAATGGATACAAGAAAATATTGCGCTGAATGGAACAAAGAAAGTCACGTCCATAACTGAGGACATTGCTTCTGATGAAACAGTGGTATTTTGATTTTAAGTGCCAGAGTGAGTGTCCCCCTGTAGTGATCCTTGAGTGAAATCCATATGAGACTCACTCTCCATTTAGCTGTTACAATATTAGTTCATAAGAAAAAAACAAAAACAAAAATGCTCTCATAAATACCACAATACTGTGATTTAAAAAAAACAACAACAAAGAACCCTGAGCATCATGACAGAATGTGAGTGTTTTGGTTTTCAAATACTTTTAGTAATAAACAATCTTTTAGCAACAACGACAAAGGAGGGCAGGGAACAGATTCTTTTCAGATTCTTACCATGTCATGGTAACAGCCTTTAAAAACACTGCAAGGAGTTTAAAGTTGATAAAATTAACAGTTATTCCTCTTTACAACATGGACAAGCAAATTAGACTTTACACAGGCCTGAAAACCTGAAGACTATAACTGATTTAATATTGTTCAGGCTTTAATATTTATGACAGTGTTTACTGTGATATTGTAGTGATATTATAATTTTAGGAAGGTTTCATTCTATCTCGTGATCTAAGTAGGAACAAACAAACAAACAAAAATAAATAAAAAAATAAATAAATAAACAAAACAGAGGATTACAGCACCATATGTTTATTTCTATTCTCCCAAACAGACACATGCAACACAAGTTTCAAGGAATAATTTTTTTTCATAATAATAAGATAATTCTTCTTAAAGTAAACAGTTTAACTCCTACTCTGCAAAATATCCTCATAATATCTTATTTTTAAGAGAAATTGGGACTGTAGCTTACTGTGCACTAACGGAGACAGGTTAAACAGAAACAATCAACAAAATACGTCTGTCTTCTCAATTCTTCAGCTTCCACTGAGACATTTGTAAGTGTCGAGGTAAACTCTGAGCTGATTGTTTTCTCTAGACTGGCCCATCATAAACGAAAGTTAAACACCTACAAAGGTGCCTCTTCCTCTTTCTCTTTGTCCTCTTCATCAAAGAGACAGGTGCGAGCAATGGCCTGGGTCACACAGTACGGGTCACAGTTTGCAGCAGGACGGCGGTCCTCAAAGTAGCCTTTCTTTTCTTGGCCCACCTGACGAGGAATGCGGATGCTGGCTCCTCTGTTGGCCACCCCAGCAGAGAAGTCCTCAATGCTGGAGGTCTCATGTAGACCGGTGAGACGCCTCATGTTGTCATGCCCACCACGTGGGTCATACACACGGATGTGCTCTGCATGTTTTTTGCTCAGTCTCTCAATGGCCATCTCGATGTACCTGAGGAGATTCGTAAAGGATTTTAGAGTTTTCAAGCTGAACATCAACCTGTGACTGATTAGTCCATATCTGAATGTGATTTTGTCTTCGCAAAAATCATGACTTCTGATAACGACTCATCTCATATTCTGTATTTTATAATGTGAGCTTGGTGTCATGCCTTCACATTTTTCATTTTTCCTGTTAAGAGAAAAAGTCATGTTCAGGTCACCTCATACTTTTATATTAAATAAGAGACGCATTTAGTTTTACCCCTCAGTTCTTTTTTCTTTTTCTTTTATTTTTTTTACCTCTTGGAGGAAACAAGCTGTTACAGCAAACTACATGTAAGTATTCAATATTGGGTTTGTTGGAATTAAAATATAATTTCTACAAGAAGAAGACAGACGTTCATTTTATACATATTTCTGGCCATTGAGAAATTCATATTCATCAATCACTCTCCTTTTAACTCTCGTTGGTCTCAACCATAGACTGCAAAAAAAATAAAATAAAATAAAATAAAATAATAAAAATAAATAAATAAATAAATAAATAAAAATTTAAAAAAGGACGTCATCTCGCTCGGCTCAAACTGAAGTCACCACAAAAACTGCCCCGTCTGGTGGCTGGCTGCAGAAATTCTGCCTCTCTATTTATTCCAGAAGGGCTGTAGTCGAACTTTAAAAAAATATTACACCTCGTAGAAACGTTTCTCACATCCGTTTGCTGTGGTGATATTTAGATATAATTGGGCTGCATTGTGTTCAAGTCCTCTTTTTTTTCTGAAAAGTTTCTTTTTATTAGTTATTAGAGCTTAAAAACAGGGTTTTCTCATTTAACGATGATTGACAGCTGCCGTTGTTGTGTAGTTTTTTTGGGAATAATATAATACATCGGGATGGAGAGTTTAGACTGGTCTAGATAAAAAAATAAATAAATAAATAAATGAAGAAATTATTTTTTGTCACCAATTTCAACTCAGATTTTCCCACTTCCTCTTAAGTCTCTACTGCGCAGACTCTGGCTGCACAATGGCGGCCAATGGCGGCTCCCGCGCCGAAGGTAAAAGATGGAGCCACACTGTCCATTCTACATACAGTCTATGGTCTCAACCATATTCTGAATGAAAGTCTTGTTCAGCGGAAAGCTCTACTTTTTTTGATCATTGGTTTCTAATTTCATTTTAATCTTATTCTTTTTTAATAGTTCAAAAGTAGTGAGTGAGAAAAATAGTTTGAAGAGTGAAAGTTTATATGTATGAATTTAGTCTTGCAGGACCAAATTAAAAGCAAAATGGTTTTCAAATTAGTGAAAGAATCTCCACTGACACAGTGAGTAAGTCTACTGACAGATTTGTGGTTATGAAAAGCAAAACTTTCACACGGCAATGTTTGCACTCACAAAGGGCGTCACCAACTCATCTCTAGTGTTAAAGTAAAAGTTAACTCACTGCAGTCCATCCTCATCCCTCATCTGCTTGGTGCTGACATTTGTGTGACAACCGGCGCCGTTCCAGTTTCCCTTCATTGGCTTAGGGTCCAATGTTGCAATAACCCCAAAATCTTCACACACACGGTGTAGCAAGAAGCGTGCAATCCACAGATGGTCGCCCATAGTAATGCCCTCACAGGGACCCACCTGGAACTCCCACTGAAGAAGACACAGAGGCAAAGAGGAGACAAGTGAGTAAATAAGTAGATCCATTGCACAGATATGGATGGACAGTAACATTTCATCAGGATTTGTTTTAGAACATGTGTGACACTTGCCTGGGATGGCATAACTTCAGCATTCGTGCCATAGATTTTGACCCCTGCATAGAGACAGGCCTTGTAGTGACACTCCACAATGTCCCGTCCATAAGCGTTGTCTGCCCCAACTCCACAGTAATAAGGTCCTGAATGTGTGAAACATGAAAAACATTAAGACAGAATATGGAATAAGGACAGAACAAAGGGTAACAAGAAATAATAAATAAATAAATAAATAAATAAATAAATAAATAAATAAATAAATAAATAAATAAATAAATAAAAATGCACTCGACAGAGATAAGTTGTAAAGTTATTAAATGCTGACACTGGGATATATGATAAAAACTGCTATTAATACATGAAATTTGTACATGGACAAGATAGGGAGGGATGAAATAAAAATTAAAAAAAAGAAACTTCTGATTCACCTTGGGGTCCTGGGAATCCATTTTGTGGCCAGCTATAAGGATGTCCATCTATTCCGAGAAGTGTGTACTCCTGCTCCATGCCAAACCAGATGCTGTGCTCCTTTACCTGCTCCATCACTTTTCTGCAGCTTGCTCGATGGTTAGTTTCTGAACAGTTAAAAAAAAAAAACCCAGCACACGCTGTTTATCCTGAGCTCTACTACTTTATCACAATGAAAAAATACTACAAGAATTCTAATAAAGGTACCTGCAGGTAAGCGGTTGTATTTGAGGACTTCACAGAGGACGAGTTTGTTGGGGTCAAGGGTGAATGGATCCCTGAACATGCACACTGGGATGAGGTACATGTCGCTGTTGGAGCCTTCAGCCTGGTATGTGCTCGAGCCGTCAAAGTTCCACTCAGGAATATCTGATGGGATAATTTTACAAAAAAAGATTATCACCAGAAAACGTATATCCCATCTGAGTCCATGAAGAAGAAGCCTGAAAAGTTATATCTAACATAAAAACTATAAACCTCATTTATGCTAATCCAGTATTTATGCCTACTCTCTCTCTCTCTCTCTCTCTCTCTCTCTCTCTCTCTCTCTCTCTCTCTCTCTCTCTCTCTCTTCTATTTTGGTCTCTGCCAACTGCTGAAAGTAGTATAGCGTATCTCTCTTTATGATCTAACTCAAATGTTCTGCTTGTTTACTGCTGGGTAGAGTTTGCGTTTGATTCATCTTTGCTTCTTGTGGTGTGCCACATGGCTCTAAAGCAGGGCCTTTACTATTCTCTTTATTGTCTCCCCCTGTGGCAGATTCTTTGTTATTAAGGTAAATGGTTTGGGCTCCTACGGGCTGTTCTTGTTAATTTTTTGCGTCTAAATGCTGGTGAGAGTGGGGTCCAGGTTGTTGTTCCAGGAAAGTTTGCTCTTTTTTTTTCTTTCTTTTTTCTTCTTTTTTCTTTTACTGTGCAGCACATTTTATTACACAAAGATTTGTTGTATCATGAGCTGGATCGAAACTCTAAAAGAGGTTTTTGTTTTATCTCTTAGGGACAGCAAAGTTTTTCACCTCTTTGGTGCTGAAGCATTTGCAGTGTTTTGCAGACAGGAGCTGAGTGAAACCCATAAACACACTCCCATATGTAGAGTATGGGGAATTTGAAGTCTGTCATTGTTTTAAGGTTGTTTTTTTTTAGTAAGCAATAGCACTTAAGCTGCGTTGTAGCAGTTCCCTCAGGGTCTCTGTGAAATGCAAAACAACTTCAAGAAGAGACAAATCGCTTTAGAGAGGAATGTGGTTAATTTGCACTGGGTCAGAATGTCATGTTTGTCTTGTTTTTTACTCGTGGTCGGCATTTTAAGTGTTACGTTTTCACCGGTCACACAATTCATGTATGCATGTATTTTAACTGTGTTTTCTCTCCTTCTCCCAAGACCACATTTGTCATTTGACCATTTATGCTTTCATTCTCATTAGTTGCTTTGTAAAAAGAAGACATTTGTGACCCATGTCAAAGATAAAGGGCTTAGCAAAACATTTTAATAAGCCCGAGTGCTACAAATATTTGTTCTACCTCTAAGCCTGCGGATGCTTGCATATGTGCTGTGTACATTGTAGATAAACAACCCACCCATGTCTAGAGCTTCTACCAGATGACAGCGCTGCAAAATTTAGAGGTAAGTCCCTTGACACTTATTGCATCACTCATAATTTTTTAATAAAGAAAGATACAGTTAAGTTACATTAAGTTTTTAAGATTAAACATGTCTTCATACAGAAAACAAATATATGTAAAAGGTAGATATACAGAGGTACATTATGTATACTCCTTTTTTTTTGTACCAGTCCATTTACCCCGAGCCTCTCAGATTTATCCAACATCAGTAAGTGAAATAAAAGGTTGTTCACCTTCTAAGCTGCTTGGCTCTTGGTCCAGGGTCCTGGTCTTGTTGCGCAGACCTTCTCCAGTTCCATCAATCCATATGTAGGTGACCTGACATTTCCCGTCCTGGGGCAGGCTCATGTACTGTTGACGAACAGCTTTGTTGAGACGGGAGCTGAGTGACACCGCCATGCTCACCTTCAAACAGAGAGGTACAGGCATCAAAATAAAACAAGGGGGATGATTTTAAAACACCTAAGCATGATGGTTAATGTCTCATTCATCCAAACCCTTCAGTTTAGAAGAAACTGTCTGTAACAAGCTCAAATCAGCACTGCTTTTTTTTTCTTTACTTCTTTTTTTTGTAGCTGTTTTTTCCCTCTTATGTCCAATGAGCTTGACATACAGTGTGGGAAATAAGTATTTGATCCTCTGCTGAATTTGTAAGTTTGCCCACTTCCATAGAAATGAACACACTCTCATTTTTATGGTTGTTCACTGGTTGTAAGTATAGACAGAATATCAGTTGAAAATGCATAAAAAACACAGTATAAAAGTTATAAATTGTTGTGCATTTTATCAAGTGAAAAAAGTATATCAGTATCAGCAGGGGATCAAATACTTATTTCCCACACTGTATATCCGACCTTCACTGGAGATGATGTTCAAGTGTGCCTTACATGCTTTTTAGTTTCATGACACACTTTATTAACAGCTTAACGTCAAGAAAGAGGTGAGTCAGCTCTGTTTGGTTGAAACCGGCAGAGCTTGAAACACATCTGCATTGTTTGTGTACACCTCTCAAGAGCATTCATAAAAATGAAGTCCCCCTTTCAGAAGGAATACTCTGACAGCATGACAGCAAACCTATCTTGTGTATGTGCTGATATTTTCATGAACAGTTAAATACTGAAAAATAAAAGAAATGTGAACATATTACTTGTAAAATGTCTCTGTACCTTTTATGTTTTACTTTACACTATGTGAAAATAAATAAATAAATAAATGAAATATATCTTTTTGAATGCCAAAATAACAGAAAGATTGATGTGACTCCTGTTTAGTCAACTACAGATCTATGTCTATGGAGGTTCACTGTATGCTTCTCTGCTTCTCATAAACTGAGTTTTTAAATCATTTTTATAATTTATTTATTTATTTAAGACATTTTTTTAATCTATTTTTTTTTTAAAGAAAGTAATAAAAATATGTGTAAATCTGGAACAAATTTGTTACTAAAACCATTTACAAAAATGTGTGCCCTGCAAATTTGGACTTGCATTCAGCTTGTGGTGAATCACAAGCAAAGAATGTAATCAGCTTTATTTAACCCATTACAGATTCTACTTCACTTTCAAACACGGGAAGTACTTTAAAAACATTTGTCATATTAACTACCAATAAAGGTTTGTTTATCAGAGAACACAATAGTGTAAAACAAACCATACTAACCATAACACTTGTAGATGTGAACTTACCGTGTGAGAAGTGGCTTCAGCTGCTGTCAGGTGTCTGTGGGAGAGCTAACTGTGTGACGTGCCTTAACCTGTTTGCGCTTTTTAACTGGAATGCAGAGGATCAGCTGATGACACATGCTCGCCTGTGTAGTGCGTAATGTGACGTTTCAAAGGTGTGCTATCACTGCTCGTGTTCATATGTGTGTTTAATTTGTTTCCATTGCATTCAGTGTAATGCCTTCATCAGATAAATGAAAATCTTTCATACATCAGCAAAAACAGCTACGACTGCTCCCATGGAAAGAAAAACAACTTCAGCAGCAAACATGTAACTGACAGACTTTGATGTCATAACATTAAAACACTTTGATAATACAGTTTTGACAGAATAAAACCATTTACCCAAAATATTTTCGAAGCAATCAATAAGCTTGGTAGATTTACAAAATCTTAGGAGTAATAGTAATGAACACCCACCTGTGTCAGAGAAGCCATCTGCTGATAGTGTCTGAGTGCTGTTTGCTGAGCTGGGAATCTTGCAGCTCAGTGAACACAATTAGAGACAGAGCTGCTCAGATGATCAGTTTCCGTCAGGTTAGCTGTCCTCAGATCAGGCAGGAGGGCAGAAATTCAACAACTCGTACAGAAAAAAGGGCTGGTCACATGGGAAGCTGTGATGGTGAGTTGTGCACACAGAGTGACACAAAGATGCAAGGGAGCCTAAAGTGCCGCAGAAATAGAGGGCCAGGGCCCCCAAAATATCCTACTGACAGAAGCAAGTATGGCTGCATGGTTCGCACTGAAAGTAAATCAATCGGGCTGCAACTTCATGCTAAGCTAACAGCAATCAAACTTTAACAGATGTTGTTGAACCAGTTAAAACACAGTGTGTTCATTTTACTTTGACCTTGTTGATGTTTGGTAAAATAATTATGATCTTTATCCAAACATGTTATCTAGTCAGGAAAATCACACCAGTGCAACATTATTTGTCCTGTGCTTGGCTAAACAACACCTAAAACAACACCTCTCCACAATGTGCAGACAGCACAGACAGCACACTTCTCAGACCTTTTGATGGTGATGGCAAAAGACACTCTATGCTTAAGGAGTCTGCTTTGTTAATAAAAAAAAAAAATTGAAGAGAGAGAGGGAGAAAAAAATGATTTGAGATGATTCTTGATGCTTAAACTGTTAGAATTATGATTCTAGTTGGCTTCATCAGGAAGGTGAAGGTCTAAAACTACCACACAAATCCTTTTAGTTTTAGGCTTCATGTTCCATTAAAGATGGAATCACAATAACTTTGATTCTATAAACGCTGCGATGTATCAGAACTGAAATATGAATGAGTTTGTGTCCTTGAAGCTAAAAATGGTTTTCACAGGAAATAGTTGAAGTAAGGACATTCTCAGTTCAGGAGGTTCAAAGTATGTTTGTTTAGCAAGAGAAAGAAGGAAGGTAAAGAGAAGATGGACCTTAAAGCAGATATTGTGAAAGCACAACACATACCTTTGGTCAGCTGAACAGAAGATCATTTTATGGTGAGAGTCAAAAGCTAAACCCAATTAACAGCCATCTCACCCTGTTTTCTCCCTTTAAAGACAATTACACACTCAGCACAAATATTTGTGCTGAAGCATGTCCTTTCTTTTTGTGTTCACAAAATATTAACGTCAACAGCAGCAAACAAAACCTGTTGTGCTACATTCCAGCTACAACTTTGACTGCCACCCTAAACTGGAAACAGTGATGAAGGTCAATAACAACAGACGCTTACAGTAACGGGAAAGGAATTGGCCTGTCAAAGGTAAGCGCCGAACTGACAGAAGTTAAAAAAAAAACAGGTAAGGTTACCCAGAAATGGAAATATGATGTAGAGTTCAGAATTATATGACAGAGAGGGGTCTGACAGACCCGAAGCTGCAACAGAAGACAAGTTTCTGAGAGTCACCAGCTTGTCCAATTGGTGCTGACTGGACAACATCCTCAAGCACAGCGTAATAATGGTCATTATAGGCAAGTCTCAGCTTCACCTGTGAAGAGAAGACTTTAAGATGCAGGTTTGACAGGTTGGGTTGCAGCAAGAAAGCTGTTGCTAAGATGTCAGAACAAGAACGAGAAGCCTGCCTGGGCCATTAAACACTGCCAGTGGACAACTGAAGACGGGAAGATGGTGCTATGGACCAGTGCAGCAAATGTAAACATACAGGAGGAAGTGTGATGATCTGGGTCTGTTTTGCTGGATCCAGGGTTTGTGACTTGTACAGAGAGAGAGGCACCCTGAACCTGAAACCTAAACAACAAAATTCTGCAGCACCCGCCATGCAGTACCCTCTAGAATGAGTTTGGTTGGTCATGGGTTCATCCTACAGCGAGATAATGACCCAAAACATACAACACAACAAGACCAAGCTCTGCCAGAACTATTTTAAGAATAAGAACAAGATAGTAAGCCTGAAAACATGGAGCGCACTGCCAGCACAGTCTGACTTCAACCCTTTGAGCTGGTTAGAGATGAACTGGACAGAGGAGTCAAAACAAAGAAACCTGCAGATGTCCAACATTTACAGGAACTTCTGCAACAGAGTTGGGAATATCTTTGTGAAGAATATTTTCATTGTAGAAAAAACGCAACGTGAATGTGTTCAGCTGTTTAATGTGCCAAAGTTGACTACTTTGGTGGGTCAAAGGTTTAGAATATATTTTGGTTTATAAACTGATTTCATGCTTACCTTTCCAGCTTCATTTTTTTCTGTTTTCATCACTGTGTACTAAGAGACAATAAACTGCATAGTTTTCAATAAAAAAAGAAAAGAAAATTGAGGTGTTTCAAAATTTTTGACCAGTAGTGTATATGTGTGTCAAAACAGCAAGACCATTTCTTGAAGGTGTACTCCTTCCTCTTTATAAACACAATCATTTCTGTTTATCACAGTGCATGGATTCACTTACAGCTCATTAAAACACTTTTAAACACCAGTTTCCATCAGCACCAAAGAAACACTCAGTTGGTTGGAGTATAGATTCTGGTTACAAAGCCCTGATTTGTTGTTGATTTCTCCCTTGTACTGCTTGGGACTATCCGTTGATAAATGCATATTTAAACCAGAACAAAATCTGTGATGTGGGTGGAAATTCTGCAACCAGGCTGCTGGGCTGATATGACACGGTTGTTACATGTTAACATGTAAAACAACTTCATATTGTGATCTGAGTCACCCCTCTCTTTAATAATGCTTTTGAAAGCTAGAAAATCTTATTATGGAAATATTTGTGCCTCCTGTCTTTATTAGACAGTCATTTGCACTGAGAAACAGAACAAAGTGAAAAACTATGGAGGTGACCTTTAAACAAACTGTGAGCATAGTAATAACATGTGCTTTATCATTACATGCCATGTCATTACCATCCAGACAGGTTCCATGACAAAACATGTGTAACAATTGATCACTTTTAACAAATACCACTGTACCAAAACCAAGTAAACATTGCAGCCAAATAGAAATGATCTAGACTTCTTAATACATCTGAAATAAAAGGGGTGTGTCCACACTTTATTGACAGGGGTGGCCCAGCTGCAGGCAGCACTGCCTTAAACTGTCTAGGCATTCTGTATATGCAAACAAATAAAAAAAATGTTTCCCATTTCTGCTTCTCCTTGTAAGCACTGGGTTATCACTAGGTGTTGCATACCTGCTTTTTAAAAATCAAATCAACACAACGGAGGGTAAACAGCTTATCTCTTAAAGATGTGGCCCAAAAGTCACAGTAAGAAGAGCCAACCAAAGAAAATGTGCTACATTTAAATGCTGCTAAAGCTACAAGCAACATGTTGAAACACAGCCCGATCATCTATTTGGAATATAAGTTTCACTCCTGGAAGATATCCAATCAGAGTTCAGGATCTCTGGGTGGCACCTGGCCTGTGGGAGGATTGAGGGTGTCACTGTGTGCTACCCCCAGGGATAAATCCCTGAAAAACACAATTATCCGTTTCGGTGGTTCTCATTTCATGTTTTCAGCATCTGCAACATGATTTATGTCGTAGCTTATTTTTGGAGTCTTTATGGTGAAGGTGTCACAGTAAAAAGGGCAGTCTTAAAATATTCAAGTGCTGTGTAGCATTGGAACAAAGGCAAAGTCATGTTATTTGTCAACAAATCTCCATGGGTTAGGCTTTTCTCACGATGCGTCCACTCTTCCTCAGGTCCCTCCCTCCTCTGCCCATCAGAGACACGCTGCTTACCCTCCAGGCTCCTTGACACACCTGGGCACTGAGGAGGAAGTACAGGTGATTAAAAAAGAACAGGGAGAACCCTAAATAAATGTGTGTTCTATTACATAACATGGGTTTAACTAGATTGTAAGATAACACCATATTTGTGGCATCAGTGGTGCCAAGTTGATGAACCCAACCTTGATTTCATAACTGAGTCACTACAAGACTATTTATAAAACAATAAATGAAATAAACCTGTTTATCAAACGTGTCTCACAAGACGATGAGCAGCATGTTGTACTCAAGGAAATGCATCAGACTAGCAGTGTTCCTGGATACCATAAAACTGCTTTGAAGTTCCCTGGAAGCCATTAAAAAAAAAAAACAAAACAACAACCTGTAAAGTTAAGAACATTTCCGTAAAGCTTCTGCACAGCTCACTGTTCCAATAATTTCTGAATACTTTGGAAAAGCTAAGGCCTGTCTTTTAAACATGCAAATACCCAAAGCTAAAGTAGGGCATGCTTTATTAAGATATGGTCCATCCAGTTTTTCAGCCAGTGTAGAAGAACTTTATTGTATTGCAGTGACCTCAACCCCATAATATAACCTCAGAGCAGTGGTGTGAACAGACTTTTTGGAAGGGCAAAGGGGCAAAAATAAAACAACAACAACAACAACAAAAAAAATTATAATAATAATGAAAAAAAAAAAAAACACATACTAGGCATTCTCGCCACTGAAGAGGGCACTGGGTTCTGTGCATTTTTGAAGGCACTTCAGTGTTTTTACCTCCCAAGAGGGCAATTTAAATGTTTTAACCAGCCAAGATATATATGTATAGGCCTATATTGTATGAAAAAGTAGCTTGAGCAACAGAGGCTTCAGTGTCACATTATGACATTCATTACAAAAAAAATGTTGAGATTTGCACAAATAAGAGGAGCCTTGTATAATGTTGTTTTTCAGTCTCTGCAGAATGAAAAAAAAAACCCTCTCATTGCTGTCACAGTTTTCTCATGAGTATGGAAATTTGCTTTGTTTTGTTACTTGGCCTCTTAATGTGCATCCAGTCATGTTGGTGAGTCATGTCTCTGCTGATCAACTAATCCTTTGAACAATATTTATGTTATATTATCTGCCTACACAATCACACCCTCCCCCTAAACACACACATACTCACACACACCTGGAGCGCAGCAGTGGTCCAGCAGCTCTTTTGCGGGGCTTGGCGCTCTGTCTCTTATACTGCATCCAGCCGCTGATCAGCTCGTGCGCGATCATGACGTACAGCAGGAAGATGAGCACAGCAGGATCCATTCAGACGCACGCGCCGCTGGATGACAATCTGCGCCTGCAGGATAAAGGGTCCAGATGAGGGTGAGCAGCAGGGTGCAGGCGGCGCGGGCTGCTGGTCTTCTGCAGCAGGAGGTGAGGGTCCTCGTGTCCAAGTTGCACTTGACTTAAGGCACTTTTAGTCGCCGGACTCAAACGGTGGCTGCCGTGTGCGATCGCGCACCAGCGATTTCAATACACAATCATCCGTTCATTCAAGGAAAACGATGGTTTTGTCTGAGTCTCACTAACAACAGCTGAGTCGTGGTGACAGCAGCAGAGAGGGGACATCGGAGATGTTGCCGTAGAGACGCCACCGTTGCTAAGGACATGTCGTCATCCTCTCTTCCCAAAGATGAACAAAGCGTTTGACCTTATTCAGAGACAGGCGGAGTTATCCATCAGTGCAGACATGAAATCTTCCATTCATCCTCTGACACTGCTTCATCATTTCATCATTTACAGTGAATGGTGAAATTTTAAAGGCTTCTTAAATATTGGGAAATGCATGTGACATGATTATTTAATCAATCAATTAAGGATGTTGTTGCTATTTATTTGACTCATTCATTTCCAACATTACTTGGCAGAGTTGGATAGATACAATTTTATCTTTCAGCTATGTATTTATTCTTCTCTGTGAATAAATATAAAACTTCATATTTTTATAAATACTCCCAAACCTTAGATATGTTATGTTTTAATAATAGTGTTGGAAGTGTTATTTTCAATAATATTGCCACGTACAGTGAGTTTAATGTAGCAACTTTTTTTTGATGTGCAAAAATTGAGTAGACGTATAAAGTTTGTATTTTTAATGAGACAAAATGAGTCTTTGAAGCATTTGTATATGGTATAACCAACTCTTTTTTCTGTATGTAACATATACAAAAGAATCTTAAAATTTAAGGTAAATACATGAGTGCATTTGTGAATCAGGTAAGTACTCAGTCATCTCAGTCAGTTGATACATTTTTTAAACTTATTTTTTTCCACTGAGTCACATCTTTTTGATTTCAGTTTGAGCAAGACGAATTTAAATTCTTAGATCTAACAGCTGTTATTCACAGAAGTGGCTGATATGATAATAATAGTGTCTTGTTAATAGTGTTGTGATTATGAGGACATTTATTTCAATAAAAACTGAACATTTCAATGTTTGTGGAAAAAAAAGTTGTTTAATCTTGAATAAAAAAGCAGTATGACAATTAGGTTTAAATGCTCAATTTTTATTCATCTTTCCTCAAAAGTCAGTTCATTTTAATGTGGGGTGAAGTTCACCGTTTAAACAGTCTGTTGGCACACAGCAGCTTCAAACATTGATTTCCTCTGTTTCCTCTCCTTTTCTGCTTAATGTCCATCTACTCTTTCTTTTTCAACAGGTACTCCACTATTCTGTAGCAATGGAGGACTAATAGGAGACAGATTAGATGCATGACTTTTCTAATTTTAAGTCCTGAATTTCAGAAAAGCTCCCAGACTGAAACTGATGGATGATATTCTTTAGAGCTCATTTCTCAAAAGCACGCTGCCTCCAGTCCAGGCTTTCTGCTGTAGATGTGAGCCGTGTGTTAAGGTTTGACATGAGTTAGTTTCTCACACTAGACAAAGCTGCCTTATATCCATAAGAGACATTTTACAGCATGTTAAAAAGACTGGGTAGTGCATTAATACAGAAACCTCACCAGCTGAGCTCTTCTTAAACTAACTACATGATTCCCTCCTGCCTGGTAGCAAAATTGCTTGAAAACTCTTCCAGACCCCAAACTTGGTCCTGAATCTACATGTACCTTTTTGCCATTTGTGGTTCATGCCCATCTCTTTTTAAAGAAATTAAACTTATTTTTATCCGTGGCATGTTGGAAATTCTCCTTCTGACTTCAATCTGTCCATCCACCAGCAGAGAGCTGCGACTCTGGAGGGGTCCTCCTTATCTGAGGCAGCTGCACTCAGCAGGCCTCATCAGTGTTTCAGTATGTGGGCTGTGCTTTAATTGAAATAAGTGTGTGTGTGTGTGTGTGTGTGTGTGTGTGTGTGTGTGTGTGTGTGTGTGTGTATCATGTAAGGGCGACACAAGCAGTTCTCCTGCTGTGATATCCCCTTTATTACATAAAGCCACCTTTAGGCAGCAGGGCTCCTCTCCTCTCCTCTTGCCTTACGCCACTTCCCTCTCTCTGACATCATCATAAATCTGCCAAAACACAAGAAGAAGAGTCAGCCTGTATCAGTCCATAACCTGCCTGAGGAGGCGGTGATATCTAAAATGTTTTAGTACATAGAAGGTATTTTTGTATGGTCAAAAAGCAAAAAAGTAATTTAAATTTGTCACGTTTCATCTCATTAATCTGCCCTCTAGTGGTTAATATTATAGTAGAGTTCTGAGCAACTTCTTGTCAACAATACTTTCAGTGAACATGTGCATGAGTTGAGTTGTCTCCACACCAATCATGCTGCTCATTTAAATCAAACGATGGGGATGCTGTACACTCACATGGACGTCATTGAAAGCGGCTGCCATCGGATGGTTCTGTGTTTGTGGCACTGTCACATGGTCCTGCTGTATTCACCGCATGTTAAATATTGTAACTTTTCGTTGATTGATGCTTCTTTAAAGTGTTGTCAAAAGTGTGATTGTTTTGTTCACTCACGTCTGGTTCATAAATGTCATTACTGAAACCAGTGGCACCAGCTGAGGAGGATGATGGTCCTTTCACATCCCCGGCTCTGTTCTTTGTTCTCAGGTAGTAAATCAACAAGGCGATCAGTGTGGCAATCAGTAGCAGGACCACGATGACAGATGCTGCGATTCCTCCTGCGTTGTCTCTTTTTGATGGAGCTGCAGGGAAGATAGAAAACATATCAGTTCTAAAATTAGAAGGACTTTGGTGGATTACCGTGTGATGAAACTTTGCAATTTCTTCACAAACTACAGACCCCCCCCCAAAAAAAAAATAAATAAATAAATAAATAAATAAATAAATAAATAAATTAAAATAAATAAATGAATAAAATTAAATAAAAAAAAAACAATCAAACAAACAAAAACTTATCACTGAATTTCTTTAAACCACACCTTAAATGACACATTCTATGGAGCCATTATACCCTCTGAGTTAAAATGCTTGCTAAATCCCAGGTGACCTTAAAATACCTCAGAAAAACATCATACTCCCAGCTCCTAAAGCTGCATTTTCACCACATGATAACTTCAAGCTGTTTACCTTCAGACTGTATGTTAGGCTAGGGTAAATAGCTACTGGCTATGGCTTTAAAAAAAACTGTTGGTAATTATACAGAAAAAAGTTTAATAAGATGCTGTTTGCAGTTAGTGGACACATCTTACTTGTTAGTGGGTCTGTGACTTTTTTATTGCAGTCGATTCCGATGGTGTACTCAATGTCATCCAGAGCGATAACGCCTGATGATCCTTTGATTCCTTCAAACACGATCTGTTACCAGAAAAAGGTGTGATGTTAAAAAAGCTTGAGAGAAGAAGTTATTTTATCTTTGTCTGGAAACAGTTCCCTGGATTAAAAAGAACTTGTAGATGAAAAAAAGAATATTATCAGTATTGAGATGAGACTGTGAACATGTATTTCTCCTCCACCATATTTGTCACTTCAAATAGGTTTTAGGAGGTGATTATTGATTTTGGAGGAATGAATCCTGGGAATGACTGTTTTACCACAAAAGCAAAAAGTCACTGAATTGAATTAGTGTTGTGTTTTTTGTTATAGTTAACAAAATTAAGAATATTTAGTCTCTTTTGGGAAGTAACAGTCTGACCTGGTATTCATCATCGGACGTGATGTTGACATCAAAGCGTCTCCATGGTTCCAGTCCAGGTTCATCCACCACCAGCAGCTGACTGAGGGGACCCTGAGACAGCCTCCACACCTTCAGCTTGCTTTCAGCTGCATGCATGTAAAACAATGGGAATGCCAAAATTACAGAGTATGCATCAAACACATTCAGATTATGTCATAAAGCTTTATGGAAAAACACCCAGATAGGGCTCAGACTGAGAAACATGTGGACAGTTTTTACTCACAAGAAAAACGATTGTAGACCCAAAATTTGAGACAGGTGCCTTTAGTCGGGGGCAGGTGAGGGCTCAACAACTGAGCATTTTGATTGGCTGCTGTCCTGTTGTTGCTTGGAAGGAACAGGAAGTGACCTCACAGGAGTTAAGGAAATAATAATGTCATTCACAGATAGCATTTTTAATTAACAATTGTTACAATCCAACGTTATATTAGTATTTTATTTTTCAGTAGATCTTAAATACGAACACACAAATAGACAAATGTACATAAAGGTATATTTTGCTTTGAATGATAAGGCTCTTTTGCTTAGAGTTTTTCTCCTGACTTCCACAGCTAGAACCCTGTTCCTGTTTTTTTTCTCCCCCCCATGTTTACCTCTCTCTGTGCCCAGAGTGTGGTCTTCAGTTGGCACCGCGTAGTGCCCCTCTGCCTCATGACTCGTCAGCTCCCAGTCAAGTTTGTCCACTTTGACATTCTGAGTGTTGCTCCAGCTGCACATCCCTCTCTCAAAACTGCACTTAGAGCCTGAGATATACAACAGTATAAAAAGCTCCAATAAATAAATAAATTTAACAAAGATAATGCTTGAATTCTAAAGTTATACATATTAACTTGATAATTGAAGGTGTGAAAGGTGAGTTATGAATTATTTTTCAAAAATCTCTTTATATAAAAAATTTCTTTCAATAAATTAAAACTAAGTGAATATGTGAAAGGTTATTAAAGAGGGGGGCACTGTTGTTTTATACTGTCCCTCTGGTACCGCTACATGAGGTACATCAATCATTTTTTCTCTCACTGGTGTTTTAGAAAACCATCATTTCACCCTCGGTCTGAAACACTTGGTTTTAGCTCCCGTCTCTTTAAGGCTCTCCACTTCAATAACTCCCTTCCCTATGATTGGCCAGCCCTCTGGAGGCCTGTGAGACCCGCCCCTCACATCTGTCATGAACCAGTTTGGAGATTGCTATACGATGATCTCATTATTTCAGAAAATCACATGGTAGTCTCGTTGAGATCTCGTGCTAATTTTAGAACAGACTGTTTTCGTCACTTTACAGACAGGTTCAGGGGTTTCTACGACATATTAATATGTAGCAGTTTGAAAATTTGTACACATTCAGTATGAACATCCAGGATTGTTAGTTAATATACAAGTCGTAAATAAAAGACAGCATGACACCCCCTCTTAAAGGATCAGTTACAGATTTTTTTCATTGTAATGATAAACGTGAGTCCTTTGACTGAAAACTTAAGATTGTTAAACTCCATCACACTGAGACTACAAAGCTAATAAAACTGACTATCTGCTTCAAGTACTGTTCTGTTCTCAGTCTTCTGACACCAACCTTGATCCTGACACGCGTGAGCAGAGATGAAGATGTCATCAACAGCAATGTAGCTGTTCTTGCCTCCAGCTCCCACCACCTCAAACTCAAGCTGCAGGGCACAATACGTAAAGCACAACATAAGCTTGGCTATAAAAACAAACTTAATACTCTACATGTTTAAATTTGTGTTATCAAAAATAATCTGAAGGGACCACAATTGGGATGTTTTTTAAAAATTTGAAATAAATGTATCAAATTCCATCTATATACTTGTTTCTTTGAATTCAGAGCTCCAGTGAGGAACTATAATACTATAAATAATAATAAAAGGAACTACAATAATAATAATAATAATAATAATAATAATAATAATAATAATAATAATAATAATAATAATAATAATAATAATAATAATAAGATTAATAATAATAATCAAAAAGTCAGCCATCTAACCTAATATAATAAATAAGTCTTTTTCATTTTCAGATTAAAAATTCCTCAAAAAAGCTTTAGAAGCTGCTTTTTAGATAAAATGTATTTCAATTATTATTCATAACAAATACTTATAACACATATAAAATCACCAAAAAGATTACTTTAATTGAAATCATCATCAATTTTAGAGATTCTCTAAAGCCCACTCACTATACCTGCCAGTCCACGAGGTTGCTTGTGATTTTGCCATCACCATGGCGCCACACATCTCCCTGTTTCAGACCGTCAGAGAAGATCTTCACCCTTTCCCCCTCCACCGGCTTCATGTATAATGTCAGAGAGCCTGCGCAGTACAGATGGTTCAGATTCTTGTTTTGTTTTCATTTTTTCATGTGTGTATGAGTGTGTGAAAGCATCTCACCAGGATTCTCTCCTCCCATCTGGTACCAGAAATGGACACACTCAGTCTTGGCGGTTCCTTGGCGAATAGGGGAGGTGAGGACTGCGGTACCACCAGAGGGCAGAGTGTCAGCAGCCGTGTTAGCCATCATGTAGAAACCTGAGCACCCAAAGCACATCAGCTGTCTCAGTGTTCTGCATTTACGTTACAACATGACTTTTATTTGATAGTATTCTCTCTGACCATGCTCAGTCTCCAGAGTGTGGTCTGTTTTGGGTCCAGTCATGGTGGTGGTGTATCCACTGCGGTGAAGCCACTGAACTTTACCAGAGCTGCTGTATCCACATCCCTGATCCTCAAAGGAACACATCCTCGGCACGGTGCAAGGACTGTCCACGAACGTCACGTCATCGATGGCTACACGCCCATCAAACCCAGAACGAACTGCTTCAAACATCAGCTGGTGGTGGGTCAACGGTATGTTGGAAAGAAAAGAATATTTTGTTAAATTCTACATTTTCCATCACCTTGGCATCTATCTGTATACAAATGAGTACAATGAAGATCTAAACTGTACTTGTTAAATGCAAAAATTCTTCCAGATGCCAAATAAGCTGGTTAAACCCTGTCTTTCTGTCTTTTTCTGTACCCGAAAGTTTGTGAGCTGGTGCGGTACAGGACAGTGAGCTTCATGCCATGTGTTTCCATGAGCTCCACTGCGGGTCCAGAGGATCTGTTCATAACCGTTGTTATCTAAAACCTTCACATTCAGAGCACCTAGAAAAAATGATGACATTTTAAATGATATTCAGCCTCTGTTTGTAAAGAAGCTCTGTTTTACTTCAAAACAACAATACACCATGTTCAAATCAGAGACTGTGACTCAAAGTGTGTGATACAACAAGCTGCTTTCTGTTCACTCACCTGTGTTTGGTCCATAGAGTTTGTAGAAGAAAGACAGGCAGTAGTCTGTTGGACCTGCTGACTGTGTGATTGAAACTAGGCGCCCCAACGCACCACGTAGAGAAGGATTCCACATGTCCACAGTGAGGCTTTTACCTGGATGTGAACAGCAGGAGAGGTGAATGATATGTGGGCTGTGAGGAATCCTATATAAAGCCTGACACTTAATACTCTGTTCTTTATCATCTTATCAAACACCTTAGGATTCAAAGTGTTGATGCATGTGGTGTTTTTCTGCCTCTGCATTTGTCTGCACCCTCCCTGGAAAACATTCAGGCAGCCAATCAGCACAGTGCATGCTAATCATAGCACCCCCGACCTCTCAAATCACTGTGTGGATGATGGGGTTAGAAACTGAGAGGCTGCAGATCCTTCACTGAAGACTGAATCTGGGATGTTTTGAAATTGAACTCAAAAATTCGCTTTAGAGAAAATGATCCTTATAATAACACTCCTTTTTGTTTTTAACAAATGTGATTCCTGCATTAAATTGTGGATCCTCTTAATTTTCAGTAGAGAAAAGCAGCTGTTTGAAGCTGCTAAACAACCTGAAGCTTCATTGTTACATTGAAGGAAAAAGCACCCCATGATGGCACCCCATCCACTGTGCCACATAGAAATCATCTCCAGTGGGATCTCCTGGTCATGCCAGTAATGTTTGAAGCCATCAGGACCATTAATGTTAGATTCTTTCTCATCAGAGAATAAAACTTTCTTTGCACCTTTCATTGTCCCATGTTTGGTGCTCTCTTGGGGCGTTGAAGACGTTTTCTGTTCATAAAGCCTTTCTCCTGCAGACGCCGTATGATGGTTATTGGGCTGCAGTCGGCAGCAGTAACGGCCTTAATTTGGGTTGAGGATTGCCCCGTGTCTTGACAGCACCCAAATTAAATCTCCAGCTCAGCACTGGTGAATTTTTTGGGGGGTCTACAGCTTGACTTTATTGTTTCATAACCCTCAGGATCTTTAAGAAAATAATTAATAAATAAAAAAAATGACCAGCTGATTGTGTCCAACCCCAGCAGCGATGGTGCGTTGTGAGAGGTCTTGCTTATGCAGCTCAACAGTCTGGCCACGTTCAATGAGAGAAAGCTTTTTAGCCTTTGCTTTCAGGAGGTCATGACAGAGTGAACAGCAGACAGAAAAATACACTGAATCAAAAAATTTTGCTCAGATTTGAGCTTTTAAAGGCTGTGGTCTTAAACTTTTGATCGGCTGATGAACAGACTATTTCACTTTATTTGTTGTTTTCAATAAACTTAAATCTATTATTCATTTATTACTTCTTCTCGCTCCCATTTCTTCTTCTTCTTTTGCATTTTAAAACTCTACTTAGAACCTTCTTAAGATCAAACAGTGTGAAACAGAATTCGTGCAGTTCTTCAACTGGTCTTAAAGTTTTGATCAGGTATTTACCAAAATCCAAATCTACAAAAATATATCACAGTGATGAGGGAATGTACTGAGTGACAGAGACCAGCTGGACAACGAGAAAAGGACTGTGGAGCTGTTTGAACTTCCGACATACTCCATCACTCATAAGTATTTTTTTATTTGTTTTTCTTGCTCTCAAACTATTTTGCTACAAAGTTTCGTGTAAAAAATACACATTTACTACACTTATTAATTATTTCTTTATTTGCATTCATACAGGTCTATGTAGCTTTTGTTTAAAGATAAGAGATCAAAAAAATTTTCTGACAACAAGTTGCTAGAAGCCCTACATTTTTACTGTTATCATTCTTGAGGGTAATACAACTTTTAACAAAATAACCATTCCTTGGAGTGAGGGTAAAAATAGATTTTAAATGACAACCACTCATTGATAACTTGTTGTATTTGTATTTTATAAGCTTACCAATCCCGATGGTGTGGTCCATTCCATCGAGCAGCGTCCAGTCAAAGTTGTCGCTGTTGTCCTGGAACCAGCCACACAGTCCATCTTCAAAGTTACATGAAAGTGCTGGCCAAAAAGAAAATAAATAAATATTTTTAAAAAAGCATTAAATTATCTTAAGTTTAACTAGTTTTTGAAAAAATATCATGTGCACACTGCAAACAGTTTTTTTTTTCTTTTTACCAGTAGGAGAGGATGGAACGTAGTCAGCATGACAGCTGTCAAAGTGAACGTTTCTCACTTTGATTTCTGCACATGAACAAAGTTTCCGAGCCCGAGCTTCAAACACCAGCTAGTGAAAATCAACAAAAAAACAAAAACAACAAAATAAAAACATAGAAGAAGAAAAAATAAAGCAACATAGCTGTTATTTTCTGTGCTTGTCTTGTTAGCATGTATAAAGGTATTAAAAACACAGTCTGCAGTTGGTCAACAGACTGACCTCAAGCAGAATTAAGTTGCTTGGGTTTGTGACTCCACCCCCATCATCAAATCAAACACTGAAAGCTGTAATCATAACTGCATCAGCCTCTGTCTGCTCTTGAAGAAAAAGCTGACCTGGAAGCGATGTTTTCTGACTCCTACAGACACTTCGACATGCTTCCATGCTTCCTCTCCAGTCCCTGTTTTCCCACTGAACTCCCACAGCTTAGGCTGAACGCCCAGTAAGCTGTCAATCACCCTGACGGACAGCTCACCTGCAGCAGAGATAACAGTCATATTAAAGGCCTGGGACAGGCAGAGAGGGTAAAATAAGATGCTGGAAATCAAGTTCAGTTACCGATGTGATCTGGATTCCCTGTTAGAGCAAAATCAAAGCTCAATGTGCAGGCAGGGCCAGAAGGGCCTAGGAGCGGGGTTCGCGTCTGCGCCTCCGTCAGCTGCTGGCCTGTGGCCATGGCAACATAGAGATACTCATCTGGAAAAGATTAATTATGTTTATTAGATTCTGAATATCAGTGTATCAGCAGCCTGGTGTTATGATGATAAAAAGCAGTTGTACCTTTGGATGTTGAGTTTTTGTACAGCTCCCAACCCTGATTCCCGATGCTGCTGTCAGTCCAGCCTGAGCTGCCCTCAGTGTAACAGAAATCCCCTGAAGGAATCATTCATCCAGAATACAACTCAGAAAAGGGACAAAACCAGGCATGATTCATAGTCGAAAACTATCAGTTTTCATCAAAGACTGCAGGTTATGTAAGTCAGCTTGTTGCTGAGATCCACAACAAAAAGTTGTCATAGGCTGAACCCATTTGTGTTTTTGCTGCACTGCAGTGCCCCCTGGTGGTCCCTGAAGCTTGAAGCAGCTTTACTTAAAAACATCAGGATGCTGAAACTCACCACATTTGGCTTCATCCTTTTCTCCCACACAGTCAGGATGAAAATCACACATCAGGTCTGGCTCAGCACACGGGTCTTCAGGAGATTTAGGGAATTCTTCAACAAAGGTGTCGTTCACTGTTCAGGAATAAAGAGGAGAACATCATTTATCACTCACAGAGGATGTTTACTTCTTTACTTTGCTTATGTGGAATCATTTCTCAGAAAAGATGGTGAAACAGATTACCAGCTGACAGGCGACATTCAGGAGACAACACAATGCTGTCAACAGCGATGCCTCCATATGTGAAGTCTCTGATTGCTGCCATGATAAGAATCTATACAAGCAGGGAAAAAAGTGATCATGTCTCTGTTTACATTTTTCTGTTGACTTTCATTTATGAATTTCAGAATCGTGGACTAAGTTAAAGATGTCTCAGACCAAATTCTCAGATGAAGTCGTCACCTGGAAAATAGAGTCGGTAATGATCTCCACCTCCGCCTTCACCCAAACATCACCGAGAGCTCCGCCCCTCTTCCATACGGGGTAAACCTTTCGATCTGCCACCAGCACTGTCAGACCACCAGACCTCGGCCCAAACTGGTGAGTGTACATCACCATCTACAGAAGAGGGATACAGGATGTTGTCAGGTGAGGTTTGGGTTCGGTTTAGAGGACTTGTATCTATATAAACTGTATGTTTATTTTTAACTTTAACTTCAACTATTTACATGTCAGTGCTCAAGAATTTAAAGATGAGGCTTTGATTAGTAAAGAACAGCTCAGGAAGCGTCTTAAGTCTACAATCTGTAAGTCACAGTGAAGTTTAAGTCCATAAATGTAAAAGGAAACTGTCTGGTTGAAGAACTAATCAGTATCAGACTCACCTTACATGGATGTGAACTATTAGTGGGTTCAAGGCGTGGACTTTGGAAAGCAGCCCAGTCTGTTTTCAGACCCTCATCGGGTACAGTGACATACAGGAAGTAACCTACAATGATAACATTTACATTGATCTGTTTATTTTTCATAAACAGTTGAATGACGTGTTAATTTTGCTTAGAGGTTGTTTTAAAAAGCTGATACTGAACAAACTGAATGTACCCGTTGCACTGTTGTTGGAATGATCCCTGCCGGGTCCTTTGAGAGGATCTGCCACAGAAATGTCTTCCTGATTCATCCTTCTCCATTTCAGGGGAGACAGTGAAGCCAGGTCCCAATCACACAGGCCGTCCTCAAAGTCACATCGTCTGTATCCTCCTGGAGAACCAATGACCAGATCACAGAAATTAATACTGTTGCTTCCATAATTTACAAACTTTAATAAGAAAAAAAGACCTCACTGACAACAAAGTTCCATGAAGATTGATACGTTTGGCTTTTGTCTGAATATTTATTGTACTGAGGTGTAAGAGAGATTCTGTGTACTGTAATTGTGACGATTCCTCACCACACTTCTTCTCATCTTCGTCACTTCCATCACCGCAGTCGTCACTTCCATCACAGACCTGCCTCTGCTCCACACAGCCCTCATTGCTGCACTCCATCATCCCTGCTGGGCATCCTGCACCAGCATGCGGTGCTTATGATGCAAAATAAACAAACAAATAAATAAATAAAAATGATTGTGAGCATGATTGAGACTTTAACTTCTCTCTGTGGACAGGCGGGGTCTTCCCATGACAGTGACACTTTGAGACACTCACAGGGAAGAGCACAGTCCAGGAACTCCAGCTGGTCGACGGCCACATCTCCTCTTCGTCCCGCAGAGCGCTGTGAGTTCAGCTGGATTTGGAAGCTTGTGGGGATGCGTCCTAAGAAGATGGTAGCTTCCCTCCAGGCACGGACACTAGATGCCTCAGGACGCCACACAATGGCCTCCTGAGAGTCCTGGCGAAGGATGGACACCCATAGGGGTGTGGAGCCCAGACCTGTATGACCTTCAAATTACATTAAGAATAATTCATCAGCAAAGCAGCAAAATGAATCATTCCTCTCACAATGATAACAAAGATGATAATTATTTTGACTGAAAGAGTTCAAAATAAAGAATCAGGTCACTTAACTCATAGAAAAAGAAACAAGGACACAAAAACAAACAAATATATGTTACATACAAATATTAACTACTGACTAATAATAATTTTGACGAAATATACAGTGTAGATATTTGCAGTCATTTCTGATTGTTACCCGAGTCCCAGAGGAAATATCTGAGCCGAAGACGGCAGGTTGTTGACGACTGTTTCATCTTTGGAGAGATTAAAACAGCTGTACTGACAGAATCTGATGTCGACTCAGTCACTCCCATAAACCAGCCTGTGTGAGAGAAAATGTTCAATGTTTTATTTTTTAAATTTTTTTTATCAGGTTAAATCACACCGCCCTGTTTTATTAGTGCCTGAAAAGTGGACTAATTTTTCTTTTTTTATGACTAGTTAACACTTGACTAATTAAAGAATTAGTTTGATTATTTTGTTGGTCCTGTGCTCTACCTAAAGCAGTCCCGGTGGTGTAGTCTGATGATGGTCCGCTGTCAGGTAACGTGTCACCTCTCTGACGACGCTCCCAGCTGTAGGCTTCACTGGTTGACTGGTCGGTCCATCCACACATCCCTGCATCCTCAAAGTCACACTCAAACCCTCTGCCTCTGTAACCTTCAGGAAAGAAATAATATTCAACTGTTGCTCTGCACTCATTTCCCTTAAGTATTACAGTGGATAGATGTAGTCTCTCACAAACAGGGAAGCTTTTCATTCATTCATACACATTTATCTTTTAATCACACTTTTTATATATTTGACAAAACAAGACAACAGGTTCAAATGCAAACGACTGAAAAAGACTTTTAATAGTGTCAGCCTTTTGAAATCCACACACAAACAGGTTAGAAAAACAATTTCAGACTCACCACAGTCCAGCTCATCAGTGCAGTCAGAACAATCACACACGAAGTCACACTTCCCCTCAGGAGTCAGACATCGAGTCAAAGAACCAGCAGCTGGAATAACTAGAGAAGAGTCAGAGTTAACTCACACTTACAGACAACATTGCAGACACGAGTGAAAATACAGTGAGCTGAAACTCATCTTCAGATGATTACCATTCTATTTCAATATCATTGATGTATTACTTTTTTTCTGTTTTAGCAAAACATTATTCTAATCACCTATCGGAAAAAAGTGACATATAACAGTTAAAACAGTCATAACTAGGGCCCTAAAGATAAATTGGTCAGCAGATTAAATTGTAGCCTTTTTTAATGCTTTTCTGTATGTTTTTATACTATATACTATAAGATTCCTCTATGTTGGAAAGTTAAACAAATACTAAAGGGCAAAGTATTGTAAAACAGTAACATGTTCTGCCTCTAATTCATATCTTTGTTTTTTTCTGCATTAAGGGACCAAAAAAGAAGTTATTTTATCCTGATATATTTTCAAAATGAATTGGCCGATTAATCGGTTATCAGAATTTTTTTCCTGCCAAGTATTGCAATCGTCATCGGCCTCAAAAAATCCACTTCTTTCGTGCTCTAGTTATAACCCTTTACTTTTAAAATTATTCTATTTTATAAAAGTCAGGAGCTAAAAGTCAGTACTGGGTCACCCAATACGCATACTACGCATGTTGCGTCGGGCCCCACAAAACCAAAAGAGGCCCCGCTGAAAATAAATAAATAAATATATAAACGTGATGACCGTCTGTTGCGCACGTATCTGTGATTCCCAGCAGATCAGCCTAGCAGGACAGCGTCAAAATGAAGCGGAGTTGTCTCTCGGGAAGTAAAAAAAGGAAGAAAAAAGTGCATGACGATGAGCTGCAGGAACAGCAGCCAGGTAACTCTCCTCTCCAGGTGAGAGAGTGGGAGGGAGTAGTCTGTGAGCTCTGGGTGACCTCCTGTCTCTGTGTGAGTTTCGCTGGCTTCTTTAAATTTAGTTGTTGTGCAGATACAACTGCACTTATACAAAATGGAAAGTAATGGATAAATATGAACTAAGATTGGATTTTGTTTGCTTGGATAGCCGACAGGCAACAGAGGCAGATATTTCAGTGAATAAATAAGACTTGTGAAATATTGTGACAATGGTGCTCAATAAATAATAATTATAAAATAAATTATAATACACATTATTACCTACATTTGAAGTATTTGAAAGTAAAAAAAAAGTGTGAAAATTTGATGGAGCTGAGTGTAAGCACTGGGTGTCAGGTGCGACTGTTGAAAATTTTTGGAGTTCAGTTAAGAGGGCCCCTGAGCAGAATTTTGCCTTGGGCCCCATGAAGGTCTGAAGTGGCTCTGCTAAAAGTTACATACATATCTTATCTTAACCTGCATGACTTCACAAGAAGATCCCCAAAGTTTGCTTCCAGAATTGCAGCAAAAATATTAACATAAAATCTAATAACAAAATTATTTAAAAGGAAAAAAAAAGGAAGTCAACCTGTGATAATGTATTTCCTGTCAGCTGCTGTTTTCTAGGTTAAGACTCAAATGTCAAACTAAACTAAACAAGCAAATATTGCGGAGTATCCCAAAGTCGCGAAAGTCTCAATCTTATTTGTTAATTTTTTTTTTTTTTTCTTCAAACAGATAGAAGGCTGGTGAGATCAAGATCTCTTTCAAAATGGTGATCTGGCCAAGAGTTCAGCAGCATACATCAGTCATTCGTCTTCTATAACACTTCCTGTTCAGGGGCACAGTAGGCTAGAGCCACCTGGAGAGAACCCACGCATGCAGGGGGAGAACAGGCAAACTCCACACGGAAAGGCCACCAGGTGAACTGGGATTCAATCTTGTGACCTTCTTGCTGTAAAGCTGCAGCACTGCAGCCCCAGCATACGTCATAATAATAAAAAATAAATAATACATAACCTGAAAGTACTTCAGCTCAACTATTTACTCTGACAATCACTGAGCAGAGTTTAAAACTCCAAATGAAAAAGAGGTGGACTTTGAGTTTATGGTGGATTCAGGACAGAAAGAGAAATAATAATATTATCCTGTTTCAATGGAAAAGTGTTCTCATTGATCAGTTATAAGCAGCTCTTTTAAAAAACTTTTGGTCACTGCTCCAAACTGTCTGATCAGGACTTATTACTGTCAGAGATTTATGGTGCAGCTAAAACCACCAGGCTCAAAGGTCAGGCAGAAGAAATCAGGTTAAAGCCAGCAGAACGTCATCCGGCAATCCATCCAAAGGTCTCAAAACTCTGAGCTTCACTGAGCTGACAGCCAAAAATCAGATGTGACATACGACAGAAATATGCATCTCTCCATGTTTTGTGGAGAGGAAGTGCTCTGCTGAAGCATACAGAGTATACGACAATTATAGCTATGAGTTTAACAAAATGGAATCTCTTTCAACTGAAATCTGGTAACAGAAAAATGATTGTTAAATTTTTTTAAAACAGAGTAAAAGTGAATTTTAAATCAGAATCATTAAATACAACAGGGCTGAAACACATTTTTCAGTCAAAGTATAAACATTAAAATAACTTTTCCAACAGGTTGCTTCCTCTTCTTTTTTTTTCAAAATAGACAAATTATCTCAACACTTCGAGAATGCAGTTAGTTTAAACACGTGCACTCTTGAATAAGTGAAAGGTGTTTAGCTGTAATCTCATATCAGTGTTTATCTATGTTGAAAGAGCACATTATGTCACCACAGAGATCTAAGCAGTGTGATCTAAGCTAGTTACCCAAAACTGCCCACCTGCAATTTTTTTTTAACATTTTTTATATTTTACAAATATTGACCAAATCCTTTATTTAAACATTTTTAACCCTATTTTGCCGAACATATCATATTTGATACAAAAGTCCCAAAGACTTCTATCTCAGCAACATGATAAATGGCTTCCTTAAAAACCTGTTAAAAAATATTTACCAAAATTTTTCTAAAATGTTGCCAAAACCGCCCAATGTGTCAAAAATGTTTTACAAAATGTATCATAAACAAAATGATATCGCAATATTTTTGTGGATTTTTTTAAACGGGTTTATAAACATCTCAGCTCCAAATAAATAAATAAATCTGGGTATTTTTTATGGGTTGAGCTTCACAGGATTAACTTGACCTATATATTGTAAAGTCAAATTTATGTTCACTCTTTAACACCATAAAAAGCTCTCCAAACTGCTTCACATAAGTTTTTACAAAATATAAATTATTTCACGTCACAAAACAAATGGAACAAATGAGAGATAAATACAGTATTTAAAGACTTAGTCCACAGAGGAGAGTTATGTTCAGGTAGAAGAAATTTAGTATTTGCAGGGAAAAGGAATTATATATTTAATGGATAGTGGAAACAGTCTAAGCTTAAGTAAGTAGCTTGGTAGAGTTTCGTGAATGTTTCAGAGCTTGTGAACACCTTCTACAGCACTGTTTTCAACTTTGTCACACATTACTAACTAAGTTCCGCCACCCTACCAGCAGTATTATTTCCATGTAAGTGATATGTTTTAAAGCTCCCAGTGTTGACTGAATAAAGTCTGGCTGAATGTGGTCTTACCAAACTGCAGACAGAACAGCAGAATGAGTCCTGGACCCCTCAAGTGTACCATTGTCTTCTTCCCTCCTCTACCTGATCAGCCTGAAGGTTTGAACAGATCCTGACGAGTCTTTGCTGGTTGACTCTGACCTCTCCTTCATTTATAGGAGATAAAACATGGACTTTAAGTTTTCCCATGGGTACACCTCCGGCAAAGCATCATAAAACAATTTCCTCCACATGAACACTTCCTGGGTTGTATACAGCCGTTATATTGCACAACAGCTGTACATGATTTGACAGGTGACATTTGACACGTGAAGTGTTCCCGTTATCCCTCTCAAACTCTGTACTCACAGCCTGCAGGTCTGCTTGCTGTACCTCCACAGTCTCTTAAGTAAGGTGTCTGGTCAGATGATTGTGAAGATTTGCATACAGCCTATATGAATCACACACTGTGATGGACTTAACACCTGGTTTACGAACCTTTTTTGTGTTTGAAACTCTCTGTTATTATTTTTTGGAGGATGTGCAGATAACTGTCATTTTGTGTGAACTTGGAGTAAGTATTTGGTTATTTTTTATGGCCTTAGAGGGTATCACAAAAGTAAACAAACTAATAAAAGCATTTACTGTTTCCTATGTCAGCACCCAGCAATACCAAATGCAGGGTGATGCCAGCAGGAGTAATCAACTTATCTCAGGTTTTGGCCCTGAAAGGTGTAGACCTGACCCTGAAGGGAAGAAGATCAGGGATCAATCACATGCTGGAGGAAGAGTAAGGAAGGCAAGACTAAAGCTGAATTTATACATATATGATTGCCAGATTTACCAGGTTTATAGCCTACACGTCAAATGTATTATGCATAGTACATGCATTTAGCACTGTTTGTTGCAACCTGTCTTGGATTTCCTGTTTTATTTGTAGATTAAACTTGTGGATCATGTCTTATTGCCTCTCTGTCTGTGTCATATATTAGTCATCCTTAAATCTACCTATTGATCCATTTCTTGTGTTGCATCCCATGCTTGTTGTGTGTATTTTCAATCATGCTTTTTAGTCAGTTCTGTTCTCTTTCCAGTTTTTGTATAATTCTTGATCCCTGTGTGTGTCAGGTTTAGTTTTACTTCCTGCCCTTTTGTGTTTCCCTCCACTATGACTAACACTCATCAGTGTCAACTGTGTCCGAACTTGTAGCTCAGTACCTAGTGTGCATATAATCTGTTTCCTCCCATGTCTTGTTTGATCAATAAATTTAAACTTATCTTTTTTCATTTTAATTCAATGATATTTGATTTATTTCAACTGGGAGAGAATGTGAAACAAGACTAGATTAATGTGTAGTAGTGTGCTGCTCTATTCTATATATTCTAATATTTAAATAGTACATCCTTGGGTTGAAAACAAATCCTATAACATTACCAGTGAACCAAAAGTTTTCATATTTGTTGGCTCAAACTTCATCTTTCAACAAACAAACAAAACTTTAGTAAAACAATAAGCAAACATTTAATCAGCAAGGTCCAGGAAAAATACACACCATGAAAAAGAATTAAAGGTTCACTTAAAAAATACTAGGTCAAATTTGAGATTTTATGTGACTCTAAAACAGGTCAGGGAGTGCCTTTTCTATGACTGTTAAACACACTCATAGAAAAGGCTTGGCATGTTCGTCAGCCTGAGTCTTAATAACAATAAGAATTAATGAGAAATGAACATGACTTGTGAAATGATGAGGGGTTACTGATTAATGCTGTCAGTCCAGGAGAAAGGGCATCCAACATAGTCAGTTCAGTATCCTTCATTGTCCCAGGTCACCTCATAGTCCGGATAGCGAGCCTCCAGTTTCTCTTTTGTAACTGCATGATTTGCTCTTCCAAATCCCTGTAATGAAACGAACCACATCATCAGATCTGGATAACTAACTACTAACTATAACCTATCTTTAATCATCAGAAAACTTTTTAAAACTTCTTTAAGACTCTTAAAATGTTACAGTTGAAATGTCTGCAGTCCTCATTCAGCAGTGTTCTCTCACCATGGAGTATCCATAGACGTGGATCTTCTTGGCCTGGGCATCATGTTTGATCCTCCCTCCTCCCACACACTCACAATCCAAATGTCCATCCTTTTCCAGCTCCTCAGCAACCTTCTCATAGATATCAGCTGTAAGAAAACATGTAGGGTGTTCTCTTTGGAGGTAAAATTAGCAATTACAATTTAGGGACAGCAAGTACTTACCTTTAGCAATAAATGCTAAATGACTTTGATCTTTGAATGAACACGTTTGTTTGCAGTATTTTTTTAGAATAAAGCCACCACTGTTTAAGCTACCAAAAGTTCTTTAAATATGACTTTGCATCATCACAAGCAGCTGCTGGAGGTCCAAATGAGCTGCCTCGATCTGCTTTGTTCTAGAAAAGCTCATTAGTTGTAATAAAACCCAAAATACTCTGTGCAGACTTCCATCTGTAAGCTACAAACTTTAGGCTAAAATGAAAACAAATAAAAATACTTTTACATCCAGTTTGGGCATTTTGGGAGATTTAAAACCTTTGTGAAGACATGGCACTGACTTGAGAATCTTGTTTCATCCTTTGGTGAAAAACGTTCTGTAACCAATGCCTGATGGCATTCTCTTCTTTATCTTTGACATTGCAGATAAACTGAGTATACTGGCCCGTTACTTTCTGCAAGAAAGCAGTGGCTTACTTCTCACCAGGGATGATACAAAATAAACACAGTCCAAGAACAGGTTTTTTTAAGGAGCTAGAATGTAAAAGCCACTGTTCACCTCATAGTTATCTCAAATAGTTAGATATTGAGTATGTTTGAGTATGTTATGTCACTTTATCATAGAAATGTCAAACTGAGTCATCAAATTGGTAAGTGTCCACTTACAGTGTTTGAAGGTCGGTTTCTTTCTAACACCTTTAGTTCAATAATAATGATAATACATTTTAAGGTATAAGCTCCCAAAAAAACGTCAAGTGTATAACATCTTAACACTGTGCCTCTGTAACACATGGAACCACACACAGTGTTGTTTTTGACTCATCCTAGTATTACACTAAAACTCTCAGACCTGTCTGAAGATAATCTAGAGGTTTGAATCTCACTGTATGGTTGTTTTAGAGGAAGTATAATATATTATACCACCTTTTAGTAAAACACATCAGCTGTATCTTATAAGCCTCATAGTGCATGCTGTAGTGCAGCACTGATGAGGATAAGTGCCCTGCTTCATGCATGTTGTCCCAAACCTTACAAAACGACAGCTGACATGTTTTGCTGTCTTAACTGGTAATAGATTCTTTCACATATCTCTGCCACTGTAAATAACAGTCAGTCAACAGGTCTGAAACGTACTCGTGAACTCTGCTGGATGGATCCCTGTAAGCCATGAGCCGTAGCGTCAGTGGTCCACACTCACCGTGGTACTCAGCCCAGCCGTATCCTCGGACTATATCCACCTCCGAGTCGTCTCCCTCCTCTTTGCTGTGAACTCTGATCAGGACGTATTTAAACACACCGGACGGGTCGATGTCAGCCTGCGATATGTTAGCCATCAGGGCTGCAGCTCTCGTCTGTGTGCACATGTCTGAACTTTTCCACAACCACACAAACAAACACACACACACAGTATCAGTGCTCGTATTTTCTCCACAGACTCCGTCTCTGTCAAATCGTGAAGGGGTCCACTAGAACCAGTCAGCTATTGTTTTAATAGAGAGGATAATGAAGACGCTACAACTGAATGAGATTGTTTCGCCTAGTTCCGCCATGCAAGTGCAAGACAAACTTATTTCCGCTTTCAAAATAAAAGACAGACAACACGAGAAAGCCCAATCCCAATCCCCACCTTTCAGACACTGAACCCAGTTTCAAAATGGATTAAAATGAGGAATGGAATTTCATCATTACACTGTAGTGGTCTTGATGCAAGATCCACCATTTAATATTGTTATTATTATGATAAAACTTTTCAGTAAGCAAACAATGGATGAATAAAATATTTTTTTTTTCAGTTCACATGCAACAATTGAAATAATTTTACAAGCTCAAACTGAAACATTTGGATTTTCCAGGTAACCAAAAGGGTGCGGGTCTACATTAAAGCACTATTTAAAATCTACCCTTTCCATTTTGCAAAAAAAGAATTTTCATTGGACTTTTCTCTTACCTCATTTATGGATCAGTGCATTTAACATGAGTAAGGTCTGTGCAACAGAAAGGAAAAAAAAATCACATTCCCAGAATAAAGTTTAAAAGGTCAGCATTTTATTTTGAAGGCATTTTGGCTGCACCGGAAATCATAACCACAGATAATCCTGCAAAGCAAAGCATTGTGGTTATTGTAGGGCAAATCCAGAAATGAAAACTACAGCAGGTTTTCTATGTGCGGGATTTAAAAATAAGATATTGAAAATGAGAATATTTTGAGGAAAATGTTTTATAAATTTTAAATGACTAAAATCAACCCAGATTAAGAAAACACATTTTTTGATTAAATCAGAAATGTTGAAAGGTGCTCTGTTGAAAATGACATTAAACAGAGACATGAAGAATCAAAGTATACAATTTTAGTCACCATACATGTGTAATTTAGAGCACATTAACTCTGACTGACTGAGTTAGCTTTACAGGCGTGTTGAGTGTGTATTAGTCGAACAGTGAAGACATGAAATAATTTGAAACTGTATCTGGGATTTTATTTTCCTTGTTTCCATTAGGTGACACTTTCGGCATGACCCAAAAACGTCAAAGCTGTAAAATATGGAGCAGATTGGACATTTTAAAGGTTAGAGTGACATATTTCCACAAGATGGTGCTGTGATATAAGTAATATAAATTTCTGGTTGTTAGCCTGAGTTATTCCTCTAAGAGAAATAATTTTGAGAAGCCATTAAAAAAAAACCCCCACACACACATAAGCACAATATACAGAAAAAAACATGTTAAAATAATAAATTATCATTATTATAAAAAATGAATCACTTCAAGTTCATGTTTAGTTATTTGATGAAAGAGACATAAATATTGTGGAAAGATTTTGATACAACATTGTGTAGAAAACAGGAAACACTCTGGTGAAATAACAAATGTTAAGACATTCAGACCTCTCATGTATTGGCAATCAATAAGATGATTCTATTTTCTTACACCTACAAGGCAGTAAGACGGGATTAGATCAGTGTTACTTTTAACTGGGGTGGCTCTGTGCACCAGATATAAGAAAAAAAAAAAAACAACAACTACAGAGGTAGTCTTTTTTTCACATGGTCCAAATCTTAAAAAAGCAATGACAGAACAAGTTACAAATGCAATCATTGCGATAAAACAACTGATAAACTGATGAATAAACTGAGGTGTTATGGTTAGTTGACATGCTGCATTGATCTAAATTTTGGGTTGAAACTTTTTACACTATGAACCCATCAAATGAGAAAACATTCATTAAAAACAAGATTTTATTTGTCATGTCCTTCTGTTTTTATATTGTAGTCTCAAAGTGTTGGAGTACAGAGCCTGAAGAAACACAAAAAAACCCACATAACTGTGTGTCCGTCTTCTGGCTGCACTGAGAAGTGTTGAAATGTTCAGATCGGGCTTTCACCGCCTTCTTTCTTCTTCCCATCACATGCTCTGAATAAGATGACGACTACGACTACAGTGAGCAGGAGGACAAAAAGACAGATAAGTGCGCCCCACGCTGCCAGGGTCAGGGCCTTCCTCAGCCTCACTGTCTCTGTGGGCAGCAGGTTGCTTAGACTAAGCATGTAGCCCAGGGCCCAACCCACTGATGTATCCCCTGCCTGAGGATCAATAATAAATGATTAATGCAAGTCCTGGTTCAATAATACATAAATGTGCAAATAAAGATAAAGCCCTTACCTTCTTCTGGAAGGAAATATGTGGGAATGTCATATTATCAAAGCCGTATCCTCTCAACATGAGAACATTGACGAACACAGAGCAAGCACAGTAGTCCTGCAAACGAGACTTCTGTTCTGGAGCAAGAAGCAGCATCTAAAACACATGCAGACAGTCAGAGTTCAGGAGCCTTCTACCGAGCCTTCTCTATGCATCACAAAGAGATGTTATGAATTAATTATTCAACATCAGTCAAAGATAATTTTACCTGATCGTACGTCATGCTGCACACTCTTCTGGCTGCCTCCTCCAGCTGTGGAGGCGAGTTCACGGAGAGGCTGGTGATCCTCTGCAGAAAGGAGTGAGTGTAGAAGAATGCAGAGAATGCCTGGCAACAGAAAAAGGACAAAAAAAATTGACAAACTTTGTTTTTTTTTTTATTTCAGATGTTAAAAAAATCTTCAGCTTCTTGCAGAATCGAACCCAAAACCCAAATTCTGTGTCTGAACAAGACAGCTGTCTGGTCCTGAAACTGATCAGAAAAGTTAACTCCATGACCTGACACTGTCTCTCTTACCATGAAGCTTCCTGTGAGTTTTGGCTGAAAGACTTTATCAAAGGAGCATCTGGAGAAGGGGCAGCTGTCGAAGGAGAAGATTTCAGACACGTTTCCCAGACAGTGTTCATAATGACCGCTGCCTTGAACTGTCAGTGAGGCTTCAGAGTCATAGGAGCTGGGTTTGTACTCTGCTGTACAAGGAGAGTTAAATATGCTGTCGAACTTTACCGTTCGACTGTGGCCTGCAGGATAGCAGGGGTGACTGACTGAGCCAGAGTAACCCTGAGCCTGAGAGAGAGAGAGAGAGAGAGAGAGAGAGAGAGAGAGAGAGAGAGAGAGAGAGAGAGAGAGAGAGAGAGAGAGAGAGATTTTTATGTCATATTTCCTTAACATTGAAAACACCATTACCTCGTAGTATATGATCTTTTAAAAGCACATTTATTTTTCAAGGAAACTTTCAACTCTTTGAAATGTTACCCCTTGCAAAAGAGTGACTCAAAACACACCAGAGCGTCCATGGCTGATACTATCAGTATTATTTTATTTGATTACAAGTAAACAGTAAACAAAGCAAAAGCATACAAACTGTGTTTTCTTAAACCACTAAGCATTTTATTTGAGTCAGTCTTCACTGAGAAGTCTGGTCCTGTTAAATTAAGCCACTTTGAAATTAACTTGAACTCTTTGATGTTCTTTTATGTCTTTGCTTTTCTCTCCTGCACCTGTCCTTGATAAACTTGATCTACTTTTATGTTTAACAACAAATTTTATCTGAATTTAAATTCTAATTCTAATTTCTTGTGTTCATTTAAAAAAGACAATTAAAGTGAGAGCTGAAGATAATTTTTGAACTGCCCTTGGTGTGCAGCACATTGCTTTAAAGTCAGGATGTTGAGCTCATGTGAGATGAATTGTTGACACGATGTTATTGAAACGTGCATTGTTGTTAGAGGTTTTCCTTCACAGTTAGGATAACAAACAGGTCTATTGTGGTATTTTCAGCAAGCCATCACTCACAGTGCCGGGGGCATGAAAGATGAAGAAACACGGTAACAGGAGAAAAGCAGCACAAAAGTAGGACAAGTGATGCAACAACCGAGGTAGAATGTGATGCATTAAACAACATGAATATAAAATAATTTAACTCATTAAAGTTGCTTTCTTTATCAAAATATAAACCAATCGTTTTACAAAAAAATTAGTCTCAAAGTGGGGGGACTGTTATGTTTGGGTCATCTTATATTTGGGTCATTACAGTATTTGATGAAGTTTCTTCACTTGTTTCAGTGACTCTCGCCTGTGACTCTACCTTTAAAATGTGGGCCAGCAGTCTCTTGAGGACCTGGTCCCGTCCATAGCACAGGAAGCTGTGTGTGTACAGAGAGTACTCCTGGCCATAAAGCTTCAGCTTCATCATGTCCTCTTTGTCCTCTACCTCCTCCTGAGTCGCAAACGTAATCTGGGTCGACGCCCCGCCAAAATCAAGAGCTCCCACAGTGGGCCTGTCTGGACTGAACCAGTGCCCCACAAAACCATACTGCAGAGATACAAGAGGAGAGGAAAAAACAAATGTTAGGAAAGATACATTTATTTACCCAAGACAACAAACAAATTTATTGAACACGTTAAATGACTTAAGTTCAAGACAAGAGTTCACCTCTGACAACAGAGGAAATTAGAATTACAAGTAAGGCAGGGACCACTAGGTGTCATCAGTCACTCTCTAAGAGTCTTCTAACTCCAGTCATACTTACACTAATACAACACAGAAACAACAAATATTTCAAATGAGTCAGTGAAGGTAAAGTTATTGCATTATTGTTGCAGTCTTTGTATACTGTTACTCTTTAAGTTGTGATGAAACTATTCGCAGAAACTTTTTATTAAAACTTATTAAGACCTTCTGATAATAAAGCACACTTTGTACAGGTAATCCTACCTTTATGAAGTTTTCTAAGAGATAGTTGACAGTGACCCAGCCGTATGCCCCCTCCTCTCGACCACTCAGTATGGCGGCCCCCTGATAGTTGAAAGGGTATGACTGGATTTTGTGGCCCACTTCCTGCAGAATCTGATCTGACTGCTCTGGGCTTGACATACTGGTCAGAAAAAAAAAAAATTACCAGGCGTGAAAAAAATAAATAAAAAATAAAGAGACCCATCTTAGAAGAACTACATTAACTGTACAACCTGTCACCTTGTTTTTGTCTGTTTGTTGTGAAATCAAAATCGTTAACTTTGTTGTTTTTTGCAAATCTTCTCTTATTTTGAATTTGATGTCTGCCACACATTCCAAAAAGCTGCAGACAGGCCAGTCAAGCACCTGCACTCTTTAACTACAAAGCCACACTGTCGTAGCACGTGCAGAATGTGTCTTGTCATTGTCTTGTTGAAATAAGCAGGGACGTCCCTGAAAAAGACGTGGCTTGGATGGCAGCACGTGTTGCTCCCATAGACTGTATATAGAATGGACAGCATGGTGTTGAAGCCAAAAAACCTCCGTCACGGGAGCCGCCATTGACCGCCATTGTGTGCCAGAGTCTGCCAAAATAATCTGACAAAAATAATTTATTATTTTTCTATAGACAGTTTAATCTCTTCTTAACTCTCCGTCCTGATGTATTTTATTATTCCCGAAAAAACTACACATGAACGGCAGCTGTCAGTCATCGCTCAACGAGACGTAAAATCCAGTTTTTAACCTCTAATAACTAATAAAAAAGAAACATTTCAGAAAAAAGAGGACCTGAACAATGCAGCCCAATAATATCTAAATATCACCACAGCATATGAATGTGAGAACTGTTTCTACGAGGTGTAATAATTTTTTAAAGTTTGACCACATCCCATCTGGAATAAAAAGAGATGCAGAGTTTTTGATTTGTACTGCAGCCAGCCACCAGAGGGAGCAGTTTTTGTGGTGACCTCAGTTTGAGCCGAGCAAGATGACGTCTATTTTTTTTACAGTCTATGGTTGCTCCAAAACCTTCATGTATTTTTCAGCATTAATGAAAGCTTCACAGATGGTCAAGTTAGCCATGCTGGTCCCTGAGAGGTCCCAGATACAGACTGATAAAATGGTAATGGCCAACCAACCAGACGTTGTTATCATAGATAAGCAGCAGCAGAAAGATGCTGTGATAGAGAAAGCCTGGAAGGTGAAGGAAACTGTAGTGCCTGTGGTCATCGGGGCACTCGGGGCAGTGACCCACACACTGGAGAAGTGGCTCCAACAGATCAGACATCTCACTCCAGAAGAGGGCAGACCTAGGAACAGCTAAGATACTGAGCAGGACCCTCAAGCTCCCAGGCCTCTGGTAGAGGACCCAAGCTGAGGAGGATGAACAGCCCCCCATCCCACTGGGGGGAGAGGAGGATGAGTGATGTCACAATAGTACCAAAGTGCAAGGGAAGGTTTTGGCTCGCTGTTGTCTTTAATTCAAACTCTAGGACACATTTGCACTGAGTGAATGATTTCCATATTCACCCTGACGGTGCGATTCGGCAGCTGTCTGCAGCAGATTTGCATGAAGTCAAATCTTACATGTCATGATACTGACAGTCTGTCAAAACACTTTATGTTCCTGAAGAATCACAAAGAGTCACACTGTGTTACTCAATAAACCATCAGATAAATAATGGATCTCTAGGAGGATGCGGATGGTTAATAAATCTTAACCTTTCCAGGACAGCAGTCATCAAACATCGCTTCATCATCATGTCAGAGGAATGATAAATGCCCCTGAACACAGGTGTAAACTCTGGAACAGGAAAGTAAACAGGAACCAAGTTAAAAAATTTAAAAATTTCATCTTTTTGACAATAAGCAAGGATGGGAGTGTCATGCTCATCCAGAAAACGAGAAAAAAAATTAGATAACACTTCAGAAACTGCTCCGATAAGAATTTATCACCACAAGTGGCTATTGCTCTCTATTAGACATGAACTGAGGAGAAACATCTCCATCTACAGTATATATACACATCCTTTGGTCACCTGATAGGTCACATGAGTGACAGCTTGAAAGATGTAAATATCAGTAAATATTTATGCTGTTTCTTTTGTTTTTTTTTTCATGGAGTATAGGGCTGTTATGCACATCTCTCCAACTGTGATAATATGATACTTTTTCATTATATATGCAACTTAGATCACTGTTTTATTTGACAGAGATGATTCTGTACCCTCTTCTTCCTTATTTCCATGAAATCATCATGGCAGTTTTTCACCTGCTAACATTGGTTAATATACAATACAATATAACACCCTGGTGGCCTTTGAGATTAGCCCACCTTGTCACAGTAAATACATCAACAAGTATAGATTGACTCAGTTTTTAAAAGGAGCTCTCATATGTGTTTGTAGGTGTATTTTCTGTATATGTAAGCGTTGGTTTGAAAACGTATTTAATTATATAGCTTTCATCATAGTATCCACTGTAATCCCAAGTGACCTATCAGGTGATCAAGGGATGTGTCTACGTATGGAGATGTGTCTCCTCTGTGGTTTATGTGGTAATATGTTTCATTAAACTCTTATTGAAACAGCTTCTGGTGTGCAGAATTATCTGCTCTCATTTGACTAACCGATAAGGACTGACAGGGCTCATATCTGAACAGACACAAGCCGCAGGCAGCTCTACATGAAAAATATGAAAATGTGTAATTCAAGATAAGAAATTCAAGGTCACTGAGCAGAGAGGGTATCAGTCTAACTACTGTGAGGCCAGAAGTCTGCAGACGCAACACAGTTTGTTTCATAAGATCAAATGCTGAAAATTATAAAAGAATGTCTTCTATTAAAGCTACTATGAACTGTTTTTTCTGGCTATGAAATAAATTGAAAGTGGAGCAAATCTGCCTGATGGAGCATCAGAGTAATACATTTTTAGATCAAACACTAGAAGCTTCTTTGTTTATAATTTCCATGGCAAAGTTTTACCGAATTTAAAACATCTGGGAAGTAAAAAGAAAAGTGTTGAAAAATACTGCTTATGATGCAAGACAAGATCACCAAAAGATATTTCTATAACAAACGAGAGACTCAAATGGACAGAAACCCAAAGTTCCCCTCAGTAACTAAACGTCATCTATTATTTTAGATATTTGATGTAATTTGTTATTTTACCTTCAAATCTACATGTAACTTGATGAATAAATATGAAAGAAGATTAAAAAAGTGTGCCAATGATAAAACAGCTTTTCTCTTGATATTTTGTTGTGTGTTTTGAGTGTCTTTCTATTTGAAAAGGTCAATAAAAATCAAACCCAATAAATGAAAGATAACAATAATAATAATAATAATGTTTGTCTGCTGGCCAACATGATTCCTACAGGAGAAAGGAATTAGGCAACAGAAAAAATTCTAATCAAAAGATTTTCCACAATGTCTCAGGCATACAATAATACAATTTAAAGTTGTAGATCGACTTCATTGGTCAAAAACTACATTGAGTAAGATCAGAGACGACCTTGACCCTACATGTGACCGCTGTAGACAAGAACCAGCCTCGTTATTACATATGTTCTGGACCTGTTTGAAATTGCAGAATTTTTGGAAAAATATTTTTGATACTTTTTCTAAGATATGTGGTTTTGCTCTAAGTACTTGCCCGTTCATTGCAATATTTGGAGCGTCTTTGGATAATCACTTATCGAAAGCACAAGGTTCTTTTGGTGTACTTTTGGCTCGTAGGAGAATTTTGTTAAATTGGAAGGATGTACGCCCACCTGTATATGGGCTTTGGGTCAGAGATGTTATGTATTACATTCAATTAGAAAAGATAAGACACACACTAAAAGGTTCTGTCCAAAAAACTACTCGATATATACCGATTACTGGTAACATAGTGCAAAAAAGAACCGGTTTGAGTTTGTGGTTTTGAATTGGTCATGATCATATGATCGCGAATCAGTGGCGCTCGTGCATGTGAGCGGGGTGTCATTTCGAAAGAGCTCCAAGTGTGAGAGGGCAGGGCTAAACTGAGTCCTGAGGAGATGCTACATTCAAATTCATGCTAGTTTTCTGTGACTACCAACCCTACCAACTGTGCCTTTAAGACTTCTCAGAATAATCTGGTTAAAACAGAGGCCCAACCAATATGTAAAAAAAAAAAACTGAGACTCACACAAATACACTCAAACAAACATACAAAGTCACACATGCACACAGCCTGACTTACTGCAGGAGCCTCATGCCAGCTGTGGCTCCCAGGTACACAGGTGTGAGCTTGTGTCTTTCTCTGGGGATGTCCTTCACAGCCTGTTCCAGACACAACTCTAAACTCTGACCTGCTGCTCCCTGTTGGCCAGCATAGCTGGAGATTCCTCCCCCTAATTATGTGAAAAGGGGGATAAAAAGAGAACCAGAAAAGGTTAAACCACAGCAAAGACATGTATGATCTTGTTTTATTGTCAGTTTGAGAAACACATGTAATTATGCAAACTGAGCACACCCTTAAGGCCAGAGTTGCTCCAGTTACCTGAAAAGATAATTCTATGATAATCTGCACACAGCTGTGGGAAAACTCAAAACATCTGACATACATTTGCTTTTGCTGACTAAAAATTATTTAAAAATAATAAAAATAATTCCTAATTTTTCCTTAAAACAGACAAGTATTAATAAAAAAGAAACATAAAATGTCTCTTTTAGTGATTTTACAGCCTAATTTTGATCATCTTACCGAATCCAACCAAGAGTTAAAGTTCACTTCTGAAACTGTGGTTTGTAAAGGTATGACGTAGGAGAGTGTAAACACTGTGTGTGTGTGTAACTGACGAGTGTTTATTCATCTAAGTGTAGGAACTTCATGATGCTGTGACAGGAGAGGAGCGGCAGCGTCTACTCTGACTCACACCGGATTCATGACCACCTTGGACAAAGATTTGCTCTACTTGCTGTGACGTAAGAGGTTTTCTCAAGACACAAGTACTTCATGTCACACTCAATTATTGTACTACAAGAAAAATAACTTTTTTCAGTGTAACTTTCTGGTTATCGAGTGTTTGAACCAAACACATGGTGTTTAAAAACTTCTTTCTGTTGAAGTCAGTGAAGTTCCACAGGGTCTTGACGTTGATTTAAGAAAGGTCATACTCCTGTCTGCCATCCAGAAGAAACTTGCAGAGATTGCCAGTTGAAATTTGTGTTTCCTTTTTAAGTTTAACTTGCGTATGACGCTTCAGAGTCTTCTTACAATCAGAATTCATTTTTGGTTGCAAAGGAAGCACAAATGTCATGAACAAACGCTTCAATGTGGAATGAAATCCACCCACATGAAACATACACACATCTAATTTATACCCAAGTGAAGAAAATTTACTCTTAAGTTTAAATCTATTAGGTAGTAAATGGTCTTTAATGTAGACCTTGGGACAGCCAGTAGAGGATTCCAGACTGTGTGTGGGTTCAAATGGGGATACAATTCTTATGATTATGATTTAAGTGATGAACCTTGGCGTGGACATTAACAAGCTATAACAACTCCCACATGACACAAAGGTTGCGTCACACTATCAAACATCCAATGGACGGCATCATGCAGGTTTTACAGCATCCATAAAAACTATTCAAAGTTCAACCACAGTACATTTAACACACCCTTCAACTATCACTAAGCAGAGTTTATTTCATGAAGAGTTGTCATAAGCCAGGTTTTTGGACTTTGTTTAGAGATGCACTGACATAAAAATTCTTGGCTGAAACTGAAAACTGAAAATGAAGAAACTGAGGCAGAAAACAAAAACACTGACAGAAATTATTATTCCAATCATAAGTACCGTTGCACAAATTAATATCAATGCTTCAAAGAATAATGTCGTCTTCACAGAGGACCAGCAAGAAGGAGGGTTGGCACTAGAGTGTTTAAAATGTAAAACAGGGATTACTGGTAGAGAGTGAGCTTAAACTTACCCTTCACATGACATTCAGTGTGCTGGGTAACCACGCCTGTGCCATTCTGTTTGTCTGCTGGCCACTTGTAGATATACAATGCTGTATGTGAAGATCCAGCATCCAACACAATCCCATACTGCAGGAACAGACACAGGAAACAAAAACAGGGCAGAGGTTGAAGAAAATGGTTCTTGAAATAGGTGTGGAAGAGTTCATTACTCTTACCCACAGAAACCCATAAATTTGAAACTGTTCAGTTCACTAATTGGTGCGGCAAATAAATAAAAATTTTGTTAAATGTTCTCCCTCTTTGACTTATTAGTCATGAAACAGATCCAAAGCAACCTGGCTAAGATGAGGATTTATTTGATAAAAACAAGTTATTTTAGAACGACTGTTTATTCTAATGTGTTATGCATTGAATTGCATAACTTTTTATGTAAAATTTCCACTGAAACAGTTATTAAAATGAGTCCGTTTGGGAGGCACATGTCTGCTCATGCCATCATCCTAAACAAGACGCTCCAGGCAGACTCTAATGACATCTTTAATGACAACCAAGAGATCGAATTACTCCCACTTAAGACTTATCTCCCAAGTATGACTGACATGTCTTACCTTTACAGCACTCTATGTTCTGTACATTGATAAGTTTTTATCTCAAAAGTAATCAAACTTGTTTTCAGATCATAAAGACACTGTCATCAACTCCTGCAGGGGTCTTTGGCTATGGCAGCAGTTTACCGGTTAAAAAAACAAAAAAGTTTCCTGTTGGTTCATGTCATGGTCCCTCAGTGATTTCCTTTTTACTAAAACCCATTTATTTAACTTTCATGACTCTATTCTACTCTGCTACTCTAATTTCTCAGGTTCTCAATGTTAATCACTTATCGTAATATTTAAAGGCACTGTGGGAAGTTTTTAACTCATATTTGTTATAGTACACGTTCTTAACTGATGTCTCCTTATGACTTACATATCAAAATGAAATTGTTGCAGCAGTATCGATAACTTCTTCATTCCTACCCTGTTTTACTGCTCCATATTTGGGGTCAGATTTTGTTGGAGCTATGATGGGTAACTTCAGACCGGTAAGTCTGCCCATCTATTGGAAGTTGATTAAAAGTTAAAAAAAAAAAAATCAGGTTAATGTTGATGTTTTGATACAGCTACATCACAGTCAATAATCTAATGTTGCTACAAATCAACAAACTGCATGATTCATCTGCATCCTGCAAAAACTTCCACAGCATGTATTTGATGATGATGCCCTTAAAAACATCAATGATTTTGTCCAAAGGGATCACTACAGTGAACTCCTAATGAAATCTGTTTGCTGTTCCACTAACACAAATAACAATATGTAGGGTAAAAATAGTTTGATTGGGTTTCAATAAGAACATGTATGTGTTGAAGACGTGATGTTGGGACTGAGACATTAAAAACAGTGAAAAATATTTAACTGAAGGTAAACTTATTCTTACTTCACTCTGTTAAGAGTTTAAACAACAATGACAACAATTAAAAAATAAAATTCCACTAATTATACACTTGCCAAAATTTTCAAACAAACAGCTAAAAAAGAAGGTAAGAAGAGTAAAAAACGGACTCTTATGAGCCTCATTCTCAGTTTTGCTGAATGCTTTAGCCAAAATGTTTCACTATAAACTGAGTAGAACGAAAGAAACGTCTCTCTGACTCTCATGACATTGTAGAAACTGAATCAAAGAAACTCTTCTGATCAAATGAAGGGAAAACAGAATGTGTAGTAACCCAGCCATGCAAGAGGGAATGTGACAGACGATCCAAGTGAAAGGGACTGCTCTCTCTCTCTCTCTCTCTCTCTCTCACACACACATAAATCATCCTGTTGAAATAGATACACATGCTCATCTTTCTACAGCCCAGACATATCTGAGCATACAACCTCCTAAGTCTGTGCAACAGGTGAACAGCAACATCGTGTGGCTCTGTGCCTCGTTGTTTCTCATAATGTTTCCTCATTAGTGCTGTGCAGTCAGTTGAAAGACTCGCTCTAACACTTGCCAAAATCTCAGAGGAGCTCTGATGACCTGTTTTATCCTCTCAGTTGAAAAACGATGGGAACATTTTTTCTTTTTCTTAAATCACTGCAGGGTCTGCAGGATGGTAGACTATGCTGCTCACAATTAACTAAGAGTTTGAGGTACACAATGTGCATTTCCATGTTTATTGAAAAGAGAGAAAATCTCTTGATTCAAAATTTTTCATATGGTGGACAAACGTGGACTGGCACAGGTCCATGTTGTAGGGTGTTGGGCTGAGGCACTGCAGAACTGGTTAATGTTTCCTTCCAGTATTTGCATGTGAATAGGGCAGCTTAAAAAGCTGTAGTTGTAGTTGTCCAATGCAAAGTGTAAGAAAAGCTTTTTTGTGAGCTTTTATGTGACTGCTAGACCATATTGTTACGAGGTGAAGGGCAGGCTGCAGGCATGACAAAGGCACCATGGGATATTTGGCCCGTGACACAAAAAAGAGTGAGGAGAGTGAACAGAAGCTGGAGTTGAGGTGGGCTATAAAGTTTGGTATGTCAAAACAGCACTGCCCCACATTTCCTGCCTCACTGTCATCTGATGAGAGTGAAACAGTGGAGTAAACCTTTGAATGTCTTGATCCCTTATTTCCAGTCTTATTACAGAGCTGTCTGTGATATCACCAGGTCTGCAATACTTTTTGGTTTGCCAAAAATGAGACAGCTATCAAGGTTATCATTGCATGTCCCTCAGGTGAGCTTATCCAGCCATGAAATCACCTGTTGGTGTGGGTTTCACTTTCACATTTTAATGATGCTGGAAGTTCATTCTTGGTGAATAATGAGTATAATCCATCAGTGGTGTCTCAGTCCCAAAATATAACTGATATCAACAGAAATTATTATGCATACAATGTTTTTTTTTTTTTTAACAAAAATTGTTTGAATAATATTAGGCTCTTTAAATATTCACGTTCAAAGCTGATTAACTATTTTTCATTTGTCTCTGTTTTTTGTCAGTCTCGGACTTCCATACATGTAAGTTTCAAGCAGGTTTGGTTTCTTACTTTCAGTGACATCTTTGCAGCTACTGGGTAAATATTGAACTGACACCAAACTACTGAAACTAAATAATGATAAAGGCCTGGTGTCGATGCAGATGTAAACTCAATGACACTCATCAAAGTTCCACTTAATGTCTCTAATCATTGAGAGCCGTTACACCTTTGCACTCGCGGTCTGCACCCTGAACTGCGGCGCTTTGGTTACCCCGTGCAGAAAACTTAAACTCTGATCCAAAAATACCCAGACCTTACCATGAACCCGGGAGCCTCCTGGATGTCTTGAGTGGGGATCGTGAGTAGCAAGATAGCAACAAGTCCAAACAGCAGAAGCGCGATGGGGACAGCAGGGTGAGCGGCGCGCTGAGCCATGAAGTGAAAGTGAGAAGCTCTTCTCTTCTCCGCGCCTGCTGGAAACTTGAGCGTCGACTTAATCGCGGCCAAGTAGAAGAAGTGGCTGCTGACTTCCCGCTGGCCGCGCGTTAACACTGCCCGCCCGTGGTTCACGCTTCACCTGCTGTCTCCCTCCTGTTTTACATTTCGCTTGAGCAAGCAAAGCCAAGTGTGACCTGAATTTATCTCCTGATTTCCGCGCACAGCCAAGCCGTCATCCATGCGCCTTAAACCCACTCCTCGGTCAGTGACTGAAAACAGCTCCAAGGCTACAGGAGGCATGTAGAAAAAAATGTTTTTGTTTTTTTTAATCACCACAGGATCTGTTGGATGGTAGATTATGCGGCTCGCTTTTAACTCGGGTTTCGAGCTATAAAATGCCCATTTCTGTGTTCATTAAAAAGACAAGATTCATGTTTTTTTCATATAGTGGACAGGCGTGGACTGGCACTGGTCCATATTGTAGGGTGTTGGGCTGAGGCGCTGCAGAACTGGTTGTTTTCTTCCAGTATTTGCATGTGAATAGGGCAGCTTAAAAACCTGACTTGCAAATAGTTCCTGATTTGAATGCTTGGTTTACGCATGGCAATGAAGTTTTCACTTGAGGCCCTTGATGTTTTTGTAGCTTTTCAAATTCTATTTTTGCGGAAACTGTTCTTTGTCCAACTTTAGGAGAATATTTAATGAGTTGTGCTGGTGCAGGCTGCAGTGTTGCTTTTGTTTACCCAGGGCACTGTTTTTTTTTCTTCATTTTTGCATGGCTCACAATGTGCTAGAGATTTTACAACTGTTAATATGTACTCTGAATTTACCCAACTGAAACACTGAGATGTAAATGCCAAAACTGATTAAAATTTCTCCAGCCCTTTAATACTTTAAATCTTTCCATTGTTTGCTTTCCAAGTGCTTTTCCCTGATGCAATAAATGAGCAATTCCTTAAAAAAGTGGACCCCGCTTTGTTTTCCACTTTAAGTACAAAGCCTGACATGACAGAGTGAAATCTGTCAGTAAAAAGAAACCTTTTTATGTTTCCTAGCAGCAGAGGCAGAAATATTCTGACTTTAATCTTTAAAAACACTTGAAACATTATTAATGATGTTTTTTTATGTTATCTTTGCCTGGATGGTGTCCCTTTCTTTCAAATCCCTCCAGTCCAGGTTGTGAAACAGGCTTCCCAATAAAATATGCGGTTTCCAAGTCTGTGCCAAAATAATAACAGAAGTATGAAAACATGTAAGGTTCGACAAAGTATGAAACCCCGGGCTATTTATTGTGCTTAGAGCGATCTTTTCTGTTAGACCTTCTGCATATGAAACACGGGCTGTTTTAAGACCCATAGTAGTTTTCTGATGTTGGAGGTCACTGTGGAAAAGGATCTATAGTGTGTTATCTACACTCACTTTAGGTACACGTGTTAAACTGCTTGTTAATGTAAATATCTTAGCAGCCAATCAAATGGCTGCAACTCAATGAATTCAGGCATGTGGTCAAGAAGACTGGCTGAAGTTCAAACCCAGCACCAGAATGGAGAAGAAAGGTGATTTAAGTTACTGGTCCCAAAGTAAAAATGAGCACAGTGAACCAGTGTACCTTCAGATTGAAACTTCCAGCAGGATTACTCTCCATGTCACAAAACTCAAATGATCTCAAACTGGTTTCTTGAACATGACACCAACGACCTCCACAGTCACTAGATTTTAACCCAATAGAGCCCCTTAAGGATGTGTTGGAACGGGAGATTCTCATCATGGATGTTCAGCCCACAAATCTGCGGCAGTTGTGTGATGATATCATGTCAAAATGGAACAAAATCTCTGAGAAACGTTCCCAGCACCTTGTTGAATTTATGCCACTAAGAATTAAGGCAGCTCTGGATGTATTCAAGAGCAGTGACATGAAGTGCAAACACAATGAACTGCATCAGCTGAAATTTAATCCCAGAATCTTTCTGGCTTTCATGCAATGACGGCGTAGCGTTTAAATAATCTCCCTGAATATTTTAGTCCCAGACATCACATCTCAAAGCCAAGTTCTTCTCGTCTCTCCGGTCGACTGTTGGACTGGGATAACAGGCTGGTCACTGGCTTAGGCAAAACTATTTTTGAGCTATTTTGGTAGAAACATGGAAACAAGTAATATTCACATTCATTGATTCACATCATTATGTTGAAAATGGGCTAAACAGTAGTGACACACTGCTGAGGTGAGTGAAAATGCTGCTGAAGGGAAAGTCCCCTCAAATTGTTTGTTGCTTATAGAGACTGTATCACAGTGACACAACAGCTGATGGGTACGCAGATAAGACTCTTAGTCAGGAGCGGTTGTGAGGCTATGAAATATATGAAACAACCCTCCCAGTGTGTTCACAACAACAACAACAACAACAACAACAACAACAACATAGAAAAACAGTTTCATTGGAATGATGTTGCTGGTTCATTAAGGTAGAAATCTGTTGATTGGATGCTTATTGCTCTGTTGGTCTATATGTAATAGAGATTTTATCACCAACTGTTTTTGTTTAAATTGTATGAATTACCATCAGTCCAGTAAATAAAATGTTTTATATCCTAAATAAGTTAGTAAACAATTATCTATAATAAGAAGAATAGTAATCAAGAATTTGGCACGTCTTTGGGAAATTCACATTAAAAATGTTGGTTAAGTTGTGCTGAACTCAGGACTGTTTCAAAACTGCGTGACTCCGAACAGCAAATAGAAAAAGCCAAATGGTTAATGAGCTGCAAATGGAGGAAATTTCTCTTTATGAATTTAACAGCAGCTATAAATCATCCTTTGTCTTCCCAGCATAAGACCAATTGACACTCAGGGTCATGTTCATCTTTCTGACAGAGTGTGACAGAGTGTCTGCTGTGATCAGAGCAGAAAGTCAATGGACAGGAATAAATGTCTCACCTGACAGAATGCTGCTGCCCACCACAGCGTCTACAAGGTAGGCCATTAATTTACACTGACAGCCATTAATTAAAGAATGACTGCACTCATAATGTAATTAAAGACTGTGGCACATATGGCAATCACTTTTGTCGCAATGTTCAAAGGAGGACTGGAGCAGAAAACCTTTTTTTAATCACAAGTTTCATTTGTTTGTTTTATTTACTTACTAGTGAAAGGGAAATTACCAATACAGGCATCTGTCTTGATTTTCAAAAGCAGGTTTAAAATGGGAACAGTGCTGTTTGGAGCTACATAACAATGCGAGCAGAAAGCCAACGAGAACATTGTTATTATATAAATCTGATGATGCCCTGCAAGAGATATGACCCTATATTCAGTCTAAATTCAGAATTAATGTTCTATTTAACTATAACAAGCAGCTGATATGTTACTATTGCATTTTAAATTAAATGTAGTTAAAGGAATTTAATTTGTGTTTTGACTGGCAGCACTTATCTCAAATTAATTTCCTGCCAGTCCAAATGTTAGCAATATATGTACTGTTATGTTATACACATAATCTACTCTCAACTTTTGATTCCATTCAAATTCAATCTTATTTTTCCTATAAGAAATCTGTGTAAACACTACAGTGTTGTAGAGTTTTTGCTTTGGCACTGCTTTGTCCTGCTGGGCAGCTCACAGAACACCAGCACAACTTACAGAGGCTGTGAGGACTATCTGTTTAAAGTAGACTGCAGCAACACCAAGCAACAATCTCTGGTCTGAAAATATGAGACGATGTGGAAGCGCTAAAATCTGCTGTTCCTCGAGTGTCCGCTTGAGGCTGGCTCAGGAAGTACCGGAAGTCACAAACGCACCAAGCTAAAAAGAGACTATTTTCACTGCTGAATTTTTTTTGTTTTTTCAGACTGATAGTAGGAGTACTCCTGTGTAACGCCAACTACTGGCAAGGAGGACCTGATCAGAGTACGATTTTTTTGCATGGGTATTAGTGGCTAGCATCGGCAAGCTTCACGCGTCCTCCATACATTAAAATAAAGCTGGTATCGTCCCGATACTGATACCTGGTATCGGTACTCACTAATCCCTAGATTAAAGTCATTGTTATAACCTTATGCTTAGTTCACAGTACAAAGCCTTATTTAATCCTCTGAGGCTTTTACATGAATGCTTCTTCATGCCCTGATTGAGTCTGAGCCTTTGCATCTTCTTTCTCCATGTATAACAAAGCATAAAACCTTTTATGATCTAGTGTTATGTTCATTTATTCTTCCTTTAAAAAAACACACTTTATTTTTTCTGTTTTTTTTTTTCTTTTTTTGATATAATATAAAGTCATTTTCTTACACTTATTAATGTAAAACTTCAAAATTCAATTAAATGTGTTGAAAACATCCTTTCCCTCAGGAAAAAAACAAACAAACAAAAAAAAACATAAACACATGTTTACATGCACTCAACTGTCCGGCTAAGGGCTTAGCTTGATCGTAAAGTCTTGCTCCACTTCGATAGGCGGTTCTGTGTCCCTTATTGATAAGCGAAGCTGCGTGCATATAAAGCTAGTTTCGGTTCACCTGAAGAGAAAACAACATTGTAACGACGATGGCTGAGATGGATGCAGCTGTAGCTCTTCATGTTTTTATTTATGTGTGCCATGGTGTGTGTTATTTGTGTTGGAACCACAGACTATAAGCGCAGTGACCCAATTTATCATGGTCATCTACTTCCTCTTCCGTCTGGCTGAATCAAACCACAGCTCAATAGCAACTGCATTATCTGGGTGTGTCAATCAAACTATGCAGAGTCTGTTTTCAGTCTGGCTAACCTGTTTACATGCATTTAACAGCCTGATCTCAGGCTGACTAAGCTCATAGTCTGATTTCTGAAGCTGTATGTAAACTAACTGAATGTATATTTTTTTCTGTTTTTGGATTTCAACCCATTTGGTGAAAGAAAGCAATATAAATGACCACCTTGGGCATTGCGAAATGTTGCAGCTCCTGACATCTGTGGACTGTTTGAAGAGTTACAGCCACAGTTAGTTGCAGACATAAAAATCACATGTTAAGTTAGATTTGGCAATGTAAGTATATTTATTTACACTTTTATAAACAAGATGATTCAATGCAATATCTCCTTGGAAAAAGGTCAGAAAAACAAGTGACTCCTTGGGTTTGTGTATTTGCATGTGTGTGTGTGTGTGTGTGTGTGTGTGTGTGTGTGCGCTAATGCATGCCTGTGTATCACAACTGTTTTGTCTGTGTGTGTGTAACTATAATTTAAGACATTCTCATTTGCAGTCGTAATACAAGCGCAGTACAATCTCCTCAAAGCAATCCATTCCGAATCAGACTGTATTTACAATTCATTCAGTGTAAGTATTCCACACAGCTCGTCTGACTGTACACGGCAACAACAGGCATTCAAAACAAACTAAAGCACTGAGAGTAACAAGTAAGCATGCATACGGCAGAATGAGAGTAAGATCAGAAGCAAACTTTCAGTTAAAGTTTAGAAACCAAACACGGCTGTGTTGTTGTAGCAAGTGTTAAAATATCTCTGGTAAAGACTGTAGATTTTACTTTTCTTGGAAATAAAAAAAAGGAAAACAAAAAAAAAAAGGCTGGTGAAATTCAAATAACCTAGAATGAAGAAGTCCAAACTGCATCTGACTGATATTGGTTCTATTCTAGTTTCTGTGTTGATTAATATTTTTGTTTAAAGATTTGGAGACCCCTCAGCATAAAGTGCTCTGTGCCAACACTTGATGTGATAGTCTTTGCTTTAGACAGCAGTGGTTTCTCAGATCCAGAAAATGGGAAACGGCCTGTTTTTGCATCTAACCACGACCTGCATACAAGCTTGCAAGCTAAGCAATGCTCTCAATTCACTCGGCTTCCTTCGTGTAAAAGTTCCTTGGCGTTGTTTGCGCGGGGAGGAAGTTTTGCATGAAAGACCAAGTGCTGGTTGGGTGAAAAACCTGGCCCTTTGATGCAACCCCTTGGAGACTGGAAATGAGAAAGACTGCTGCAGCAGGAGAGAGGAAGAGAGAGGGTGTCCTCAAGCACAACATGGCTTATGATAGGATGTCTCAAACAAGTTAGTCGGAGGTAAAAACAGCAACTTTACTGAACACTTTCATCAGAACGTGAATCAATAAGTGATTTCACGAGCTGTGTGTTTATGAACAGCTGTAGAGCGTAAGAGTTCTTTAAAGGCCTTTAAAAAAAATCGATATTTTGTTGATTAGTACAAAAAGGGGAAAAATATACAATTTAAACATTGATAGAACCTAGTATATAAGCTTTATAATATTTTCATCATTCAGATACATAAAGCTCCATTTCATATACTGACACACACATGCTTGCATCATTTTCATTGGTAAACAATGTTAGTCATATCCTTAACATTAGTGCCGTTGTTAGTGCTTCCAAATGAAAGAAAAATGAACTTTACATTTTTAAAGTTGAGATAAAAATGTTAGTAGCTGCTATTAAAAATAAAAGATGTCCATCGAAGCTTACAGTACGTCTTGTATTGCAGTATATGTTGTTAAAAAATGTCTCTTATGGCTAAGCTCTAATTGGAAGTGATATGTTGAGTACAGGACTCTCACCTAAACTGATTTAGACTTCAACTTAACTAAACTAAACTATAACCTAGCTTGCTAAAGTTATACAGCTGGTAAGTAAAATTCAAAGGACTGAACACCAAACATTAAGTAAACCTCTGCAGGTAAAAGGACAGAAACAATGATAAATAAGTAAGCTAATAAGATACAGAAGGAAAATATTGTATACGTGAGTTAAATGGGTTCTTCAGTGCATGCTCAGGGAACCTACAAATACAAACAACTATCGCCAGGTAATCCCGGCTTTAAAAAAGGTGCAAGTTCAGTGTTTTCAGCCACTTCTCCAGCAAGTAGCTCCCTTAAAAAGCTCTGTTGGCAGGCGGTGAAATGAAAGCTTCATCAGTGAAGGGAACAGGGAGATGGATTCACCCGTCCTCTTCCCCCTCTGCTCCCTCCTCGTCTCGTTTCCTCTCTCCTCGGGGAGCGGACCTCGGTGTCGCTCTCTCTCTCTCTCTCTCTCTCTCTCTCTACACCACGGTGCTGACAGACGGGTCAGACAAGTTGAGTTGGCCCGTGATGTCAGTGGGTGGGTACTGCTGCAGAGGTGAAGAGAAATGGGGGGAAAAAGAGGGAGGGAGACACATAATAGGGAGTCATTTCTAGACTAGGGCAGAAGATTGTGGCTCGTTTTTCTTGCAACATTTGTTTTTCTTTGGAAAACACCTTTGCTTCTTTCCTTGCAGAAATGTAGAAGCAGAAGGGTTTTTTTTTTAACCCGTCTCAGGCAGACCTTAGTTCTGTAATTTTTGATAACTTGCTTCAGTTTGCATTTCTGTCAAACAGTTTGGTTTTGCCTGAGGTGGGCTAGAGGGGAGTAGACGTAAGGTCTGATTATAGACAACAGCAATTTTGATTCAGGATAATTTATTTTTCAGCCTTGAAACTTGGATAATATCCCTTCCAGTCCTGAGCAGTGCATTTACAGTCCAATGCATGCAGACCGCAGGGTTTCATGATTTAAACAGCTGAGAGGGAAAGGACTTTAAGACTGATTCAAAGTGCTGTTGTGTTGGACTCTTGCATCCAGCCCCTGCTTCACTGTGCCTCTTTGAAAGCAGAGTGTGTTGAATTGTAGGCGTATACAGTGCTGAGAGGGTAAACTAGATCTTGATTCCATGCATGTGTGTAGTTTCTATGGTAACAGGGATATAGATTTTTTACTCTTTTTTGTTCTCTGGAATCTCTGACAGCGTTTTGGTATAATTTCACCAATCTGTGGCTGCTTTTCTGTCAGCAGCAAAATTATAGAAACCTGATGAAACGGTAATTTGTTAGACATTGTTAATATTTATCACATCACAAAGCTTGCATGTTTTTTTTTCATGTTAAGAACACAGTGAGACTGGGTTAATTAATCCGTCTGTATTTCCAACATGCCAAACTTAATCCTCACTCACAGCTCTATACTTGACAAACCGGTCTTATTGCATCCAATGTGCAACAAAATGCATTGAATGCATTAGATTTTAACATGAATTGCAAAATCAGAACATGGCAGAGTCGTGCCTCTGCATACCCATCTCACGTTTATTTATTTATTTTTTGTTTCTCGATTCAGTACGATTCACCAAGAATCGATGAGCCTCTCATTTCAAGCTGATAGAGCCAATACATTCAAGCATGTGAGCTGTAGGAGCTTTTATGATGCAACTACCATGCGGTTAGATGAAGACACATCCACTCTTTGTGGTGAGATATTCAATTTTCTAAATATAGGGGGACCAGAGTGGATGTTCTTCATGCCCTTGACCCTCAAGTTGCATCATCATATGGCTTACAGCCCCCATTTGGTTTTTCCCCATGTCTTGTACCTTGAGGAGCTGCTAACAGCGCACCCTACTGGGGCCAATAGACCAGCAAAACAGACACTTCACCGACATCACAATTACAGTTAATGGTTACAAAGCTACTTATCCCATACAGCTAAGGATAATCTTATTTCTATGTATCTACTGCCTCTACTTTGACTACAGCTATGACAGTTACAGTCATGTGCATGCTTGCAGAGGGAAAGAGGAGCAGTGTGGCATGTGGGTGAGGGACACTGACACTTAAGTCCATTGATATCCATTAATATAAAATAATAACATTTATATAAAATCAAAATAATGGTCAAAGACTGAGGATGGTGCATCTTTCAACTGGAGCATCTGACTCCTGTTTTAATTTTCCACTTTGAGCCATTTTCCCCCACTTGGTTTCCGACCGGCTTTGAGCCCTCTGACATATTAACATTGGCGATCCCCCTCTTCTTCTCTTCGATCCAGAACAAATCTGAGAATTCTCCAGGGGAAGGTAAAATTGATTCCACTTATAGCAGAAACATTATTGAAAAAAAAAAAGATCCACAGATAAAACAAGAGAGAAAGAGAGAAAATCAAAAACATTTTTTTAAATTTTATTTTTTAACTCTGACCCATTAGCTTCCACAGGCTACATCTTCCCTGAGAAACACTCAAAACACAACGTTAGAACAACAGGCTTATGCAATTGTGTCTGCACTATCTCGAGAAAACTCTTCTCTGTGAAGTTTGACTCTTGTGCCAGATTTTTTAGGGTAACTGGGCATAAGCTTGTGATGTACAATCTTCCAACAAGATAGATTTTGTTACTGGACTGTGAAGAAACTGAATGAAAACCCAACACTCTCATTGTGCTGCAACCAGCTTGTTTTCATTTCCAACTCCCCAAATACAGCAGCTCAGTCAGTGGCTCAACACATCAAAATATAACACTACGAGTACCAACCTAAAATTATTCTTTTAATGCTGTCTTCTAGCTAAATTTGTCACTGTATGCCTAAAATCTTGTGATGATGTACTAAGGCTTCAAAAGATGGCCAGAGATAGAGCTAGGGGAAATGGATGAGTGAGAAAACATGTATGTTTTATAAAGGAGACCAAGTTTGTAGCATTTTTTTTTTAAAAAAGTTGAATTTCTTTAGAGTTAAAGAATTTATATAAATAACATAACCTGCATATTTCAAGACGTCTATATGATTTGATACTCAAACTCAAAAGTTTGCAGATAGCATATAAAATGCTGAATATGAATAATGTAATTATTCTTAAAAAAAAAACCAACAACCTTATTTAGTTTATGCTCAATGCAACTAAAAAATACTGGAGGGGTTGTTTAATTCCGAAGAAAATAAAAATAAAAACACCCAACTAATAATGTTGTTGATGGTTAAAAAAAATATCCACATACTTGTGGATTGGGCTATGTCTCTTAGAAGTAAAGATGAGGAAAGATTTCCCACTCTATGACAGACTGCTTTGGCAAATAGTTAAATGACCATACATCCGTTATCTGCACTGCTTTTGTCATCCAGGGTTGAAAGGGGGCTGGAGCCTATCTCAGATGTCATTTGGGACAAGAGAGGAGGGAATCCTGAACAGGCTGACTGTATCACAGGACTAACATGTAGAGACAGACAACCAACCTAAACACTTACAGGGAAGTCACAATTTATACGCTTCCTTTAGGTAACAGAATCAGGAATCCCTCCATAAAATTTTGTTGATATACAGATGACACTAAACTTATTGACTGCCTCCGACCATAGTACATACCCATGGAGATCTTGTATGTTTCCCTGGAGGAGGATTGCATCTCCCCTCTGGAAACCCAACAATGACGTATAACACTCTCAGGACTGCCATTATCTGGCTCCAGACAGACAACCAGAGCACCTTCTTCCTAATCTTGGGGGACTTCTCTTACCACTTTCACACAGTATGTGACCAGCTGTTTGCTTACTCAAAACACACACACAGCATTCCAAGCAGGGGGAAAGATGTTCTTCCTCTGTCCTGTCCTCAAGAGACCTGAGGAACCACAGACCAGTAGCAGATCATGGAGATCCAAGAAAGACTTGTCTTGGGGCAGCTTTCACACCTGGGAGTTGAGGACACAATCACCTTTCCACTCAACTGGATCTATGCTCACCAGGGCGAGCCTAACAACCAAAATACACCAGATGCGTCTCAGGTCCAGCTCCCCTCCATCATTTAGATAAGTTTCTATTCAAATAATGTGTCAATTCACACCTGATCTGCTTCGTTGGGGTCCGGCTGCATCCCTGCTCCAGCAGGTCGCAGCATATACATATATTATTTTTAGCTGCGAGGCATCAATTTAACAAAATACAGATTGAGCAGGACAGGAAGTTGTGCATGGAAACCACCTAAAAATACCCAGTGAACTTCAAAATAAAACAAACTGTCAAAACCATTGTATTTAACTTCAGTGCAGCCAGTTTAGGAGTCAACAGGTTGGATGTTTTACAGCCATGCATAAAAGAAGAGAGGCTCATCAATGGATTGGGAAGCTCCTCTTTTTGAAACTCCAGTTGTCTGGTGTTCTGCAAGGTGTTCGACTGAACACCCAGCTGGTGTGAGTTGACGTGCAAAGTCAACACGCAATGGAGCAAAGCTGGAGTGGAGACACACCTGGTGTATTCCTGGTGTTAGAGCACCGTGAGGGTCATGTTTTTTGAGTTTTCTTATGGTTTTAACACCATCAGTCCTGATCTACTGGGTGAGAACCTAAACGTAATGCAGGTGGAGGCTCCTTTCGCATCCTGGATTGTTGAATACCTGGCCAGCAGGCCACATTATGTACATACCTAAGTCAACAAGACTGGGGCAAGCAGAGGACAGTCCTGTCTGCTTTCTTCTTGACCCTCTTGACACTGTGGGCTTCGACTATAACAGAGTGTCCTGCCATCTTCAGAAGTGACTGCTGTAGTTGGATGCATCAGGAAGGGTGAGGAGGCTGGGTACGGGACTGTGGTGGGTATCTTTATCACATAGTGTGGGCAGAACTCTCTTCAGCCCAGTGTGACCAAGGCCAAGGAGCAAACTGTGGATCTGGAGTGGAGCAAGGGATCAGTGCTTTCCTGTTTCCACCCGGGGGGTCAGTGTGGACACTGTGGAGGACTACAAATACCTGAGAGGGTTCTTGGAAAAAAAATGGACTGGAGCAGGAACATAAAAGCCATCTAACAGAAAGGACTGAGCTGCTTCTACTCCTCCTGGGGAGGCTGACGGCCTTTGGCATGTCCAAAGAGTCTGAAGAAGCCAGTGGTATCCTGTTTGCTGTTGTTTGTTGGGGCAACAGGCTGAGGGTAGCGGATACCAACAGACCAAATAAACTCATCCACACACCAGTGTGAGCTAGACTTTGACAGTGGTGACAGAGAGAAGGATACTTTCTAAGTTGCATGCCATCATGGACAACATCCACCCACTCCTAAACCCACTCCACTTGTCATATTCCTACCCATAATTCTGGCATAGATGCTATCGTCCGTATTAGCTATTTTTGTTGTTGTTGTTGCATTTTAAGCTAATTGGATAGGGCGGCTACATACAGGAAATTTAGGGAGTATAGAGTGGGGGAACACATGCAACAAATGGTCAAGGCCGGAAGTCGAGCTAGCAACCAGTGACTGTAGCCTCTGTACACTGGTGCTTAAAGCACCAAGCTTATGGTTGCTTGCTATTGTTTTTTTGTTGCCCCTGTTGCCAAGTGCTTGCTCATGGTTAAAACTTGTACTTGCTCTAAATGTTTGATGGAATGAGATCGATTTAGTTGTAGATTGTCTCTCTTTAAATAAGCCCTGCATGTGCAAAACTGACAATACACTGCTGTCTATGGAGTCATTTTTAAAGCGTAGGGCTGCTGATCCAGCTGCTGTATTTGACAAGTAGGTAGTGAAATTGTGCAGCCAGCATCAATATGGTGGTAAATAAAGGCTTGTATTGGAAACACAGTGAGAGTCTCAGGCTTCCATGTGTGTAGAAACAGCAGTCCATACAATGAAGAGACAGTCTTCACCACCTGAAAATACATCCTGAAAGAAGCATGCACAGTTAAGACCACATGGACACTGAAAGAAAAGTGAAATTATGACAAACAAAATAAAATGATAAATCAAACAGAATTGATTAATAGAATCCATGAGTGTAATCCTGAAATAGACATTTTGGAAAAAAAAAAAAGACACATTAGTTTTCTTCTCTGCAGGACTGGCCATCACGACTACCTTGAAAATGGTTGGAAAAATGACTGGACACCAGCGCATGCTTACCAAACCAAAAGCAAACCAACAGCGGCTGTAACCCAAACAGAGGAGTGCGGGCGGGATTGATGCAAAGAAACAATGAATATACAAAGGTTCAAGCAATCAAAAAGACAGGACACCAAGACAAATATATAAACACTCTTACATTGGTACACACACGCACCACAATGCCACCATTTAAGGACACAATCACCAGAATCCACGTCTAAACCAGAGGCAGGGAAAAAGAGCAGCCCAAGACAAAACAACCACTAGCAGACTGCTTGCTTTTGTCGCCCCCCTCCTCAAGAGGAACACGCCACTAATCCCATCGAAACCTGGCAGGTTTATAGACATTTTTCACACCCCGAATTCAGAGCCCAGCTACTGGCCTGGCCTGACCTGAGTTCCTGCACTGATTCGCTCGGGCCTGTAGAGGAGCTACAGATGCTAAATGGTGATGGCTGATCGATGGTGACCGGACAGACACGTGGCATAGGCCGCGGAGCCTTGTGGAAATGGGTTGAGTGGAACATGGCACTGTCTCGCGGTCGGATATGGAGATGTAGAAGAAAGAGGACAGACTAAGAGAAAGGAGAGGGTAAAGACAGACGAGAAGGAGGAGAAGGAGAGGAAAGAGAGGGAAGAGAATACAAGCGAAGATGTTGCTTCTTCGTCTTCTTACCGTGTCTTTGGAGGACCTACGTCTCTTGATGCTGGAGGCCAGGGTGGTACTGATGGACCTAAAAGAGGCTTTCTTTTTGGGGTCGGGCTCTGCTCTACCACTTTTCCTATCCTAAAATGAATATATGTAGAATCATTATTCATGTTCTCTGGCTGGGGTGAAAACCGGGTTTCCAGTCTCACCCATTATCTCTTCCCGCCACCATCACCACCACCCATGTCCCAACCCAGTAAATTACCTTTCTCAATATCTCTAAATAAAGGGAGGGTCCTTATGAGAAAGACTACAACATTTGAAAACGAAAATCAAGAGAGGGAAAGAAGGGATACAGCCTGTTAGATGTCAGAGTGGAAATAGTCTGCTCAGTCTCATATGAGGGCATTCATCTACATTTTATGCAATATTATCAAAGCAGGGCTGCACAAGATGGCACAGTAGTCCTCTGAAAATGTGCTGACACATTCATTTGGCCCCTCGAAATGCATTGGGATGAGAGATGACTAGTAAGATGTCAGTGGGTGTGATATCTACTTAACACTACTGGAACCACCTTAAATATTCAGCTTGCTATTTCTTGGACACACTCTTTCTCATTTCTGCTCACAACCAATCTTATATAAGAAATGGATCCCCAAAGCACTATGCCGAATAAAACCTTTAAAAAAAACTCTTAGAATTCATTCTGTACTTGGATCTAATGCTCAGAGCACAAGGGGACATTTTCCAAAGCAGTCTTTCCAATAATAGATAAAAGAAAGCAGTTTTACCTACGGCAGACCAATTTGGAGCCCTCCCTCCCTCATACCGTCAGAGTGCCCCACAGCTACTCTCAGCACAATAACTGGGTGTTAGTATGTAAAAAAAAAATGACAAAACTCATATTAAGGTATTCTTACATCCTGAGTCTCTAGAGAGGAAGAGGGCTGCATTGGGGAAGAAAAGAAAAATAAAATAAATTTCCATCCATTTGATTGTTATTACTCTAAAGAAGGTCCTTATGCAAAAGCCAAGGGAACCAAAAGGGCAAATACTTAAAAAACAAATAAAACCTAAAAAATAAAAAGAAACTAGCAAAGCAAACATTCACATTCAAAGCCAGGCAGGTATAAAAAGTAGAGTAGCAAGATATCAGAGGCCATTAAATGCATATCAAATTGGGAAAACAGCGACAAAAGTCAGTAATTGAAGCCCATTTAGTCATTATACCTTAAAATGGTATAATGGAAATTCACCCCACACACAAGGGAATGGGATGGAGTATGAGATGGATTGCAAAGGAAAAGTTTTTCAAAGGGATGGTTATCTACTGCAGCTGCAAAACATAATCTACTCTAAGTGCAAGAAAGAAAAGGTGATGCGATTTAATGCGCTTGGTTTCATAATCTGAGCAGATGGAGGCTAAAAGAGTCTGAAAACAGAAAGTGCTCTAAGATGGATGTTAGTAAAAAAAAATGAGTGCGTAGTTGCAAGAAGGGAGGCCCGGGTGGGCGGGGCAGTGTGGTGTGAATTTCAACATGCCAAAACGTTTTATGGATGGAGAGAGGAATCATTTGGGGAAAACAAAGTATAAGTAGAAAACATAAAACAAATAGCATGGCAAATCAATCCTGGCCAGCACTGGCCCCGCAGTACATCCTTTTCATCAGGTCACATGACTAGGCACTTTTGGGGCACAGTCTTATCACCCATCAACTCCCCACTAACCAGCGCTTTCCACTCAACACCCTACTGACATGATATCAGGTGGCGAGCAGGCATTTGCTGGCGTTGAGGATAGATGAGAGCTGGTGCACAACATCGCTTGATTTTAGCGCAGTTGATAGTAAAAAAATGTTTTTCCTGTTGGAAGATGATATCTCATGTTAGTAAATGGAGAAAATAAGGCTGCATATTAAATCGTTCAAACTGTTCTTGGTTCATGAAAAGAAAAAAAATCAATGCCCAACTGACAGCAGTTGTGTTCTTTTAATCTTTTGTTATCCACCATTTCTTTCACTTCTGAGACTGCAGGAAGGCAGTCTGGCTGCTCTGAGCCCTGATGAGGTGCTGCGTGTGCACAGTCCCGGCCATGCAGGGCATGCTGGACCATCAGATGAAGCGTGGCATGGGACTTGCAGAGAACAGCAGCCGCCTGTTTCTTGTCAGAAACAGTTGCGTGCCACTGCAGTGCATCATCATTGTACACCATCATTATACACCATCATTATAATCACGTAGCAGAGTTTCTGACACTGTGTTTTTATCCCAGGCTGACACCAGTCTCAGTCCTGTTCAGACTGTGCACTTCTGAGGAACATCTGTTTTCAGAGGAGAACTAAAGCCAGACCTGTAGCCTCTCAGGGATGTAGTGGTTTGAAAAGAAATGTAACTCCACCTGGAACAGTGATCACACCAAGAGAAATCGGTTATATTTTCAGTTTTTCATATAAGTTAAAAATCTGTATGATGTGAATTTAAAAAATCCATTGTACCTAATAGCATGAAGACCAACTTTTTAAAAAAAATCAGTGGATGTGTAAAACATCGGGAACCTTTGATTGGTCAGCACTTATTCCTTAGTATCAGTGTAACTGGCACACAACAATAAGGAATAAATGAATCATTTTCAAATTAAAAAGCTGTCCATGGCAAAGATAAAGAAAACAGGTCCTCAGTAAATGAGCTTGTGACTTCTTCGGTACTCCTTACTTTCTGTAATAAGTGAGGTTTTGGCCACTTAGGGGAAGAAGCAACAAGTCAGAGACACAAAAGTAAAACAATGCTCCCTCCTAAGTTAATGAACTTATTCCAAGCCAATGAAGTATTATATACATTAACATCCATTCAAAACCACTTTTCTGCCAACCACAAATGTTACTTCAATACTGAGTGACGTTTTTTGGTTCTGTTCTAGTCCCCATTAAAGGCACAGTTGGTAGTCATGGAAAACTAGCATGAATCTTAATGTAGTATCTCCTCAGAACTCCGTCTAACCCCCACCTCCCACACTCGGAGCTCCTCCAAAATGGCACCCCCACTCACATGCAGGAACACCACTGATTCGCAATCATATGATGGTGACTGATTCAAAACCACAGACTCAAACTGGTCCTCAGCACATCGTTTTTGTTTGCATTATTGTGTTCATTCTCCAGCGTGCCTGATTCCAGCGTGAATCAGGGTTAGTGCACGCTGGTGAAATGTATGCAAAGGGCGGGATTTGACTGATTTAACAAATGCCAAACACTAGGTTGGTTTCCCAGGTTCACTCCTGCTGTAGACAGCGGATATTTTTTTGCTCTTTTTTAAGAACACATCGTGTGTTGATTGCCATTGGGACATAAAGATCATTTTAACTAGAATAACAAAAAGTCTATCTGAATCTGATTACCAACACTGACTTTAAATCCTGAGTAGAAATAATATTGTCCTCCTAGGCACTGCATGCACCAACATTTTTACTTGCTAGGAGCAAATATAGTTATAGATGGAGGTGAATGCAGCATCAATGAAGTCAACCATTGGATTGTTGACTGCAAAGCTTTGAGCTGACATGTCTGTCGACACCAGTGTTACTTGTTTCAGTGTTTGCATGATTAGTTGGAGCTGGAGAGAAGGGTTGAATAATGTTAAGGGCTATAAAGTAGGGCTATGTTGTTTTTAATGATCTAATTTGTTAGCTAGCTTAATGCAAAGCTAACAGCCCTTTTTTCAACAAACAAGATTCTGTTTGTGGGAATCACCGGGCTAAAAGCTCTTAGCAATTCAGTTGAGGATAAACCAATGAGTTGCTTAAAACAGCTGCTGTTCTTGTTCTACAACGTCAAAGTGGAACTCACATGAAAAAGCCACGACAAATAAACCAGTTTATGGGAAACACTAATAAGGCTAACAAGTACGCTGAAGTGCACACAGACAAAAACGTGCAGTTTAGTGCTAAGAAATTTTTAAAAAAGTAAATTCAAGCTCTTGAAAAAGGTCAAAGGAAAGATTTCTGAGTCTTTTTTAGAGAGTACATGGAACCTTTCAAATGGTTTTTGCATGAAGACAAGACAACGACAAGACAAACAACCAGCCATGTGAAGTTTTGTGACTTGTAGCATTGATGATACTGACACGTACAATTAGTTATAAATTATACTCTCTTTACACTCTGTGTGTTGTGTATAATTTTTTTTCCACAAATAGAAATGTATTGACTCACTTTTGGGTACAGTTTCTGGTGGCCATTCACCGAACTACAGCTGCTGACACTTCTTTACTGGCTTCATGAATAATACTGTCCCTAATTCCTGATGCCACAAAAGAGACAAAATCTGGAGTAAAAGTTTGTAAGGCTACACAGGACATTGATTATCGAGTCTTTTATTTTGTAAATTCAGATCATACAGATTTGAATGGACTTGCAGCTAACTGAAATTTCAATTTTGTGATTTTTTTTGCATATTAAAATAGTTGTAGTGCCACTACATCTCTGTGGCCAGAGCACTTAAAAGTTGGAACATCTTAAGCGTGCGGTTCGAGCAAAGCATGCACTTAATTTCTCTTATAAGCATTTTGAAAAGTATGTTAGAGTAATTGTTCCAGAAATAATGTTTCAGGGGCTTTTGGGCACAACCAGCAGAGATAGAGTTTGCCTGCAGTGGATGCGGGAAGTTCTACATAAACAGATTTGAGTTAGTCAGAAGTGCACATTCTCTCAGGTTACATCTTCATGTTAAGATGTGTGTGTGCATTGTACTGCACAGTGCTGCACCAACCTGAGGCAGTACAGAAGCACAAAATTACATTACGGACACCAAACAAGCAGTCTAAATGATGCCAACAATGGGACTCCAGGTTTCAGTGCTTGCTGTCCTAAGAAAGGAGGAGGCCACATAAACTGTGATGTTAAATTTTCATGATCACATGCTCGTGTCCTGCATAACCGAGTAGTCATTTTAAATTTGTGCAAATTAGATCACGGACAGCAAATCAAATCAGTGCACCCAAACAGAATGAATAATATCTTCAACAATATTCACGCGGAACAGAACAGATTGTGTGAGCTTGACTTGACTTTGTGGGCTTCTTGCATACAACACATTGCTGTGGTTATATTTAGGACAGAGGAGATGGTGAATCCATTGTTTTAGCTCCAGGGCCCACAATGACGGTCGATGAGCAAGATAAGAATGCATGAGCCGTCTTTGTTCAGCAGAGCAAAGAAATCATCCTGATTGTTGCTGACATGGACATGAAATTCGCTGGTCTACGGGCAGTTTAGTGTGTCCCTCTCCTTTCTCAGTGCTGCCTGCCCTGCATGCATTCGCCTGCTGTCTGCACCTTGAGGACACACATCCATATGAGGACACTCACGACAGTGACAAACAGTTGTCAGGTCGATGGCAGACACTCTTAGAATGACTTTGCTGACAGGCACTTGTGATTTTATACTGTACCTTCCTCTGGCCCTGCAATCTTAATTCAGCAGGGCCAAACTCTGAGCTTTGGTCAAGGTTTACAAGAGTCAGAAGACAGGTTTCCGGGGCCACATCACAGATTCACTGTGTGACCGGCCATCAGATGTGTAAACCATGTCACCCCCTAGCAATTTAATCAGGGAGTGAAACCATCAAGAGAGAAAAGGAGGGTGTGTGGGTGACGGGGGACTGCTCCGATGCCTCACAGCCAAATTTGCTTGTGCACAAATACAAAAGGCAACTCAGTCACAAGCTGAGCAAAGGACCCAATTGCCTATTTGTAGCTCATCAACATCAACGACTGATGATTTTGGTTACCGAATTGAATTTCACCTCATTTCCTTAGTTTGGTGACGAATTTTCATGACCAGATATATCTAAGAGCCAAGCGTTTACCCAACACTTTTACCCACATTTCATTGTGCAAAGCCTCTGGCATGCAAAGATAATTTTTAATCACATTTGGTTTGTAAATTATGGACACTGGAGGGGATTAGGAGGAATACTGTTTACTCAAGCACGGCGCTTGACACAACAGTTACGCTGACTACACTGTGAGAGTCACTGAGGTGTGATTGAGCCAGAGAATTGATTTTTATCATCATGCTCTATTTGTATAGCTAGTTCCTGGCTGCTGTTAGTATGACTGAGTGGATAGTGGTCAAAATCAATGATGTGATCACTGTTATTCAACCGTCTGTAATGGCTGTTATTTTTGATTTTATGGCAGGGCAGTAGCTGCTGTTCCTTGGCATCATCAGACCTCATGAAGCTTATAAGCACCACAGCAGCAGCTTAGAAATACCAGTACATGCCATGAATCAAAGTTAAAGTTTTAAGTCTGATGTCCATCATGTCAGAGTTACTAACTAAACTATCTTATTGTTACTCTTACAGTGAGAGGTAAGTTACATACTAATGAAGGGGTTCCAGCCACAGCTTGACTTCCAGAGGCCTCTTTATTCTCCTGCAGGCACACACAAGACACACGAAGGCTGTTGGCCTCTGGAAAATGTTACGACCTACAGAGCGGCCAATGTGGATGGCATTTAGCAAATACAGGCTTCAGAGATCACACGTTTGCTTTCAGTGATCTAGCCGTGGAAAATACCCTTGAGAGGCTGGTGGACAGAAATCGACCCTCAAGATGAGGAAAGCTTTTTTTTGGCTCTCTTGCACCAAAGCTTGAGAACCTTCCACCCTGCATGTGGGCAGGCAGAGGGGATCAATCCTACCTGCAGGTTCTTCCTCCAGACATTGACGGCCGCAAAGGCCAGCTGCATCTGCTTCCTGCGGGCGTCTTTATGGCGTTTATAGGCGATTTCGATAAAGATGAGGAAGATCCCGGCTGCTATGCCTCCAGCCACCAGCATGAAGACACCTGTAAGGATGGGCACAAGGACAGAAAGAGAGCACAGGTGGAGACATGTGAGCAGGTAAGCGTCAACCCTGCTGCTTCCACTGAGAATGAATGTTTGGTCATGCTCAGTGGTCGCCCCTTCTTTATCAATCGACTCCCACTGATGACAGCGGCTGAAAACCACACAATATTATTAAAATCCACAACCGCACGAAGCCACAGCACAAAATACTGTACGGCACACTTCCACAGAGCAACCATTTCGACACTAAAACAACGATTTAATAAAGGAATTGGACAAAAAAGCGCTACAGTACCTTACCACTGCAGTTTTTGTCCAATCACTTTTAACGCTCTCTGTACGCGATATGGACCATACCTGCCATGTTTTCAAAGGTGAGTGTGGCTGGGGCATTGCTCCTTGAGTCACACTCCTGGTATCTCACCCAGGTTTTATCTAGGTCTTCCATGAAGCCGTTCTCATGAGAACTGCAGGGGGTTAGGGAAGGCAGGGAGAAAGGTGATAAAGTTAATACATGTCCCAGTCGATGGTTTATTCGAGCCGCTCACTCCCAGATAGCAAACACAAATGGAACCACACAGCAGGACAGTTGACAAACAGACGTACATTTGACAAAGACAAACAGACAGCAGGAGGCAGGAGAGGGGAGATACAGAGAGAGTAGATGTGACATAAGGCAATGTATTTGATGGCTATAAAAAGGTCAAAACATGACCAAGAAATCATATGAATAAGAAAAAAAAAGAAGTCATACGAGTAATGCAGCTTCGGCTGGGACAGACCTGAGAATGGCCAGGGACACATTCTGTTTCCAGGGGCTGTCCTTGCGCATGCCTATGCCAAAGCCCGAACGGAAAAACAGCTCTCCCGTGGTCACCAGGTCGCACTTCTGCGAGGCTTCAAACTCCAGCACCGCAGAGTCCCAGATGAAAGCATGCAGCTTGCTGTGGGGGAGGGGAGGGAGGAGGAGGAAGGAGGGAGGAGGAGGAGGGGAAGGAGGGGGTTACGGTGCGACAGTACAATGATTTACATACACATTTACGGCTCCCACCCTTCTCTCTCTCGCACACCAGATCTTGTGTGTCATTCAGCGTTTACCAGCAATCTCTACCGATGCTTATGGGCCAAAAGAAATCCAATGCCAGATGGGTGAGGGCGCGTCCCCCATTGGATTCCCCCCATCTCAAAGATGTTCCTCTGGGTACAACCTGAAAAAGGGTGCTCCTCCACTCAATGTTAGCTTAACCGCACACTGGTGCCAGCGCTGTGGACACGTCCACACCTGTTCCTGTCCCTGATCGTCTACCTTGTCTTGGCGATGGGCCTGGATCAGAAGGATAACAGCAGTAAGTCCCATCGCTCCCCTCTGGTCCAAAGGTCCATGACCTCCTTCCCAAACTGACTGCACTCGCCCTGCACTGTGTGCCTGACAGGTCGAGCAGCCGGCCGACACGTGCCCTGGTCGGCCCGGCCTGGCCGAGACTCACTTGTCACGCACAGCCTGGATGGCTTCGGCGGCACTCTCATAGTTGTGCTTCTCCATGTGGCGGTACATGGTGCTAAGCTCCACCTGCCGCCGGAAGTAGATGTCCACGGAGCTCTGCTTCACCGTGGCATAGATGAACTTTTCCGATGGGTTTCTCAGCTGTAGGAAGAGGCGGGAATGAGACACCAGTCAAGCTGTAACTGCAAATTACAATGAATCAAATGTATATTGCAGTTTTATATAAGTTATTGTCTGCACTCAATAGCAGAGTAAATATTACAGTCAAATAATACATTTGATGACATGACTACTGATGGATCAGTGCATAATTAGGATTTTGTTACAACCAATGACCCTTTTTCCTATACTCTTAATAAAGGAATAAAAGTTAAAAATAAGCTTAAAAAAATCGAAAAAAACTAAATGAACAGTACAGTCATCATTTTTACATGTAAAAAACATGTTGTGTTACAGCACAGTCATAGTATCCCTCTACACTCACCCTTGGGTCATTGATGCCGGTGATGCGCTCCTCAGGCCGGTCCAACACCAGGAAGGCAGCCAGATTGGCAGTATATGAAGCCACAATGATCATGGCAAAGCCAGCCCACACCATGCCTAAGATTCTCGCTGAGAAGCTGCGCGGGGCGCCTGTGTAGTGAGTTCAGGTTACACCTTTTAGATCAGTTATTATCTATCACTTATTGAAGAAACAGCTGAAACTTCTTTCTGTTGAGGGATAAAGTTGGATAAACCAAAGTTTGACATTCACTGTTTTCTATTATCACCATCGCTGTAACTCAACACACTTTGTTACTATATTGGTTCAATATGTTAAAATGAATGCATGATGGGGGAAAAAAGAATTAGCAACAAATAAAGTCAATGAAATATCTAGTATAAAGATAAGACAAATGAGACAAGCCCATGTAACAGGTTGAAACTATTAAGTGACAAGCTGTAGCAAACACTGTCTAACTATGATTTCAAAGGGCTTAATTTGTTATCCTCAAGGAAAAACATGACAGTTAGGCAACACCTCAAGCCCAAAACGCCTTCACTGGTCTTTTTACACATGCAAAACTGTGTAAAGACTAAAGTACTCGGCAGCATTACCATGTTCTGGGAAAAGGGAGCAATACGGATGAATAAATGATGGTTTTGGACGTTTTTCATTATTTCTTTCTTTTGTTTTGTTTCTATTTCAGCCCACCTTCTCCAATTCCAGAGTTCAGCAACACTCCCCAGGAGAACCACATGGCAGATGATAAGGTGAGGGCATCTTCTTCTTCTTCTTCACTGTTTACTTTAAATCTTCCAAACGGGCTGAAGGAAAAAAATTGGGAGGGTTGCAGGAGAGAAAAGTGAGAAATTCCCAAGAACCTATATTGGAGGAAAATCCTGGCAACCCCAGGCAGGGAAGGAAACTGAAAAATGAGTGGGCAGAAGCAAGAGGAAGACAAGCTCAGAAAGAAAGTGGACAAAGACATCTGCACAGGAACAGAGCAGTGGGATGGTTGCCAATCTTCACCTCTGTTGTCTTTTGAGTCCACACCAAGGGAAGATCTGCAGCGCGTAGGAGTGTATGTTTACTTGCACTCACACTCACACAGGTTCACTCACTCAGTTGAGAAACACTAAAACAGACACAAATGGGCACAGCCACACATACACAGTTCCCCCGTGTACCTGAACCGGTCTAGTAGGTAAAGCATCACCGCCACCACATGCACCGATAGACCCACCAGCAGCCACAGCGTGCTTTGGAACGGCTGCATGAACGAGTCCAGTGTACTGCGAGGAATTTCCTGAAAACACACACCGCAGTTAGCTCATAGAAAACATCAACTTTACTGACCTGAGATTTGAATATGATGTACTTACATGGTCAGAAAAACCAACTTTTATTTTTTTGTAATGCTATATTAAATCACTAGAGCTGGTTGTCAATATAAAGTAGACCCTTTGAATTTGTTTGCATAGAAAATCCCTGTGAAACTGATGGCAATCTAATTTAAAAATGGCAGTCATCCATCACCTCATGAAACTGCCTGAAAAGAATGCAGATTTGCTGTGTTTGACATTTGTGCTTTGAGATAAAACTAAAACCTAGGGATACCTGGGTCAATGCAAGTACATTCAGCTTATTAGATATTGTGGCACCATCTGCATTATGGTTGTTTGTGATGTTATGTGGACCCCATTTGAATACATCCACCCTTTTTCTCAAGTTTATAAAACTATTTATGATGTATTTAGGACAATATATATAGAAAAAAAAACTAAAAACAGCCATCTGCCTACAACACCTGTCCAAAGAAGTGTTTTAATTATCTTGTTGCTCTTTTTTCACACTGTAGAAATCAAGGTACAAAATAACAGCTGGTGGCATTTAGAGATTCAGTTTCGGGAACAGATACACAAAAACAGTCTTAATAAAATGAGAACACATGCACCTCTAGAGACATGATAGAGACATATAAATGGGCACTTACCTTTTTAACAAGGATGGTAAGGCCCTGATATTTAAAGGGTTTCGAGAACTCGATGTACTGGGCTCGTTCGTTGTTTATAGTCAGTGGGGCCACAATCATGTCAGCCAGGCCCCCCAGGAGCTCTCCCATCATGCCATTCCACTCTTTCTTGTTACTGTTGTTTACCTGGAGTCCCAAAAGGAAGGTGTTAACACGAGAACAGGCTGTCAACCTGCTGTCGTCTAGACAACAGAATGGTTTCAGGCTTTCAGGATTTGGGTTTAGCCTTGTGGGGTTTTGAGTTCTTGTCATGATTCACATCCTCAGCACTGGATCTGGCTTGACTAAAAAGAGAGTTTGTTGTTGTCAAGAGCTTAAGTTCATACAACTAAAAACATGGAATGTTTTCTGAAGGTTTTGAGTTCGTTATTTTTGACAAAAATACACTTGGCAGCAGTACAGACTTCCTTTTAGCTCTCTTGTGCTTCTGTATTGTTCAACACATAGCCTAGCCATCTTAACTGTTGCCTGTGATTTCCTTGATTATGAACTGGCTGCCTGTTTCAATGTAGAGTTGGAGGTTGGGTATTTGATTGTCGGAGGCATCTCCCAAAATGTTTCACCCTCTTCATGTCAGTTTTGACCACTCGCCAACTTTCTGCATCACACAGCTGAACAGCCTTGACATTGCTGTTATACAAGAGCATTTGCTTTTTCAGGCTATATTTCTTGGAACTCCAGATGGTACATCGCCAGAGGTGTGACTTGTCTTAAAAATTTTTTTGGCTGTTTTGTAACAGACTGCTATTCCTTTTTCTTTTTTTAGAAGATCAGTAAAATAACATTTGGAAACTGACACTAAATAAGTAAGAACGAAGGAATTTTACTTGTTTGTCAATGAATTTCTTGGGATGTTTGTTCCGTGATTCCATAGCTCTGGTTTTTGATAGTAAAGTCAAGCAGGCATGCACTGAATGTTAGCTATTGCATGCAGGACGCATCTTTTGCAGAACTAAAACGATCATGATTCTTTGTGTAAAACTTACGCGCTCTTGAGTTCCAAATTTCCCATCAGCCACCAGGTGCACTTCGTAGGTGAAGTTCATGGTCATAGCCAACTTGATCAGGAGATCAATACAGAATCCATAACAACACTGGGGTACAATTGGGCGTCCTGTAACCAAACCAGCAAAGGTTGCAAGTTACAATCACTCTTGAGAAAACATGTTGGAGTTGTTTTGTTTTTAATCCGGAGGCGGCGCACGTAGACGGTACGGAATGCGTGACACGGTGCACTGCAGACAACCACACACACAATCATTGCCACACATAGCACACACACCAAGCATCTTCCGGCGACCTCTCATTCCGAATGGCACACTCAGCTACATGCATACATATATAGATACCTACTGCATATATATGTATGCATCTCCAGTGGGTGTTTGGCGGGTGCAGTAAAAGCACAGTGATAATATAAACGTCCCTGATGTGTTACCTGGGATGGTCTCATTGGGCCCAGTGCAGATAACCTTTTTAATTAAGACTCCATTTAATGTCATTTCCTCCTTGCATGTTCCATCTGGTTGAGTGGGTTTCACATACACAAATGGCTCCTGGTGAATCGTCACTATCTACAACAGATGGGATAGAAAGCTGTTCATCATAAAGACAAAGATAGATATGTTTGATCCCGAGGGACATAACGGCGGCAGAGCAAGAGAAGAGAAAAGCTTGGGGAACCCCAGCCGATCAGCAAAAAAACTACAACATACAAACCCCCAGATACACATGGACGTACAGACCAATGGATGAATGCAAAACAACTGACAAGGATACAGATGAGAGCTTCTTCGCAGGCCTATGACAGATTTAAAGAGATGAAAGTCATAACAAATATTTCATTGCTGCCTTTATGAGCAAAGATTAACTTTACCCCCCTAGGAGAACAAAATGTCAGGACACTGTCCAACATGAGTGCATGAGCTTAGGACCGTCCCTTATCTGTGTGGACATAAATGTCACATTGCACAAAGAACCCTACCTTTAATCGAGTGGACATCTGGAAGCCCTGTGGTTTCTCAGTCTCTCCCCCAGGCCAGATGATCTTCCGCTGATTGTTCATCACCACCTGCCAGGATGCCACATACAGTATTACAGGTGAGAGCTGGCAGAAGGTGCGCTGCTGGTGAGGCTCCAACACTGTGGCTAAGCATCACTAATGAGTCAGCTTTATGTAACAACAACTCAGCGGTTCTTTATTTACTTTGAGAACCTCTGACTCATGTATCATACCTGAGGCTTTCAGGAGCTTACAAACCAAACACCAGTGAGCACAAGTGCTGCGCCTGGCAGTGTCAACGATTTCTCTTGTTTCCTGGCTGGTCGATTAAAGTATCAAAAATTTCCAAATAACTGAACAGATTTTTTTTTCCATCAACCAAGTCTTGATGTTTGCTCATTCCTGGGGTGATTCCCTCATGATTTGACAGATCCATCTCATCCATTAATGAGGAATATTTCCTTATCCAAGATTAATTAAGGCCAGCAAATGGACCAAATGGTAAATGGACCAGTACTTGTATGGCGTTTTTCTAGTCTTAACGACCACTCAAAGCGCTTTACGCTGCTAGCCTCATTCACCCAATCACACCACATTCACACACTAATGGCAGGCTGTAACTAATGCAAAAGCCATCAGCTATATCTAACACATTCACATGACATTCATACACCACTGAACAACAGTGGGGTTCAGTGTCTTGCTCAAGGACACTTCGGCATGTGACTGGAATCAAACCCATAACCTTCTGATTGTGGGGCGACAACTCTACCACTGATCCACAGCTGCCAGTGAAGTCATCACTACAGGTTATAAAATACTGGAAACTCTTTGAGCAAACACTCTGTGGTAATATCACTTTTAACCAGTGGTGGACAAAGTACTCAACTCCAGTATTTGAGTCAAAGCACTGATACTCAAGGTCAAATCTTACTGAACTACAAGTAAAAGTCCCTCAGTCAAAATCTTACTCAAGTTAAAGTACTTACTTTAAAAATTACTTAAGTATTCAAATGTACATGCATTTGAAAATACTTAAGTATTTAAAAGTAAAAAGTACAGAGTACATTTTGTAATATTGCTGTATAGTCTTCTTATTGTTTTTACAGAACCCTGTAACTCTCTGAAACCACCCCATGATGAACTGACTTTGATGTAAAACTTCTCTGCTATAAAAAGTCTATAGAAACACCTGAAAATACATCAGCATAAAAATGCAATCAAAAAAAAATAAGTATAGCTGTTGTAATTTATTTTTTTTTGTTTAAACATCCCCACAAAAACAACAACAAAAAAAAAAATACAGAAGGCTTTTTTTTTCCTCCCGACATTCACGCTGAGGGAGTTGCAAGTTTACTGTTTAGTATATTACAGCAAAAAAACTACAACTCTGCTTTTAAGAACTCATCCTCCTGTCCACCCACTTGGCTACATGGCAAAATAACACATGCTTTAAAACCTGTAAACCACACAATATGTACCTTGCATTTTCCATGTCTGTGGAAAGTGATGCAAATCCCTAAAAGATGATGCACATTTAGTGTTGTAGACATATTTCTAAATTCATCCCAGGTGTGAGCGGTGACTGTGATTGGTTCCCTTCTGTGAGGAGCACAGCATGTGGCCAATTGCATTTTAGAAAAGAAAAACACAGACAGCTGATGACAAGCTGTGCTGAGCCTAAAAGGAAAAAGTAACGACAAGCTTTCTATAAATGTAGCAGAGTGGAAAGTACAATATTTCTCTTTGAAATGTAGTGGAGTGAAAGTCATAAGTTTCCAAAAATATAAATATTCAAGTAAAGTACAGATACTCAAAAAATGTACTTTAGTACAGTACTCAAGTAAATGTACTCTGTTACTGTCCACCACTGCTTTTAACGTTCGTGATAAAGGTGTGTCAAACAATCATAGTGAGTATTAACCAATCAAAAATTGAAGTCACATTTACCTGATGACTCTGGAAAATACGTTTTTTTAAAGATATTACAATCCAAAAATTTAGGCCTGTGAGGCTTAAAAAGAATATTAGATATCTGCATATCCACAGAGCCAACTTTTCTCAGTGTGCTTTCTTTAAATCCTTACATTTTGTTTCAAGAAACTCATCAAATATTCTACTTGTAAATGCAATGAGAAGCGCTACATAGAAAGAAGATGAACAGTTTCTAAGACACGTATTTTTCAGAGTGAGACTTAGACAACAAATCCTTAAATGCTGTCATTGTGGTAGTCATACCATACTGAAAAAATAATCAAGAGCTCCATGACAGTGCCAAAAATCTTTCTGAATAAATCATTAGGGATAGACTGGTCTCCTTTTTCGGATGGTAAATTACCTTCTACAGTTTAATGTAAATGGACATTTGAACTACAATTCTCCTGCTAAGCAGAAAAAATGTACAGCCAAAAAGATTGCCTGATTTAATTAAAGGTAAAGAATGATGCAGAACCAAGCACTGCATCTACAGTGCATCTTCATCATACAGGCTGCGTTCAGAGACAGGAAATAGGAGTCGATGAGGGCACCAAAGGCCTTTCAGATGAATGTGAAGTATTTCAAAGGTCTCATTTTCTCTTGCCTACTCTGCATTCAGTCCTTGTTAAACTTGTATGTACTCTTCATTTCATTATAGCTATGGTATATGAAATGTAAATATTTGAAATAGCTCTCAGATTCAGTGTGACAGAATGTGAGAGCAGCTTTGGCAGAGCTGATTGCACTAACTGGAGGTTGTGATGTTGCCCAAGATTAGTTCCACTCCACTAAACTGGAGCCGCAGTCCAGCATGAATAATAAAAAGATGCCTTTGCAGATGTGACACACACTGAGGAGCTGGTGTTGGAATAAGCCAAAACTGCCTGTGTGTGTGTGATCACCTGTGTCCCGTTGTAGATTCCAACTTGAATGAGTCGACTCTTCTGGTAGTTGAGGATACTGTAGTGAGCGTACTTCCTGTCACCGTCATCGTTGAACTCCACACGCCCTGTGAGGCCCTCTGGGTATTTAGATGACATCAGTACCCTGTGGCGTGGAAGTAAAATTAGTATTTGCTTGAGTAAGTAGTTAAAGAGCATGCATTCAAGTGTGGCTAACATGTATAATGCACTGGGAGTGGGCATTTTGTTGGATATTCGGAGAATAGCTTTAAATTCAGAGCACACAGGAACATGATTAACTCAAGCACAGTTTCTGTCGGATATAAGACAAAGATGATAGAACTGTGGATATTTGGTGTGTAATTTTCTGTTTGTGGCATCTAGTTAAAGCAGTGAGCATCCCTTTCTTCGTTTGATGCTGAGACGCAGCTTTAAGTGAGTCAGTTACAGCAGATTGGCTTCATGAAATCTAAAGCATCACTGTATCTAATTCTTCAGCGAATGTTATTCCTTGTCTACGGAAAAGAGGTGTCTTGAGAAGTCCCATGATTCTTTTTTTTTTATAAAGTTTGCCAAAGAAATTGTCTTGTCTGCATTTGATGTATGTACCTACCTGAAGTGGGCATAAGAACTTATTTTAGCAACGTGAAGTTGATGCAGATTTGCCTTAAACCAGCATTCTCCGGATTCTATTGCTGACCAAAATAAATCGTTTTGTGGAAACATATCATAAATGACCTTACTTCTCTTTATAAAGACTAGTTCAAAAGCAGTCATAGATTCTTTACTCCGGTTACTAGTTTTAGGTCTTCCCATAAGAGAGGCACATTTAATTTTTGCTCCAAAAACATAAAAAAGTCAGACTTTGGGCCTGTTTCAACTAATGACAATGTTGGCAATCGGTCTCCAAACAGAACAAACAACCTGAATTTTAAAGCAATGTACTGTTGCTAGGTTATGAAAGTTGATTTACAGCACTTTAGACCTTGAAATTGTATTGTGAAGTATGACATGGTTAGTTTCTCCTTGATATGGTTGCTGACAAAGTTAATATCAGAAGTCCCACCCTCTTTGATTTTGATTGGTTAGTGATGTTAAATTGACGTGTGTGTGTGTGTGTGTGTGTGTGTGTGTGTGTGTGTGTGTGTGTGTGTGTGTGTGTGTGTGTGTGTGTGTGTGTGTGTGTGGTCAACTGAATGTCTGAGCACTGAAAATGCTGAAGTCTATGCAAAACATCGTCAGGGGACACAGGCCCTTTAGGTTTTTATACAATGGTCCCCAACAATGAAGAACACTGTGCTGGCTTTGACCCCTTGATACAATCTATGAACAGAACAACCATCGACAGACATGTTTTAGAGATAGACAGCAATTGAATCTATTAACTGTAATGTTTGTAAAAAAAATAATACAAATGAATTAAAGCTGTAAAATCTGCTTACCGTTTAAAGAGGGGCCCCGTTTTCCAGATGTTGGTGTTGCCCACGCATCCTCTCGGGGGTTCTGTGATGTTCTCCTTCTCAAAGAGCTCCTGGATGGACTGAGCCACCACGGCCACGGCGTCATTGATATGTGCTGACTCATTCTTGCCGTTGATGAGCTGGAGGCCGATCAGACCTGAGACCAGGCCAACAGGGGAAAAAAAGAGAATCACTATCCCGGACCAGCTATGGCACCTCACAGGATCCTTTTGCAATGCACAAAGTGGGATAAAAACTTATAGGGCCTCCAGTTTAGACATCCTGGATAAAGGTCAGACATCAGCGGCATGATCCATCTTCTTTGCCTGGTAATCTCAGGGAAGATAACACAAAACAAAACAAAAAACTACAAATTTTGTGGTTTATGAGATGAGGCAACAGAACACATGGATCATCATCCTGATGCTGCCACTGATGACCTTTTCACAGCATGTATAAGGAGTCCCTTGAAGTTGGATCAATTCTTTCTGCCCTAATAACTACGGTTTGGGAGTTAGCACAGGCAAAGTAGTTTTTGTGTTAGGGACAAACGAAAATGCTATCAGCCCTAAATCTAAATCAAGCAACAATCCAACTTCAGCTAAGTTTTCTGATTGCAACCAGGTCCTTCAAGTCTTGCAGACTCTGAACAGTAGCTGCAGTGGAAAGTGAAGGTACTAGACAGGACAACAAATACTCTGCAGGGGGTTGGTCGTGTCAGGTGCCCAGGGAAAGACGCTTGACATTTGTGAGCACAAAGTGTTAAGATTCTGTGAGAGAATTGTGTAAAAAACCCAGAAATAGAGTCAAAAAACACTGTTGTCGCTTACCATTCTATCAGCTATCTGTCCCAAAACTCTCCCTTCATAATTCATTAGAAACCAGGGTATTAATACGGCAGAATAACACAATGAATTGACCTTTGGATAATCCAGGAATCACAGTAAAACTAAAAGTGTCCTATAGATACAGCGCATTTAAACCTTTAAACATGAATGCTTAAATATTTAAATGCGAAGCACAAAACAAGCAGTCATACAGTTAATCATGTAATGCATCCATCGTTTAACAGTTAATCCCACTAATCCCATCAGTGTTATGATCGGCCTGCGAGTAAAGCCGGGGGTTAACTTGTGTATTCCCACTGATCTCTGCCGGATGAAACGTACCGTCTGGCGCCTCGCTCAGGGCTTTACCCGACATCTCTCGCTCGCCCACCAGCCACACATAGCCTGAGCCCGTCATGTTGAGGAAACGGGCGGCCTTGTAAACTGCAGCAGCATCTTCCTCACTGGAAAATACAAGGCAAAGAGGTTTACTATTACATCAGAGTCTGTGTAGGAAAACTGGAGGCATTGTGGGAGTGAGCGGGTGTATGGGATTGATTGTAGTCCATTAGTGATGTTAAATGCCCTGATTAGGGATGTAAAATGTTTAATCTTTGCTTCCAATATGCTGAGCTTATTTCTGTTGATTGCCAGCACAGATGTGATTTTATTGGTCACATCGGGCAAGTCCGCCTATGCATCCAGACACTACAGTTCAGTTCTAACCTCCTGTGTCCAGAATTTGATTTCAGATTTATCACTTTAATAAAGTTTTAAGTCACCAAAGAAGAAAAATACCTGTTAATCCAACACTGTACCTGTATGTTACAAATTCATTCAATCAAAGCAGCTTATATGGAGGTGAATGTTCCATCAGGAAACAACCAAAAGAGCATCACAGCAAAAACTGTCTTCATTTAAATTACAGTAAATTACCAGGACAGGCTGAGTTTTGCAGGGTGTAGTACTGCAGTGCATGTTTTGACGGGCGTTGTGGGTTGCAGGAGAAGGTAGCCTGAAGGTTCTACAGCCAAAATGATCTTTAACCCAGATTATTCTGATAACGGCAACATGCTCTGCTGATGTATTACTTAAACCAGCAAAACCGTTTCCACCAACTTGTTTCCAAACCTGATTGAACTATGAAACGTCTCTCAGAAAGACACACATCAGACATTTCTGAACCAAATGATCAATTAAGAAAACAATCAACATGTTTAAACAGCTGAGAAAACCAGAGTAACCTTTTTTTAAAATCAATCAATCAATCAATCAATCAGTCAGTCAATCAATCAATCAATCAACAAAACAACACAGCTTCTTCCCAAAAACACATAAATGTTCTCAGCCTATCATACCACCTTTCTTCACCATTTCTGTACAACTAGCTGTAGCATGTGAAAGGGTGGCCTTGATCTTTAACACTGTCAGGAAGTTAAATGAGCGCGGCTGCACGAAGTGGCAACCTCCAGTCTGAAAATATGAGACAATGCGGAAGTGCTAAAGTCTGCTGTTCCTCAAGTGTCCGCTTCAGGCTGGCTCTGGAAGTACCACAAGTCATGTAAACACCAAGCCAAAAAAAGCCGTTTTCACAGTCAAAATAAGCACATTTACAGCCTGGTACAAAGAATGTCTCTCATCTGAATCGTTAATTTTGCTAACAGCACGCACTGTACGGGGGGTGAATTTTTTACTAACTCGGCAGATAACAATATTAAGATCATCAGTTCATCCAATCAGAGGCACAGCTCAGGTCACATGACTGTAGAGCGTCCTATGGTTGTTACTGTGGAGACCCACAGCCCGCCTCATTTCCAATATGGCTGCGCCGGCTGTTTTGCTTCAAAGGTCCGTTTGAGAAACAGACTGGTGACGTCACGGTGACTACGTCCGTTAATTATACAGTCTATGAGCTGCACCAACCAGAATGCGTCTACCTTCGTTATATTGTTAGCTGCAGCCCTCATCCAAACACCACTCTTACAATTATAAATAAAGATTTTTTTTGCCCAGTTGTAGAATATGAAACCTTTGATGACTTTATACATGGAGTGAAATGGAGAATCAGGTAAAGTTATCTCACCTGGCCGACAGGATGATGACTCTGGCCTCCAGCTCTTTGGCCTCCAGCAGCAGAGCAGTTAAGTTAGTCTCCTGGCTGAACTGGAGGACTTTCTCTGCCTGTGATCGGGGCATAAGAAAGGTCAAGCCAGCTACTTTTCCCTACCTCAGACACCATGCTGCCGTTTTACCTGCTGGGTTTGAGCTTGGCCGACTTTTTTTTTTTTTTTAAACGGGAGACAGAGATAAAAAGGAAAGCGATCCAGGGGAACCGGCTGAACTAAAAAAAAGCTTGAAGGGAAAAAAAAAAAACTTTTGCATTTTTTTTGCATGCAAACTGAGGGTTATCAAGGCTCCAAAGAAGGACGTGCATGTGTTAGGGGAAGAAGAAGGTCAATGCAACCAGTAACTAAAAACGGGTGAAGGGGGTGAGGGGGGCGTTTTCCCCCAACAAAAAACTGCTGAAAATCAGGGAGGTGCTACAGAACAGGAGGACGTAGCATCTGGGAAACGGATTCGTCCCACACTACCGGTTCTCCACAAAGGAATGAACTTGCAAACTCTTTTTGAGTGAGTGAGTGTATGTGTGTGTGAGTTTGTGTGTGTGTGTTCAGAGTACATGCATTCCTTTATTGAAGGAGAAAATGAAAATGATAAAAGCGGGGCGCTGTTCACAGGTTTTTTTTTTTTTCTGGAATGACCGAAAATTATAGATTTTTCATAACAAAAATCATTCTTCATTAAAATCATAGGGAAATGTCTCAAAGTAAAAATTAAAGAAAACACGTGCTACCAAGAGAGGGACATTTCTGGGTCGGCTGGTGACTGGTTTGGGCTGGTTTCTAGTTGCTACGATTGGAAAGTTGGTGGGCGGCGTGCATTGACCATGCAAATATACCTTAGGTCCTCGCTTGTTGTCATAGGACAGTTGGTCGAGGTTTTCATAGTTCCTTTTTTTATTCTGATGAGTAATGTGCACAGAGAAAATATGCAGACACAGAAAAATATTATAAACAGTTGAAAATGGAGGGCAGTAAAGCATTCCAACAAATCTCCACTTTTCTGCTTCAAATTGGGATCATTAACGGTGGGGCTTGCAAAAACATCAGAGATAATTGATCCAAAATGACACTGAAGTCTATTTCACTCGCTGAAATTATCAATATAATGAAGACCTGGGGTAGTGTTAAAGTTGTTTCACTAAATGAACTATCTGTGATGCAGTTCAGTTTTGTTACGCAAGAAAACAAAACTGAATCTTAACACTTTTTTAAAAAGAATATAATTTAGGATACATCTGAAAACCTTTCAGATAAAATCCAACCCAGTTTTTAAATTAAATTTCAGCTCACAGCTCAAACTAAGCTGTACAGTCCACCCAGCAGCCAAAAATGAAACCAGTTTGTGGCGGTTTGCTGCAGGCAGAGAGATGAAAAAGAAAAAAAAACCCTGATTGTTTAACCTTGAAAACAGATTAGTTTTCTCTTTGAGGGGCAGAAAGGACTTTGTTCAGTCAACATTCTGACTGCGGTCTGAGCATGTACAACTCAGTTCTGTCACCCGAGGGGTCACCATTTTGAACTCAAGTCAGGATTCATCTCCTGTACAGGGAACCGGGGAGCCATTTTACAGGAAAACACATCAGTTTTCTGCCTCACAGGGTTTCCTTCACAGCTGCCTCCATTCACTGCTCACACCTCAGTGCACTCAGGGTCCATTTCTCTCCCTCAGCCAGCTTGATGTTCTCGGCACATCTTCGCAGTATTCAAGCTGACAGCTGAATTCAAAGTTAATACCGGTGTGAAACTCCTCCATTCACAACTGAGAACATGTAAAACTTTTGGCACAGGCCAAGACTTTTTTTGTAACCTTTGTGCTTGTTATTCCATTTGAGTAAATTCATCTGAAAATATAATAAATAGTTTTATTCTTTTCCTCTTTGTGTCATAAAATATTGTGATTTTCTAAAAGATGAAACAATGTTTACCCCGTAAGAGAAAAATGTCATCCCTTCTTTGGTTGTGGCCCTTTTTTTTTTTTTTTTTAGCACATATATGTCTATTATACTACACTTTGTATTTAATGAGTAACACTGATAACTGTAGCACAAACCTAGAGATCTTTTGTATTCTCAAAGGGCAAAAACCTTCTTTGTCCGTAACATCCTGCAGCACTGTGGGTAAAATAACCCTGCTTTTTTTTTTTCCTTTCCTTTTTTACCTCAGAGATTTCCCCAGCACTCTATTTATGTATCCTCGGTGAAGCATTAATATTTCATGCAGCGTAGGTCTGCTCTGCACTTTGAGTGAGTCCCTGTGTCCAGGGCCTGTGTGCTGGTGATGACAGTGTTTCCCATGTGACTGTGTGACCTCGCTAATGACTTGCTATTCTGCTAAAAATAACCCCTTAATGTTCCAAGTTTATGCAGCACAGAGAGTAATTAGCAGAGATAACACCTCTGCCTTTTAATGAGAGTATAATGAGACAGAATTAAAAGCTGCCGTGTATAAACTATCACCTTAAATAGTCAAACTGTCTCTGCATTTACAGTTCAGGTGTGAAGCTTAGCACCATCAAAACGTACTGAAGTTAACCTGTTTAATCCCAGATAATTCCCTGCAAAATAAATCCATGCATTTTATTATTATTATCATTATTATCATTATTTTTCATACCCTGCTATTTTCAGTCTTAAAATAGCTTACCTAAAGTCAAACCAACACTTCAAGAGATTTCAGGAGTGAAAGACAAAAAAGGTTTGGCACATTTTGTTTCCAGGGGGGTTAAACGTTAAGCAGGAGTTTTACCTTTTATTTTTTTATTTAATTTTCCTTTAATGGTTTTTACTCGTGGCTGATACTGGAGCAGGATTAGCAAACAGAAGCACGTGTTCTGTTGAAGCGCTGTGTTAGACAGAGAGACTCTACAACCTCGTACGGTGACCAGTAAGAGTCAGATGATTGGCAAAAGCCACAAATCAAATACAAACTCCAAAAAACAACAGATGTTAAAAGACAAACTTTAGCATGTTTCTAATGGATGGTTATCCAGCATTAAAGCGAAGTGATACTCCTGCTGTGAAGTGGCTTTTGCATTCATACTGTTGCTTTTGCAAATCGTCTGCAAACCTGCAGGCCACCGTAGTTATGAACAGGAATAAGTGTTTTGTTAAATGAATGTTTCATTGCTCTTTGAGGACCTAAGGGTTAAACAGTGTGCATATTTACATCATTTGGACATTTACTGAGACACTGGAGTTCAAAGTTCACTAAGTTTAGCCTAGAGTTAATGATTTTATATCGCTAAAAACCAAAACATTACTTCCACATTCTGCATTTAGTTGTCTTAAAAAGGCAAGAGCCAGATCTTTAGGGCAGAGGGTTGATGGGTGCACATGTGAAATCCAGTCTTTATTCTGAAAAACTCGCCAACACAAGGAATAAAACAAAAGCATTTAAAAGATAAATCTCCTCACAGCTTGCAAAATTTGAATTGGCTCTCACTGAGTATATTTTTTACTAAAACTGCCACACCAAACAAATATTTTTTTCAAAAGTCGGTGAGTGTTTGTTGTCTTAATCGGGCTCCAGAGGAAAATCCTTTTTTAGAAAATCTTTGTCAACTTTTCATTCTGAAAACCATATAGATCTTTTTTTCCCCCTCTCAGCTGAGTCATTTCATGAAACAGTTGGGCTTTGTATAGTTTTTGACAAATATCATGCAAACAGGAGAACCTCGAGCCTTTAAAGCAAACAAGAGAACTATTTTTAGCTGTGGATTAATACACATTTACTGCTTTACTGAGCTTTCCGTGCAGCACAGAGATTAAGTCAAAATAAACTACTTTAGCTTTATCTAGCTCTGAGATTAACATAATATCTCAGTATTGTTGGTCTTGTTTTTTTCAGTTGACAATAAAAGAAAACTAACACCAACAGATAATGCATTCAGGTTTAGTGAGGGTTTAAGTGTATTTATTTGCGCACACGTTTAGAGAAATTCTCACTTAATTCCTACTCAGCGTCTCAAAACACTCAGTGCAGCCCTGCAGTCACATCTAAATGTATGCATAATAAAAGCCTCACAGCAGAGAGAGTCAGAGCAATTCTCAGCATTAGGGGGTTGCAGTGGGATGAACAGACTGGTCAGTAATGAGATCCGATCTTGGATGATGCAAACATTAAAGGAGCTTCCTGAAACCTCATCAAAAGGCTTTGAAAACACAAGTTTCTCTTCCTCAGAGCAGGATGTGAGCTGCATCTCGATGGTTTGACGGCATTCAAACCGCACAGATGTGGCTGCGCACTGCAATGTGACTAACTGATCCCGGTCATTTAATTTTAAGCAGCTTTTGCGTTAACTGCAGCTCCCGTCTGTAAATTACCTCGTGTGTGTGTCACGCTCAGTGTCTCATCTGCCTCTGATTTAATTAAATCTCAGAATCAAGAGTCATTTCACTCTGCAGCACAATTACAGCAAAGAGCCCCAGAGAGGGACAAGCAGCACAGAGGATACAAGGAAAAAAAAAAAAAAAACATCCCACGGTAATTTCATCGTGTCATAAAAGGATGTGATAGATGGCACTTGTTTTCCTTTTTCTTGTCTTAGTCTTGGCTCCTAAAGGGCACACATCATTGCAGTCTCGAGTCTGTTTTGGCTCAGAGACGATCAGCATTTCACTGACCCATATACGCAGCTCAGAGCTACGCTTAAAATGGATGCATCAGCGGTATCTGAAAAGACACCACAAAAATAAATAAATAAATAAAACAAAAAACAACCCTCTCTCATGGAACATAACCTAGCAGGGTTTAACAAACACAAGGCCTGTGTGCACAATAATGAGGCCGGCCATTCATCACCAACAGAGAGGAAAAAAAAAACCCTTCCTCAAGGTCTCAATAAATCCCTTCCGTCTGTGATGGTTTGCAGAGCCCCACGTTAAAGTCCACTATTTGGCTCCCATTGTGGATAGACACTGAATTTGGACTATGGTGAAAAGCAACGTGAAGATGAGCAAATAAACATACAAACTTTAGTCAGATTAGACCACATTAAACGCTGTTGATGCCTCTAGGAATGTTAGCCAATGTTTACACAATGGTGAGAAAGAGATGTGGCCACACAACAGAAAAGAAAACAGTTACATACATAGAAGACTACTGAGGTTTTAAAGCCCTTACAAACTCGCGCGCTCATGCTCACACACTCTGCAGGAGAGTCGGAGCGCCTCACCTTTGTTTCTCTCTCCTCCAACAGGGTCTCCAGCCTCTTCTGTGCAGCCCGCCCCTCGTGGTCGTCGCTCACGATCAGGATGATGTGGTTCCAGTTGAACTCTCGCATCAGGTCGAACCACACGTGTGCCTGATGGGAGTATGGAGGGACTGTCCTCAGGAAGGATAAGTGAATACTCTGAGGAGCAGGAAGCACAGAGTACAGGTTAACAGGTTGTCAAAACACTTTGAGTTTTCATGAATGACTCATCACTCACCAACATGTGCAAAGCAGTGGAAAAAACAACAACAACCAGAAGGGTTGATTCTGGACAGGTATGTGAACACCACCATCTCTTGGGTTTGTTGAACAAATGGGAAGTATTCTTCTCGTCTGCTTTGAGATGGCATTGCTCCTGGGCACAAAGCCAAGGCAGTACCAGGAACTTTGAACCCTGGAGTCATCACAGGGATGTGACAGCGGTTGATAAAATCATTTGGCTACATGTGAGGTCATGACTCTGGTGGATTAGTTATTTCACTGCATCGTGATTTCTCATGTCATCTACCTTTGGGATTGTCGATTGGTCATTTACCACTTTAATGAGAAGATAGAAAAAGATGACAACAAAAATCTTCTACATCAACTTCATCTTTTCAACAACAACACCTTATTAACATTCCAGCAGCTTATTGACACCCACAACACTGATAAGAAATACTTTCTCCAATATATGCAACCCAAAGAGTCAATAAAAACTGAAGTAAACATCACAAACACCTGCCTAGAATACCCACCACTATTGCACAGTATCAATAAATTAACACAATCAAAGAGAAAAACTCACATCCTCCAACACTGACCCACATCACATTCCAATATACAAATGGGAGAGACCTCAACATCCACACAAACGACAATTTTGGAACACAGTCTGCACAAATATTTTCCTCATGTCTAGCAACACTAAAATTCAGTTAATAAAAATTCTTCAGTTGTCAAATTGATGAAGATGTTTCCTTAATTTTCTTGTGTTTTGTCTTTTTGCATCTTTCTTAAGCTGCTGTGCTGTGAGCTCTCAGGGCCACCGTGAAAAAAAGTCTTAACTCGTCAGATCTTTTCAGTAACCTGAAAAGCTCGTCTCAGGAGAAGATGTGTTGACTAGAGTGACCATATTCTAAAACCCAAAAGGAGGACCCCCTATCTGTCCTCTTGGAAATACTGCAAAATATCCAAATATGAAAAAAAAAAAAAGTTTTATAAACCATACATTTATTTAAAACATTCCTTTTCTAATTGTTGTGAAAATTTTCCATAATGTAAACATAAATAATCCTCACAACACGCTTAAAAAAATAAAAAAATAAAAAAAATAAAAAGAGAGGTAGCCCATTGCTCAAAAATATATTTATTTCCCCTGTGCAAAAATATAAACAATGCCTTAAAATGTTCGTTTAAACAAAAAGGAAACCAGAGCTATTCTTCAGTGTTTTTATATTTTATCAAAAGAAAAAGGGATCATCCATTCTTGTTTTCTTTTTCTGTGGGGAGGGGCTAATTTAAAAATATAAATAATAGCTCAGAATTTTAGAAAAAAAAAAAAAAAGCGATAACATATTCCTTATTTTCCTTCAGTCTTTTTTTTTCTGTCAGAGTACAGTCAGAGCATGTTTTCCGTTTTGATCTGATCGGAGGAGTGACCTGAGTCTATGGCATAATGACTCATGCAGCGTGCATGCTCAACATCTTGACAGGTAGGTACATCGGAATAATGCCAGTGGCCCAGTGCAGTGCTTTATTATAAATATTAATGGCAAAAAAAAAGCAAAAAAGAGGACATGTCCGGGCAAAAGAAGATGTATTGTCACCATGGTGTTGAGCTGTAGCGGCAGCTAGCATTAGCCACAACAGAGCAATGAGTGCAGGAGTGCGGAAAGTTTAGCAGTGACAACCCAAAGCTAAAGGACTAACTTGTCAACTAAAAACTAGCTGATTATTAGATTAACAACTCCTTTCTGAAAAGGAATTCAAGGATTTGAGCAGCAGACTGCCTGCTCTGCTACACACGTTCACAGTCAAATCCACAGCATCAGCGGCAGGAGTTTTACTACAGACATACGGACTTCTTAGTCTGCTTAGTCTGACAGCTGTAACTGGATGAAAACTTGAACTTGAAAAAGACATTAATTCATGCACAGGTTTGAAATGTAAAATGAATGAATGACAACTAAAGAGTCAGATCTGACTTGTGATATCAGGTCTTGATGCAGCTTTGTATCCCACTAATGCCTATTGATTCATATTGTACACATACCAAGGATCACATCAAATGCTGATGTCACAATATACTGGACGGGGGGGAACTTATTATATCTTTATATAGAACTTGTTTATATATATTGTATGTGCTATATTCAAATTTACAATCTCCACTCAATTTAGCATCCGTAAGAATGCAAAGACACACAAAGCATTTTATGTAATTGCACATTAATTCAGGCAGCAAGGGGTTAATATTGTGTGTTAACAGGGATTTCATATAGAATAAACTGACAGCTGTAAATACATGCCTCTTTGTTCACTAAATCTAAGACTATCTCGCCCTCAGGTGTGCATAAAACATACACTTTAAAAAAATAAAACTGTGATCATTTCTATTACTGCACTCACTGCAATTTAATGTTTTTAAATTACTGCAATAAAAAGTGATTTTCTACCTATCATCTGTTTAGAAAGACGCACTTGTTTATTTTTTTTGTTTTTTTTTCACCCAAAGTGCAGAACAGCAGCCACTGCAGCTTCTGATACTTTCAGGCTCCTGTGAGGAACTTATGGATTTTTGTCAGTTTTGACGACTCTTGTGGAAAGGCAGTAACCTCTATGAGTGAGTGAGTGAGTGAGTGAGTGAGTGAGTGAGTGAGTAAGTAAGTCTTTATTCATATAGCACTTTCTCATCTTAAAGTCATAAAGTGCTTCACACAAGATAAAAAATAAGAGGACAGCAAGTTAAATCATCAAGACATTAAAGGTGCCACATAACAGATCACGACTGTCCAAACACCTGCCTGAACAGGTGGGTCTTTAACTGGCCTTTAAAAATGTGGACAGAGGCAGATTTTTGCAAGACCAAGGGCAGTGAGTTCCAGAGGTTTGGGGCCACAGACTGAAACGCCCTTAGTTTTTAACCTCGCCCGCGGCACAGCCAGGAGCCCCGGGTCGGAGGACCTCAGTGGCCGGCTGGAAACATAGGGGTTGAGAAGCTCAGTGATGTATGCAAGATTATCACCATGGAGGGCACCAAGGAGGCCACAGGGAGCCAGGAGAGGAGTGATACGACAGGACTTAAATGATCTGGCGAGTGGACAAGTTGTAAACGGTCCAGAGATGTTTTGTTGAGGCAGGTGAAAAGTGAGTTGCTGCAATTGCGCCGGGATGACATGAGTGTGAGAACAGCCATTTCCAGTTCTGAGGGTTTGAGAATGGACCTGAGTTTAGCTATGTTTCTGAGGTGGAAAAAGCAAGTGCTGGTCAGAGATTTAACATGTTTTTCAAAATGCATGGTCTGATCAAAAATGACCCCAAAGTTTCTTAAATCAGACCTGATGTTACACACTAATGACCCCATGTGGTTGGCAACCTTAGCGGCAACTGAACATGCAGCTGTAATGAGAACTCTGTCTTGTCTGCATTCAGTTGGAGAAAGTTGTTGGCCACACTCATGAAAAACATGACTGTCTTTTGACAGTCCAACATATCACTAATAGTGAATCTAGACTGTGGAAAACCGCCTCATCTGACGCTTTCTTGGGCTGCAGGTACAGATATAACGATAATAATAAATCTTTAGTCTTGTAGCCGATGACTTTTTCCAATCAGTTTTGAACACGTTACTGTAGCTTCAAATAACTTTACCTGGCTGTTGATGATTCTTGAACAGACTATTGTCATGTTAAACCAGAGAATATGTGAAGCTACGTTTAGAGGAAAAAAGATGGACTTAATCATATTCAATCCCAAAAATAATGCAGTCTTTATTCCTAAGACTGTGCAGTGGGCTGATGTATGAGTTTTGGTTCAGGCGTAAGAAAGTCTTGGTTTGAATTTTTTAGAAGACGCATCAGTCTCCGGGGTGTAGTTCATAAAGGTGTGGATCAGAGGGTCAATAAAGATCTGACTGAACTGTTTTTTACTCAGTTTGCTGTAAGCAAACATTTACTGTTAAGTTTAAAAATAAATCAGATTTTTTTATTTCCAGCCGGGTTTGGTAACCGCTTTAAGACACTACATCCAACTGACAGGAAACCTTTTGATCAGTTGCTATAAAGGCATTTTCTGCTGCTCTCGTAACTGAATGGAGGCACTGACAGGAGGCTATTATAAGAGCAGAATGATGCTCGTAGCTTGTGAATGACATTTTCTCTAATGATGGATGGCTGTAATGTTTGGTGCACTTTAACATGGGCGTCCTGAAACTGCTCAGGAAAAGAGAACATGCATAAATATAACAAGTTGATTTCAGGTGGAGGAAAAACTTTAGTCAGACAACTGATCAAGAGAACCCCTGTTAAAAATCTGAACAGATCCACTCAGCTGTCTGCATTCCTTCCTCTAATTTACATGAGCTCGAATGGTTTGAGGATGAATAGATTTTAAATTGAGTTATCAAAGATCCCGTCATTTTATTTATTCGACTCTTTAAAGTTTAATTTTAGTGACTTGTGCTTCATAAAAACATGAACTAAGGTTGGGGGCATTATTAATGATGCTCTTTTAGTTTTCAGCTGGAAACCCATTTAATCACAGCTGCTCTAATGGACAGTGATGGGACGTTTAATCTAAGAAGCTTTTGAAGCCACCCCTGGGGAGATCCTTACTGCCTCTGTCTGTATTTGCTCTCTTTCTCTCTTTCTGCATCTCTCCTTACATCTCCAACCGTCATTTATCACTCACCTTGTCGGAGTAGATAGACATGCGGGTGGTAAGTCCCACCACAGGGATGCGGTAGAAGCCTGCAGTGTAGGAGACAGGCGTTGGAGTGAGGTGGTCATTGGACTGGGGAGGGTGACTCACCAGGATGGCGTAGACCTGCAGAGACACAGAGGAAGATGGTTTGTCATTCTGACATTAGAAAATAGATGAAATGGTAAAAGCAGTGAATGTACTGATGTTATCCAGTTATTATTGCGGCTCTTTATTTCCTTTACCTTTACCTTTCTGTATCCTTTCTCTCTGTGTTTCTCTTACAATTCTGCAAACTGTCATCACCACTTTCAGGAGGTCAAATTATGAGATCATCTCGAGCTGCTACATAACCAGATATAGAAAAATACTAAAAATGTCTCTCCATCTATTAATTATTCATAGAAATACACATTAGAATTATAGCATCCAGTATACATGAATTGGGCTGGATGAGGGCACAGTCGTCAGCGCTGTTGCATCCCAACAAGAGGGTTGCTGGCCTTTCTGAGTTTGTTTTGGTTCTCTTGTGGTACTCTGACTCCCTCACAGTCCAAAAACATGCTCATCAAGTCCACTGGTCACTCTAAATCGCCCACAGGTGTGTGAATGGTTGTCTGTCTCTATTTGTTAGCCTTGTGATCGTCTGGCGACCTGTTCAGTGTGTACCTCGCCTTGTACCCACTGACAGCTGGATTACTCTCCAGCCTCCCTGCAACCCTGAACGGGAGAAGCCGCAAAGATAATGAATGAATGGATGGATAAACATGAATCCTTGTGATGCTACATTGCAGCAAGCAATAGTTTACAACCAAAAGACTAAAAGTATATATTTAAGTGTTGTTGACATGTTTTTGCTGTAGGCTGGAAGAACAACACCAACTGGAGTCGACAAGCGGTTAACATAGAAGAACATCTTTTTCTGCAAACATTTACAAGGCATGACTGTATGGTATTTACATCATGAAAGTTTAATTTCAGCCTGCTTAAGATAAATAAACATAAGGCATAGAAAACATCCTGAAAGTAGGGATGAGTTGTCCTGCTAGAGGGCCCCTGGAAAAAAAGAGAGAAGCAAACCCCAAATGGGCCACTTACATTCAACAACTTAGGTGAATACAATAATAATAATAATAATAATAATAATAATAATAATAATAATAATAATAATAATAATAATAATAATAATAATAATAATGTGAAATCAGTGTATCCATCAAGTATAAAAGAATATAAACACTGTGTGAAATAAGGGGGGTCTAAAACCCCTTAATTGACACAAGAGACCCCTGAAAGCCTCAGGTGCAAAATTTTTGAGGGGTCTCTTGAAAAGTGTTTACAACATCATTTTTATATGGATGATATATTTTGCCTAATGTCGGTTGGCTGGGTTCATATGTGCACTTATACGTGTCTGTGTGTAAGTGCACCCGCACGAAAGGGAAGCACGAGTGTCATTTTTGGTTGCAGAGCGGAGTTGTTTCATGGTCCAGTCATTATGTGCAGCATTGTTGATGATGATGCTGTACTGGGTGATGTGTGTGTAAAGTGTGTATATGCATCACTTGTGGTCTTGTGTACTGCATGCTGCGTAAGGCTCCTGCCTGATACTGGAGCACTAGACCCCCTGAGTGTGGCCGTGTATTTCGCACATTGAATATGAACCATGTGGTTCATATGTGGACCTGGTCAGTGGACTTGTAGTTTTAAAACACTTCTCGGGTCTTTCTGACAACTCAAAGCACATCGCGATGACAGACTGCTGTCATGATGGACCATTAGTATTAGCAAATCATGTCCATTTAAAGTCACATACAGCAGGGGTAATTTGGGGATTCTTGCTCAAGGAGCAAGAGCTGGGATTGAACCATTGACCCCCTGATTGAGAGACAATAAATTCTTCCACTAATCCCCAATGACCAAGATGCAAGGCACTACTGGTGCTGTCCGTTGACTCATTTTATATTTTATCGCCTCTACAGCTTGACACATTTTTTTCTAAATGTTGTGGTTTCTGATCTGGGTGCCCTAACAACATTAAAAAAAGGTTTATTTATTTTTTCTTGGATGGAACATTAAAAGGTAAAAAAATAAATCATCATCTTCATGTCTCTTGCATTTAAAAAGTGAAAGTTAAGGGTTAAAAGGACAGGGAGTTAAAGGATTAAAGATGGAGAGCTTCGTCTTTCCCCAGGTCAGATACTTAAAAAAGCTTACTCTGCACTGTTTAGGTTTCACCGCCGACTCCCCCAGCTTACAGACGTAACCTGGACTTTAGCTCTCAGTGCAGGAGTCATTTCAATCATTTAAAATTGATAAAATGGTTGCAAAGTGGCTGCCAGGCTGAATCTGGGGCATTTAAGGCTACTGAGAATCTGCTCGCTCTGCTCGGGCCTCACTCCAGCCTTGGTTGAAGCTTTTTCTATCTCAAGATAAATAACACTTGTGTATGCTTTTCATGCAACACAGTCATCTTTTATTGGCTGTGACTGCTGCTCCGAAAAGTTGTATAACAGGATAAAAATAACATTTTTGCACTGTGAACATTTACATAAATTGCAGTTAAGGACAAACTCATCTACGACGAAGAAAACAAAGAGCAGAAAAAATCTTTCCCTTTGTTCAGAACGTCCTCACCGTGTGGGCTGACAGAAAAATATTAATTTGTGGCTGCTATCCCGGCATTAAGCTGGCCAACTTCTCCAGTAGAGAAAGAATATCTGAGCTCAGCCTTGGGAAATGCCTCAGAGATGTGATGGAGGAGGAATAGAGCTGGCAGAGCTGTTTGAGCATGGATTATTGGATGTGAGCAGTCCGTATGGTTGGGTCAGAAATGGGGTCTGTCTTCCCAGGACTGCTCCAGGCATCTACTCGTCCATCTGCCACACACTTTACTTTTCAGTACCCATCATTCCATACAAGCTAGTCTCATCTGATACCATACAGCTTTACTCGAGCATAGGTGTGAGTCTGCTCTACTTACAAGAGATGCTTGAGAGCGGCTATTGTTGGTTTTATCTGCACAGTCTGACGGTAGATTGCACGAGTGAACATATAACAGGAGGCAAGGTGCATCTTAGCCTCTATCAGTTGCGCCAGTAGAGGACAAGGAGATGAAAGCAGCTTAGAAACTGTGGGTGTTGTTTGTGTGTGTGTGTGTGTGTGTTCTCATGAAGCTTAATTATGTGTGTGGGAGAAAGAGGAGTGAGAGCGAGAGGTCCTCACGCCCCAACATGTTGTGACATATTGTTTTTAAAAGCTATGTTGAGCATCACATGAGTGGATGGTCCCTGCATTTCAATGTGCTCCAGTGTTTTAACAACTCTCCGAGGCACATACGGTCTTCATGCATTAGTCATGGAATATGTTTTGTTTGGTAGAAGTGCAGAACATATAGAATGAATCTTTCAGCTTGTTAAACAGCTGGTAAACCTGCATCCAAGCGCTTTTGAAAACAGGACACTCATACTTCTGAAAACAGTAGTTATCCTCGCATCATGTCACACTGCAGACTGCAGCCCAGTGACTGATCCACCCCTGCAGGACATCATACAGAAACTCAAACTGTGTGAGGCTTTCACAGCCCCTTCTCTGCCAAAATGCAGCACACACACACCCAGTAGACGCCAAGTTGTTAATTGCAAATGACATATCGCACATTTTCACTCCTCACTGGTTCCTGTGCAGCTCAGTAGATCTGCAGCTGTGTGTCCTGAAATGCAGCCCACAGATGCCCTCTCATCCGAGACGTGCCTCAAACCAAAGCCTATTTTTGTATTTCTGTAAAGCAGACGAGTCTGTGGGGAGTCCTTTTTGTTAGAAATAAACCTTAAATGCATTTTGGGTTATGTGTACAATGGGAATGAAATAGTAGATCTGTAGTGTTGAGTGGGCTGATTTCTTTCAGTGTTTTAACAGTCTTGGTGATATTTCTGCTGAATGGAGGGATATGCTGATTTTTCTGGAGTGAGGGTTCAGCACTTTGGATGTTTTAGTCATGGAAACCAAGCTTATGATGTTATTGGTCCTTGAGTGTGAAAACACACCAATTCGAGATGTTTCAGAAAAGCTCTAACTTTCTAATGCAAAACACACATGTGCTTTAAAATACGTCATACAGCAAATCAGTTTTTCAGTGAGCTAGATGCATGCATGCATGGGTCGTATGGAGGCTAATTTACAAGGTACGATGAAGAGATAGATAAGACAGCTGTTCGCAGAGGTGTAAGCGAACTAACCTGACTGGAGATAAGGTCTTCACACACGGACAGAGCCATCTGGATGGCGTTGGGTTTATGTGTTACTGAGATGGCGGTCAGCTTAAATTTGTCCCTGCCGTAGACTTGGTTGGCTTGGGTCACCGCATCTTTAAAGACCTGTTCGTATCTCTTTTGGCTCAGGACGGCCCCGATGTTGACGATTTTCGGCTCGCAGCCGGCCCGCGCGCAGGAGCACAAGAAGAGCACCGCAAACAGAAACAGACGCATCGTGTGGACCACCCAACAGCACAGTGCAACCCGGTCGCTTTTCTCTCCGGTGGCGGGTCGGCTCGAGCTGCTTCTGGACAGCGGCACGGCTCAGCCCGATGAATGTGCGACTGCAGACACGATCCAGGTGGGCGGTGTGAGCGGGGGGAGGCAAGCCAAAAAAGGGAAGAAGACCAAGAAAATGGGAAGATTTATGTGCAATGCGGAGGAATGTGCATGATCATATTGGTGGCAGTCATCTAGGGTCCTCCAAACTGCATTGTCAACCCTTTTTTGTGCTCTCCCTTGCAGAATAGCTTCAGCCTTCCTTCGTCTCTGAAGAACGAGTCAAACCATATTCCAAGCTTTCACGCACCGTCTTCTCCGGGATATGTATTGCTCCCCGCAGCCGCTGGTCCGTGCGCTCTGTGCTGACTGATCGCACCGATGCGTCGCTGGCTGGACGCTCCAAGCTGAGCGGCTGCTGTCCTTGGTGCTGACAGCTGTGCATGCGCGCAGTGGTGGTGGTGGTGGTAGTGCGCGCTCCCGTCGTATCTTCTCCCCACTCTGGGCTTTTTTGCGCGTTAGCGTGCTGCTGCTGGTGATGATGATGAAGATGATGATGCTGGAGCAGAAGCTTATCATATGAGAAAAGGCTGTGTAGAATTGGCCAATCACCGTGTCAGGGATAGTGGGACATAAAAGACAAAATGCACATTTTCAGGTTGCAAGCCTGCAGGGATAGAGTGATCTGCAAAATTAATTCAAATTACGACGCGGGTTTTGTTAATGCGTGGGATTAGCAATAAGAACCGCACGGCTGGGATGAGAGATATCCCCTCAAACAGCCTGATTGCACCAGAGCAGATGGAGGGAGGGAGGGAGGGGTGTTGGCGGGTTTCAGGGTTCAGAGCTGGGACATGGACACGCGCTCTGATGTGACTTATTTTCCTCCAAACGGGGAGGAGGGTCTGGAGGGTCGTTTAGCTTCTTGGACAGCTCATTAATCACGCAGTATGTCACAGCCACACACCTCTCCGGCCGTCACTCTTCGGCACGAGTGGAGCTGTACGTATGTACGCGCGTGTGTGCAGACATGCAGAGTGTTGTATAATCTCTGACCCCCTCGCCTTAGAGTGGTAAGTGAATGTTTGGAGCATCCCTGCAACTAGATACAGGAGCAAAATAACACTCCTGGTTGCCTTGGAAACAGGATCTTTTTTCTCAGTACGAGCATACGCACGCGCGCTCGCGCACAAAAGGATCTTTTCAGTGAGGAAACATTCTCTAGCAAGCTGACAGTGAGTTTATTCATCACAGCAGGATAAATATCATTTTAACAAAACAGACATGCTCATAAGAAAGAGATAAAAAGACATTTAGTCGGAGAGACGCGCTTTGTGAAGCAGTTTAACAGCCGTTTGTCATCTTATTTTCATTATCAATGAGCAAGTTTGCCAATACCTGGCCCCCAGGGTGTTTGTTTGTCTTGTGTTTGTTCCTAGTATGAATGTCAACATCACTGCCATTGGAATAAGGTGTTTTGAAAATGAGGCCAAGATAAAAATCACCCAACAGTGTTTGAATTATGAATCACAAACACTGTGCAGTCTCTGTGTGTTGCAGTGAGCTGATAAATTAGTCACAAGGCTGAAGAAATCAGCGTTCATCAGCTGCTGCCTGTGTGCTCCAAAAATGAGCTTGTCTCAAATGTGATGTGGTGGGTTGTTCTCATTGTCAACGCGTAGAGTGGAGAGAGAAATTTATACGCGCTGATAAAAAAGGATCAAAACTGCTTGATGGGTATTTTAGAGTGCTGAGCATTCACAACAAAGACATGGGTAGAAAAATGACATTTTATAATAATACCTGTTGGAAAAGTAGCAAACACATATCTGTATTTGTGAAGAAAAAGGTTGATGATATAGGCCAAATTACAAAATTTGACCAAACATAACAGGAATATGCCTGTAAAAAAAGTGCAGCTAGGTTTAATCCATGGCAACAAGTGGCCTCTTGCTATGTTGTTTTATACTCAACCACATTCTTAACAAACAAAAAAAAAGGTATATTAATTTCCTGGATGGAACAATATTAGAAAAAGTAGATGAGTTTAAATATTTGAGCCTTTGGCTGGATATCCAGTTATCTTTAAAACCTCATTTCAACTTAATCTCAAAGAGAATGGTCGTCTTAAGTCATGTTATCATTAAATGGTTTTCCCTGCAAGTCTGGAGAAGAATCTTGACAATTGGTGCTGCCAATTCTTGATAATGCCAATGTTACTTATAGCAAAAACCCAGAAACAAATCCTTGTCCTTTCAATATTTTATATAATGGTCTCTGTAGATTTGTTCTGAGGTGTCCATACGGGACTCACCTTGCCTAATGTATGAGTCCTTGGATTGGTTGGCTCCCAAGGCCAGAAGGAAGTTCCATTGGTTGCTATTTGCTTTTCGATGTATCTATTCCTCTGTGTTTGAACAATTCCGAACTCCTTTCAGTTCACAGTACAGCCTAAGGCATGATCAGTTATTTTTCTTTGCTCCAAGAATCAGGAAAGGAATTGGTTGCTTTGCATTTAGATTTAAAGCTCCATCAGATTGGAATAATCTACCTCGCTCGCTTAGATTTATCACCTCTTTTCATATCTTTAAATTATCTTTACCTGTTCTTTGTCAAACATCCTGCTCTTGATTTTCTTTATCTGTTGGACTCTGTCCGTCTGAACACTCTCCTCTTGCTCGTGCTCATGTACCTTATATCTAGATGTATTTTCTGTGCTTTAACTAGTGCCTTGTCATATGGGTTTGCCTTTGCCTGTGCCTGTGTCTGTGTGTGAGTGTGGGTGTGAATGACCGGATTACAGGATGCCGATCACCTGGAAGGAGCATCTGGGTTTTGGAAATAAAGGTCCCTCTCTGTCATCAGAGGACCAGCTGCAGTGAGGCAGTAAACAACATGAACCTTGTGTATTTCATATAGAGAATATAACCTGCCTTGTGTTTCTTATTTCTGTTAGTGTATTATTTCCAGGGATTAAGCCTTGTTGGTGAGTTTCTGACTTTAGTTCTGTTGTTTTGTTAAAAGAATTGTTTGGTTGTATATTCTTATTGTCTTTAGTATGGTAAGGATTTTTTTTTACTGACCTGAGTTCCCTTACTAAAATGCCTAATTTATCACTCCCTCCTGTCATCCCTTTATTCATCCACCTTGACTTGGTTTTAATTAGTTTTTGTTTGCCCTGAATACTTCTACACATTGTCAAGATGTGAAAACAAACATCAGTCAGAACTGAGCTGGAGTTCATCATGTGTAGGAAAACGCTACATGGGCTAAAACTAGAGAGTTTGAAGACAGACTGCTTTTATGAAGAACATTTTTGGCATTGTGCTGTTGGTTTTCTGGACCCATGAGTTCCATTTATTAGTCAAGAGGGCAGCTCCCTTAAGATTACATTAGATTGGATTGGAAAAGGACTGTCTCATTAGCTGGATAATTTGCTAACTGAGCAACATGTGTTGCTCTGAACATGAATGAATATTTCTTGCAGTAAATGTCTGAACGTGAAGACAGTTTGTGGAATCTATCAAATTTATGAATAAGTCACTAACATCTCTGGATTGTGAGCAGCAGTCAAACAATATGCACCAGTTGACAAATGGACCATCTTTACCATCGTGTCCGACTCTCATTGCAGGAGCTGTCATAGAGAATCGATGTATGAAAGCATCAGAATGGACCAATGAGCCAGCCATAAACTTTATTTAAAACTGCTGTTAAACAGGCTGTTAAAGGCTCTAAACCACACATACACAGAAAGGCATTTTGATATTTGATGGAAAACATCATCACAAGGCACCAAAAACTCAAACACAGCAGAAAGGTTAAGGTCATGGAGGCTGTTAACTGATATGTTTGCTTTAGTTGTTACTATGCTCAGTCTAAAAATTAAATAAATAAAAAGAAAGAACGCAAAGGAAGAAAGCAACCCTAAGGGCAACACAGCAATAGTTTCAAAGGAAAAAATGACATTTCTAATATCCGTTACATAACAGCACTAATGCAACATGTCTGGAACAGAAAATTTGAATACATTTTGGAGAACCTGAGGCTAGTTGGTTCCAGGATTTTAATACACAATGCCACATAAAAACACAGAGTCTACAAAAAAGCAAGCTAAGTTTACCAGAGGAGACATTCCCCTTTCACTATCAAACCAGTGAGAGTAAGTAAAATGAAAGGTGTGAAAGGGAGCACGCTGAGGTTTCCCTCACATCCTGGTTATGACCGCCACAACCAGTTAGTGAACTCACAGGATGGTCCTGATGGTGTGATGGCCTTTTATTAAATGAGGTTATGAATTCCTTTTCTGCTGTCTCTGAAAAAACACACACACACACACACACACACACACACACACACACACACACACACACACACACACACACACACACACACACGCACACACCAATTAAGTTATACCAATCTGCTCTGCATCCTTTATATAAGCAGAAACACAACACAAGAGGGCTGCCCGTCCCTAACACAAAGATCAACACGGGCTTTCAAACCTCACTTAACACGTACACAAAGACGTGAGACACACTCACAGAGACACACTGTGTTCACACTCTGTGAAGTCCACCCACATAGAAGTAATCCAGAGTCATACATGCCACCCACACAGTCCTCTACAAGAGGGCCGTTTCCATGTGAGCATGTGTTGTATATGCTTGGAAAATCTGTCTTTAGACAAGTCAAGGTCAGTTAATTGAAAAAAAAAAAAAAATCAGGTTAATACAAAGAGGTAGTTTGTGCACACAAAAAAAACTTGTGTGCAAAACTACAAGGACTGTGTTCTTATCAAATGATTTGATAATTTTTTTATTAAGGATGCCCAATAAGGAAATCATCCACCAGAATTTCACAAAGCATTTGACCTGATAGCTCAGTGATTTGTAAGAGCAAATGAGGCTTGTTATAACAGGTGCATGATGGGTTATTCTCCCTAGAACCAATTATGTCCGTGTAAGTAGCTGTGTCTCCTTCTGGCTTCATAACGAAATTTTAGGACAATGCTGTCAAAAATTTTATCACGTTAATGTCTTCTCTTATATTTCCTATTTATAATGTTTCTTTTTATGATGGGGTTGAATATTTTGCACCTTTTTTCTCGGTGTAAACTACAGATGATGGGTTTTATTTATTTATTTGTTTATTTATTTATTTATTTATTTATTTTTGACGATGCTACAAGATGCATGTAAGTAATTTTTTTTTTTTTTAAACAAATTCAGTGCAGGTGGAAGGAAATTTCTGTCAATCATGTTAGAATATCGTATACCTATTTGATTTTTAGCAAATTAAATATAGCACATTGAATTTGCTTCAAGTTTAATGACATTTCTATCATAGATTGCGCAGATAGTTTTGTCTAACTCTACATTTTTATGATGTCAAGCATTAAAAAAAAGGCCTTTGAGTTGATGTACACCCTGTGTATGAAACAGGAGTAATGGAGGAAAGAACAGGCCGAGCTTGTCACACTTGAACTCCTACATGCTTTAGCGCTTAGCATGACAGCAGCGTAATGGTCTGCAAACCCTGGCTCCTCATGTTCGTCTTTGTGTTGTTAAAGCGTTTTCCATTTGCTCTGAATATTGCACCATAATGAAACGCGAGGGTCATCTGAAGGGAAGGGGGCAGTTCATATGTTGCTGATGTCTCTCTTTGGTCTGCTTCTGCCATGGAGCTCTCATTATGTGATTAAAGGATGGAGCAAAACAGATCATGCTCTCATGCTGTGACAGCAGGGCTGATAAAGTCTTGCAAATGGATTGCCTCAATGAGTCCTCTGCAGATGTACGCCTGTCTCTCTGATGTGTTTCTCATGTAGTGTGAAGTTCTTGTGTAAAATATTAATGTTTCAGCCCTCTTGAGTCTTGCTGGTTTGCCAGTCCTGATGCACAGCTGAAGTATTCATGCTTTGGAGAACACAAAGTCTTTCTTTGGGATTTTTAGATTCAAGCTTTGCTCCAAATGTGCTGCAAAGGCTTGAGGGGACCTGATCAATATGGCTCAATCCCTGGTTGCACAGGAGGGAGGGCTGTCAGCTACAGATTTACGTTTCAGTGATTGAGACAGTCCAAAGAGTCCAAAGAGATTAGAAAATCAATCTGAAGACAACAACATTTGCTGTTACAGATGATCCTGTTCTGTTTTAACTGATTTAATATTTCATGTATGTAACACAATAGTTCATGCGTGTGCAGTCAGTCACGCATCACATGCCTGAGACTTGTCTTTTGAGATCTTACAAGTGATGTTTCAATTTGTTAAAAATAGATTTGTGCACTTTCTCTGTCATTCTAAAACCGATAGACAATCATGATAGAAAAATGTATACATGGTGGTAATCTGTCAGCCAGGGGAGAGATATAACAATACTCTTTCACATTATAATCCAAATATGGTCACATGATGTTCCACATATCAAAATGGCTAAATTGCTAACTTAAACAGTACAATCAGGAGTTTATCTGTTAGTAAGTAATGACTCTGAGATCGTGCCAACATCAGCTTATCCTGGTACAATCTGATGTTTGTCAAATAAGCATAAACCTTTTATTTATTTTTGCTTTTTCATGTCAGGGGTGCAAACAGCAACCCAATCACATTTTCATCTTTATCGTTTTGATGTGTCTGAGGTCAGCTGAGAAAACAAATCTGTTCCACCTTCACAAGTGTGAAGTCACTCCTCCAAGAAATGTTTCTGGTACTTCAACTTCGAGACTAATTTTTGAATCTTCATTGAGTGGTTTCTAACAATGTCTTTTACCTGCTTTGTGCTGGGCAAGCAGTGTAAAATGAAATGGATCAGAGTTTTTGAAGAGAAGCAGCTGTCAGTATCTCTTGTTAACCTTGTTAAAACATCCAAAATCAAAAGAACAAAAAGACTTCAAGGCTCTGCAGGCTCTGAGGAGAGGATGTACAAAAAATATCTATCAGTTCAGCGTAAAATCAAATTCCCTCCTTAGAGGAAACTTGATATTTTTTGTCATGAAAATTTGTCTTTGAATTTTCTGATTTGATAATCATTAAAAGTCTTTGGGAATGAGGGTTCGGCAGTTCTCATTGGATGACATATTCTGTAAAACTGTTAGAAGTACATGTATGTATGTGAAAAAAAAATCAGATGGTACAATTTACTCAAAACAGAATGTGAGAGAGAGAGAGAGAGAGAGAGAGAGAGAGAGAGAGAGAGAGAGAGAGAGAGAGAGAGAGAGAGAGAGAGAGAGCTTCAGCTCCATGCTTCATCACAGCCTCTCTCTCTCGTCCTTTTGAAAGAATAAGGTGAATATAAAGGATTAATTTGTAGGGCCAAGTCCTTCAGTATTCTGTGAAAGGAGATCAAGCCGGATCTTTGTTACTAAGAATACTCGGCAGTAACGTCAGAGAGCATCTGAGCTGTTGAGATGAGAAGTAGGTCAATATGAAGCGAAGAAATGACATGACAAGTTTTGATCCGGAGTCAAACATCCATTGATACACAGCTCCAAGTCTGCTGTAAACAGCAGAGAAGACTGAAGTCAGAGGGTGGGTGACTCATGATGGACTGAACTCTTTCAGGTTTAGAAATAAATCAAGGATTTACTATTGAAGTTTAACATTTATTGTATTTTAAAGTAATGTGCACATAAAATTTAATCTCCAGACTTTTTCAGTACTGACTGGACTGCAGCAGGAAAACCAGCAAGGTTTCAGTTAGTCCATATAATTAGTTTGGTGAATTTGGCTTAGTTGACGCACAGGAAACGGGGAAAAAATGATTACACTGACAGTTATTTGTATGTATTGAAGTTATATTTAAAGGTCATGTGACTGAGGACTCATCTTAATTTCACTGGATTTTTTATTTCTCTTTGTTTGTGTGTTTAATGTTTTTTCATCATCATTATTTTCATCTGTACATTGTGTGTTGTTTGAGCCCAGCCTCCATCAGGTGGATGGTTCATTTTTACAAAATTTGCAGGAGTCAGACTGTTACAATCAGTCAAATGATCTTGAAGGTTAGCTGCTGCTGAGAAGTATTGACAGCGTTATAACAGGAGCAACATGTAGAGGAAGCAGCTCAGCAGGAGGAGGACAGTGATGGAGACGCAGAGGGAGTCCAGTCTCATCAGTCTCACTCTTCTGACAAGGCAGGAGGAGCAGACATGACATACACAAAGGAATCCTTGTGTGTGTGTGTGTGTGTGTGTGTGTGGGGGGGGGGGGGGGGGGTTCCAGCTGCCCCTGTTGAGCAAAGAAGCATAACAGTTCTGCATGACCTGCATGGGCTTAGTTTTTTTTCAAAGACTTGACACACAGATGGAAAAAGAAACCTGCAAATCACAGGATCCAACTTTTGGGGAAGAAACTTCCAGAACGTGTTCAAAACATTTGAAGAGAATATACTATTTCTAAACAAAGACCCATACATGTGTGCTACATATGCTAAATGAAAAAAAAATGCAGCAAATAATTTACATCTATTTATTATTTTTTCCCCTCATTTCTTTGATCTCCCATAAAACCCCACTAATTTTGGAGCAGGATAGGAACAAAACCCTGCACAGACCTCAAAGGTCATAATTATTTATCTGTGTGCATCAATGGTTCTCTTGCAATAAAAATACATAATAAGCAGTATTCAAACAATTGAAATCACATTTATTGATTAAAAAAAGAAAAAAAGAAAAAAAAAGTGTTTTAATGATGGCAGTTAATGGTATGTCACTTACTGCCATATCCTCAAAGATTTACTATTTTTGCCCACAAGATTATATATTATGGAAATAATTAAAATATTATTACCTCAAGAGGCTTTGAACCAGAAAAATTTGGAAAAACTGATTAAGTAAAAATTCTCAGTTCAAAACCAAAAGAAGAATAATTTTAGATCCTTTTTTTTGGGATAAAACACGTTTTCAGATAGTCAGATCAGGCAGACAAAACTGGTTCATATTTCTTTAATAACTGGCGCCTGACAGACAGAGCCCTTTTCAGGACCCTAGCCATGGGGCCGTGGCATTATCGGTACATGGTGGCTGAAGACGGAGGTGACACGGTGATCTCTCCGTGCAAGTGGAAGGGCTCACCGCAGCAGGGGCCCTCATGTCGACTGCTGTAACTGCACAAGCTCCTGACACTTCCACTGCAGTCGTCCTGATCCGTGCCAGCCAATTCCAGCTCTTGTGGAACAGATGTCATTCGGTCAGGCCCATCTGTCGCTGTTTGCGTGTCTGCTTTGTGAGTCCCATCACGCCTGTCCTGATGTTTGAGCTGAAGCAGAGGCTGAATGACTGAGTGTCTCGCACGCCTTCGTGTTTCTCTCTTCCCCTGTTTGTGCAGAAAACTCCTACACATGTCTCGTCTGTATCTGGCAGGTGCACCAGTGCTGGAACATTTTCCCTCTCAGTTACAACAGTTTCTGCTCAAGACATCCTTCATGACAAGATGATTTCATCTTTTCCAACCATTTTGAACAAAAGCTTCCAATGCTGCAGCACTTACTTCCTACACGAACTGTCGATGTCATGTGTCTGTGTGACAAATGCAGCCCAGTCCTCCCTTACATACTCGAGATAAGCACGTTAAAGGAAAAGGTGTGATATCTGAGCCTCAGAGAAGTGCCACTGGCCAAGTAGTGAACATTTCACTCTTCCACTCAATTAAACACGCTTATTGTACTCAGTGCAAAGCTTACGCCACTTCAGGAATGCATGAGCAAACGCATAACAGGCGAGCAGACACGTTTATTCTGCATGTTTAAAAAGAACATCTGTACATTAGCACCTTATGAAAATACATTTTATTATTGAACAGAAACAGAAGAGAGGAGTTGATCTGATAACCTTAAGAAGAGCTTTTGAACAATGATGGTTAATAGCTCCTGAATATATCTCCTCCCTTCTGTGGCCATCTGATTATCACATGAAATTTAAAGTGATGCCATGTAATCCCACATAAGCAGCCCCATCACCACAGGCAACTGAAGATTACTGCTTTTATGCTTTTGTGACATTATCAAACAGACACATTTTCCAAGCCTCAAAACATTTTAGTCATCAGGGATTAAGTCAGTATCAACTGACAATGTGTGTCAAATAAAAAAATAAATATCCATTTACGCTTGAATGTCTGCATGTTACGGCCTGATGTGAAAATCTAACGCAATAAAATTAACACGAACGTATAAATAAATGTGTGACCAGAGCAACTCTTTCATTTTATTGTCACAGTAGAATTTTCCATTATGTTTAGAGGGGCAATGAGGACCTCTTATGGTTGCTGGTTTTGGTGATTCCAGCGGGTCAAAGACAGCATCTCCCAACTCACCATCACCAACTGTTGTAAAGATACAGCTCTTGCCAAAGTGTGTATCTTGTTTTTGATCCTTTTTCCTTGATTGAAGCCAACTTGTGGAGTGATGAGGTACTGTACGATAACTATTTTAACAGTGATAAAACTTTATATATTCTGATAAAGTCTGTAGCTTTAAGAAAGGTGAACAGAAATACCAGTTTAGCGTTACCCATCAAAGCCTCAGTGTCGTGATGTGAGCTCCGGTGTAACAATAAATGTGCAAATGATGCAAATATGCACAGTTGGACTCTTTAGTCTTCAAAGAGCAGGGAGGCAACATTTTGCTCCTTTGGCAAAGTCCTGGTTGCAGAGTTTCTCAATCTTAAGCAAGACTTCAACAGAAAACAAATGTTTTTAAAGTGGTTTCAATCACTTAAAAAAAAATCAATTACAAATAAAATTGAATTTTGAACTTTAAATTTAACTTTATATAAATATAAGTGTCTTTTTGAGACTTACCTATTCGTACTTGCAAATGTTTCTGTATTTAACATGGATTCTTTGTACAATCAAATACACCAGACAGAATTACACTTTTAATTATATATATATATTTTATAATTTGGGTTTATTATTTGTGTCAAAATATATCAGTAAAAGATCAGTTGACCCCAGCATGTGTTATTAAAACAAGGAGGGTGTTCTCACTGGGGCTGCACATTGGTGCAGTGGTAAGTGCTGTTAACCCACAGCAGGAAAGACACCAGTTCGACTCCAGGTTTGGGCAAGGTGGATCTTCCTGTACTCCGGCTTCCTCATGCTCACCAGCTTAATTGGTGATTCTAAATTGTGAGTGTGTGCGTGAAAGGTTGTCTGTCACTATGTGACAGATTGTACCCCCAGGGTGTACCCCGACTCTTGCCCGATAACAGCTGGGATAGAGTCCAGCCACCTGTGACCCTGGACACGATAAGAGGTAGAAGATGGATGAATGGATAATCTCACGGTCATGTTGTTTAATTCTGTGACAGGCAGCAGTTTTCAGCAGAAAAACTCACCAATCTGAACTGATTGTAGCCAACGGGCAACACAGCCAGCAGACTAAGGTTAAGACTGCTGAAGGTAATTCATGTTACAGTGTTTTGCCCTGAAGGTGGCTCTTAAAGAAGCTAGCTGTTGAAAGTCCAATGCATCTCACAAGTGACCAGTTCACCAGGGGGCACCAAATCACCCAAAAATTTATCACAGGGCTATTAATAACTTTATTTTTTTGTCTATTTGCTGTTTCTTTTCTTTTTTAGAGTCTTAGTCAGGTATTTGATTGTTTTTTTAAGGAATAAGGGGATTAATATTGTTTTTTGCAGTCATAGGACAGAGGAATGGCAATAACCTAAGCCAATTAATTACAAAATTTCCAAGATGAATCAAAAAATAAAGCTGACTTTGTCCTTAAAGCTGTTGTACATTTTCATGTGACTTGAAAATTAACACCAGCTGTCTGAAATTTCGCCTAAAAAATAAAAATAACAACAACAACAACAACAACAACAACAGCATAGGCAGCAAACAAGTGAAGGGTGATGTTACACTGAACATTTAAACTTGTGGTGTGGAAGATCAGAGATTTATTTCCTAAAACAGAAGTATAAAAGAAGCCGACACCAGCCTGTAGGACTGTGAGGAGAAGCCCTTTAACTGAACTCAGACTGGAGTCAGGTGATTTATATGAACCCAAATCAAAGAGACAGAAAACTAAAGCAGCTCAGACAGAAACTCAAACTCAAGACTATGGCTGCTTACGTAAGAACCACAGTGTATATACTGTATGTGATCACATTTTGCAGAGCTGTGATAATCTGTTGTCATACTGACATCCTGTCTGTGAAGATGTAGTGTTTGTAGTATTGCTTGCTATAAAGTTTACCTTCATTCAATTCCTCAGAGCTGATTTAAAACACTCGGTGATATCATTAAACGCTGCTCACATGACAGCTGCAGGCACTTGTGGATATAAAGTCATCCTATATGAAAGGCTAAGAAGAAGAAAAATAAGTTAATGCTTCAAAAAGAGCAGACAGTCCCATCTCACAACTAATCAGGTGTCCACTCTTCCCTGAATTAATCATGTGTGAGAGCTAGAAATCAATCCTGAGACTGTGATTAATGTCAGCCCTGACCTGACATCTTCTCTGCTGATCTCTCCTCCTGTAGTATTTCAGCGAGGTCAGAAGTCCAAAGTGTCGCGCTGGTACTGCAGCCGTGGGCTGTTCTCGCTGTAAAACTGACTGAACCAGCGCCTGTGTTTCTGGATGGCTGAGTCCTCCTTCACCAGAAGAGGCTTGGAGATGTACTTCTTATTGTTCCAGATCATCACGTCCCGCTCAAACTAAACACAAAAAGAGATCAGGAGAAGGTCCCTGGATGTTAAACAATGATGTCAAAAAGCTCTGACATGATGAAAGTACAATTATTGATGAAATGATCTAACATGATCATACATTTTAACTTGTAATTTATCAGCATCATGGTTGTTTTCATGCTCAGCAAGAAAGAGACTAAGAAACAAATACAAACTGAGAGAACAATATGTGCTTTGAGCTGTGTTTCACTATTTACAGATCCATCATCTGGGATCTTTGTGTAAAGTGCTGCTGATTAAATGTCACTGCACAGTAAGTCCATCAACTGCTCAGATTTGGCATTTCAGTTCAATCTCAACCTTCACCTTTAAATGAGTCTCCTCTGACGGCTCTTTGTGTAAATACCACATGGAGAGAGAAAATGCCAAATTAAAAATGTGTTTCAGAGCGGATCAAAAGAAAGTGCTGAATGAAAGGTACCTCAGATTGGAAGTCCTAAAGAAATATCACTGCCTTTTAATTTTAATCTCATGCCTCTCTGAGATATTTTCAAAGTCAAACTCTTATTCTTGTCAGTTTTAGACAACTTCATCGGGTTTTTGAGGGGGGAACTTGATTTTGCCGTTTCTAACATTTGAAATTTTGGCTCATTTAATCAGATGGAGCGAAGTGTTGAGGCATCAGTTTCCAAAGAATTCAGAGCGACACAAGCATCTAAAAACGATGAAAATGCATATCTAGTCTAAGTACTACTGGTTACCTCTACATGTTGAAAGAACTTTTTTTTTTTTACATTCAATGGTAATCGACAGTGTTTCTCATTCCAACACTTGGATACTTATCAGGTTTAATGTGAACCATTAGCGCCTTCTCTGTGAGTCTGTGGTGTGACATCTGGTGGAAACGATGCAAAATCCAACCATGGGCAGAGTGGAAGGCAAAGACATGCAATGATCTCTTTAAGTTGGAGCAACTCTGAATTAAACTAACTCTTGATTAATAGCTGTTGATATTTACATTATTCAACCCAATGGATCTAGAAGTGAGTTTTCCGCAACGATAAGTCATTGTAAACTTTGTTTAAAAAACATTTCACTCTGAAATATACACCCTTTGACTGAGTCTAGGACAATCTGTAGGACAAAACAAAGGTTGTTTTGCTGACCCAGTGTTCTGCAAACATATTCAGTCCTTCTAGGGATGTGGTTTTGCTATTCAGACAAATCCAGAAAAAATCTTTATCGGGTTATATCATTAAATCCACTCTCAGGATGACATTTATCATTATGCAGACGTGTCTGCTGTGTTTGTTTGCTATAACAGGATAAACTTTTACTGCATCTGACTCCAAACTTCTCAGAGGATTTTTTTTTTTTCATAACTCCACTGGTTTCTTTTTGAGGCATTTTGAGAAGTATTTTTGTATCAACTATTTGAAATCCACCTTGCAAATATAATTAAATACATGAAAACCAGATTGGAGGGAGCTTAACTTTGCTGTTTATTTGCTGTAATCCAAAATTCTGTAATAGAAGATGCTAAAAAGTATAGTAGTATTGTTTTCCAGAAAAAAAAGATGAATGAAAGCACCCATAAGAAAGTAGAAGACGATTAAAGGCGACTATGTGAAGGAGTAGAAGGTTAGTGTGTACTGCACCTGAGTGCACTCTGCCCTGAGGATGAACTTGGGCACTATGGGCGGGATGTTGGACTGGTAGAAGAGGATGTGAGAGACACACTGCAGCAGAGGCTCCACTGGAGTCACACAGTGCAGGATGACACCCCGACCCAGAAATCTGTGCTCAAATTGCAGAAACACCACTCCTGGACCCACCTGAAACACAAACACACACGTAAGGTTTTCTCAGACTGTGTATTTCAATCTTTTAAAACTATAGTGTGCACAATCAAAGCTTTAGTTTGGGTATTTTCATCCATGATTGAATAATCTCACTGTTATAGTGAGTAAATTCACACATCGGACAAACAAGCTTAACAGACTAACACTGAGACACATTATATCCAATTTTTTAAATCTTTATTAAATATTAAAATGATTAATTATAATCAATTCTTCATTATTTATTATATTAAAGTATTTTATTATTTTATATTATCTCAGTAAACTATATCAGAAAATGTTATAAAAACTTCTTTCCTCCTGTGAACTTGACTGTACCTGTCTGGCAACAACATCAATATCCAGCAGGGAGCAGTGGTGTCCAAACACAGTGATCGCATGTTTCACCAGCATCTTAGAGCAATGCTTGTTGGGCTCTGACTCTGGCTCCCACTGAGCCTTCAATGAAAACAAATACACACTCGTATATAAACGCACAGAAAATACTCATACCGTGATCTTTAGGCTTGGACATCTGATTCAGTATTTATCTACCCTTCCAATATAAACATGACATAACACATTATGTATATAGACATGTACCTGCTATAATTTTGTGCTGAACTCTTACAAAGCTAAACGCAGACTATACCTTCCAGTCATGCCGTAAAAATTCCCAGGTTTTGCTGTTGGTGTAACGCAGATCTACTCCACTCACGATACCTGGTGTGTGCAGGTGAGAGAGGTGAGCAATGTCGGCAGCATTTTCAGGAATTTCCTATAAAAAACGAGAGGTCGTTGAAATCTTGTTTCTCCCTGCTTTAGGAATCCGAATCTTGATTTTTCTTGTTGCATAAAGAGAAAAAAAAAAAGGAAAAAAAAAAACCTACCTGTATGTGAGCATTGATGAAATGTTCAGTTCTTCCCCGATAGACCCACTCCCCCCTGGTGATTTCCTGCAGCTCAGGAACAGTCCACTGAGGCTCTACTCCATCACAGTGAAACCAAACCAGGATCTGGCCGTTGACCTCACAGCAGGGCCAGCTGCGCACTTTGGCAAACTCAGGCACTGCATGACAAAAAAAAAAATCCATCATGCACCTATAAGTCATATTTTTACACTCTTATATCAAAAATATCTGTACATACTTTTTATGTTTAGCCCTGTATATGAATATTTGTCTCTGCTTACTATCCTAACATCCTACTTGTACATTAAAATCTAAACCCTGTAAAGCCGAATGTATCATATTTAATACATGAGTCCAGAGACCTCTAAGTCATCAACATGATAAATAATTTTCCATTGAATACCTGTTAAAAATTGAAAAAAAAAGGATGTATTCTTTCCCCTTGGGGATAATTATTCCACTACATGCAGCTGTAATTGCATTTTTGTCTTTTTCAAAAATGCTGCTCTCATGAAATCATCCACATTTTTCTTTTCTCATGAAAATCATTGCTAATTTTCAAGAAGATGAGGTAAGAATAACATTTTAACTGTTACCCTTTTTTGCATTAAAAAAAATGCATATTTATAAAATTTATTAAAAAGTTGCCAATGTGTCAAATGTAATAAAAAATATATATCATAAATAAAATGATGCCATAATATTTTTTTTGGTGGATTTTGTTAAAAAGGTTAATAATCCTAGTTTTTCTCTTTTTTTAAAAAAATAGAATTTTCTGACTATTTTTGGTGGGTCAGGCTTTACAGGGTTAGTGGCTCTTGTTCAATCACTGGAAACAAGATATCCAACCATCCTCTGATTTCATCAAGTAATTTACTGATCTTTGTCCATGAATTATATCTATAACTTATTATAATTTCTTTGAAAATTTTAATACAAAGTTAGTGTCTCATCCTGCCCGTTCAGGTCAGGACTGTCCGGAAGCTTTGCTTTAGTATTTGTTTTCTTACTTTCACTCAAACCACCAAACCACTGAGAGACAGTAATGAAGTAATCAGTTTATGTATTATTATTGCTACATGTTTGTTGTTAAGAAGAACTTTTTTTACTTTATACCTTTTTCTGCATAGGGGATCTTCACACACTTGCCACTGATCCCCTCAAACTGCCATCCATGAAACGGGCACTCTATGCAGCTTCCCACCACTCGTCCTCCCACAGCCAGGTTGGCTCCCAGGTGAGGACAGTAGGCATCCAACACATAAGTCTTCCCATCCTGGCCACGAAACACCGCCACATGCTCTCCTGAGATGACATGTAACAATGGAGGAAAAAAACATTGATATTATTGTCCTGAATAAGCTTCTGCTTTAGAATATATTAAAGCTGGTAGGCTACATTTTACTCACTGTAAATAAAAAGATAGTTTGTGTCAGCCAATCATAAAGTTAGCACAGTAAATTTAAAATAACTCAGTTTTGTTTGCAGTAGATGAGATGGTGATTTTGTAATTTAGTGCATTCAACTTGTATTTGGGATTGTCAGGAAGTATACTGGCAAGTGAGAAAATGGTTACAGTTAAAAAAGAAGTTGTCTTTGATCCTCCAAAGCCTATTTTTGACCTTTTTTTCAAAATTAAAGACAATGAACAAAAAAGCAGAAACAGTCATAATCAAGGAGTAAACCCTGAATGCTCTCAGCTGTATTGAAAATATAAAGTTGAGATATATACGTTGGCTTTTGTATCTAAATGTGGTGCTGAAATAGCTCTACATTACATATAAAAGAAATGAGAAATATACCAATTTGCAACCTCCAGTCTAAAAATATGAAGCAACACAGAAGTACTAAAATCAGATTGAGTGTGTGCTTGAGGCTGTCTCCAGAAGTTCCAGACCACATATAAACAAAGCCAAAAAGTCATTTTACAGCAGAAATAAACATGTTTACAGTGTGGTACAAAAAATGTCTCGCGTGTGAATAGTTGAATCTTCTTAACGGCTCACAATGTAAGGAGGGTGATTTTTTTCTAACTTGGCAGTTTAGAAGATATTAAAAATGCAAGTTTGCCCAATCAGAGGCACAGCTCCGCTGATTTACAGGCAGGAGCCCTGTAGCTGTTAGTGAGGAGACTTAAGCCTGCCCCATTTCCAATATGTCCCCCGTTGACAATTTGCTTTAAAGCTCTTGCTGTCCCAAACCACATACTTATGTTAGTACACTTACATGAAGTGCACTGTCTACACTCTGCACTTGCACAAAATCTTACAGGGTAGTGTTGTCCCAAACCAAACACTGTGGCTTCACACTACGATCATATTTCACAACTGTTCACAGGTGTTCTTCTGCTATTCACTGATTACATCATCATCATCCATTGTTTGTTTCATTCCTGCCGCTTCATCTACATAGTCAATATGGCGACCATTGAGCGTGAAAAGTGTAGTGTTCCACACTCAACTTTTTAACCATTTTAAGTGTGCCAGCTCAGAAATCAAAGTGCACTGCGTTTTTCCATACTGTCGGTGTGAAAACACTTATGCAGAAGTACATGATTTTGGACACAGCATCTGTTTGAGGAACAGACGATTGATGATTATTTTTAAAAATCTATCCTGGCAAGAATTTTGTTTCTCACAAACCACTACTTTTATCTTCACCTCTTTTCTGATAGTCTTGGAAAACCTTTTTTTTTTTTTTCATTGACTAGCAAAATATTTTTCCCCCACTTGTTTCTCAGACTTAAAGGCTCAGAGAATTAAAGAGCTTCTTTGGTCAGGAAGATGAGTTTAGATCTTCCATAGATCACCACGTGTTTCTCTTTATTTTCCTCTAAAGACCTCTACATTGCAGAGCATTGCTCTTCATTATGCTGTCTTTTTTAAATACTGCCACTAGCAAACAGAATACATTTCCTTTTCATATTGTACACCACGTGGTTTTACTCAAATAGGCCATTTGGTTCCTGCTTACACTTCACATGGCTCAGCTCAGTCACCACAGACCTTTACCTACTGTTCATACTGTATTAGACTTGACCTTTGGCTGACCTACTACTTAGCTTGCTCCCAGATTAGCACGGACTAGGTAACTGTCTAAGAGTAAGCACAGACTCAGATCGAGTTGTGTCTTGTCAGGGTACTTTGGCATGATTCTGAGAAATCCAAACTAAGGCTCATCCTAATGAACAGTGACACAGCACTGTGCTACTGACCCTGTCTGCGGCTCGGTCTGTTGTGGGGCAGAGCTGAGCATAAAGCATCAAGTCTGAGAGCAGCACAGGCTACAAGACACTGTGGGCAGAGTGTAGAATATTATTTTAAATGGATGACTGAGTGGAAGTTAAGGGCCAGACAAAGACACTCTAATAGATGTCAAACTTAAATTTAGTTGAACATGACTGAAGGCTGTCAAATCTCAGACACTGGAGTGAAACATGCTGAAAGAGGCAAAAAAGAACATGTTTGAAAAATACACTATTATCATATCTGCTGTACATCAATCTAGTGGAAAAAGAGACACTCAACTGCAAGAAACCAAGAAGCTCTAGTGTTGTAGTATAAATGATATCAAAACCAGTCATATGATCTAATTTGAAAAGACCTCAGGCCTGGGACTTAATCTCATCTTCACTCAGACCTGTCCAGGTCCTGGATTCTATTTTAAGACTGCTTAAGACAGTTTTTACCATCATTAATGTGATCGGGTGGAGGCTTTTATGTTTTCCTGCAGAAAATAAGGGCGTATTCAGCCTTTCATTAAATCCAAAATCCACCTCTTCAGTACTATTTGATAAATGAAATGACACATTCCTCATAGGGCAGACAGACACATGGGCTTCTATGAATAGATATAAATGATCACCACCTGTTTCCATCTATCTAGCAGCCCGCAACTCATCCTCATTGATGGTCTATCAAAAGGCAGCTGTTTTCTGAAATATGACTGTTTCGGCTGATTCATGTTGTCATTACGTGCACGCCTCCATTTTCTCATTATAATCGTCGCGGCAGTTATCAGCTTCATCGTTTCATCAGCCTCAGCAGAAGTCATCCATCAATAACTCCACCACCGGTGTCATCACAGTCCATACCCTAGGGGTACAATGTCTCCCTGCAGATTCCTCACACCAATAACTTTTCCCCCCAATCATAATTACATAATTTTCAGCTTCCTGCTGCTCTCAGTGATCTCACATTGTCAAATGAATTACAACAGAGCAAACAGCCCCTGCAGACAGGGAGCATGGATCTCCATCAAAACTGAATCTGTTGGGTTTGGTTTGAGGTTACTTTATCAAAAAATTCCAGCTTCTTTGGATATTTTGGAGCCAGGGCACCAGTTCATCAGTTCAAATTATAAACGATCGTTTCCTCTCTTTTAAATACTCCATGGGTGAAATGACATATTATTTACTAAAAGACATTCATTTGATCTTTTAACCGATAATAAAATCAAATTTAATCTTATTAGTGTCAGACATTTTTTTCTAGTACACCTACACCTTTCGTATTCTGTTTGGCTGTTGCTGGCAGGTGATGTGACAAGAACATGAAAGCATCACTCAGTCTTTGAAACCTTTTGAACTCAAACTCAAAGAAACTCTGTGAAGAGATCAAACAGACCCGCATCGAACGGACACAAGAATAACAAACTGAAAAACATGAAGCCTAGTTAAACTTCATGCCCCCACGAAAATATACCAAAATAAAAATCATTACCAGAAGCAGAAACAGAAATATGACGATCAAAAACTTGAAAGATGTAAACGTCTTTTTTCACGTCACTGATGAACAGATTGGCTGTCAAATCACTGTAACCTCTGAGTCAAACAGGTCAGGTCATGCCTGTAATTACAAACTGATGTAAGTGACGTTATCACGCAGTCAGACTGGTTTGATTTGATGCTGCTGCTGTCATTCAGATAATGTAACCTTGGTGCAATAATATGTCTTGAGAGTGACACATGTTAAGTTTTAGACCCTCTTAAAAGATCATTTATCAGTAGAATCATGCTCCATAAATAATTACTGATTGCTGCTGTGATGTAACATCTCAGTTATTATTTGTAATTCAGTGTCTGCCAACCTGAAACTTCAAATGAAAAAAAAAAAACTTTTAAGCCTGATTGACCTGAAACAGTGAGGCTCTGTTTAAATGAAGGTTACCAAGCATCCCAATCCTTAAACAGTGAGCTGCTGTGCTTCAAACTCAAGACCAAATCAAAACTTTGTAATATGAACTTGTATCTTTTATCTTAGCAACCAAAGACTAACACAACCATCAGCACAACAGAGACTGGGTGGACTGGAAATACCTGCTGTAGAACTAAAGACCATCCTGCTTCACATAATACAAAATTTCATTACATAGGTCAGATGACCGAGACTTTAATTTGAGGTGCTAGATTAAGTTTAATTTCTGCTTTATTACTAATTCATCATTTAACTGATATATGCTACTGAAAATGACACTGATAAATGACGCTATCAAGAACTTTCCAGAGCCAATACCAGCCAACTTGAAAGGCATTTCATTTTTTCTTTTAAATTCATGGCTTATTAACATCACTTTAATAAAGCTGTGGCATGAGCTCTGAGTAAAACATAACAGCTAAGTCAATTCAGTAACCAACAGTAAGAAAGTGGAACTCATAAATCAGTTAAAGACGAATCAGACCCATGTTCAGGTTTGACTGAACAATGTAAGGTACACATATCTTACCGCTCTCCAGATCAGCCGTCAATACTAAACTGAGGAAAAAAAGACACCCCCCTCCACAATAAATAAATAAATAAATAAATAAATAAATAAATAAATAAATGTTTCAGAAGGCTGTAAATGTGCTTATTTTGGCTGTGAAAACGGCTTTTTTTGGCTCGACGTGTATGTTACTTCCGGAGCCAGCCTCAAGCGGACACTCGAGGAACAGCAGACTTTAGCACTTTCACATTGTCTCATATTTTCAGACTGGAGGTTGCCACTTGGGCAGAATAGATGAAAAATATGGTATTTATCTGCATTTTTGCAGAAATGGACATTTTTACTGTTTCAGAGAGTAAAAATAGGAAGCAGCAGTTTGATGCCTTAATCAGTATGCGAGATAAACCATGGAGCTGCTGTGTCCAGGTTCCAGTAAAGCAAGGAATTTTGAGTACATCTGGTGCTTTAATACTTCAACTCTCACCTGCACTCAGGTAAACAAGGTTGCAGTGTCTGCATCTTCCTTCCCTGTTCCACTGCTGATGTTTATTTGACATTGTTTAGTGTTTGTCTAAGACATCCAAACATACCTGTTCTCAGTTTACACACGTGGTATTTGGAGAAATGTTTGTTGACAAACAATATTTGTGTTAAATAATGAGAAAACATCATGGTCTTAAAAAATTAAAGGCCATCTAAAGTTAATACGTGTGTGTATGTGTCCTTTTTTAAGTATTGTTACCATATAAACGTATCATACCTACAACAGAGACGTTTCTGACCTCGCCTCTCTGCAGCATGTGAGAGTCCAGCACTCGGAACCAGCCGTTCGGGTAAACCGGAGGCAGGTCTCCGACCTTCCTCCTGCGGCGGACCTCGTTTGCAGCCTGGGCTTTGGATCGACCGTCCCCGGCGATGTAACCTACATCATCTGGTGCTTTCAACAGTTCCAGGGGACCGAAGAGAAATTTATAGAGCCAGTTTACAAGGAGAAGGCAAACGCCGGTGATGATGCAAAGCAGTGCACGGGCCAGAAACCCGGTTTCTCTCCAGTCCCCCGAGTACTCATCACCTGCTTGGTCAGGCGGGTTTCTGCCTCCTCGGAAGAAAAGCGATGCACCTGCCCCGAGCGCAATGACAGCAGCAGCCTTCCCGGTGCATATGTTCAGACTGTCCATCTTTCCTCCAGTGGACTCTGCTAATCCTGGACCGGCTTCGCGCTTACTCGCACAGTGATAACTGAGGTTAGTTCATTTGGACTTCCTGAACTTGAAGGTTTACTCCACAAGGGCGTCTTGGAGACGAGATGCGCCACACCCACGGCCGCAGCGCGTGCTGAAATTCCATCCATCCATTACAGCGTTTTCCTTTTCGGGATGGCAGGAGCCTGACTCGAACCCTTAACAGGTCACCAGCCTATCACTGGGCTTAGAGAGAGAGAGAGAGAGAGAGAGAGAGAGAGAGAGAGAGAGAGATCACAGTAAACACTTTTATATCTTCTTAACTTAGTACCAGAAAAAAATTTGGAGAAAAACACAATGATTCATTATTATCAAATTAATAAAAAAATAAAATATTTTATATATGGCAACTAAGTCCTTATTCCAGAAGTGCTCGAGGATCATAATTATGCATGACAATGGTGAAAGCAAGTTTGAACTGAAGTTAAACAATAATACAAAATCAACCTATAATAGTCCCTCTATAGTGGCTGACTGTATTTAACATTAATCAAAGGCAAACGCCTTGCTTTCATCTAGTTTGTTAGCTCTGGCAACAGCAGATTCCCATTGCAGCTTTGCATCACCAAAAACAGAACCCATGAAATCTTATACAAACATTAATTTATTCATTTAATTGGTGTTTTCTAAAGTTAATTACACATTTTGTTAAGATCTTAACCTATTGTTCTTCTTACATGATGATAACAAATTTGTTTAATTCATCATAACAAATTAATTCGTCTCATCATCTTTAGGCGACCAAAATTTCTTCATTAACTGAAATAATTTTATTCATAGAGCACTTTAAAAACAACCACAGCTAAAACAAAGTGCTGGACATAAAAAGACAAAGGCATAAAACAAATGAAATAATGGTATAAGCTCTAACATAATTGTTTTTATTGTTTTAAAGCAATTTAAGAACAAAAACCAAAAACGAACCATAAAGTTTGAAAACAAGAGAGGAGTCTCAAGCGGGGTCAAAAGCCAAGGAGTAAAAATGGGTTTTAAGACGAGTTTTAAAAACAGACACTGAGGAGGTTTGTCTTGTGGAACGGAAGCTCGTTCAACAATTTAGGAACAGCAACCAGGGGTGGACTGGACAAGAAAAACAGCCATGGTATTTTTTTGCTCAGACCTGCCCCAACTGGTTCAACACCACCCACATGTACACCATTCTTGTGGTCCCCTTAAAGATGATTGTACTATTCCCCCAAACCACTACAACATGGAGTATTAAGTTCTTTGAACAAATGAACCAGTTAACTCACTCACTCCTGGTTGACTCCCTGGTGATCAGGGGTGGCTGAATAAAGAGGGACCGTGACTGGATCCTGAGATGAAGCAGTGTATAAGGAGGTTCTAGGATCACACAGGAAGACTGTGGTGTTTTGGTTCTGGGCACAGCCTGCTTATTGTTGTGGACCATAACAATAATAATAATCAAATTCCCAGACACAAGTAAAAAAAAGAAGCAAGTCAGAGTAGAGCAGCAGTTAGTGCCTGAGGACAGATTAAACGCAAACATGGATTCAGCTGTTAACCCTTAAGGCATTGGAGGGTAACGCTCAAAGCATTTCTGGTCTCACAGCCTTAATGAGGGCATTTGCACATCTTTCAACTCCAGTTAGTATGCTAACATAAACAGCTATCATCAAAGAAGCGGTTTCACAAAGACGAATGTGCTTTAGGCCTTCCTTAAACAAACTTCTGAAACTCTCTTAAACAGACACTTTTTTTGGTGTATCTTAGAAGACAGTAGAGAAAAAAAAAAGAACAAAACAAAAAACTTTTTAGATACTGCATGTCATTGGTAAGGTAAGTGTACTAACCTCTCTTTGGATGGTGTGTAGAAGTGATGACTCAGGATTGTATTATCCATCATAGTCCAGCTTCTCTGCTCTAAAAAGTACAGTATTCAGTATGCAGGGGTTTTTACAATTCTACAGTTGCATTTAGTAGACGCTTTTGTCAAAAGCAACTTACAACACAAGCAAGAATTTAGACTGGAGGGAAAAACCTTGGTAGGTGCAACAAAGTGCTTCCAGTTTGTTTGAACAGAGGTGCTGTCATCAAGCTCAATGCCAGAAGAAACCCTACTTTTTTCCTCTAAATAGTGTAGCCACAACTAAAATTTCAAGAACAGCAATAACATTCAGTGTTCAGTGCTTTCATTCACTAAGAGCTTGGTCATAGAGCTTCTGAGGACAAAGAAGGGACAGATTAAGCGTAAGTCTTTAGAAGTTTCTTAAAAGTAGAAAGGGGTGCTGGGGATCGTATGGAGTTGGGTAAATCATTCCTACATTTGGAAATACAGAGGAGAAAAATCTGGCGAAAGATTTAGAGCCATGCAAGGTTGGGAGCACCAGGCGTCTTTCACAGGTAGAGTGTAGCGAGCGAAAGGTAGAGTAGACATTGAATTTGATTCGAGCTGCCACTGGACGCCAGTGAAGACAGATTAACAGCGGGGTGACGTGTGCTGTTTTGGGCTGGTTAAAGACCAGACTTGCTGCTGCATTCTGGATCATCTGCAGAGGTTTAAATGTACACGCAGGGAATCCTGCTAGGAGAGAGCTGCAGTACTCAATGTGTGAAATCGCAAGAGCCTGTACCAGGAGCTGTTTGGCCTGTTGTGTCAGGTAGGGTCTGATCCTCCTGATGTTATAGAGGGCATATCGACAGAACCAAGCAATCGAGGCCACATGAACCTTAAAGGTCAGCTGGTCATTCAATCATGACACCAAGATTTCTGGTCAAGTTTGTGTTTCAAGCGGGACACTGAAGTGTTGTTGAACAGTGGGACACTCTGCTAATAAAAGGCAATGGTTTAAGACTGTTGCAAATCTTCACCCACAAGAGTTTTGCCATTGTCTTACAACACACAGGTGATAACATTACACCCACAAAAGCTTCCCAACGTGTGTTTCATGTCAAGTGTTACTGTTGGTGCTGAGTATTACTAAGTTTAATGGTAAGATTCATGAGAATAAATGATCAAAAGGAGGGAGGAGAATCTTTTGTTTGTGTGAGTTTTTGAAAAAACAAAAAACAGGACAACAAAGACGTATCCTTCACAGAACGAAAAGACGATCATATGTAGCCTTAGCAAGTTAGGTGATAAGTGAATGCAAAGTGGAAGAGGGAAGCAGGTGGAACAACAGGAAAACAGTACGTAGTAAAGAGGATTCTAAAAGGTGGGCGAGATATGGGAGTGAAATTGTCTGAGACAGTTGCACCGGTGTGACATCAGTGAGTGTTGGCAATGACTCCTCATGATATTTCAGTAAAGATGAAGTCATTTTTCTCTGAAGGGATGAGGAGTGGGATGAACTATGGTTAGGAAGGGTTGTGAGTAAGAGCACTGTAGAAAAGCTATGCAAATAAGATGTAATGAGGGGAGGCAACCACGAGTTGCATGTGACGCAAATGACGATGCAAATGAGAAAAGGAAAAGGAAGGATTCTATGAGTCAAAACACAGAAAGACAACCAGGAGCTGTCAAAATTCTTACCCCAATGGACTCTACTGAAACTAAACAACTGACTGTACATTTATCAAGACTCAGTCAAAGACTGTTTACTCCTGTTTAAGTAGGCTACATTCAGCACTACCAAGAAGATTTTCAGCCCAAGACACTGAGCCCTGTTCACTCTGTCTCTGCATGAGAATGTTTTTGGAGGTAACGCAAAATAAATAAATAAACAAATAAATAAATAAATAAATAAATAAATAAATAAATAAATAAATAAATAAATAAATAAATAAATAAATAAATAAACAGACTTTGGTGTTCAAATCATGCAACACACTTGCATACTGTATGAGGAGATGACAGACACATCTGGAGCCAACTGGAAGAACAAGCAGAGATGTGCTTCAGTGTAGAATCTGACCACCTGAGTTTGCCAAATGTTACCGTTTTTACATATAACACCTTTAGTTTACTCTCATTTTAATATAATCATTATCGATGTTGTTTACAGTTTTTTAGTCCCTAAACTGCCATGATACTCCTTCAAAGTATTTTCAGCACGTTTTTCTAATGTGTTGTGTTGTGGTCTTTGCAGTGCGTTTTCTTAATGCTGCGCATGTGTTGTCAAATTGAAGAAGATGTTTTCGTAATGCTTGTGTTCTCGTCTTTTTGCATGTGTTTTCTCAAGTTGCAGTGCTGTGAGCTCTAAAGGCCACTGTAATATAAACTGCCTGAAAGGCAAAACATGCTGTGAACCTCACACGAGGGAATTAACCATTTTTAGTACTTAATGAACACATTTAGCCTCATCATTGTTTACTGACCCAGGGCATGGGCCCTAAAGTGGTGCTTGGTCACTGCGCTCTGTGTTGCTCAAGTCACTGTGACAGGAGAAAGTGCCATGGCTAATTTATGTCTGTGCAAAGCATGTAGTGAGAGACTTAATGGGATTAAAGGTTAATCAATAAGTTGGTTGGTGAAGATATCTAACATGTCAAGAAACAGACACTCTTAGGTGGCTTCATGAAAAATTAACCACAGATGACAGCATACTTTTAGGAACACTGAAAAAGAGCAGAAAACAGCCCTTACAAATCTTCTTTACACAAGATTTATTCTATCTATACATCGTGTTTTATTTAGACTGAAAAAGCATCACTGGTCACCCTCTGATGGGAGGCTTGGAAAGATGCTGGTGCAAAGACATTAAAAATTCTTCCTGAAGATAATCCAGCCTTACACAGGAGTCTCTTTGGGCACTGATTCACTCAAGGAAGGAAGGTCCTGGTAGGTAAAAATGTGTTTATCCATGTCATTAACCCTTAGGAGGTAGTCGATGTCAGCAGCATTGTGGAACAAGTTGGTTGGCTGACAACTTAAACGCCCTTTGCTTTGAGAAGCAGTGATCCTACCCTCTAAGGGGACAAGTAAACCATACCAAAGCAGTAAAATACCTTCCCAACATCACAAGGCAACTGGATCTCTATCACTACTTCTCTATGAAAAAAAAAAAATGTTGAAGTCAATCCAGCACTGTTGGCAGAGGATGCTACTGAGTGAGACTTTCAGTAACTAACAAATTTTCTTCAGACAGCAAACCAATCTAGTCCAAAGCCAAAAACTGCAGTTCCTTGAGTATCCACTTGAGGCTGGCTCCAAAAGCACTGAAAGCTTCATACACAACACTCACTCTAATAAGTCCTTCCTTACAGCAAAAATAAACTCGATTACATCCTATTTCAAACAATTAGTTTGGTCTGAATAGCTCATTTCATTATCTGAACACAGTTACAGTTTTTTTTGTTTGTTTGTTTAAAGATTTGGCTAACAGAGGAACTCAAATAAGCTAATCCTAATGAAGCCAAAGGCTGACCTCAACACCTCTTTTTATTCTAGCGCTTACTAGAAAGTTGGTCAGGTCAGCATTTCCAGTATGGAAACTTTAAAACATCACATCAAAAACCAGTTGATGATGTCATCAAAACTACCTACATGTTTTATACAGTCTGTGATTCATAGACATTTTTATACTGTGTTGGGTGTCACTGGGAGCTATGTCGTGTCCGGCCCAATCACACTTTGACTTGCTTCTGCAGGAGCCTGAACTGGCCAACTCTGAATGAGAGATTATTGATTTTTCTGTTGATCCTTATTTTATCAAAACAAGGATTTAATATTAGACAGCAGAGGTTTAAACTTTGCTTAAAAGTGGCAAGTTAACAAATGGTATGGGACTCTACGTATGTCTCACAGAAGAATTACGATTTTAACTGTTTCGAAAATGCCACTAAGAGCATTCGTCTGAAATGTTTCAGATGGCCACTTTTACGCAAACGTGATAACAAATCATCAGACACTACTTTAAGAAGTTTTTAAGAGTTGAACCACAGAAAAAACCACGGACAAACTTTATTTTCACAAGATTTATTCCATCTATGTGTGGTGTGTGATTTAGATTGAAAAAGCATCACTGAGCATGTGTGGCACCATTTGATGGGAGGCTTTGAAGGACGCTGGTCCAAAGACGAACAAAACGGAGCCTCATTTCCTGTCCAACAGAGCTGTCATTCATCTCAGCATTGATCTCCAGGAACAGATGTCCTCTGCTGGTGAATTCAGGCCAGAACACAGGCACCTTCAGGTTTCCTTGATTGGGGTCCCTGTTAAATTAAAATATTAAACACCAATCAAAATGTGCATTTGTTTTGAATAGTTTTGTGAAATAATTGAACTTTTAGAACTTTTAGAACTGTAAGCAGATTTTTTTTACCCAGTTCTGGCAAAGTTAGTCCAGTAAGCGATCATATAGCTAGACAGGTCTCTGTGTCTGTCCCCGTAGGCCTTTGGTGTGACAAAGGGTTTGCCAAACACATACTGCAGGTCATCAGCGTGGTCTGATCCCACCCAGTCATGGAAAGGTTTGCCTGGTCCGGCCATTAAACTGGGCTCACTCAGGAGATAGGAGAAGGTACGACCAGACCTGTTAGAAAAACAAACAAACAAACAAACAAACAAACAAACAAACAAACAATAAAACAAACAAACAAAAACATTCACCAAGTAATTATTTTCATCACCAGAACAACATGTACCACACATATAAACAAAAAAATCTCCATATAAATAAATAGGTACATGTATGCACCCTTTAGTATAAATGTATGTGAGCATAACTGCAAAGAAATATAAAATTCTCAATGGTTATGATTACCTTTTCATTCCAACTGTATTTAAAATCCTCTAACAATGGTATAACGGTTTAGATGTCTACTGCATTTTACATTTAGGACTGAAACAAATTTAAATGTATCACTGTGCAACAGAATATCAATTTAAGGTAAAAGAAGTTGGCAGTTTGTCATACCCGGTGTTGTCAGCGTGCAGGTAGAGGGCAATCTGTGCAGGAACCAGGAAGATATAGTCAGTCCCAATGTCCACAGCGGTCTTCTTGATGCTGTCCTGGCTGGGTGATGATTCCCAAGTAGATGAGTACTCAGCAAATGCAACATCCAAACCAACTTGGCCAAACTCTTTTGTGTAAGAAGCGAGGAGCCTCTTGACATCTTCTCTGTAGAGAAAATAAAGTTAAGACATGTTGGGACTCTGTAAATAAACTGTCTTCAGCCTGATGATTGTCCCTGTATTAACTTTCAATCCCCCCCCCACCCCCCACCACCCCACTGCTTCTTACACAGGAGTCTTTTTGTCCTTGCTCAAAGAAGGAATGTCTTGTGAGGTGAAAAGATGTCCATCATGGTTATTAACTCCTACGAGGTAGTCAATGTCAGCGGCATTGTGGAACAAGTTGGCTGGCTGATCGGGCAGGAAGTCACCATCAACAACAGGAGACAAAGTCAGAAGAAGCACACCAGGAGCTGAGAAATATCAACACAGCAATAGTTTAGGGGTGTTTAAAATCATGGAAATATTGTCACTTCATCTCTGCTTCAAATACATGACCAAGCCTGCTGCTGAATAGATTTATATTCATGATTATCTGTATGATCTAAATTGCACATGTGGCATTTTAAAATATGAATAGTAAATTTTGATTGGCTGTTATCCATTCTCAAGCAGTTAGTTAGATCCAAATGCTCACAATCTGGGGAGCCTTGTTCGATGAGGGGAGCAGCCATGGTAAGAGTCTTGGCATCTGTTGACTTTAGACAGGCCGCCATCCTCTCGTCAGTCGGGCAGCCAACCTTCTCAGCAACCTGAGCACATGGTTAGAAAGTGTCATACTGTACCTCTGCTAACAGGATGTTTTATCAATATGTGGAAACTTTTACTTAAAAAAAAATTACGTTAGACAACATGCATGCCTGTTCAACAGACCTAATGTGACCTGCACCAGTTTTCTGCAAGTAGCTACAACTGCAAACTGTGTTCATAGAGGATTGTTTTTGAAAGGGATTTTGAGCCCATGTTGTGATTTTCACTGTAGAGTAATCTGACCACTGCAGAGTATCGTGTCATCAGGGTCTTCCAGTAGCTCCACTTGGACTAGCAGGCTTGTGTATGGCACGACATTAGGTCATAATAAAGCATGACGTCTCTTGTCCAATAAAAGAAGAGAAAGGAGGGGTCAGATCAGTCGGCTCGTTACACAGAGTCTCCCCATGGGGCCATCCAATTTTTGTTTTTGACCTTTTTTTCCTTTGTTCAGACAATTCTCAAGATTGCTTAGATCATAACATGATATTGTGCGGATATGAAAACCTCAAATGAGGAGAGTTGAGCCTCAAGTCTTAACTTCAAAGAGACTCTGCCCTTCTGAGATTCTTTTGTCATGTTACCACCTGTTTAATGTCCCTGTCCCATTTTGTTTGTGAGATTACTGGCATCAAGTTTAAATTTGCCTTCCTTTTCCATAAAATGCAATAATTTTGCAGTCACAAAAATTGTCATGTTGTCTTTACTCTATTAACTACAATTACAAATAATTTGCAGTCCATTAAATAATGTTATACTTGTTTATCTAATCAATATTGTACCTAGTATCCCATCTTTGTTGGGACTGGATTTGTAGAATGGTTTGAATATTCTGCATTCATATCTTGAGATGTCTAAAGCTGAAGTCTAATATTTCATAGTTCTGTTCCTCTGCAATCTTCTTAGGATTAATGAATCATTAGATCCTTAGTTCCAAAAGAAAGCTTCATTTCAAGAATTCACCGACTGAGACTAAAAAAGAAGACTTTTTTACCTGAAACACAGAGGTCTGATACATGGTGACATACCTGCAGTGCAACTTTGCGGGGGTCTCTGTTCATGGCCCATGGGCAGAACGCAACACCGCTCTGAGAGATGGCTCTTCTGACCAGGCCTTTGTTGTGGGGTGAGATACTCTGAATAGAGATACATGAATACATCCACAAAGTTGTATTTATATTTGTGTTGATGTGTCAGTTTTCCAAGTTTCAGTGCTAGAAAAAAAAAAGAATTGTCTCTTTTTATCTCTATTTTTATTTATGGCTAAAATTTGCCAGTAAGATCAAATACAGAGCAAGAAGAAATGCTCTGTGTGGTTGTTCTTAATGGGTTAATTTTCTGTTTTATTTTGGTTTAATGACTGGTTAAAGAATAGAGGTACTGTGTTTTAAAGTAGTCTCTTACCTGAAAGCTGACACTAGCTCCACCTGCAGACTCTCCAAAGAGAGTGATGTTTTCAGGGTCTCCTCCGAATGCACGGATGTTTCTGTGCACCCAGGCGATGGAAGCATGCTGGTCCCACAGACCATAATTTCCTGTCATGGCAACAAATTTTGAACACAAAGAACATCACCACAGCCAAGAAGTGCTTAAAACTTCTCTTACCAGGTAAATCAGAGTCCCCAGTGCTGAGGAAGCCCAGAGTTCCCACACGGTATCCCACAGACACAACGATAACATTGCCTCTGTCTGCTATCTCCTGACCACTGTACAGATAGTTATTAAGGAAGTTGGCTCCCATGGAACCACCAACCATGAAGCCTCCTCCATAAAACCAGATCATAACTGGAAGATTTGAGGACACTGAGGGGAAAAAAAGGAAAAGTTTTATTTATTTTATCAGTGTAAGTAAGTCAGTAATGTACAGCACAATGAATACGTTACCCTGTCTGCCATGAGGAACCCAGATATTCAGGTAGAGGCAGTCTTCACTACCAAAACTGGAAGTCTGGAGCATGCTTAATTGCATGCATCTATTTGCAAACTTTGTTGCCTTAAGAACTCCTGTAAATAAACAAAAGCATTTATTTCTAACTCTCATTGATAAAGAGCTAATATTTAATTCTTATCAATATATACGCACCATTCCAGCCAGGGTGAGGTTTGGGTTTCTCAAGGATTTCAGGTTTGGCTGCAAAGGGGATTCCCTTAAAAACATCCACAGAGCGGAACAGACCGAGGGGGATGTTTTGTCCCTGAACGCTGCCACCTTCTGTTTGTACCACACCAAGCTGTGGACACAATCAGACGACAGCTTAGAATTCAGTGACAGAGTAATCCACTGTAAATCGACGAGTGAAGAATACAGGCCTGATTAACCCCATTTCTAAAACCTAGTGACATTGTTCAAATTGGTGGAAAGATGAAAAATATATAACTTTTTCACAGGTTGGAAATCACTTAAACTTTGCAATGAGTTGAAAATAATAAAACAAATTGTTGAAACTGATTTTTTTTTTTTCTGAAGAGACATACAATCATAATTATGTGTACACTTTTACAAAGAAATTGAATGATTTTCCAGTGCAAACCACCAAATTCAGTTTAAAACATTTTACACAGTGCTCCAACTATGATATGATATGAGATATGTCATCTTAAAGCATATAAGTGCAAAAACTGCATATATTATTTTTTGTGTGGAGTTTGCATGCGTGGGTTCTCTCCAGCTTCCTCCCACAGTCCAAAAACATGCTCACTAGGACACTTGGTGATTCTTAATTGCCCATAGGTGTGAGTGTGAAAGGTTGTCTGTCTCTATGTGTCAGCCCTGCTATGGACTGGTGACCAGTCCAGGGTGTACTCCGCCTCTTGTTCTAAGACAATTGGGATAGGCTCCGGCCACCCGCAATCCTGAACAGGATAAGCGGTATAGAAGATGAATAAATGAATGAATGTTCTCCTTTGCTGGGAAAAAAAAAAAAGTTTGTGCAGCTGTTAAATTTCCAGCTGATAAGCTACAGTGGTTGAAGGTCAAGCTGGGTTAAATGTTTTATCCCAATAAATGAGAATGCAGATCCCATGTAAGAGATTAATGAATCCCCAAACAGACCACATATAATACAGATACAAATCAGCCAAATCAGAAATAAAGTATTACTTCATTAAAGTCACACTTGATTCCCACATTAACAAATATTTATTAGTGAAGTACAGACTTACGGTGGCTGCTGAAGCCGTCCCCAAAGTGAAGACAACAGCAAACAGAATCGTCAGTAGGTCCATGGTCAATATGCAGAGCCAGCAAACCTCCCTCTGGACGCTTGTATGGGCGCTTATATACACAAGACCAAGCCTTCAAGAGAATAAATGTTAAATATAGTCATTCCCTCATGTTGTGTAACCTTAACAGAAAAGCAGTAGCTCTGTGTTTTTACTGACCCTGACCCAAAAACCTCTGATAGGGAAGGGCTTGGTGTAATCCCTGACAACTGGCTTTGGGGATCAGTTTTCACACATCAATGACAGTAAGCTTCACTTCAAACCTAATCTTTAAATCTCACACTGACCCACGCAAATAGTCTCTGTGCCACAAGCCATGGTGGTGTTAGGAGTCAAATCAAAGGTGCAAAAAGCTAAATGATGTGATTTTTACTTTATGTTTATGCTTTAGAAATCTCTGTGGCACCTTGTGCCCTGTGCATTGTTGCTCTGGCAGAGACCTCTCTGAGTCATCACAGGATGAGCTAATGACTCAAAAGCCCTTTGTTTTGAGGATCAGTGACCCTTTTCTATGAGAGACCAAGTGGGTTCCAACATACCAGTAAAATACCCCCCACAGCATCACAGAGCCATCAGATCTCCTCACTGAAGAGGTCAAGAGTTCAGGCCACTGATGTTCTCTTGATATATGCACATGCATGCAATAGTATTGCAAATCTGGAGGAGGATGAATATTTTGTCTCTTGACATTTTGTAAATTACTCATTGTCAAAATTGCCTGAAAACCAAAACCAAATTGCATTAATTTTTGTAATGAACCCATTTCATGACAAAGTTAACTGTAATTTTCTCTTCTTCACACATCTTGTTAAGGCTATTTCACTCTTCAGGGAAGATTTAGTCTTCCTTGTCTTCTCATCTTACTGATACAAAACCTATTGAATGCCAAAAAACACTCCTTTTTTTATAACCATCATGGTATTGCCAAAACAATATTACTCCATGTTATCCTCCTTTTGTTGTTCCATCTGTTTAGCATGGGAATCAAAATTTAGATGATGATGGTGGTTAATGAAAAATGAATAAATAAATAAAATAAATATAAATACCCCCCCCCCCCCCAAAAAAAAAAAAAATAAATAAATAAATAAATAAATAAATAAATAAATAAAAATAAAAAATAAAATAAAAAAGAACATCAATGCTGCCAATATACTGTAAAAGGGAGATCAGCATTTTCATATAACATGCTGCTTAAATGGTGTTTTCTTCTTGACATAAGGTTTTATATTTAGCTTTGGATGTGCCACTGTTGACTCACAGAACCAGGTGCACTTATTCTCAGACCCCCCCCCCCCCCCCCCCCCAAAAAAAAAAAAAAAAAAAAAAAAAAAAAAAAAAAAAAAACATGCTGCTGAAGATAAGATAAAAGTCTGAAATTGCATAAGCAAGTATTTTGTTCTGACAGGATGTGTTGAGGGGTTAAATTTTTTAACACACCTTCCGATTTCAGCAGATCAGAGTGATTATTGTTTAATGCATGGATTTATTGCAGGACTTATTTTTAATTCCTGTTGCTCACGATGAACTAATAATGAAGTCGCAATGAATTTATTCACTAAAAGTTCACCTTTAATATGTCATCACCTAAGGGGTCTTGATTCACAGTTACATCATGCATTGAATGGTATGGACAAGTTTTATGGACAAACATTTGTTGAGCCTCTGTAAATATTAAACACATTTTGTTTCTAGAACTAATCAAAATTCATGTCCAATTCAGGAGCTTCTGCTTTTTCACTGATATTAAAGTGGACCATTCAAATGCAGTCACAATGACCTCATAGTTTGCAAATGTTGAGTAAAAGTACCTTATGATACATCCTACATTAAATCATGAATTACATAACCATGTCTCATGCATTCCCTGAAAGTTAATTCAGTTTAACTTATTTTATTTCTGTAAAGTGTGACTTTTAAATATGGTTGTTAAATATGTTTTTGGAATCATGGACCATTAAAACTACAGCAGGCAAAGCTGCAGAAAAAAAATGTATTTTAATGTTTCTGACCTCAAATACTGTCTGCTTTTTCTGTCTGTTCAGGGCTGAAGTTTATAAAATGATGTATAAACTGAATTTATGACTCATAGGCTCAAGCATATCAACATAAACTGGTTACATTTTCTAAAGCAGCTTAAACAAACCAAAACATTATTTGTGTTGCCAAAGAAAGGTATTCCAGATGTTAAATGTGTAGCCTCTTGAGCAGAGTATAACGCTAAACCTGCATGATCCTTAATGTCCACACCTGGTTTAAGGTGTAGCCATGTCATTTTTTAAGCTTTAAGGACTTATGACCATCAGACTTTTGTGTGAGAGTATCTTTGGTGATATCCATTTGGTGATTTTCCATGTCCCAGCAGTGTTGTCTCTGTATTGTTTAATCTGGGGTGGCACATATACATTAAAAACATACAGAAAAATGACCATTATACCCTTTTTTCTGACTTACAAGCCAAAATCTACTTCTCTGTGGTGTCTTTTAAAGAAGAAAGTTGAGAAAGTATTATTTGTTGTCATTATTTATTTTTCAGGACCCTTGAGAGACTTGATAGTCAAGGTTTCTTCAGGTGTCCAGGTGTTTGCACAAGCCATTCATTCTGCGTTGACGCTGGAGAGTTCTGGGAGGACACGGCACCAAAATTTGACTTCACGCAATTTTAGCTTTTGTCCCACGTTGTTCTTGTTCATTTTAGCGTTGATATCCAGGTACTTGTGTCCAGAGCTGGTGAATGTAGGCCAGGTTGTAGGCACCCTCTCTCCTTTGTTTGGGTCTCTGTGGACATAATCAGAGGGAAACGTATGAATTGAGGGAGCTTGAGTTTTCTGCACTTCTGTGCTACTGTTGTGTCATGTTTCTGCAAATTTATACCCAGTTTTGGCAAAGTTAGTCCAGTAGTTGATCATGTAGCGAGCAAGGTCACGATGGCTTGGCCAGTAGCCGATGGGAGTGGTGAAAGGCTTTCCAAACATGTACTGCAAGTCATCAGCATGGTCGGCTCCCATCCAGCTGGGGTAAGGTTTTAAAAGGCCGCCCATACGGTTGGGCTCAGTGAAGTGGTAGGAGTAGGTACGGCCAGTTCTTTGAAAGGACATGGGACAATTGGATATGAGATTTGATACTTCAAAGAGATCAAGAAGCACATAGAAGTACTTGAGTAATAAGCCTGATGAAGCTTCTTTCAGTTTCCACTGTCAATTTGATTCATTTTTAACATGAACTCTAAACTATAAGTGCAATCATCACAACAGATTCATGGCACATCATTACTCTACTGCATGTTTGTAAAAGGCTGTGAGACCCCAAAAGCATTTCACTTAGTTTTGAGATCCAAGATTTTTTTTTTTTCGGTCAGTTGTTTTTACCAGTACCATATATTCAGATTTCTTGAAGATTTTTTTCAACTCCTCCGCATGAGTTCCAAACTAACGCAGCTCTTTCGAATAAATGGCAAATGCTGATGTTTTGTGGAGGACAAACCAATAGCCAATCAACTATGCATATGGGACAAAGAAACAAACCTTTATCTTAGTCAGGATAACTAAAAACTGTCAGCCTTCTAAAGCAAGCATTCATACCAAAATGCTCCTAAAAAATGACTTTCAAGCATTGTAATTCTTTTGAGCAAATTCTTTGTCTTACGTGGCACTGGCAGCATGAAGGTAGAGGGCAGCCTGAGTAGGAATCAGGAAGATGTAGTCAGTCCCGATGGCCACAACAGTTTTCTTGATGGTCTCCCTGTTAGGATTTGATCCCCAGGAATGGGTGTATACGGAGTAGGCTTCAGTTAGAGCAGCCTGGCCACCTTCCTTGATGTATGAACCCAGGAGCCTCTTCACGTCCTCGCTGCAATGAAAAAAGATTTAAATTAATTGGGACTACCAAACTCTTCACCTAAAACAACATCATCGATGTCAGAGAAAGTTTGGTCTGCTGTGGATCCATTGGATTTCATTTCAGTATTTAGCACCGAGATCAAATGCCTTGAACTCACATAGGTGTGTCCACCAGGTCAGAGTTAATAGAGGGAACATCAAGACCAGTGAAGACGTGGCCGTCCATGTCGTTGACTCCTGCGATGTAGTCGATTTCAGCCGCATTGTGGAAGAGTTTACTAGGTTCATCTGGCAAGAAGTCTCCATCGACCACAGGAGAGAGGAGCAGGTTGCTTACAATTGGGTCTGGTGGAGGAAAATGTGGTCAGATACTTAATTGTGGTATCTAAGCTTACTAGCTACCTTTAGTAGATACTTGGTTCTAAATAGTTACAACCCGATAACAATGGTTATTATTTCTCAGTAGCAAATGCAAAACCAGGGACAACCTGGTCATAAATTGGTTTACATTTCATCTCAGTCTGTTGACACTTGGGAAAATAAAACATTAGTTTCTGTTAGCATTTTAAACAGAAGTAACTTAATCCATAAACAGAAGTTACAATAGCAGTAAGGTAAAAAATATGTGACATTTAGGCCATTATTGTGTCAGCTGCATATCAGGACTATCCCTCTGTTGAATTTCCATCATTACCTTGATTTATTCTTGTTTTCCTTCCTGTTTTATAGTGTTAACTTGTGTCTCTTGTCTTTTGTTTCACGTCTTGTTTTGTGCATTCCCCGTTGGTATCTACACCAAGGTGTTCCCATCACTCCCCACCAGATATCACCATTGTTTACTTTATTCTCCAGCGTTGTTTGATATGTTTCATCCTGTTCTGATTTCTTGTTGTCATACCTGCCTGTGTGACTGGATTACCCACGTACTCTGCTTTTGAAATTTACCTGGCTCCTACATCTCGAGTCTGTCTTGTATACCATGAACATATTGAATTGCAGAGTAGAGTGTGGTTCTTACTATCAGGTGAACTGTGTATACTGAGACTGCCCGCCAAAGTAAGAGCCTGAGGATCAGCGTTCTTCAGACAGGCAGCCATAGAATGATCAGTGGGGCAGTTGACCTTCAGAGCAACCTGGCATGGGATTTCAAATACTCATTAGCTTCCCTTATGTAATGAATACATCATATATCTGAAAATTCAAATGGAATTTTAAATAAACACTTCAGAACATCTCAAACTTAAATACAAAAAGTCTGATAGACTGTTTAGTACCTCCTCAGCAAACCTGCGGGGATTTTCATTGATAGCCCACGGGGCAAGAGCGACCCCACTCTGGGAGATGGCTCTCTTGAACAACCCTTTGTTGTGTGGAGTCAGAGTCTGCAGACAGAAAACAGAGGAGGTGTTTTATTTTATCAAACAGTCAGAGGTGTCTGAGTGGATCAAGAGCATTGCGTGAGTGCTATTACAGAGTTTAACATTGCGGGAAGTTTCAGCTCTAAGTTTTCACTTGACAAATCAACCACTGGGACAATGGAAGACTTCTTCACCTGGAAGCTGACACTAGCTCCACCTGCAGACTCTCCAAAGATGGTGATGTTGTCTGGGTCACCTCCAAAGGAACGGATGTTCCTGTGAACCCAGGCGATGGCAGCCTGCTGGTCCCACAGACCATAGTTTCCTGATGGATCACAGTTAAAGTCACTGAAATAACTGAAAACTCTGGGGGAAGACAACACCGATTAGGATCTGTATGATTTGTTCAAACTTGAGAAAAACTGATCTGTACCTACCAGGTAAGTCAGAGTCTCCAGTGCTCAGGAAGCCCAGAGTTCCCACACGATATCCCAGAGTCACCACAATGACATTTCCTCTGTCTGCTATCTCCTGCCCATCATACAGATAGTTATCCAGGAAGTTAGCACCCATGGAGCCACCAGCTAGGAAGCCTCCCCCATAGATCCAGACCATGACCGGCAAATCTCTGGACACTGCAGAGCAAACAATTGAATCCTGCTGAAGTTCAGATCTCTACTGGAAGCAAATGTATAAGTATCTGTTGTATTTACCCGATCTGCCATGAGGAACCCAGATGTTGAGGTAAAGACAGTCCTCACTCCCTCTGGTGTCGGACATGCGAAGGTTCACCTGCATGCATCTTTTTCTGAACTCTTTGGCCCTCAGAACACCTGACAACAAACACACACACACACACACACACACACACACACACACACACACACACACACACACACACACACACACACACACACACACACACACACAGTGTGAACATTCCAGCTGTGTTTTTGGTTTGCAATGAGAGTGACCTAGCTGAAGATAAATAACAACACTGCTATCAGTAAGTCAAGTGTAAATACAAATGTTCTTGCCCCTAACTCGTCTATGTGACTGCTTGACCAGTAGCTTTCTATTCAGAAGACACATTTGGGTACACCTCTCTCTCTTGTTGGATCACACAGGGCTCCAAGACTAAGCTTGAGGTTAAATATATGCAACATCTTGCTGGTGTTTAATCTTCATTCTGTCAAGACATGCAACAATTGTTGCATGTGTTTCATTGCAAAATGTTTGCAGTTTGTTTTTGTTTGGCAGTAAAGCTTTTTCAGGGGTTAACAAAAAGATCCTGGTGTGAGTGTATATGAGTACTAAAGATTGTACGCTATTCAAGAAGCACAATTCAGTTACAAAACAAAGAAATTTCATTAGATATGTTAAATATATATTATACATGTTAACTGTAATATATAACCCCTTGGTCACTCTTCTCTCATGCTCCAGTAAAAGACTTTGAGAAATACAAGAATGAACTACAGGTGTATTTTTTTTCATGACACCCTAGTGTCTTCGACACCCCCCCCCCCCCCCCTCCTACTTTTCATTGAACACAAAAAAGGACGTTTTTCTTTGTGTTTTGAGTCATTTTATTCATTTGTTCTTGAATGAGTCAAAAATAAATAAATAAATAAATAAATTAATAAATAAATAAATAAATAAATAAATAAATAAATAAATAAATAAATAAATAAATAAAAGTAAAACAAACAAACAAAAAAAACGGTGTTGAATCAGTCAACCCACCGTCCCAGCCAGGGTGACGCTGTGGTTTCTGAAACCTTCCGGGGACGTCAGCAAAGGGAATCCCTCTGAAGACATCCATGCGACGGGAGAGCCCAAGACGAATGCTCTCACCCTCCACCCTCCCTCCCTCTGTGTACACCACCCCGAGCTAAAGGGACGTAAGACAAATAAAAACAAAGGAAAAACAAAGGAACAAAGAGATTTGCCAAATAAATAATGAAAAGATATCATAAATTTCAGAGGATAGGGGAAAAACATCAGTCATATTGAATCAGTCATACAACACTTTGACATCTGTAAGTAATTCATACAAGCTAAACCAACTTGGTAACATTCAGGTCACTCAGCAGTAAACTGAACTGTCCTTAGATGCACTAAAAGTCATATTTTGAAAGAAACTCACGGAGGCTGCAGAGACTGTCTCCAGAAATAGAGCAACAGCTACCAGTATTCCCAGCTTTGCCATTGTGTCTGTGAGAGTAAGGTTGACGGTCAGCCAGACTTTTATAAGGGAGACCCCTCCCCTCTGCTGTTCATGATCTGACCTGCACCTGACAAGTGTAATGTGTGTGGACCTGCTTTCCCACTGTTATATAACATTTATCAATGTTGTTTTATCAAAGGCTTTTGAAGTTGGCACTATCACTGCAGTTAGTTGTAACCAAGACAGAGTGCTTGGTGTTATGTACAGTGGAAATTTGGCAAAGTTGTAGGAATAATGGTCTTATCTGGTGTGAGGAGTATAGCCAAAATCTTAGGAAGACTAAAGGGATATTCAATAAAAAACCTTCAGGGCTGCATATGGCATTAGACGTTTACTAACCAGGTAAATCTCAGCCATTTTTCAGAAGAAGAGACGAACAGAAGTTTATTTCACTCAAAATGTTCATCAGACGTAGAAGAGGTCTCTGGATTGTTAAATGAAGTACTAATAAAACAGTGTAGCAGCGCCAGTGAAAAAAATCCTGCTCTCATTTTTTTTTCACAGTTTATTATCTAATACAGATTACTATCCAATCATAAATCTGTCCACACAGATTTGTGATCCATGCAAGCAGATCCTGTAATCAATGGGACAGACTGTAGACTGTGTGATACATCGACCCCAAGATGCCACCCACCTGTTGAGGTGCAATATTGGAAAAGCTTGACTCATAGTATGAAAAAATTGATTCCCCTCATCTTTCCACAATCCTCTCTTTTCTGGGTTTAGTGGAAAGGTTGTCACAGGTGACTCTTATTCTTCTTCAGTTGCCCTTTTGTCCTTGGAAAGCATTGTAGCAAATCACATCTTTGAAGAATTCCTCCCACAAACTACATGTTATTGCCTTGATCCAAAAGATTCTGACTAATACCCTAATATTATTATTATTATCCATTTCTTTTTGCCCTAAATAAAGAGAACAGCTGAAGAGAGTTAGGGAGCAGAGGACAATTAAAAAGTGGTGTAGATTTGCATTTAATAGCAAAGGTCAGAGGTCAAATCTATGAGTGATGCATCAAGGACTGTAACTTCTGACTATGGGGCTCCTGCTCCACCAAGTAAGCAAATCCAGTGCTCCAATATGAATCACCACTCCTCTGTATGACATATGGGAGTTTTAACTGCAGAATTAACGTTTTGGTCCTGGAATGCATCCTTGTTTTAATCTAAATAAAAAGACCACTCAATGATCACTTTAGGACGTGTCATTGATAAATAAAAAGAAAAGTTAAAATTTATCAGCTTCATCAATAGAATCAATCACTAGTTGTTGATTGAACTGGGTGCTTCATTTCATTTTATCCATTTGTGCTACCTAAAATGTTGAATGGAGGGGGGACTGATAATCAGTCAGGTTGATTAATTTGTTGCATCAATGGCATTCAAAATCATTACCATCCGACAAAACATTATGTATGAGAGCATGATGAAAACAACAAACTGATAATGTCTGCAGACACTGCAGGAAGCAGTGTTGACACTCTGAAATCATTCCAGGTTCTTCTCATCCAGAATGATGACATGTCAAATCAATCATAGTGACTGGGGGAGTGTTATCAAATAATGCAATTTGATATTGCTTCTGACATGAATATCAGTCTTGCTCTGAAATTTTTGTATGAAAAGGTGTATTTTTCTGTTTAATGAATTCATAAAAAAAACATTTTAAAGCATATTACTGGCTAAGAAACACATCATAATTTGCATAGAATAAAGAGTACTATTATATTTGTGTTTAATCACACTAGTACTATTGGCATTAGAATCTGGCCTTGAAAAAAAATTGTATCGATTGACTGCGAGTGTTGAACATCATCAAGACAGAGCCCTACATCCTTCTCTAAATATGACCAATAGGTAAGAGGGGACCATATGATGCAATTTTAATCAACAAATTATCAGTTTAATAACAACAAAGTTCAATATTTGTCTTTAGGCTGTGAAGATCAGATGAGGTGTTTTACTGTGCAGTTAAAAATGTTATTGCTATAAAATTTAGAGCTACTGCATTTATCACCTTTTGCTTTTTACAGAAATCAGCTGGTAAAATGTATCATGTTAGTGAAGGTAATCAATTGGGGAATAAATATTAATTTATCTGAAAACCCTTTTTTTTACTTGCTACACATTCTGTTGTTTTTGGATGAAAATATTCAACAAACAATTAATATGATGTTATTTTTCTTTTTCTTTTTTTTTTTTTTTTTAAAAAGCATGTTCAGACTTTGAAACTAAAAAATAAAATGCCATTTTTATAAAACAATATATTTTTAAAGGTTAATGAATTTTCATTTTATAATATTATGAGCTGGTTGTTCATTTAAAAGAAAAAACTCAGCCACAAAAAAATTTGAAGTTACTTTCTTTACTACATATTTCACATTTGAGGTGGCGTAATACATAGTTGAAAAAAAAGAAGTGTTATTTTACGTAGTCTTTTCTGTTGTGATAGTCAATGTTTCTTCAGGTGCACAGGCGCATGCACAAGCTATTTACTCTGCAAAGACTCCAGAGAGTTTTGGGAGGACACTTCCCCAGAATCTGACAAAAGGTAATCTTAGCTCCTCTCTCACATAATTCTTGTTCATGTTAGAGTTGATCTCCAGGAACTTGTGTCCTGAGCTGGTGAACTGGGGCCAGGTAGCAGGCACGTTCTCTCCTTTGTTTGGGTCTCTGTGGACATGGAGCACATGAATTGAGGCAGTTTTAGTTTTCTACTTCCATGTGTCAGTCATTTTTTTATGCACTTCTGTGCTACTCTTATGTCATGTTTCTACATATTTATACCCAGTTTTGGCAAAGTTAGTCCAGTAGTTGATCATGTAGCGGGAGACGTCACGGTGGCTTGGCCAGTAGCCGAGGGGAGTGGTGAAAGGCTTTCCAAACACGTACTGCAAGTCATCAGCGTGGTCGGCTCCCACCCAACTGGGGTAAGGTTTCCCAATGCCGCCCATACGGTTGGGCTGGGAGAAGAAGTAGGAGTAGGTACGGCCAGTTCTTTGATAAGACATAGAAGAAAAAGACATGTTTCAAATAATACACCAAGAAGGGCATTGGAAATAAATGGTAGTTGTAGTACTGTTAATAAATCATAGACATGGTAAAGCAAATGCTGAAACAGTTTCCTTTGACAGAAGTTAGGCCCATGAAGTTTCTCAAAGCCAGGTTAAAATCTCAGACCTCTAGAAGAGCAGGTTGTTGGAAACTTACATCTTTCCAAATACTGTTTATACCCACAGATTATCAACAAATTCATATGTACTGATGTTTGAAATCTGAGCAATTCCTCATATTCTAACAGTGTAACAATGACAACCAAAATTGATTTACTGATGAAGAGTAAAAAGTTATTTTAAGTAATTCACTGAAGTACACTACTCACAATAAGTTAGGGATATTACTGAGTGCTTTTCCTATTTGTTCTGAATTTAAATGAAATTAAAGTAATAGTCTTCTTTGATACTTCTATTAATGAATGAGAAGAAACAATTTTCATTCAACTTTTTTGGAGTAAAAAGTTATTTTAAGTAATTCACTGAAGTACACTACTCACAATAAGTTAGGGATATTACTGAGTGCTTTTCCTATTTGTTCTGAATTTAAATGAAATTAAAGTAATAGTCTTCTTTGATACTTCTATTAATGAATGAGAAGAAACAATTTTCATTCAACTTTTTGGATTTTTTGCCCTTATTTTGAGAGGACATGACAGTGGATAGATGAGGAAACAGAGTGAGAGTGGGGAGTGACGTGCAGGAAAGTCGCCACAGGTTGGACTTGAACCTGGGCTGACCACTCAACTCGGCCGTCTGCGCTCCAGTATAATATTTTTTACGCCAACAATTTAGACAATAACAAAGACAGCCCCAAATAACCAAAACTGACAAAGTCAGTAGCGGGTTTTTCCACTATTTGCCACAATGACAGCTTGACAGCGACGTCTCATGCTCCTCACTAGCCTCATGATGTTGTTCTGAGGCAATGCGTTCCATTCCTCCACAAGTGCTACACGCAGTTCTACCAGGTCACGTGGGGATGGGGTACAAGCATCCAGTCTCTGCTTCAGCTGGTCCCAGACGTGCTCTATGGGGTTCAGGTCTGGGGACATTGCTGACCATACCATATGAAGCACTCTGACTTCTTGAAGTCCAGCTGTGACAATTCTGACACCATGTGGTGGAGCATGATCATCCATGAACAGAAAGTTGGGGGTGTGCTGGTGGAATTGGGGGATGATGATGGTTCTATGATGTCTCTGAGGTAAGAATGTGCAGTGACTGAACCATCTATAATCACTAAATCTGTTTTCTGCTGACTGGTGATGCCTGCCCAGACTGTTGCACTTCCTTCACCAAAGTGAACCCTGGGGACCATGTTGACCGCAGCCTATCGCTCACCTTGCCTTCTCCAGCAACACTGACAACCATCATATCTGTGCAAGTGACACTCATCAGTGAACAGGATGGTAGACCACTGCTGCATTGTCCAGGTCACATGGTCTTGTGCCCACTGCAAACGGTCACAACAGTGTCTTGGTATCAGTGGATTCACCTGCAACAGTTGCTGCCTATAAGCCAAAGTGGTGGAGTTGGTTGTGAATGGTTTGTCTGGAAACCCTCGTACCCCTTACTTCTCGTAAACAGGCCTGGAGCTGTGTGGTAGTTGCATAACGATGTCTGAGTGCATAGGTCTGTCACCAACACTTCCAGTAGTTCTGTGTCTTGCTGCAAGTCTGCTGATGACACTTTGAGACACACCAAGTTCATGAGCAACATGCTATCTGCTATCGACCTGAAGGTGTGCTATGGCCAGGTGGCGCTGCTCATCCATTAAGTGACGTTGTGTGTTCATGGCTGCCTGAATGATGAACTGGGATTGACTTACTGACAATACCAGCTTTTAACACCCCCAGAATGTTGAAACAGACGCCACATTGAAAAGGGTTGTCTTTTTGTATATTTTTGATGTTGGCCCCAATATGTAAGGCACACTATACACAGTGAGACCATTACATGGAAAACACAAAATGAGGTGTGTATATCACCCGAATATAATTGCCTCCCTATCCAAAAAATCACTGAAGTGAAACGAACACCTTATGTATGAAATCCACTGAGGACCTCACAACATTCCTAACTTATTGTGAGTGGTGTATTTCTTCAGATATAAGGATACACAATTAAGTGATGGTTTAATTTGATCTTTTTTCAGCAGTACTTTAACTTTTTTGACTATAGAGTACAGAAATGATTTTCTGCCAAATCTTGTTCTTACGTGGCACTGGCAGCATGAAGGTAGAGGGCAGCTTGAGAAGGAATCAGGAAGATGTAGTCAGTCCCAATGTGTACAACAGTTCTCTTGATGGTCTCCTTGTTAGGATTTGCTCCCCAGGATTGGGTGTATATGGAGTAGGCTTCGTTTAAAGCAGCCTGGCCACCTTCCTTAGTGTATGAAGCCAGGAGCCTCTTCACGTCCTCGCTGCAATGAAAAAAGATTTCGAAAATATGTCTGAGTATCAACCCTACAACTACAAACAAATTAATAATACTACATATGCTAAAAAAATGTCTGGCTCGTTACCAGTTGATCCACTGGCTTTTGTTCCAGTGTTTAGAACTGAGATCAAATGCCTTGAACTTACACAGGTGTGTCCACCAAGTGGGAGTTAATTGAGGGAACATCAAAAGCAGTGAAGACATGGCCGTCCATGTCATTGACTCCTATGATGTAGTCGATTTCGGCCGCATTGTGGAAGAGTTTACTAGGTTCATCTGGCAAGAAGTCTCCATCGACCACAGGAGAGAGGAGCAGGTTGCTTACAATGGGCTCTGGTGGAGGAATATGAAATACTTTGTATTATCTATACATATGTGGATCTTCAGACACAAGAGCTAAGATTACTGATAGCTTTGATTTTGACTGATGTTGAACTGAACAAGACTACCAGTGTCACCACAATTTGGATATGTAGCACCATATAATTGGTACCCAACTGCAACTGGTATGAAGCCTCACCATAATGTTTATAAAATAAATCTGATTTTTTGAAGAGCAGTTCGTACCATCTGGTGAACTGTGTATACTGAGACTGCCCGCCAAAGTAAGAGCCTGAGGATCAGTCATCTTCAGACAGGCAGCCATAGAATCATCGGTGGGGCAGTTGACCTTCATGGCAATCTGGCATGAGAATTCAAATAATCATTAGCTCCCCTTATGTAATGAATACATCTCAATTTTCTAAGGACATTTTTTTTTTTTTCAAAAAAGCAATAAAACGTCAGAGAGACTGTTTAGTACCTCCTCAGCATACTTGCGGGGATTTTCATTGATAGCCCACGGGGCAAGAGCAACCCCACTCTGGGAGATGGCTCTCTTGAACAACCCTTTGTTGTGTGGAGTCAGAGTCTGCAGACAGAAAACAGAGGAGGTGTTGTATTTTATCAAACAGTCAGAGGTGTCTGAGTGGATCAAGAGCATTGAATGAGTGCTTTTACAGAGTTTAACATTGCTGGAAGTTTCAGCTCTAAGTTTTCACTTGACAAATCAACCACTGGGACAATGGAAGACTTCTTCACCTGGAAGCTGACACTAGCTCCACCTGCAGACTCTCCAAAGATGGTGATGTTGTCTGGGTCACCCCCAAAAGAACGGATGTTCCTGTGAACCCAGGCGATGGCAGCCTGCTGGTCCCACAGACCATAGTTTCCTGATGGATCACAGTTAAAGTCACTGAAACAACTGAAACTCGGAGGGAAGACAACACCTATTAGGATCTGTATGATTTGTTCAAACTTGAGAAAAACTGATCTGTACCTACCAGGTAAGTCAGAGTCTCCAGTGCTCAGGAAGCCCAGAGTTCCCAAACGATATCCCAGAGTCACCACAATGACATTTCCTCTGTCTGCTATCTCCTGCCCATCATACAGATAGTTATCCAGGAAGTTAGCACCCATGGAGCCACCAGCTAGGAAGCCTCCCCCATAGATCCAGACCATGACCGGCAAATCTCTGGACACTGCAGAGCAAACAATTGAATCCTGCTGAAATTCAGATCTCTACTGGGAAAAAAACATATAGGTATTTTTTGCATTTACCTGTTGTGTCATGAGGAACCCAGATGTTGAGGTAAAGACAGTCCTCACTCCCTCTGGTGTCGGACATGAGAAGGTTCACCTGCATGCATCTTGCCCTGAATTCAGTGGCCTTCAGAACACCTGACAAGACACACACACACACACACACACACACACACACACACACACACACACACACACACACACACACACACAAAGTTCCAGCTGTTCATTAGGTGATGTGCAACATCATGTAGTTAGTTTACATTGCTAAAAATGTCATGAAAAAGACATACAAAGACAGTCCTGACCAGAACACATCACAAAGTCTGAAGTCAGAAAAGTGCTAGCTTTGTTGAGTTAATTGACCCAAGTGAGGCAAGAAACATCATACTGATTGCCATGAAGAAATATTAAGTTGTTTTAGAAAACTGCTGGAGCATGAATACCAAGGTAAGTCTGAAATGACACGGGAAATGCTGACATCTCATCTTGTCTTGGCTTCAGAATTGGCTATGACAAAATGGACCCATAGTGACCCTCCTCAGTGTTCGAGGTAGTCCTGGAAACACATTTAAAACTGCATGCATAAAAGTGAAGAAAAAACAACACACAAAGACTTAAACAGAGTGTCCGTAAAGTTTCTTGACAATTTCAAAAATAAAGGCAATTGATGAGATATCTTAATCCGATTTGTTCTATGTACTCAGTAGTTATCCAAGTTTTTAATCACATTGCATTTCATCACTGATCTAAAGCAAACGTTCACTGTTGCCATTGGCACCATTTATGAAACGTTAAAATGAACATGGCAAGTAACCGAGTACCTTCTTGATGTGCTTCGTGCAGCTAATGGTGCCTTTATAGAGGTTATTAAATACGTTTTTAAAAAATCTACTCCTAATTTTGTAACAATTTTCCCATATTTGTCTGTTCATTTGCATTTGTAATCCATTTTTTTAACTGTAAAGAGACTTTATTGACACCCTGTAAAAAATGTCATAGGGCCATGACCTAAAACAAATAGAAAGACCCCATAATGAAGGACTGCTGGAACCACCCCCCAATCAAATCAACCTCAAAATTCCCTGATCTAAAGAAAAGATCTCACAATGGAATGTTGTTTAAGGCTATTTGTTTTGATAAACTGCATGGCAGTGGCATTTCATGACGTTTAATTATTTTCTTTAAAATAAAAGTTGTTTACATGGATGTTTTACTCAAATTGTCCATTCTTATCAAAGAGAGAGGTGTTTTGCTGATATTATCCCTGGCCATACTGCCATCTGCTGGCACCATGAAATTACTGTCTCCATGAATGTAATGAACAAAGTTAAAACTCAAAATCTCAACTAATGCTTTGGTAAAAAGTGAGCAATTGTCACTCAACACTATAGCCAGCACAAGTTATAATGTGTTACCGTAAAACAGGAAGTTAATCTGACTCTCAGAGCAAACTTCAACTGACTTATGTTTGTTGAAGGTCCAGGCATAAACAAAACAACATTAAAAAAAAAAACTGTCATCCTGCTGTATCAGTGGTAAAAGCACCAGCCAGTAAGAAGAGGCAAAGGCAGCTCTCATTCATAATGTTCAATCTGCTCCACATTTCCCATGTTTGATCAAAGTCTTGGCCTCATGTTTATTTTCAGTCATGGTGTACCTGTTGCTGTCTGATGGTACCGCGCATAAAGCATTACTAAAATACACCATATGATCTACATGTAATTAACCCTGTGTTGCCTACATTTGATGTGCAGTAACACTAATGACACTCCTTTAAAACATGAATACTGAGAACTGTCACTGCAGGATGGACTAAAGGCTAAGACACATCCAGCAATGACAAACCTCTTCAAAAGGAGCGAGGACAAGTTCAGTGTTATTTAAAACTTCTACGCTCACTCCAAAAATGTGAGGGTAAAAAAGTTATTTTTTGGTTAATAATTTGATTGTTCTTAATTTAAATAATTGCTAATCAAGTCTGCTACATTAAAAACATCAGTAGCAAAAATGCCCTGTCACAACCAGCATATAAATGCTGGTTGATGTTGGTGGATGTTTTAATAAATAGCATGTATATATTTTAGGCTGCTGACTTGGACTCTTTGGCTGATTTAATTTATATAGCAACAAACGAATCCTTGAAATGTGAAAATGATGAATGCAGAGAAGATAAGACATTATTATTATTATTATTATTATTATTATTATTATTATTATTATTAATAATAATAATAATAATAATAATAATAATAATAATAATAATAATAATAATAATAAACAAAGTTTAATTCAAGCATGAATGAGTAAAAAAATACATAAATAAATAAATGAGTTCTCAAAAGCTGATTATTAAAATTCTTTCAGTTGTTGACGGATTGTTCATCTCTGTGGAGTAAATTATTGGTTTTTGAATGAGTGAACAAAAGGTGATAAGTTCTATCAGTGAACCCACCATCCCAGCCAGGATGACGCTGTGGTTTCTGAAACCTTCCAGGGACGTCAGCAAAGGGAATCCCTCTGAAGACATCCATGCGGCGGAGGAGCCCCAGACGTACGCTCTCTCCCTCCACCTTCCCTCCCTCTGTGTACACCACCCCGAGCTACAGGGATGAAAGAAAAATGCAAGAATTAAAAAGATATACGTCAGTGAAGAGGGAATAGTGCAAAATAGAAATTATTTGTGTAATTAAATAACATAATAATGTAACTGAATGTTTTTAATAATGTAATTAAATAGCAACTCATAAATAGATTAAATAAGAAAATCATTGTGACTTAAACAAGAAGTTTTGTCTTAGTATACATCTATCTGTGTTTTATGCAGAAACACTCATGCTTTTAAAATGAACAACTTTAGCTCATTTTTATTCAGACTTTTTTTGGATGAAAACTTTTTTTTTGGTAAATTGAGACAATGTTAAAGAAACTACACAGAGCATGCATGCACTGACTGCTTATTCATTGGACACTTACGGAGGCTGCAGAGACCGTCTCCAGCAACACAGCAACAGCTGCCAACAGTCCCAGCTTCACCATTGTGCCTGCAAGAACTGGGTTGATTGTGGGCCTGACTTTTATAAAGGAGACCCCTCCCCTTAACTGCACCTGTGGGCCTCCTTTGCCCTCTGTTACATTTTCTTCGTCACATTGTGTCCCCATATGCTTCGACATTATGTCACATATCTTTTCTTAGTTTTCACTGATGGTGAAGTCAGTCACTGCTGATGGAAAGTGCTCAGTGATGTGTGCAGTTAGAGTTTGGCACAGGTTGCTGCGGTGCATCTTATCAGTGAAGCTGGGATTACAGCCAAAATGTCATCGGAAGACAAATTTCCTTTGATAGAAGAAACATGATCAGAGACAATTAAACCATGAAATGTTCTTCACAGAGGGACAGGGTCAGGAAGTGAGAGTCTAAAGAAAAACAGTGGTGTGAGACCTGTCAAGTAGCACTGTGGGATCTCATCGAATGAGCACATCTTCTGTTGCACATTATCAGCTTTGGTTCATGCTGCTGTGTATTATTTGATTACCATTAGATGTGGTTTGTGAGTCCAGACTTCAAGAGGATGTTTAGCTCTTATCTGTTGCAGTTCTGTTTCAAGCAGGCAGCCTCCAGTTGACACAGCTGTCCAACTGTACAGAAATTCACCCAACTGCCGCCAATACAAAAGATAACACTTGTTTTCGGTCTTAATATTTTTTCCTAATAATGCCTGATTAAATTTATTATGAAATGCAATTACATCCATTTGAGTAGGTTGAAATTATTTCGAGTAAATAAATATATCACACATATCCTACTTACATCACTTCATCACATCAATTTGACTAAAAAGCCCAACTAGACTAACCGAATCATTGCATCATTCAGAGGTCTCTCCAGCTTTGTGTGATTTTTAAAAAAGAGCTTTCATATACAGAATATCACTTGGACATGTTCTTGTTTCATACTCATATTTTCCCAATATCATCAGCCAACTCATGTATAAGCTGGGAGCTACTCCTGACTGGTATAACACATTTCATTTACCAAAAATAAAACAAACTAGTTCCTGCACAAAGTACTGGAAAGACTTCCATTTTATTAACTTTTTACTCAAAAAATAATTCAAACACATCAACTTTAACAAAAATTGATTATCCAAAATATTAAGCCATGATTTTTGATACCAAAATGTCTACTTTTGGTTAGATGTAATCCAGCATTTCTGTCTCCATTTCATTTTCACTCCCCTCAGAAGGCTGAAACTCATCATCCTCATCGTCATTATCCTTGCTCTCGTCATCTTGCATCTCTTCTTCTGAATCCACATCTGAAAATTTCCTACTCTGGCCGACTCGTCTGTGCTTCTTGGTGTGTTCTGGCAACGCTGAGGGAGAGAAAATAACATCATGTTTCAAACCTGCCGGCTTTCTATTTAGCACACTCCAACATGGAGGAAAGTTGTTCTGTGTGTGTGTATTTCATGCATCATCACACACACACACACACACACACACACACACACACACACACACACACACACACACACACACACACACACACACACACACACACACACACACACACACACACACACACACACACAGGGATCAGAGAAGGACACAGTGTCTGAGATCAAACGGATAATATCAGGATAGTTTTTTTTTTCCTTACAGGGTTTATTGGCTCGGATGATCTTCTTGATCATGCCTGAGATTATGTCTCTCAGCTTGTCGGTGGTGCCGACAACACACCAGCCGTCCCGCTCGTCACACACCTCCTCGTTACCGTTCTGCTCAACCACCTGTTTGATACTGGACAAAAAACACAAAAAGCTGTATTACATCCAAAGAGTGATTCATGTACATTACATTAACGACTTGAAACTATGGCACTTAAAGTAAGATGATGGATCAGAAGTGAATCTCACACATTTTAACACCACCATAACTAAAACTATAAATAACTTCACAAACACTCTATTAAAATGAAATTTGTTTGTATTTGTTGTACCGAAAATGGTGGAATGAATTACCCAACTCATTAAGATCCGCAGAGTCCCCTTCTACTTTTAAGAGAGGTCTGAAGACTCACTTGTTCAGGGAACACTTTGGCACTTAATCTGACCCTTCTCCTCTTTGTCCTCAGTGGTCAGATCAGACCGAGCTCTTAACAAACGAAAGCACTGAATATTGATTTCTCCTGAATGTTGAATCTTAGTTATGGACGATATTTAGATAGAACACAAAAAAAAAAAAAAAAAAAAAAAAAAAAAAAAAAAAAAAAAAAGGGGGGGGGGGGGGGGGGTGTTTAGTGGGCACTTGGTGACAGAGTACCTGTGACAAATCCAACCTGAAGCATTTATTCGCACTTAATAAGGTTTCTCCTTCTTGTCAAAATTCTTGCTTGTGTTGTACGTCGCTTTGGAAAAAAGCGTCTGCTAAATGAAATTGTAGAATTGTAGAATTGTAGAAATATTTTCAACAAACCATATATCCTTACAGTTAAACCATCCGAGTAGTGTAAAAATAAATGTAGGTTAGCTCTTCCTTCATGCTAAAGAGTGGTCATAAAAAATATTCATTGTTTTGAAATGGGAACTACATAATGTGTACCTTTGCTAACTTGATCTAGTTACAGTCTCTGTATATTCAGAAGAAAACACTAAATCTGGAAAACAGACGAAATGTTTAGCTTAATGCTTTAAATTATCAAAACAAAGACCTCAATCTGTTCTGACTGATTTTAAGACCGAAATCACACATCAAACACATGTTGTACCAGGCGAACAGCGTTACGATATTATTCTAAAATGAGGATTAAGATTCCTCAGTGATAGATATTAACCCACACAACTCTTAATTACTATTTTGGCACTTGCTGAAATCCTTATAAAAGTATTTGTAATGAACACTGTTTTATACCTGTCCACCTCCAGATCACAGAGCTGGTAAAACATCTGTCTGTGAGGAGGCAGCATGCCCTCTCTGAAAATGTAAGATGATTCCTGAAGAGACAAAACATAATTACATTTATTACGACAAAAAATGATCAGAACGAACCAAACAAACATCATCTTTCTCTAATTTGGGGAACTGATGTGTTCAGAGTGGGGGAAATTAAAAAAGAAAAGAGAAAATATAGATGAAATGTATAAGGCTTGATCCAATAAGTACATATTCACAGACATAGATGAACTAAAAAGAACCCAGAATGAGCATATCAGACACAAACCTTCATCTGGTATGAGTTTGGTGCTCTATATCGGCTTGTGCTTGGACCCTCCTGAGCTGAAAGTTCCAACACACTTGCTACCTGACGACCTGAAAATAGTAAAAGTATTTTAACACTGACAGTATGGAAAAACACAGTGCCATTTGATTTTTCAGCTGGTGCACTCAAAACGTTCAGGAAGTTGAATGTGGAACGCTGGACACTTCTCACACTCATTAGTCGGCGTATTAGCAACGTAGAAGAAAGGGTGAGAATGTAAGACTTTGTGCAGGGTTCCAGTGAGTGCAGAGTGTACACAGTGCACTTCATGTCAGTGTACTTTCAGAAGTACACAATTTGGGACACAGCATCTGTCTTGAAAAACAAAAACACCTAGAAGAAATGTTTCACACATCCCTGTGCTGTGGTGAAATAAAGATATTATCGAGCTGCACTGTGTTCAAGTCCTCTTTTTTTCTGAAAAGTTTCTTTTTCATTAGTTATCAAACATTAAAAACAGGGTTTTATGTCATGTTATGATGATAGACAGCTGCCGTTCTTGCATAGTTTTTTTTTCAGGAATAGTATTGGTAGGATACGTTGGAGGAGAACAAGGAAGAAGAAAGATTAGTCTTTTGAAAGAAAAAAATAAAAAATTGTCACTGGCTCCACACAGATTCTCGACAGTGCAGACAGGCACAATGGCAGCGCCTCTGACAGGGGTATGTCCCTCGACGGGTCGACACCCAATGACAGGCTTTAAACTGATATGTACATTTTTGTTTCCCAAATCAGACTCACATAACTGGAAAGTTGATGGCTCTCCTGGACGTTATGGTTGAAAATGAATGGTGCAGCTGTTTAATAATGAATACACTTCCTTGTGTCAATCAAACTGTTTCAATACACATGAATGCATTTATAACTGATCAGTTTCCTACATAAAATCTATCAAACTCCTTTCTACTCTGAGAATAGAGAGAGAAAAGGGTATCCATGCTGCAGTCACACCATCATTTCTAATGGAAACTGAAAGTTTTACAGAAGTGGTCCAATTTAAATCCCCTCCACAGTATTAAGTGTCTGTGTCGGCTTCCTACATCTGCACCAAACGACTGAAAGCATCTAAACTCACCTGCTTTGTTCAGAGTTATAGGCAGGCTGTAGTTGAGAGCACTCCTCTTGGCTTTTACTGGCATGTCAGAAAATGAGTACCCTGAGAGCAGCACAGAGAAGGAACAAATGTCAGGTGGACACCTCCTTGGTACAGTTTATACGAATAAAAAAAATACTGATAATATAATATATTGAAGTCTCATAAAAAAGGCTTCTAGGAAACCTATGCAAGAGCAACATAAAAGATGTTCAGCCCTGTGGGAGGTTCTCACCGTGCTTGTCACTGCATCGGATCCTGAAGTCCAGTAGCTGGTATTTCTTGGCCTCTTTGCATTTCCTGGGATCGTAGCCCAGCCTCACCCACAGACTTCTCCACGGTCCAGTCACCTACGATGATAAAGCTGATGTTTAACTTCATCTGAAAGTGTTGAATTATCCATTTTAATTTCACTTTATTTCTTTGGTGGTGTAAATCAGACAACAATGCCATTGGGACATTTTGGTTTAGCTGTTGCAGACGGCCTCAAAAGGAGTGAGACTTCAGTCTTTATGTTAAAATGGTATTTAAATGACATGAAGGAAAATGTATGAAATGTGTTAATTTCTCCCTGAAATAAAGGTCAGCGGTTTTCACCAAGCACACTCTGTCCCTTCATCTCACCATGTAGTAGGCCACGACAGGCAGCAGCAGTTTCAGTTTCTCAGGGTGGACGTTGATGTTGGCCTTGACTGCGTTCTTTGACCAGATGGGCCGGCTCTCAAACATCTACACAAAAAGTTTGGTTTGAGATAAGATACATAAGAAGGTTAGGTATACCTTGCTACCATAAAGGTAAACCTATGTTACATAATGTGACCCAAAAATTATGTAATCAGCAATGTTGAAATCTAGCAGATAAATATGTTTACCACTCAATGATGATAACTTTTTAAATTTATTTATTTATGTATTTATTGATTGATTGATGTCTTAGTTTGTTAAAAACTATCCAATGTAAGGGAAGAAGCATGACACAGTACAACCCCTATTCCAGTGAAGTTGGGACATTGTGTAAAACGTAAATACTTCACTCATTTTCGAATTTGATGCCTGCAGCCAGTTCCATAAAAGTTGGGACAGGGTCAACAAAAGACTAGGAAAGTTCAAGAATGCTCAAAAACACTTATTTGGAACATTACACAGGTGAACAGGTTAACTGGAAACAGGTGAGCGTCATGATTGGGTATAAAATGAGCATCCCCGAAAGGCTCAGTTGTCAGCATGCAAGGATGGGGCGAAGGGTCACAACTTTGTGAACAACTGCATGAGCAAATAGTCCAACAGTTTAAGAACAATGTTTCTCAATGTACAATTGCAAAGAATTTATAGATTTTATCATCTACACTCTGTAATATTAGAAGATTCAGAGAATCTGGAGAAATCTCTGCACGTAAGCAGCCAGGCTGAAAACCAACACTGAATGCCCGTGACCTTTGACCCCTCAGGCAGCACTGCATTAAAAACCAACATCATTGTGTAAAGGATATTACCACGTGGGCTCAGGAACACTTCAGAAAACCATTGTCAGTTAACACAGTTCATCACTACATCTACAAGTGCAAGTTCAAACTCTACCATGCAAAGACAAAGACATATATCAACAACACCCAGAAACACCGCCGGCTTCTCTGGACCCGAGCTCATCTGAGATGGACTGACACAAAGTGGAAAAGTGTGCTGTGGTCTGAAGAGTCCACATTTCAAATTGTTTTTGGAAATTATTTAATTGTGCTGGTACAACTACCATAAAGCCAGCTTCGTTAATGATCTCTTGACAGAGAGGCTACTCTTTCTATAACTTCCAGGTCAAGATGATCGGACAAATTAAATAATAAAATCAAAATCAGCTTGAACAAATTCTTATTTTTTTCATTTCAAAAAGGAAAAAAATGGAAAATGAACCGTTTTTCAACTTTGTCCATCATGTTCCCTTTCTAAAAAACGAATGTATGTACAGAGCATCCGGTGTGTGTGTGTGTGTGTGTGTGTGTGTGTGTGTGTGTGTGTGTGTGTGTGTGTGTGTGTGTGTGTGTGTGTGTGTGTGTGTGTGTGCGCTTTAAGTGACCATGATTGCAGATCAAACCTACTTTTTTCATTTGTTCCTCTGCCAGTTTGTCACTGTCCTTCACACAGACTCGCGCCCAGTTAAGCCTGGCAGCCTCCAAGCTTTCAGTGGGTACAGTGGGATCCGTGTAGCTGACAAAAATTGCATTGTGAGGTCGGCGACTGCGATTCAAGCCAATAAAGTTTGACTCTTTGATGGGCATCGTACTGTGAACAGAGAAAAAAAAGCTGTGAAAATATCTGAATAACATTCCTTCTAAGAAACATCAGCAGTAAGTCCACATGGGACAAAAAAGGACTAAAATAAGAAGGAGCTAGAAAGTTAAGTGAGTACGTTTATCACAAACAGCCGTCACACTGACTTCTGAAAGATATCCGGCCGGTAGTAATAATCCACAGGAGTGTCAAGACGGGAGAAGATGGCAGGTGGAAGAAAGTAAGGCATGGGCTTCTCAAAGAATTCTTGGTTCTCTGACTTGCGAAGGATGATTTTGTCATACATAGATATGTTTTTTCCACCTTCTGAATACACAGCGAGGAACTGAATGTCTGCCATCCCTGCAAAAAAGAAATGAAATGAAATAGGCTCACACAGACTCTTATCGAGATCGAGAGATAACAAGTAGAGGGTAAAGGGTATGATAGAATACCACCTGGAAACTAACTCGGAACTAAACTAAACTCGGAGACAAACTGACCTTGGAATTTGTATGTTGTCCCGATTACTCCTAGGACATCCATCTGGATCTCAGCATTCATAGGATCCTTTTTTCGCACCCGCCGCCTCACTCTGAGGAGCAGGTTGCTTGATGGGAAGCGATTTCCACATAGAGAGTGGCAGAAAGGGTCCTTTGGTCTGTAACGCAGCTCAAGTCGTCTGTTTGGGTTGTTAAAGGTCTACAGACATAAGTGAAAATGCAAACAGGACTCAGATTATTAATGTGTAATTTGCTACAAACCAAACAGGTCAATTATGATATCTCTGCAAAGCCTGAAAAACAAGTAAAACAGCAGCAGAACTCCCCGTCCAGCCCACATCATGTTAGTAGTTATTCTATTAGTCTATAGTGGTGTTTATTCTCATGCTAGAAGCGATTCAACACCAGAACTAATAAGAGGCTTCTAAAGCCCCCTGGGGTCTACAGAAGTCATCTGATGGTTTTCACCGAAAAACAAATCATCTAAAAATTTCACCCATCATTGTTTTATGAAGAGAAAGCTCTTTTCTGGGAGCAAACAATTTAGTATCTAACTAATCTCTATAAATTTTCACCCAACCCTACGGTTGTTCATCATTACATTCACAATAAGACTAAAGATCAGTCACCTAGATTTTTACGTACATGCAGTTGATGTGCAAATTTCTGCCCAACAGTAAAGTTTTCAATTACACCTTTCATAAATGTTTTGTTTGTATAGTTCAATTGTTTCTTGGTGTTATATCTTATTCTGTTCAGGTTTTGCAGCAGTAGGAGGATTAATGTTAAAAAAAAATTTCATTTTTTAATTTCATTCAACCTCTATCTACAAAGAAGTTCAACCCTGAGCTGACATGCATCCACCATTATTATTGTTGTTGTTTTTTTTTTTTGTTTGTTTGTTTTTTTCATTTGAAGGTAATTTCTGGTGACATCAAAATAACAAATCTGATTTGAATGGAGTCCCTGATATCTCGTTAAGTGACATATTTGATCTTGTGTGCACATAAACTTGTGTTAATTTATGTACATCTCAAAGCTGGTTAACTCATCGTGAAGAGATATTATTTTAGCAATCCTGAAAACGGAGCAACGGGCTACTTTGATGTCAAATTTAAGCCTATTACTTCCAGCACTCTATATTTTTTGCTCCCCATCAAGCCATCTTTCTCGTGTGTTTGGTCCTCTTGGAGAGAACCAGATTTAGTTTATTACTTTCTAAGAAGACATCAGACATCTAACACTTTGAGTTAGCTTACTACGCTGTGTCCCACTAAATTGATGATGTGCTTACTTTAGACACTGTTTGTTCGCCACCCAGAGTCTCCAGCATCTTGTCCACACTGGTGACCATCGCCGGATACTCCACACACACCAGTTTGTTTTCCTGCAGATCCAAGGAGGAAGAACTGCCGGGCACGATCACGCCTTCAGCCTGAGAGGACAGAGTCAGCTGTTTCAGAGTAAAATCCAGCTTCGCGTCCCTGGAATCTGACAGTTTACTCATTTTATCTGATTTTAAAGAAAAAACTAAAAAATAACTACAATAACTCAGCAAAGAGCGCGTGTCAACTATGCCGCCCGAAATGCTCCCTCAGCAGCGTAGTAACGTGTCCCTCTGCAAAATAACGCCGTGTGGAAACACAAGAGGAAATTAGTTTGATTCCTCTATTTAACCTCTTCTGAAAACACAAATAAATTAAATACAAACTATAAAAGTGCTCATTTTAGGGCATTTTAACCGCAAGAATTGTGTCATTGTAATTTCACATCTCGAATGTTTTATCCTTGAATTAAAAACACTTTTCTTTATTAAAAAAATTGCTATCCTGAGTGGAAAAAGTAAAAAAAAAAAAAAAAAAAAAAAATCCATTATAACAAATAATGTAAGAAATTATTGTGTTGTGCCTTTTAATAATATTATTGTAATGTGCCATGTTTGAAATGCACATTTATGACTAAATTAATTTAAAAACATCTAACCTAAAAATTACACCAAACCCCAGGTTCTGACATGAGCTGGACTTGACAGGATCTAACATTGAGATTTTTTACCTGCCATTACTTAACTGTTAAAAGCAAACAAACAAACAAACAAACAAACAAACAAACAAACAAACAAACAATTAAAAAATGAATTAACCAAAAAAAAAAAAAAAAAGGCCCAGTGATTTAAACATGGGCATTTTTATTATATGTTGACAACTGTGATTTCAGAACTGACTGAATAATGAGACAAAATAACCTTAAAGTAAATGAAACTGCTATGAGTTTCTGGCTTCAAAACAACAAGAAATACTCAAAATAAAAATTTGCATGGCTCAGTGGATGTCAATGACATCCAGGCTTGTGCCTTATTTTTTTATATTATTTTAGTAAAGCCTGTGCTTTAGGTTTACCATTAAAAAAAGCGTCATTACCAAGGTTAAAATCATAGATATCAATGAAAAACTCACCCTTGATCATTGTCAGTTACATCTGACCAAGGTAAGTCACTTCCTTTGAGTTAAAGCCTTACAGGGGCATGCATTATTTTTTAAAAACTTATTTTTTATGTAAACATGACAGGAAACCTAGGAACAGTTGTAGATTACTCATTATTATATAATATTATATAATTATATATAATTTATGTATGACCTCAAGTTTTTAGTTAACCTATGTGAAGGATAATAACTTACACTTGTTATAAATAAGAATTTTTGCTGCCCAGAAATGTATAATTTATTACAAAACTACATATCATATAGCTCAAGTTCTGCTAGTTTTAAATAAAAGTTTTAACAACAATGACAACAAAAACATCTAAGAATAAAAAAAGATGGTGTACACCTTTTCTGAACAAATTATAAGACAGCCATCCAGTAAGTTTAAGACTTGTTTGGATAATTTAACTTTGGCTTAATTTTGTTTATTTTTTTCCAATGTAACTCCAGGACAGCATAGCATACATGTCTAATAGAATGTCTCATTTAGTGACAAATTCATATTTTCAAATACTATGCTTGGTCTAACTGTCAAATAAAAAAAGGCTATTAAGTACTAGAAAACATAAAAAAAAGTTCAAGGGCAGAGTTTGAATGTATAACATTTTTGATGACAGTAAATCAGATAACTTTACACTTTTAGCTTTATACTCTTTATGGCCACATGATGGTGCTGTAACCAAACGACATGAAGTCAATACAGGAAACTTGTAGGAACACCATTATGCCTCCATCACATTTAAACATTACAAGTGGCTAAATGTCCTCATATGCCCCCTGATTTATCAGAGTGATCACCACTGTACCACCATTTTATATTAAGGATTATACCAAAGTGTATTTGTATTGTCAGAAGACGACAGCCAGTGTTGTCAGAGAGACCTTAGTAAAGAGGATTTGAGTCATGCCCCTCCTAGAAACTGTCAACAGACTGTCATCCCCTCAGAGAAGAAAGAGGTCTCTGAAGAAACTGTTCTGTCTTTCTGTTTACCAAGTTAGTTAAGATGCTGTTGTAAAGGCAATTATGTCCTGATGTAACGCTGTGTTTACTTTGATTCTCGTTTGTCTTCTTCTTCTTCACACCTTTTAAAGAGAACAAACTTAACACTGGATTTTTAACTATCTGGGCCAATACCTGTCTTGTATTTGACTTATGACTCATGCAGGCGAAAGCAAGGGTCCCCAAACTCAAAAAGGTTCCAAAACTGCCAAACATTTGACATTTTCAGCTCAGGGGTTATGTTACAACAAAGACAGGCAGAAAACTGATCAAATGTTGTTACAAGAGATTGTTTTAAATCTAAATACTTCATGTGTATATATAAACAAACATACATACATATATATTAAAAAATGATATTTTAAATGGCACCTAATAACCACTATTAGTGTCCCATAACCCCCCCCCCCCCCCCCTCACCCACCCCCCTTTTTAAAACTTCATGAGATGAAACATGTTTTTTTTTTTTTTTTTGTTACGATAAAGTTCAATCAGTTGTTTTGGCTATTTGCTCATTTCTTTAGATGAAAGGGTGGAAATATGCAGGTTGAAGCAAAATTAAGATGTAATTAAGATTGGCCTGAGGTTGTGGTACTGTTCTTGGACTCGTGTGCTGGTTGTTTGACATGAGAGTAAACCACAGGCAGAAAGTAATAAAACTTTTGCTCACACTGTATTAATCCCTCTCCAGACCAAAGGACAGCTTTGTTTAGCCTAGTTTAGTTTAAAGATTAACAGCATGTTGAAAAAAGTTGCCTTCCAACAGCTACAAAGTTGTCTGCTGAAATGTACACAGAGACAACATATAGACAACATGTAGACAACATTTTTTTTTTAACAAAGATGGCTCTGAGATTGAACGCTGAACCAAGTCAGCTGATAAGCAAATGCTAAATTAAGTTGTGCAATGAAATAATAAGAAGGCTTCAAACTTCTGCCTGTATTTTGAATGCTTTTGTTTGTTTGTAGAGTCCTCTCAATGTCAATTGTTTTCCTGTTTTCCCGTGTGTTACTGTGTATTCCGTGCTCTGTTGTCATGTCTTCCATTTTTTAACAAATTGCAGCTGCGATAGCAATTTGTGAGCTCTATTAGTGCTTCACCAAAAACACTGCATGGTCTATCACAATATCATGAACCTCTGCTTTGAAGGGGGGTAAAAAAGGAGGAGGGGACTGAGAGATTTTGACTGACAATCTGTTATTTTCTGTGGTGACAGAAGGATTTGGACTATCTTCTTTCTTTGACTTCTTCTCTCACAGGTTGTTGTCCATCAAATGTAAGTGCAGCTCTTAGTGCTATCTCAGCTAAAGGCCTGTCTGCTCCTCCCTGCAGTCTGCTAGCTTGATCCAACCGTTACTGTGTGGTGCGGTTATGATAAGGATATCAGAGAGCCTATACCACCCGGCTAACTCTGAAAGAGCCTGCTGCCCTCAGATTTCACCCCCCCTGCTCTCATTCACCATCCCTCTGTCAGCCTCTGTAGCTCAAGCCTCTGAAGCCACGGCTTCTGTTTGTCCCATTGCAAAGCTTTCCGTGTCTATGCTCATATTTGGATAAGAGATGAAAATACTACGCCACACCCAAAGCCATGTCTTTTTCAGAAGGCAAAACCAAGATTATCAGTGATTGCTTTCACGGTTTTCCTTAATTTATTCCAGTATGTCTCTTTGATATGAAGCTCTGCCTGTGACTGTCAAGCAACTCTACAAAGATTAAACTCACACTGTGCCCAAACAAGGACATGTAGTTTCTAACCCTTTGCGACCCTTATTTATTTATTTATTTATTTATTTATTTATTTATTTATTTATTTATTTATTTATTATAATTTCCATTTGAATTTATTTTATTTTAAAAGTTAAGGCAGCTTAAAGATTTTACATTTACTAGTGAAAAGACCCAAGAGCCCATGGTCGTGGTTCTGTAAGGCTGTGTGAGGAGAAAATGCAATTCCATTAGCATGCTAGCATGTCTATGTTAGCATGTGGTCAAACTTTAAAAAATTATTACACCTCATAGACACGTTTCTCACAGCCGTATGCTGTGGTGATATTTAGATATTATTGGGTTGTATTGTGTTCAAGTCCTCTTTTTTCTGTCACCCGCTTCCACTCAGATTTTCCCAGAGTTCCTCGTAAGTCTCTCGTAAGTCGCTTTTCCCACCAATTGAGAACTCAATGTTCACCAAAGTCAGCTGATGGTTCAGGCATATGTAAGTTGTTTTTTTTTGTTTGTTTGTTTGTTTGTTTTTTGCGCTCATTCATAAACCTACAGAAAAATTCTGGATATTCTCGAATGTGTTAAAAGAAATCCTTAACCTAAGTTTTCTGGCCACATGTCAGATTGATGTGATGTGAGAATGCTGCAGGAAGTATTCAGGAAAATTTCCCACAAACAGGTAGGTGGGTTTAATGACATCAGTTTTTCCAACAAGAGAAATTAAACCCATCCAATGCTGAAGGAAATTAATGACAAGAACGGTGATGTGTTTGAACACAGCATCGATCTAAACATAAAGCTGTCATCATTGTGAAGCTGTGGCCTTCCTGGTGTGTTTTTGATGTCATGTTCTCCCTCCTAACAGGCTCACAACCACTTGATCCATCCACTACCCGCTCTGTCTGACAGGGAAGACTCACATGCTGTGAGTAATGTGTGAACAAGAAACTTTGGAAAATGTGAGGCACAAAGTTCTTGGAAATTTCTGAAATTCTTATAGAAATATTTAACACTTCATCCCATCCTCAAATGGATCAGCCCTCACTCTGCTGATATAAATTATTAAACCACACAGACATGTCATTAAAAGGTTTAACAATAAAATAAAATATGTTTTGTGACAATAAATGAAAATAGATAAATTAATTACTGCAAGTTGTTGATACAAAGTTAGTTAAAACGTAGGATCGACCGATAACTGTTTCCTGCATTAGAGGTCTTTATAAATGATAAGAGAGACTGGGTGTAACCTTAACGCACCAGATTGTGTTGCTTACTTGCAAAATAAGCTTTTAAATCCCAGAAAACTCAACCTCAGGAAATATCGCTCTTCTTTATTGTGTTTATCTTGTGTAACATGCTGTGGGCGTGGTCTTCAGAGGCACTTATCTTTTGGAGTGCAGACACAAAAATACATGTCACTAGTAATCAGAAAGTGTCATACACCCTCAGCGTGTGACAGCAGAGGATGTGGTCTTACAGCATCTTCCTGTGTCCACTCAAACAGAGGAAATCTGCTGACACACTGACATGTTTTGTTTTATTAATTCTGTTGAAAAAAATGACATGATGATGGATGAGGGGCACATCACCAACACCAACTAAACAATAATAACTTTTGTTTTCTGCAATAATTTCAAAGCATTAAATTTATCACCCTAACATGTATATTTTTATAATATATGGTTTTTGTTGGGGTTTTTTTTGCACTTGTTCATCAGTTACTTATTTTCAGTTTCAGTGAGCGTTGTGGGTCCATTATGAGGATTATAACCAAAAGTTTCATTGAAGTTTTTCAGCATCAAAAAGTCTTTAAAATATTCCCATTACATCTTCACCCAGCACTTTAATCTTTATACGATCTATGCTGATGCTCTCTAGCTGTTGGACTTAGATCTTGTTGTTTTACAGGTTTATCTTGATTTAATGGAAAGCCAATAAAGTTCTGCTCCCTCACACGTAATCATACCAAAGAGGAAAGTTTCTAGCTTCAAGGTTTGCATGAAACACTGAACTACTGTACCTAATAAACAAATCATTTGAATCCTTATCTCAAAAAAAAAAAAAAAAGGAGAAACAGAGAATGAATCCGTGTCTTACAACTGAAAAAGTGATTTTCTGAGCTATGTTTCCAGTCTAAACAAAAGATCTTCTCAGATAATACAGCAGCGAATGCTGACTCAGATTCCCATCTTTCCTCTGATCTCACAGGGGAAAGTCTGGCCCAAATTGGGGATCTCCCGCTCTGTCCTCAGTGAATGTGTCTTGGATGCCTGGGGAACCATGCCCTCATACTGTACTGGCTGGGGCTCATTTGCATAGAGACAATTTGCAAGACAAATTCCAGCTCAGTGCCTGTTTGGCAGGTATGTGGCTGTGTTTAGGTTACAGAGACACTGCTACCTCAGGTTTTCCTGGCTTTGAGGTATGATTCTGACATTTGGATCTTGATTTTGAAAAACGTGTCTCTGCTGACTAAAACAAATTTGGTTTATTCCTTTAATGTTATTCTTCTGTCACTGGACTGATTAGGCAGTGAGGTTCAAGTCTAACAAGATACTAGATATCTGTCACCCAGCAGACAAATGCTTCTCATGCTGCTCCAAGGCATGGCGTGAGCAGGACAGTTAAAAAGAAAACCAAGTAAATTTGCAGCTTTCAGGATATCATAACACCTCAGGCAACTCATGCAAATGAAGAGTACTGAACAAGCAGCATAAACACACAAGCAGAGTCTTTGTCTGCTGCTTTGGTCGACACTCTTCACATTTTAAAAATCAAAATTGCTACTCAGCCCATAGATTTCCACTGCTATACACCTGTACACAAATGACTTGATGTATCTGGTGGATGCTGACCTGTTTACCCTCCACATTTTCTTGTTTTTCCCTTGGCTGTCCCCACAGGATCACCCCCCCCCCCCCCCCCCCCCCCCCGCTCCCTTCCAGGACTCGTGTCCTGTTTGTTTAGTCCCACCCAGCGTGACTCTACCTCACACTTCTACTGGTTACCTGTGCAGGATTTTGATTTGTGTCTGCACCAGGATGCAGCAGTTCCAACTGTTGCAGGACATCTCAACAGACCCTGTCGCACTGGTAATATCAACACATTTTGCATAAAGACCACAGATTTGTTTGCCAGACAGTAAGGCTTTATGTTTCCTCTCCCTCCTCCTGCACGGACACTGATTTCTGCAGAGGTGTTGTACTAATGGTGAGTTCTGTTAATGGTTAATTATCAAGTCTGGATTATTTTCTCTTCTGCCTTTTTTTCACACAGTATTGCTGAACAGAACACAAAAGCAGAACTATGGTGGTCTCTAAGAGCCAAAATACATCAAAATACTAGAAAATGGTTAACATGAAAAAACAGTGAACAAACACACACATAAACAACCTTACACAAAGCACAATGTTTTTGAAAACAGTAAAAAAAAAAACAAACAAAAAAAAAACAAACAAACCAAAAGCAGATGTCATAATGTAAAAAACAAGTAAAAAACAGAGAAATAATAAATTTATTGTAGCATTTTTACAAATAGCTTTAACAAACAACACATCTAACCAACTCACATCAGGGTGATATTCATCATTTACCCATGTGAAACACATTTCACAGAGTTAAAAAAAAAAAAAAATCACATCCATGACAATTGGCAAACTCAAAAACAGCTCCTACAACACAGCAATGATTCATTAAACCAGTGGTCCGGTGTGATATGGTGCTCTGCTGTTTCCTCAATATAAATCTTTGAATCTTCTTCCCAGCTGCCACTTTACTGTCCTCTCAATCGTTGTTTCTTTGTCAGTTCATAACAGCATTTAAAATACATTACCCATGATGCACCATGTCACAGCTTTTTCCTTCATGGGGTCTCTATGATGCTCACCTGTCTGTTTTAACCAGAGAGTAAACTACTGTATAACCAGGAGTCACCAGAGCTACTGTATCGTTCATCAGTATGGTTACACAGCACACACACACACACACACACACCAACAACAACTGAATTAGGGGAATACTCCCCGTTTTTTTTTACATGAAAGTAAGCAGAACACAACAAAACTCAAAAGTCGTCATTTCAACAAACACATCAGTAAAGAAAAGGAATTCAAACGTCTTATTTAAACAAAGATAAACATATTCATGACCCACCAACAAACCAGCAAGCATCTTTCAGTATCATCAGAATCCTCTTTATTCGCCAAGTATCTTCTTGTTGTTGTACATGAGGTATATGAGTTGTAGTTTTATGGCAGGATACCTGCATGCTGGATTATTTCTTTTCCCTTTCAGGCTCCATTCAGTTTTAAATGTGTCATCATCATCACGATGTACCTTCAGCAGTTTGAAAAATGTTGACAGATTCTGACGCTTCCTTCAGTCAGATTTAGAGGGCCTAGGTGATGATGTGATTTGCCTCTGGCAGCTTAATGTCCTAACAGGTTTGGTGTTTGAGGAAGGAGGTGAATCTTCCTTGGAGCTGCCATTTGTTTGTTAAAGTAAATCCAACAGTCTGCCTGGGTGTGGTGACGGTTGACTAAGCAATCAATCCGTTTCCACAGCCTCTCTTTAATCCCATTCCACTTCACACACTGTGAAGGCTGTGCAGCGATATTAGGAGGGTGTGTGGCCCAAATGCATTCTGGTACAGCTAATAGTTTGTTCACGTCTGATTTGTTCCTGAGATTATTGAGCCAGCTTTGCCTCTCAGGTTGTAAACCAGAAAGATGGAAGGGTCAAACCGCTCATTTGTCTGCTTTCTAGTTACTTCTGTAGGTACGGAGAGCTGTCTGACCTCGGATTTGCATGATGTTGAGGTGTGTTATTTGAATACAGGATAACTGTGTCGCACATTATCTCTGATCCTGCAAATGATTTTCACCTGAGGCCACAGTCACATCGTTCTACATCCTGCTCCGACAGGAAAGTGAGTCATAAAAAAACACACAGAAACATCTCCAAAAGTGTGTTTACAGTGTTGGTCTTAGACAAACAGGAACTTGTATTTAATGGTGTCAGGTATGAAAGACAGTACAGACAAAGTATGTGACGTTGCGTGACTTTATTCCTAAAACTTTGCTTAGAGATTAAAACACACAAACTGCAGCAAATTTACAGCAAAGAGATCGAGCAGAGTTTAAATAAATAATTTAAAGTAACAAAAAGTGTGTGCTTTTCTTATCACCTACGGGAACCCTGTGTTGACATGCGTCTATATGTTTTCTGTGAAGACAAAACATCTCTTTTATGCTTATGCATGTGTATCCCTGTTATCAAAGAAAATAAATGGATGCGTGTCCTCTCAGGAGTCCTGTAACCCACAGCCAAGATGCATATTTACTGTAGAGTTAATAAGGCTTTGCCATATCTACATTCATCCACAGACAAATGCATGTAAGAGAAGGTTACTAACAATAAATTAACATATTTTTATTCACTTCTTCATGAAACAGGCTGTGTTTTCATTCTATTAGACAGCCTTCAACCAGTCTTCTTCATTCCTAGACTGCATCCATAAAAATAATTCAAAACATACTGGATATTTAATAAAACATCTGTATGAACATTAAATTGAAATAAACATTGTTCTGTACACCTTCAAACAGTGAGGCTAAAGTTTAGGCTTCATGCCATGCTGGCTCTCGTGATGTCTGCGGAGATCTACTTTACGCTGGAAGCCTTTTGAGCAAATGTCACATCCAAAGGGTTTGAAGCCTGTGTGTTTCCTGCTGTGGGTGATCAGGTTGGAGCTTTGGCTGAAGGCTTTACCACACACCTGGCATTTGTGAGGCTTTTCTCCTACAAATTAAAAAAAAAAAAAAAAAAAAAAAAGACTGAAGTGAGATATCAACCCGTTAAATCAGGAGCCAGTTTTCTTCCCAGTGCTTCTGACAGATACAGATTTTCATCTGTGCCACATATGGAGCTTTTTAGCGGAAAGATAACATTTGCATTGATATATGGCTGAAGAATCATGCCATTGTTCAGATTTGTCAAACATTTATGGCAACAAATGTGAACGCCATGGACTTCCTTCTACAGAGCTCTGAGCAAAGCAGGAAATCCAGATATACAAATCTACAGGACATTTGTTTCAGCTTCTTTTCTGATTTATCAGCAGAAACTACTCCTGCATGCTGCACCTGGAAAGCAGCAAGTGAAGCTGCTTAAAGTAACAAAAAAGTATCCGATCGCTGTAAATCGATCATGCACGTTATGACGTACCGGTGTGAATGTATGTGTGCTTCTTCATGTCAGACTTCTGGTGGAATCTCTTGCCGCAGTACTGGCAGGGATACGGCCTCGTGTCCGAATGGATGAGAAGGTGTGTGGAGAGGGTGGAGGAGCGCTTGAAGGTTTTACCACACATCTTGCACTCAAAGCTTTTTTCCTGGTAAAAGAGAAAAGTATGAAGAGTTACACAACCACTAACAAAGAGATAAAAGTTTGGCTTCAAATTTAATTTTTGGTGACAAAATTCTCCCTCCACAAGACCGGTGGTTATTTTATCAATATCACTGAAACTTTAATGCCAGATGAAATGTTAAGAATTAGATTTAGAAAACTTTAATGTCCACAAAAAAGGACAAGACCCCTCCACTTCGCTTTGGGGCCTTTTCACATCTTGTCAGGATTCGGTTTCCCATAACCATCTGCTCACCATACATCACCCTTACATGTTGTCGTCAAACATTTCAACACTAGATATCACAGTTTTTGTCATATTTTACTCCTTTCCATCCCTGAGAGTCAATGTTAACTGAAGTTAACTGAAGTTAACAACTGTTATCTGTTATCGGGCTGGAGAAACAACAGTATAGCTAAAACTTCAAGAAAACAATCCTTTCAATGCTTGAAATTCCATATCCATAATATTCTATCTAGTTTGGACATGTTACCAGTTAAACATCAACCCTGGTGCAACCTAAATCTTAAACAAGAAAAACAATTTAAAAAAAACAGCTGTCACAGTGGGCCACAGGGGAATGATGTTCAATAATAACAAACAGTTTTCATAATCACAGTGACATTGCACTAATAACAACCTCTTTATTTATTTAAGGTAAAGCTCTGAAGGGAACAACACATAACAACACATTCAGTCATGTGAGATCTGCAAAACTGTTTTCAGTCAGTGTGACTGTTTCAAGATATGTGACTAAAGCAAAATCTTCAGCCATTAACATAACCCAACATTGACAAAAGTGGGTTTAATTGACCAAAAAGTGGTAGTAGTTTTCTAGCAGGACACTTTATAACCAAAACAACAGAGGACTTTTTTTTTTTTTACAGCGTATTTATATCATGTTTTAACCAGTCAAGGGAGCAGTTGAGTGTGTTTTGCCAACCAGGAGGGCACTTTAATGCGTGTTTTTCAACAATAGGGCCACATGGGTAGTGGTGACCCCCGCCCACCCTTGTGCACACCACTGCATAGTGATGCTCTTTTAATGACCTAATGCTATTAGCTTCAAAAGCCCTGTTGTTCTACAGAAGGTAAGTATAAGGTTATGTTGGCTCCTTCTTCATAGACTAAAACCACAGCATGTTTGCAGTCAGCATATGAAAACAACATGTAACACCCGCCCCTGTGTAGTTACCAGGAAAGCCCATACTTACCAAGATCCATTTTTTTTAGCCATTGTATATTCTGAACATGGTGGTGATATTTAATGTAAATACAAAAAGTATTAAAAGTAATATTGTGTTATAAACTGGAGACAGCGTGTGAAAAGAAGCCAAACTTATCAGGCAAAAAAGGCCAATGTAAACTGTTGTATCATGGGAAATGTACCCACATTGAATAAAGAGCTGATATCTGCCTGTGCTGCTTTCATTTTTTCAATCCATCATTCACAGCTCTTGATATATATAAAGTTTGAGACTAAGAATGTTTTTTAAATGTACTTCTGTATATTATGTGGAGTCACTGTTGTACCTGAGAGTGGACATTCATGTGTTGCTCCAGACTGACAGCGTGACCGAAGGTTTTTCTGCAGATGTTGCAGCCAAAGGGTCTTGTTCCACTGTGAGACCTCCTGACATGAACCTCCAGTCCGTGGGGTGTGGAGAACACCTGCATCACAGTTTCTTCATTACCAACTTGTTATAAGTTGTCTGATTAAAATCTTTAAAACATAAGTTAAAACTGTATGAAGAGGTGTAAAGAAATTTCATTCCCAAATGCACTGCAGTGTAATATGTGTAGTGACCGTAAAAGGAAGTCTGAGTCTAATGTAGAGGTATTGGTCTTCTACTTGATGCATACCTTTTCACAGGTGATGCAGTGGTAGGTGTTGGATGTGGGGGAGTAATGGGTGCTGCAGTCCAGAGGCTGTTGAGCTGGTGGGCTGCAGCTCAGGTGGTTGCTGTACAGATTTCCTGCATGCTGCAGAACTTTGGGGCTGAAACTCATCTGACGAAGCTCGAAAGAAGAAGACACTGGCTCCCAGGCATACGGCTTGTAGTACGAAGGGAATCCTGCCATGTGAGCATCTGAAGGTTCACAGTCGAGACTTTTAAAACTTCCACTCATTTTTAAGTTTTGGCATAGAGAAAGCAGAAATGGGTGCATGGGCGGCTCACCATTTAAGTAGTATGGCTGTGTGAGAGCCACAGGGGGTCTGGTTGGCTCTGGGTGAGCAGGTAAGCGTCGTTCAAGCTCTGCATCCTCCTCCTCCTCCTCCTCCTCATCCTCCTCCTCAAAGGAGTGATGGTCTGGAGGGGGAGACCTCTCCTCTGACTGAGGCTCATCTGAAGAGTCTGTGTTGTGAACTTCTGGTGGAGCTTCTAACAAATCCACAACAAATAAAGGTGTGATTGATTCAAGCTGAGGACATTGCTCTGTGTGATTAAACAGCAAGTAAATATGCTATTAAAACAAAACTCTGCTGAGGAGAACATTTTGTTTGAACAGCAAACACCTAACCAGCTTTAGAGACAGAGAGTGACACATGATTAGGTTATGATTAATAACCTACCCTTCTGCTTTCAAACTTTATTTTTTTATTTAAAAAAAATTAAATTAAAAAAACTATAAGCAATATTTATAAAATGGAAATGTTTCTCATGTCCCAATAGTAATGTAAGATATCCTTTATTTTCAGTCTTACCTGTACACAAAGAGGCCTGTGGCTCGTCTTCATATGATCGGTGAACATTGTAGGACGGTAGCCTTTTGTTTTTCACCAGAAATGACCGAGGCATGATGAAACTGTTACAGAAAAATAAATACAACAAAGTCAGAGAGTAAAAGAAACACTCATTTCAATTTAAAGTTGATATTGAAAATGTTAAGAACGGCACTACAAATTTTAAAAACAAGACTTTTCGATCATTTTACATTTCATTAACATAACTGTCATATTTGTCTATCTTGGTTGACTGTCATAATTTATAATTAGCCTATTAAATTATTATTTGTATCCACATACAAAAGTCACGCGCTGGTTGAAAAGTTATAGTGTATTTTTTCTTAAATAGGCCTATTGATTGTTTTTATGGTTTAAAATATCATTTCACTTAAAAAAGGAAAAATAAAACTTTACTGCAGCTACAAATAAGCACTAATCCACTTTCAGCAGACTCACCGTTAAATGCGCAAACTCCCGTTGAGGTGAAACTTAATAAAGTTAGCATAAATGAGTTATTAGTCTTCTCGTTTCTCGGCTCGGCGGTGAAAATCGCGTCGCAAAAATCCTTTCCCTGAAAGCCAAAAAAGCAAAGCAGAATAACAGCATCACACTTGTTGCTCTTTCTTTTTCTCCCCTCCCTGATTTTCAATCAGATAATTCCGCAGGAGAATCTGACTGCGCGTTAAGCCAATGAGAGCCCGGCCTGCAGGTGCAAATTTGCGTAGAAAAACACAGGGCCTAAGCTGTCCCTGGAACAGTTACACCAACAGCCAGTGCTCCGAGGCAAAATAAACTAATCCAAAGTTTGATGTAAAGTTTGTATGATAAGTAGGTCTTTTTGTCATCTGTTTTGTCTGAAGAAAGAAAGAAATATTCCTTCTAAACCCAAACTCGCTGATATGATTTATAGTAAACAGAAAAAGTCGATTTAAAAGCGCTGTTCAAATTTATATTATTTAGTTTCATAAAACTACTCAAAATTATATACACCCAGAGAATTGGTGTCTATTAAAAATCTTTCCCGATATTTCCACCAGTCAATGTTTGATCTACAGGATTTACTCTCCGTAATGTGTGTATGACCGTGTTGTGTGCAGGATTTAAATTGCTAAGAGATCATGAGACTGTTGCGCTTCCATGACAAACACACCAAAACACACACCAAACCAGTCTTGGTGATCAGTTCTGTTGACTCTGTCTATTTATTAAAGCACATTGATATTCGGATGTGACTAGATTTCACCACATGGGACTCCAGTGGCACGACAACGAAACGAAAAGGCAAGAGGATGGTTACCAAAATATGAAAAAAAAAAAAAAAAAAATCAAGTGAATAAATAAGGTTTTAAAGGAGCTTTTTTTTTTTTTTTTTTTTTTTTTTTTGCCTGAAACTAATGTCAGCTAAAGCAAACTGAGTGTTAAAACATCAGTTGTAAAAGTTGAAAAACAAAAAGATTTGCATGAAGAAAAAAGGGCAACAGGGACATCTTGTGGACAGAAAGTGTGCTTTCAATCATCCCTCTGGAACTGGTTTTGGGGACAATGTTTGGACGCTGGAACAAAATAACAGAGACTGGATACTAATGATAACTAGAATTGCAATTTCTGAAGAATTGGCGCTGTGAATGCAGTAAACTGAAGCATCTTATACTTAAATGCTAATGCAGAACGCTGAAGATGCTGAATGACTGAAGTAATGTCTGAAAACGGTTGAAGGAACTTATGAAAAGCTTGGGTTGAACTGCTGAATGCAGAATGTTGAATGACCCTGTGATGAACTCTTGGATGAAAGGAAATTAAAATAGGAATCAATGGATTGAGGAAATAAATTTGAAAATTTGAATGGCTGAATGAGTGAATAATGACATGGAAGGAAAATATATGAAAATAATCAATTGAATGAGGACAACTGAAGTTGACCTTGAAAAAGCTGTTTAAGTGTGATACTTTATGCTCTGAGTGTTTGATTAAACATCACTTTCAAGTGTCCCCTAGAAACGCTTCTGTTGTGTTGCAGTATATTTGCAGCACGTTTTTCTCAAGCGGCAACCAACTGTCATCAGAATGTCAGTTTGAGCTGTTGATTTCCAAGAAATTTTAACCGAAAACAAGGGTGAATCTCCTGTCGCTGTGTCAAAACCATAAGTGCTATCAGAAAAGGCATTGTATCCTGAGGATCACATGACTTTGAAGAAGCTGTCATGTCAATTTCATGTCTGTAGAACCCAAAATGTGGCCAGGCGGGAAAAAAAAAATGAGTGATCCTTTGCTGATTTCTGAGAAAATCCCTCGAGATTTAACATGGGAGTTGGACGTGGTGTCCTCCAGGCCAAAGAGAAAACTGACAGTCCGGATTGTTATCAGGTCAAAGTTAAAAAGCCAGCATCTGTGATGGTATGGGGGTGTGTTAGTGCCCATGGCATGGCTAACTTGACCATCTGTGAAGGCTCCATTAATGCTGAAAGGTACATACAGGTTTTAGAGCAACATGCTGCCATCCAAGCCACGTCTTTTTCAGGGACGTCCCTGCTTATTTCAGCAAGACAATGACAAGACACATTCTGCACGTGTTACAACAGTGTGGCTTTGTAGTAAAAGAGTGCAGGTACTAGACTGGCCTGCCTGCAGTCCAGACCTGTCTTCCATTGAAAAAGACTCTTTCACTTCCCGAAAACGTTTACTGTGCAGGCCACACAGGACAGAATCTGCAAAGAAGTTCCTCTTTGTCCACAGAGGGCGCCAAACTCAACACAAAGAGCGAGTTCCTCATAGGATTTTTAAACAAAGTAGGTTCAAAATATACATTGCAGTCATCCAGGGGGACGGTAGACAGAAGAGAAAGTTCAGCATTCGAATTCAGCAGCAGTCTAAGCTTATCGCAGAATAACTACAAACTGGGTCAAGCCAGCCTAAGCCAGCTCTAGTTATGAGCTTTATATATATATATAAAAAAAAAAAAAAAGTTTCGAGCCTACCTCAGAGAGTGTGTCTGCCTCCCAGATCCTAACTGGTAGATGATTCCATAGAGCGGGGCTTGATAACTGAAAGCTCTGCCTACTGTATTGTCCCCATGCTACTTATTAACATCTGCACAGAGGATCACCGGCAGCAGCAACATCAGCAACATGTACACAGGCAGGTGCATAAGGCCTTCTGCATCTTTAAGGTTGCCACCTATCTTACAAGTTATCTGAATAAAGTTGACAATGTGTGGTAATAAATCATAGTTTATGTTGATGTTTATTATGCTTTTTTGGCTGTGACTGAATTTGTTCTTATTAAATGTAGTTGCTGAGTTTACAAGTATAAATGCTCATCCTCCACTGTAGACTGAGTGATCCAACTGGTTAGATTAATACCATAGACTGTATAATTAATGGACGTAGTCTCCGCTACGGAAATGAGGCGTGCTGTGGGTCTCCACAGTAACAACCATAGGACGCTCCACAGTCACGTGATCTGAGCTGTGCCTCTGATTGGACGAACTGGCGAGCTTGATATTGTGGACACTGCCGAATTAGAAAAAAATTCACCCCCCGCACAGTGCGTGCCGTTAGTGAAATTAGCGATTCACACGGGAGACATTCTTTGTACCAGGCTGTAAATGTGCTTATTTTGGCAGTGAAAACGGCTTTTTTTGGCTTGGTGTGTACGTGACTTCCGGTATTTCCGGAGCCAGCCTCAAGCGGACACTCGAGGAACAGCAGACTTTAGCACTTCCGCATTGCCTCATATTTTCAGACCGGAGATTGCCGCTTGATTAATACACACACAAGATAGATGGATGGATGGATGGATGGATGGATAGATGGATGGACGGATGGATGGATGGATGGATGGATGGATGGATGGATGGATGGATGGATAGATAGATGGATAGGCAGGCAGGCAGGCAGGCAGGCAGGCAGACAGACAGACAGACAGACAGACAGACAGACAGACAGACAGACAGACAGACAGACAGACAGACAAACAAATAAATAAATAAATAACACACACTCACGCAACTTCATTATCCATGTTATATTAAATATCTGCTCTTTTACTCACAAACTCTGGATGAATAAGTTTAAACTGGATTACGCTACTTTTGGTACAAGTGAAAGTGTTTTTCAAAGATCATTGGCTTTCTCAAAGACATGATGCATCATAAACATCATAATGTAAGATTTAAAATGTAGATAATAGTAATACAAATATGACATGTTCTGACTAAAATCAGAGTGAAAAACAACATTAGGAATCCTAAAGGTGTCTCATTGGTCAGATAAGTAAGATGTAGCGGAGCAAGTGGCAGTGTAGGGTTGTGTTTGTTTTGGAGCTTCAAGAAAAAAAGGTCTCTGAAGTTCTATTTCCAACAAAAACTAAAATATTTGACTTCAGTAAAACATTTTTTGATGATTGTGTTTCAATTGAAAGTTGAAAGGGGATCTTTCAGCAGTGCCTTACCTTTCTTTGTGAAAATGTTTTAGTAACTTAGTCTTTTATGATTAACTGTAAAGTTTTCTTCAAAAAAAAAAAAAAATAAAAAAAAAAAAATAAAAAAAATTACATCTAATATGCGCATGCGCCTTTCACATGTGGGTCACGCGAAACCGCATTACATACACTTCATCCTTCCACCAATGGGCAGATGAGAAAAACAATCTTAGGTTTGCAAAGAAGGGACTAACTGGCCGGGATATGGTTCATAGTAATACCTCTGAACCAAGAAATGCAGTTTAATGCATTAATTTTAGATCTTGTAAAACTGTTTTGAGTTGTGAAAGTTGTGTCTGCGACCTGCGGGGCGCTAACTTGTGGGATTATTTTGCATGCAGCCCGACAGCGGAGGCTGACTGCGGTGGGATGGGCTGTGAGGTGTTCAAGATGGCGGCGCCCTGTGGAGTGCAGCTACTCTAACAGGTAAACAGGTCTGATTTTTTATATCTAATATGTTTTTCTTCCAGCGAATCTTAAGGCACAATACTCGGTAAACCAAACACGAGCTCCTCGGCCTGCTTATTCGCCGGTTTAACTCGGCTGACAGGCGAGATGAATCCCCGACCGAGTGTGGGTCGCTGCTCCCAGCTAACGTTAGCTCTCGGCGGTGGGACTGACTTGTTTTTGGAAAGACCCAGTGATGGATTTAGAAGATGTGGATGCATCAGACATGAAATCGTATTTTTATTTTCCCTTTCCATGAAATCTGACTAGGTTCTGGCTTTGCACGAGGAAAAATGCCAGCATATTTTATAATCGGATAAAGTAAACCCAACCCTGCCCATTGTTCTCTGCGAGTTGTTTACCACAGGCAGCAGCCAGTGGTCAGTCCACATACAGCAGCGGCTCCTCAGATTTTTAGCTTCACACCTCAGTCTTTGCACTGCTCTCATGATGCATGTTAAAACTCAATATTATTCGTGCCTTAGTGTTTTTATTTGCCGATTCGATGCATGCCCGTCCGATAGATTCTGCAGCTTTCTGCACAATGCTCCCAAGGTTTTGAGTTTCAGCAATAGCCAAACTTTACATGAACAGTATTTTGTCATCTTCACGTGTGTAAAGACCCCTCTGTCCCATTGACTGCCCTCCCTGTCACAATGCCTAACATCTGTTTGTCACAACTCTATCTTAAGTATGAGAACATGAATATCTTCTTTGTAAAGCTATAGTCAGAATTCAAGAAATATAAATTGAGATCATGAGGGGTAAATTTCCCCAGAAACACAGCCTGACCAGAAGCCTATAAATAATGTCTGATACTTTCTTATTATAGAGTTGCCATAGTTGAATTCTTCAAGCAGTGTTTTCTGTAAATTCATGTCCTAAAGCCAGATACAAAGAGTTTCTCTTGGTGGAAGGATTACAGTTTGGAGAACACTTAAAGCATTGTCTGAGGACTCTCACACACATTAATATTGTCAGATGCCAGACCTAAATTTCTTGACAGTAAATACACCTAATCGTACCTGTATTAGAATATGCCTTTTACTCTCATCATGACTGACTGTTTGATTTATAAATAGATACAAAACAAAACAAATATTTGATTCCACCTTGAAACATATAGAGTGAAAACAAAACACGGTGTTAGTGGATGACATGTTGTCAACCCATGGGCATTGAGGCTGTGTATCATGGCAGGACTTAAACTCAACTTCCAGATGTCTGATGGGAAGTTTATACGAGCAGTATTAGAGAAGCGTCTCTTGTGACTGAAAACAAAACTGTGGAGGTTACTTAAGGCTGCGTCTGGCCTGCCATAGTTTAAGAAGGTTACATGTAAAGCTTTATTAGCCTGCAAAAGCCCAGATCTTCCACCATGCTGAAATGGCTGGTTACTGAGAGCAATGATTTCTTCTTCTTTTTTTTGTAAGCCCCTTTTCCTTTTGGTGCTTGCTGCTGGATTTCTTATGTTTGTTAAATAACTGACATGGAGGTTGTTGCAGGTTTCTGCTGGTGCAGACACCTTTTCAGTCTTTCTGTCTTGGTGCTGTTCAGAAAGCAGTGATGTTTGTGCTTCACAAGCTTAGCAAATGTCTTTGTTTTGTCTGTTTCTGTTCCCAACTCTTCAGAATGCTTCCTTACAGCTAAAATGTAGAAGTTTGATTTTGACGTGTAAGTTGCTGTCATTGATGTGTTAATGTATTGGCCAAGATGATTTTTCTCTTCAGCTCTCATTTCTATTTCCATCCCAGGGAAAACAAAAAACTTGTTACACACACAAGACTCAGTAAAATTAAAGCAATTTAATGCAACAGCCCTGCAAAAAATGTAAGAGGCAGGAGTTTGTGTTATGCTGTACTGACCAGTGCTCCAACTTTTTGTTCATGACATTATATGCGCTGAGGTCTTCCTTACCCTGTCATGAAACCACAGCCTAAAGAAGACATCTATACTCTTCATCATGAAGAAAGCATTTCATAAAAGACTACTTCCTTAGCAAGTATTATTTCAGCTGGATGTACCCAATAAACAGGAAACTGAGGACGGCTTGTGTTCTGCTCTGGCTAGTCACATCCATATTCCTGTTATTGATCATATTTAATACATAGAGTCATGACGAGTTACCATATTTGTATGAAAAACATAATAAACCAAAACATTTGTTGGATAATAGTTGTAGTGGATGGGTTGTAAATGACCACATGCGATTTAAATATGATGAAAGAATGATAAAAGGCAGCAACACAAAGTAGCTTGTGAAATCTGAAGCAAAAAAGATAACGGAAATTATGACAGAGATGGTAGCGGTCAGTGGCACGGGGTGGTTTGAATATTTTCTGTATGTTCTGGTAAGTTATTTCTGAAAACTAGGGCCTAACCGACACAGAGTTTTTGAGGCCAATGCCGATTCTGATATCTAGCAGAAAGAATATCTGACAACTGATTGATCACCCGATTCATTTTAAACACATATAATGAATAAAATAACTTCATTTTGGTCCCTTAACGCTGACAAAAACAAAGATACGAATCACAGGCAGAACATTTTACTGATCACTGTTTACTTTGTCCTTTAGTATTTAACTTTACAACAGAAAGAAAATTTCAAGTATAAAACATGCAGAAACATTTACAAGGGCTGTAATCGGCCAATAATGGACTGATGAAATGTCCGATTATCAGCAGAACTCCTGCTGATTATGATTGTTAAAAAAAGGGTTATATTCGGACACTTAAATCGACCGACCGATTATCAGTCAGGCCCTAATGAAATAAAGTGCTCTCTAAATTGAAGAGTTTGATTCCAATATTAAGATTTGTCCATAAGATCCCTTACTCTTATCACCCAAAACCAGTCCAGATCTGTTAGCAGAACAGGACGGGTTGCTTACTGAAAGTCTTTCTCTTAACCACCAATCAGGCTGTTTGTCTGTTTTTGAAAACACTTTAAGGTATTCAGACAGGAGAAAAGGAAGTTGTTGGTGACTGAATGCACACAGCCTAATGTTATTTCCAGTGTCCACATGGAAGTGTCCAGGCTGCATAAAGGTTCTTTGTGTGCCCCTGAGCGTTCCCAAGCTGCTTGAAATCACAGTTAATTGATAACAAGGAGACAATGTGCCGTGACGCCCTGCATAATTCACCCAACAGGAACCTATTTTAGCCTTTCTCATGCTGTTTTGATTTTTTTTTATGAGTGTCATGTTTACATTCCCTGTTTATGTTTTTACTAAAACTAAATGTGTTGGTTCGTGATCCATTTTTATTCATCCCACTCTCCAGATTGACTCCTTTTATCTCGGCTTTTTTATCATGTGACTCTTTGTTGAAGATTCATTACGTTACGCATAATAAACCTATTGAAATAAACACATTTCTCATGTATTCTGACACTAATCATACTCTAAGGCGTTGAGTGTTGTGACCTAAGTGTTGGAAGGAGATCTTTAGAGCGGATGAGATCCCTGGTGCTGATTCATTACTGTGTTAGGGACTAAGCTGCTGGGTGCAGACACCCTGATGGTAATGACCTGCCCATCAGGATTATTTGTGCTGGTGTTTTAGATGCAGATTTGCAAGGCTCCCTGGCCTCCTTTTATTATGAAAGGCTACCCCAGCATCTATTCTAAATACATCAAAGATAAAATAAACATACTTATAACCTGAAATTTAAAAAAAAAAAGAAAAAAAAAAAAAGAAATAATAAACAGCTAAGGTCAGGGCATGTTTTGGAAAGACGTTTCTTCTGCAGTTTATTTGAAGTTACCCTTGAACTGAACTCTGATCCAGCCTCTGGCAGAGAATAATAAGGGTAGATGTCAGTTGCCAGGTCATGTGGGGTTATAGGTCATGAATTTGATGTATAACACTGTTTTAGAAGACATTGTCTTTGTTTATCAGTTCAAACCTATCCCAATCTCTTCTCTGAGCTTCTCTTGATTTTTGCTGCATTCAGTTTGTCTTGAAATTCAGGCGTGTTTTTGATCCCGTTTATGGTTCACCTAAAGTATTCTGAAACCTCAAATTGTTTGAAGAAAATAGAAAAAGAGTTTAAAAATTATCCCTGTGCTGTTGGCTAAAGGAACAATAAGTGTGCTTTAATATGGTGCAGCTTGTTATAGAGTGGCTCTTTAGGTGTTGTGTTTCCAGCAGATGTATTGCCAGCTGGGTCTGTTTTTACCAAGTGAATATTACATAAATTACTGTATTTGGTACTTCATAGTTAAACAAGTCAGTTGCCTTTAGGGATGAGCATCTTCAGTATTTATAAATTCTAGTGTATAAATTGGTAACAGATCCTGTCAGTTATCTTGCTGATACTTATCTTCATAATTCGGTGCAAAAACAATTAATCCATGATCTATTAAGATGTTAAAGGTACTGTGAGGACTTTCTAAGTGACCTTAAAAAAGTCTCACTTGTAGATATAACCCTGATCTTAATCCACATCTTATCAGCGCTAAAGTAGGTTATTTCTTAATGCTATTTCTCAGCTTCCTGTTTGAGTCGGACAGGACTGGATTGATTTACAGCACATCATAGTCCCCATGACAACACCATGTCAGCCAGCAAAGTTTAGCAGTGAGAAGAGAGATCTGTGTTTTTCTCTATTGAAAATGATCTCTTGGATTAGTTGTGTTGTAGGGCTGCACAGTGGTACAACGATTAGCACTACAGCCTCACAGCAAGAAGATCACAAGTTCAAATCCCGTAAGCGCCACGGTCCATCAGCGCCACGCACTACGCTGTACTTCGCTGCCACTCTAGTCAATCAGTGCATTCACACAGCCTGTGCTGCGGTCTGTCTCCGACGCGTGCTACCAACGGCTTCTTGTGGCTGTTCCACTGCGAGTCTGTTCTTGCCAGAGTACGCTGCAGAGACGTGTCAATCTCCGTAGAGCAGATCATACAAAACAGGAAAACGACCCGTTTACGGTCTTTTCAAAATAAAGCACCATGTTCACCCTGTCATTTGTAAAACTATCCTTGTATATCAAAACTATGACACTGACAGGGCCAGCAGTCGTCAGCAGGTCAAACCCAGAGGAAATCCAACACCATGGACGAGAAAAAGTTTATTTTGGAGGTGAAAAACCTGATAATTATATATGATACAACACATCTTTTCTATAAGGACAACAACAGAAACTAAAAGGGAAGGACTGAATTGCTGAAGTTCTTGGGGAGCCAGGGGAGTTTGTCATACTAAATATCATGAAAGTAGTTGTCATCGGTGTGATTCCTGTGAGAGCGTGGTTCTCCTGTGATCTTGTGACTTTGCGTATCCAGCTGCTATGGAGTATGCTGAGCTGCGCTCAATTCCAGAGACGTATCCACTACGAATTGGCGTGCGCCAAAAACCGCTGCACCGAAAACCATGGCGCTCACGAAGTATGTGTGAATCAGAGGTGAGACAGCTGGGATAGGCTCCCACCACCCTAAACAGGGTAAGCGGTAGAAGATGAATGAATGAATTTTTTTAGTAATGGTGGACACTGGAACTGGACTGTCAAAAAGAAAAAGGACAGAAGAGCAAAATAAAGCTAAAAGAGCGTGTTAGAGCACAGGCTAAAACACAGGCCAATCTTTGTGATAATGTTCATTTCAACCCACATGCAGCAGTTAGACTGTAGCGATATGATCAAACTTGAGAGTCTGTCAACAAAATGAAGAGTGAGGTTACGTTTGCTCTGCCTGGTGAGGTTGGAGCTGGTAGATGAGCACTGGTGGGATATAACCAGGATAGACTAATGTTATAAGTTACGGACGGTTTGCTTGTCATCTCGTTTCAAACAAGAGTGCTACGTAACTTAATAAATACATTACCTCATCACTTTGTATCTGGTAAAAAGTTGTCTTGAGCAAAGAAAAGTAGTGTTAAAAAGAAGATCCAATCTCCATTCATATTCTTCAAAACAAACGCATGCTTGGTAAGAGTCACATCCTCACGTGTGCTCATGGGAAACATAGTCTTTATCTTAGAGAAACACTAGATTTTACAGTTACTCCTCACTCCTTTAAAGAAAATTCTACATTTTTTTCTATTCTAGATTTTCTGATCACAAAATACTTCTTCCTCCATAAAACAACTATCCAGCAAGATTTAAAATGTCATTTCTAAAAGGACTGGTTTTGTGCAATCACTAAACTGTGATTGTAGAGTTTGAAGTTTTAGGGTTTTACCTTGTCTTTAACCTTTAGTCATCAAAGAATTAAGTTTTATTTTGGGCTCTGTGGTGCATCTTGCTGCACATCAGTTGAGAGATCCAGAGAGACTGAGAGAGAAGGAGAGAGTAAACGTGGGCAGAGGTGCAGCATCCAAAATTAAAGAGTGACAGCTGTGTCCCACATCCTCAGCATGTTGAAGGGGCATCGATTAATCACTGTGTTGTTACTGTTATGAGTTGAACACCATCACAGCCCAATTAGCTTTGTTTGAAGCTTTCCATTACAATACCTCCTACTTTGGTGTGCGACAAATGTTTCGTAGTCAGTAAGACAAAAACTCTGTTGTCATTGCCTTTTTATAAATTTACCTGATTTTCTGAATTATTACTTTTTCATCAAGTAAACCCATCTGTGTGATGCAACTGGAAAATGTTTTGATGCCCCCTGTGCAGAGGTTACAATACTGCCTCCGTGTTTTCTGGAGCAGCCTTAATGCCCATCACTGACCTCTCTGCTGTAAGTTTTCTTTTCCTCTTAAAGTGATGTCAGGTGCCCCCACCACTGCACAGTCACACCAAGGCGCTGGGCTGGCACAAGCTGGCAACTGTCTGATACTCATATTGATTTAAGGGGAGGAGACAGCTTCTAAAATATACAGTACAAGGTGGCTTTAGTCAGTTGTAAATTGTTGACAAAACTAGGGATGTCCCGATCCCTATCCCTAATGTCAGAGCGGGCCGATCTTGGCATTTTTTAAGTGATCAGTGATCGGAAATATTAGCCGATCATCTCAACTGATCATTCACATTTGCCATCATTGAGCAAAAGTTGCTGCTGAACACTGCGTCAGTACAACGAGCGCTCAGAGTGCGCCCAGCCTTTTAAAGTTGATGGAAGAATAACAGCAAGGTATATTGATGTGGAACAACAGCTACACTGTACACAGAACACATGAGCACATCCAGACCATAGACTGTATAATTAATGGACGTAGTCTCCACGACGTCACGCATCTGTTTCTGAAACGGTTTTTGAGGCAAAACAGCCGGTGTGGCCATATTGGAAATGAGGCGGGCTGTGAGTCTCCACAGTAACAGCCATAGGGCGCCCAGCAGTCACATGAGCTGAGCTGTACCTGTAATCCTAATATTTTCTAAACCACTGAGTTAGAAAAAATTCACCACCGTGCAGTGTGTGCTGATAGCGAAATTAGCGTTTCAGACCCAAGCCATTTTTTTAACCAGGCTGTAAATCTGCTTTTAAATGCTTTAAAAGTCAGTTTTTTACATTTAGGTACCCTTGGAAACTTGAGAATCTGACAATCCCTGTGGTCTGTCTAGTTTTTGGATTGGAAAAACAGTTTCTAAATGCCAGTCATTTTAAATGATGTGGTATTTTGATCCTACCGGTGGGTATGGGATCCAGAGGGTTTTAACGTGAAAACTAGCTACATTAAGTTAAATAGACTTAAAAAGCTTAAGACATATTTTAACTATATTTTTTTTTACCATTCATCATGGTTAAAACACAAAACAAAAAGTCTGCAGCTTCACTTTCTCACCCCTCCAGCAAAGTTCATCTCTGCAAACCCAAGAATTGGATCAGGACTCGGTATCGGCCAATAATTGATTGTAAAAAATTGGGATCGGGACATCCCTAGACAAAACATTTCTACACCCACATATCTACTCTGAGTCAGTAGCAGAAGAACATAAATAGATATGTGCATGTAGAACCAGTTTTGACAATCCTTCTCGCTGAAAACATTGCTTTTGTAGAAATTATTATTCAGAATGAGGTTCTTGATGTGTTATTGGTCTCAGTTGCTCTAAGTTTTACCTGGTATTAGTGTCTATGGATGACCATGTGCACACCAATTCATCTAAATTTATTGAAAGGGCAGTCAACTCTCTAAAAACATGAGTCATATTTTTTTCTGTTTTGAACAAATAACTTCAGCAATGCCTCTTAGTGCTGAGTTGGTATAATCATGTGCCGACTAATCCTCCATGAGAGCTTTACTATTTCTGGGAAATGTTTATGGATCTCATCTTGTTGTAGAGGTGCCTGGAGACTGTATTGGTGGGTGGCCCCAGGAGTCCTCCAGGCAGGCAGGGACGGACACCGTGAAAGAGACGCTGCCCCCACCTCCAGCACTGCCGCCACCATGGCCAGGGAGCAGCCCAATGTGGGAGACCTCCTCCCACTCCTGGAGACCTCCGACCTCCACCAGCTGGATGAGATCAGAGGCCTCATCAACGAGCAGCTCAGCACCGGTACATTAGATCTACTGTTTTAACATCAACATGTTTGATTTCTTTTTATCTTTTGAAGAAACTTTTAGAAACAGTAACTTAACAAGTTAAGCCAATTTGTTGGCTCCATTTTCAGTGAATGTGTGTGTACCTCTTTCTTGAAAATCTAGCTCTCTGAAGTGATTCTCCCTGTTTGTGTTACAGAGCGAGGGTCCATGCTGCTGAACGGGCTGGTGGATTACTTTTTGGAAACAAACTCTGCACAGGCCATGCATATCCTCTCCTCAGTCAGAGAGCCACACGATAAGGTAGAAGACCATATAATGTCACTGTTTCGTTGGTCCAGAGTGATACCAACCCACCTTGGAGTAAGAACAAGACAAGAAACAAAATGAACAAATTAACAACAACAAATAACGTCATCATCAGAAGAGTCCATTTTAACTCTATTCTTAATGTGTGGTCAATCGGTAAACAATGCAGCAAAGGTTCATGTAAAATTGGCTTATTTCATTGGAATTTCTACTCTAATAGGATCTAATGTGGAGGCAAAGTTAAGCAACCAGAAAAATCCACTTACAGTCAAACTTCAGCGATTTCTGAAACATTTCTTTGCTCTGTTGACCAATAAAAAACAACCTAAGCCACCCTGACCTCTAAGGGGACGGACACAAAGTAATTGTTGCTCAATGTTGTAGCTCTGTTGCACCATCCACTGTGATAATCCTCCTGTCTGACTAAAAACTGTTCTCCCAAAAGAGAAAAGGATCCCAGACCGTTACATAAAGAAAAGGCAGTAAAACAGAGTCTTTGGATAAACTATTTGATCTTCATGTCCCAACAGAGCCAGTTGGCTTAGATATTTGCTAAACCTATTTTGGGCACTGTGACAGCTGCATAAGGAGAGCCTGTTACGTGCATGAGAAGTAGGTGAGCAGGTCTGATGGTGACAAAATGCATAAATGTCTGATGTAGAACTTCTTAATCTCAGTAGGGCCAGCAGACCTGTTAGCACATTAGCTTAGCATGATGGTTACTGGGACATAAGTTTCAGCTTCCATCTGGGTGCTGCTGTTTATGGCCGGATAAAATGCAACTATCTTAATTGATTTAATCAGAATCAAATTGTGTTGTTGTTAAATTTTATCAATTAGTTGTGGTTTGGGTTCCTGTTGGATTTTATTTACATCAATTTGAAATATCCAGATCTGTTCAAAAGGTGTTAAAGAAGACAGCATGAAAGCTCAGAAACAATCCTTATTAAATGAGCTGCATCAGACAGCATGTTCATATGAAACAGTATTTTTAAAAGGTTGTAAGTTAAGGCACCTGTAGTCAGTGATGTATAAAATGAAGTTACCTGAGGTCAAATAAAGAGCTAATCTTGCTGTCCTTTCCTTCCTCCATCACAGCACCTTCTGGACAAGATGAACGAGTGTATGACCAAACAGGCCTGCCGGCTGCCCACCCTCACCCTGCTCGGCCATGTCATCCGCAAGCAGCCGTCCTGGATCCACAAAATTGCCCGATACCCTCTGCTGCTCTCGCTCCTCAAATGCCTGAAGGTAACGACACAGATTCAGTCAACGCTGAAATCCTTGTGTCCAAAAATGGGGAAGCACTTTGATGGAACCAGCAGCTTTTAGGGTGGATTCATTAATGTTATATCATGTTTTGGTTGGACACTTTCTGAAATGTATATGTTGTTCTTTGAGCAGTTGAGCAGACATTATTTTTGCTTTACTCCTTGGGAATAACCTGAAGCCTTTTACAAACCAGTCATATTGAGATGTTAGCATATTGGGATTGACTCAAATAATTTTTGCAGTTTTTCTTGATAAAATCCTACTTGATTATTTTTCATATTTAAAAAATTAGATTAAAAACTGCACAACATAAGGAACTGTTGCTCTAAAATAACCCTAAATATTAAGAGTTGTTTCTTTCAGCATAATAATGTCTGACTTTGTTAATAACTTGAATACATTTGTTCTTATTTACCCCAAAACAGTCAGATACAGACATAGTGGTGCTGATTACTGGAGTGCTTGTGCTGATCACTCTACTACCAATGATCCCCCAAGCTGGGAAACAACACCTGTGGGAGTACTTTGACATCTTCGGCCGCTTGGCATCTTGGAACCTGAGGAATCCAGGTAGAAGCCACCTAACATGTCATAATTCCTATCTTTGTGTATGCACATGTTAAAAGGAAACATCCCAGTTTAACCCCTCATAATTAACGCAGCTAAATGGTGTCTGAGAATTTAGTCCAGGACAGAAGGTCAGGGTGGATAGACTTGGCTGAGATGAATAACAAAGTCTTTGTCGGATCCTCAGGCAGTATTCTTGCTGAGTAGGTTCTTTTTGTAAGTGCTGACTTCAAGGTTGTGCTCTTTGTCTTTGTTATTGTCCTCTCACTTAGGGCACGTTTCAGAGGTTTATTTAATCCACCTCCATGCTAGCGTCTATTCTCTTTTCCACCGCCTCTACGGCATGTACCCGTGCAACTTTGTGTCCTACCTGCGCTCCCATTACAGCATGAAGGAGAACATGGAAACTTTCGAAGAGGTGGTGAAGGTGAGAGAATGATCTCTGCTTTATTCCTCCTCAGGAAAGGTTTTGTGGCCAAATAACTTTTAATAACAACTTTGTGTTTAATCTCTGCCTCTAGCCGATGCTGGAACACGTGCGTATTCACCCAGAACTGGTGACAGGAACAAAAGACCATGAGCTTGACCCCACCAGGTGAGCCTTACACTTCAGGGTCTGTCAAAGGGAATATTAAATAGTGACTCTTTCTCCCCCCTGGTCTTTTAAATGTTTGTCTAATGCTGCTGTCCTTTGTTTGCTTTTTTAGGTGGAAAAAGTATGAAATCCATGATATTGTCATTGAATGTGCCAAAGTGTCTCTGGACCCCAAGGAGGCCTCCTGTGAGGAGGGCTACGCCACCATGCCTGAGAACTTCTATCCTCAAGTCCACCTGCGACCACAAGACTGCACTTCCAGCCCTTACACAGACCTCCACAGCAGTTATGGTCAGAAACCTTTTTAAAAAAACAGCTTGTATTGGTCTAGAATAATGATTGTCTATAATAAGCCATCTTGTACATCCATATATTCAGAATTTAAACACTGTGTAGATTTTGAAGGGGTGTTTAATTGTGGAATGAAAAGAGACAAATGCTTTTGCCTCTTTCATATAGTCAGTTGAAAATATTTAGCTAAAAACAGGACATATTTAGACATTACTTTCTCTGCAAATGAACCATGTCATGTTTTTTGGCCGTCTGAAACTATATACTAAACCAAAATGAAACTTCTGAAAAGAAATCAATCGTATAGTTTTTATTGAGTCTTTATCAGTGACATCAAACACTGAATGATTTTACAGGACAACACCAATCAGAGAAGCAGCATCAGCGATCGAAGGTTTTTCCTCCAAATACTGACCAGACTGTTTGTTTTCTTGAAAACAGGAAGTTCTTCTTCAACCCCCTTCTCAACTCCAAGGCAGCCACTCCCCCCACCTTTGTCCTTGCCCCCCTTCTCAGGGACACAGTCCTCTCATCGCAGCCCGCAGACCTCCAGACGGCAGGTAACACATCAGTAAAACTTTTCGAGCATCTTGTTTCATACTTGATTGTTCTAACTGATCATCGGGTCAGCGTGCACTTCATCGTTAGGCTTCTGTTTGCTGCCAGCTCTTATAAAAGCAGCCATGTTTACGCTCATCCATCATCTGTCAGATGTTGTAAACTCACATCCTCCAAACAAACTACACATCCAAGTGGACAGATGGTTTCTGGGTAATCAGAGTCTACAGATTGGCAAATAGTCAGCCCAAGCTTCAGGAATAACAGGACATGCTCTCTGTCCCCGTCATGCCACCTCTCTCTAGACGCTCCCTAGGGCTTGTTACCATGGCAATGCTGTGTCTTCCTTTCTATTACTGGGCCGGAGAAGGGTTCGGGTGTTTTTGTGCTCCCAGGGGTCTTTCTGAAGGTTTCTTCATGTGCAAACACTTCCTTTGACTCAACAAGGAAACTGTGAAACTCACAGGATTAGCCATCTGAGGGGAACTGTACTAAACCGATGCAATGTTGTTGTGATAAATCATTACTAAAAGTGGATATCCCTTTTCCAGAATTTAGGGTCTGTTTTGATTAATTTTGAGTTGTGAAAAAAGTTATAATAAATACAGGGATAACTCTAATGGTGCAGTACTTTGATCCCAAAAGGCATAAAGCATGTTCTCAAATTCTCAATATTCAGGTCAAAGGTTGGATCATAGATTCATCGAGGTGACTGATCTGTTGTTAGGGAAAGAGTTCCAATAATTTAACTCTTGTAATCTCATAATTTTCCAAAGAAATAGCTTGAATGGTTATTCTCCCATGTGTTAACATTTACCTTCATTTATTTGGCCAAATCCATTAGATATAGTTCATGATTCAAGATTATTTGATTTTATCAATCTGTAGTTGCAACAAATAAAGATTGTTTGTGTTTTTTTTATTTTGGTTAGTTACAGTGGTTGTTGCCCCTTTGCCTCATCTTTATGTTTAGCTAAGCTGGTAAATTTATGATTTCCCATCCAACATGATCTCCCTGCAAGGAAAAGTAAAACAGGCTCTATGTCTGAACATCAGACTGCCTCAGAAATTAAGCTCTGCCAATGATCTGTTTTCTTTGCAGAACTCCACCTGTGAACTCAACTCTTCCTGTGGGGGGAAGGACCCTCTGTGGAGCCCCTCCTCTTTGTGTGGCATGGCCACGCCCCCTTCCTCCAGGGGCATGTCGCCCAACTTGGAGCTCTCCCACAGTGCCTCGCACCTTCCCAGCCGCTTCCACTGCACATCAGGTCAGCACCAACGTTATTACATATAATGATATCAGCTTGGCTTTCACGTGTTGAGAAAGTCTTGAATTTTCTCATCTTCTGTTTAACATGAACAGGAGGGAAAGGAACACCGGCCTCCAGCACTCCTGCTACTTCGTCCCCACCTCCTATGCTATCAGATGACTTTCCCATCATCTCCTTACCCGCCAACACAGTCCAGTCCAGTCCACCAAGAAAGGTACTGAAAACTTTTAAAGTACGCCTCTTTTTAAAATCTCATTTTCCTTCACATTCTCAGTTTGTACATTTTACTAAATTAAAGAATAATTCTTAGGCATGAAAGAAGGTTTTTTTAATTTTAGCCTTTTTGATGACTTAGGACCTTAGTCGTTTCATGCTTCTAATGAGGAACACACAGAAATATGGCAGTCATTTTAAATTATGAACTAAAACCGGAGATGCTTATTTCTCTGACATGATGATGTTTTTTTTTTAACAGTAATTTAAGTCATTGATTTTGCACACAGAGTGAAAGTAATGTGGAGAGAGATGGAGTTGTTATATTTACTTTACTGGTTCTCAGCAGGAGTTTGTTAGGATTCTTGTGGTAAACGTGCAGTATTCCTGTTTTTAAATGTGTATAAATGTGGAATTAAGTACCGTAGTTGTATTTCTCTTTAAACATATCAAGTTAAAGATAAAGACTCAGTTATCAGCCCGTCTCAGATAACTGTTGTCTGAAATCAGCAAACCACTGGTCAGTTTTGTGAAACGGTGAAACTCTTACCTTTGTGAATTTAAGGATCGTCGACATGGAGAGACCAACAAGCCCTCACTAGTGAGACAGGAGCCAGTGAGAGATGCAGAGAAGAGTGCAGAGGCAGCTACAAATAGAGGTTAGTCATGATGATCAAGTATAATGAAACAACAATAATTTTAAAGTCAAGTTTGTCTAAAATCAAAAAACAACCAGATCAAAGGTCTATTTAGGGGATTTGATGCTTCAGTGACTTGCTGATGTCACAGCCTCAGTTGGGAACTAAACATTTCCTCCTCAGATGCTGGAGCTGCTGAGAACATCTCCATGACTCTGACTGAGCTGTCGGTCTTCATGAAGAAACAGGAGCTGGAGCTTCAGCTGAGAACAGAGAAAGAGAGAGAGGAGGGTGAGTTTCCTGTCAGTGTATGTTGCGAAACATGATTTATTCAATGTGGGAGCAAAGGCCACATTATCAGTAAGAAAATAACTCTAAAAACCCTTAATATGAAGCCATCCAGCAGAATAACTTAACAGAACGTCGAGTGAAAATGTTTCTTCATTCAGTACTCAAAAATATGTTTTCTAACAGGTGTAAACACTGGATGCTTTTAGCTGTATGACTGTCTGATTCTAAAGAAACTGTCTGCTGTTCCAAAGAATATTCCAGACCAACTTAAATAAACCAATGAAAGACAAAGAAAGGCAGCTGTTTAAAAAATAAATGATCAAAAATCAATTTGTTTCCAGAACTACATCAATACAGACCTTAACATTAACATCTTACACACTGTGAGTCTGCAACATGGCTGAAACAAAGTTTCACTTCTAATGTGCATCTTTGTCCATGTATCAGAAGTGATGAAATGTTGAATTTGTAAGTAAATATAATTTATAAAAACAATCCATAAATGGTAAAATAAATGAAACGTAAATTCACTTCACGATTTCCTGAGGATGTACCTTATCCAGCTACCGACACCTATGTTTAAATTCTTGTGTTTTATTACTGAGCAGAATCTCATCGAGGTGTTTCTAAATCAGACCGTTTGAAGTCGATCGCTTCTCTGGTTGAGTTTCCTGATTTTGACTAAATATGTAAGATACTAACACATTCCTGTTTATATCCCTTTGTGTTCAACTAGTTCTGCCATCTTATTGGTGTAAATTCAACTTAAGCCCCTCATACAAAAAGTATTTCACCGACAGTACAGCAAACCACTTTGATAAAAGCACCTGCCAAATGGCACAAGCTTTGCTGCTAAAGCTAGCTGCTTCCTCTTAAACATTTCATTCTCTTCAGGGAGAAACATAAGCTTTGTTTTTTTTAACTGCTATAGCAGACACTTGGCACTCGTCATGAATGCAGAAATATCTGAGCACAGACATTGACATTCAGAACAAACATGAAGGTTTAACTTTATCCTCCATATGTTGTTTCTGCTGTAGCTGCCATCACAGAGGAGCTGCTGAAGATCACTGAGGATAAGCAGGAACTGTCGGGACTGAGGGGATTTGACTCTCCTTTCTATCGCACCACTGAGACTCTGACTGGCTACCAGACACAAGACAAGACCCTCTCCAACAACCAGCCAGGAGGTCCTGTCCATAACACCCACCATGTTGAAGCGACTGCAGACAAAGCGGATAGCACTGTGAGTACCAGTGGTGTTGGGAGTGAAAAAGGAGGAGGCGGAACAACAGGAGGAGAGAGCAGGAGTTCAGCCCTCGGCCTGGAGCAGTCCTGGTCCTTTCAGTCAGGTTTCACCCCCATCGATCACCACCTACATAGGAGCCCCTCTGCCCCGGAAGATGATGTAGGCAAGTTTGGGATGTTCTCCCCGAGCCCGTGCAGCAAGACCCCAGCCCCAGTGCCGTACGAGTCCTTTTTCGACCTGGCCCTGCCCAGGGCAGCCTCGCTCTTCGTGGGGCAGAAGACTTCAGAAGCTGTGCACAAGGCAGCAATGGAAAGACTGTCACAGTGGGAGGAGGGGCTGGAGGATGGGGAGGAGGAAGGAGTAGTGTCTGCTTCACCACTGGAGGTGCTGGATCGCCTTGTTCAGCAGGGGAGCGACGCCCATGATAAAGTGCTCAAGAGGTGAGTTTTAGATCAGCCAAACCTTTAGTCAAGGGGGCTGAAATTACTCTCAAAGAGTCATCAGGGTAGATTAAAGTGTTAAAGTTAAGGTATTTTTAAGTAAAACCTTTATCCAGCCCTCTCAAAAGTACCTTGCTGTCATGACGCTGTGTCTGTGACTTTTACATTTAACCATCCAAAATACAAGTGATGATAAACTTTGGTCATTTGTTTCCCCAGTGTGAGATTTATGTTATGTAACAGCGATGTTGGGGCCTCAGTCAAATAAAACGTTGTTCTTTACTAGTGGATGGATATTAACTGTGTTGTCATGTTGCTTCTGGTACCACCTCCAGTATGCCACGCAGCATGTAAACAGACGCTTTATGGTGACATAGGCGGGCTGTGTGTGTGCGCCTTGTGTGTACCTAAAGTCTGGTTCGTTTTGGAGTAGTGTGACCACAGGCTGTACTGGCCAGCGGAGGAGCAGTGCTGTGGGGGGCAATCATGCTTGAGTTCAGCACGGTACGAATGGCCAGTATGACTGCGCTCTTCGTGCCCATGGCATGGCTAACTTGACCATCTGTGAAGGCTCCATTAATGCTGAAAGGTACATACAGGTTTTGGAGCAACATATGCTGCCATCCAAGCCACGTCTTTTTCAGGGACGTCCCTGCTTATTTCAGCAAGACAATGCCAAGACACATTCTGCACCTGTTACAACAGCGTGGCTTCTTAGTAAAAGAGTGCAGGTACTAGACTGGCCTGCCTGCAGTCCAGTCCTGTCTCCCATTAAAAATGTGTGGTGCATTATGAAGCACAAAATACCCCGGACTGACCCCAGATTGTTGATCAACTGAAGTTGTACCTCAAACAAGAATGGGACAGCAATTCAGTTCACAAAAACGTTTATTGAGTGTTGTTAAAAGGAAAGGTGATGGAACACAGCAGGAAACATGACCCTGTCCCAGCTTTTTAGGAATGTGTTGCAAACATCAAATTCAATGTGAGTGAATATTTTTTTAAAAAAATGTATTCAATTGAATATAGGTTAAACAGGATTTGCAAATCATTGTGTTCTCTTTTTATTTTCATTTTACACAACATCCCATCTTCTTTTGAATTTGGGTTGTGGAATATACACAGCAGATCTAGCTGTCTACTGGAAGCAGAAAACTTCATTTGACTTTAGATTGCTGCCGGCCAGGAAGAAGAAAGCTCTTTAGTTGTCTGTGTTAAATTTCTGGAAAATTTCAGTAAAAATATTGATTAAGGAAAACAGACCAATCTCAAAATGTAAAATAAGGAAGAAGCATTGGAGGGGCATCAGGACAAACGAGTCTCCATGACCCAGAATAGAAGAATAGAACTTTATTTGTAATTGCAACAAGTACAACGAAATTTCAAATTTCACCTAATGCGACTCTCAGTATTCATATCTTCTCAATAGGTCACAGACTGAACCCGGTCAAACCAATTCAAACCCCCCCCCCTCCCACTCTGAAGTTTTGTCTTCAGAGGAATTTAGACATTCTAACAAGTGTTACATAAAAGTTCAGTTGGGGTGGAGTGCAGATGGCCTGGTGATTTAGGTCGTGCTCTCTATGGCGAAAGCCCTTAAGTGAGCAGCCCAGGTTCAAGTCCGTCCCTCATGTCACTCCCCACTCTATCCACTGTCCTGTCCACTCTCATTAAAGGCATAAAGCCCCAAATAATAACTTAAAAAAGTTAAAGTAGCCGCCTTTCTTTAAAACCCAAAGAGGATTCAGATTTTTCCAAACCAATGTTTTATTTTTAATACAGGCACACTTAAGATACACTCGTTATTTTCTTGCTGATAAATGGATACATCTAGAGGATTGTTTTGTTGATTTTAGGTGTTTGCTCAGTCTGAGGGTTGGCTGGTTTCCTCAGTGTATCAGAAAGTCCTGTTTATCGTGCTGAAGAACCTTAGGAGTCTTATTTGGGTGTCTGATTCGCTGTGCAGAGCTTTGCCTGGGTTGTTTCCAGGTTATTACTGCAGCCAAAGGAAACACCCACTGGAGAACAAGTATGATATTGTTCAGTATCTTCCACCCCCTTACTTTCTCCATATTAACACACACACACACACACACACACACACACACACACACACACACACACACACACACACACACACACACACACACACTAGTACACATGGTGAGTGGATTCTCAGGGCCAGAAACACAACAGCAGAAACAGTGTCAGCAAAGTCAGCACTGGACACAAAACAGTCTGGTTTGCTCATTTCAGTTGGCCTCCAGGCTCAGATTTTACTCTTTGTGACAGCAAAAAAAACAGAAATGTGCACCAAGGTTAAGTCGAGACAAATAACAAAAAAAAAAAAAAACTCTCAGAACAGGGAAAAATTCTCGCCAGGCTCTGTTGTAAACAGGTAACCCTGGTACAGGATGTAGCCTATGATTCCTGTTACACCCAACAACTTTAAATAAATCTGGCAAAGTTTGCATTGGCAATAAGAAGTGGATGAAGCCTTACAGTCTTTATGAAAGTAAGCTTATATTTAAGTTTGGTTAACTGTCATCCCTCTAGTGACCAACAGGGGGCCACAAAATAACTGCCAAGACCAATGCATTTGTGTAGAAAATGAGCCTTTGTTCCGCCTTTTTTTATTTATTTATTTATTTATTTATATATATTTTTTTTTATAAACCATGGTAAACATTTTAAAAAGTCTGAGTTTAGGATCTCAAACTCTGGTTTTAAGTCAACATGATTTCAACTTTAAGTTTTGCTTCTGTTTTGTGTTGAATTTTTTTAATCAGGAAATCCCCTTGAGAAGTGTCTTGTTTTTGAGGGGCTCCCAAAGTTCGATTTCTCTGTTTGTTCAAATAAAACGATGGATAAAGTATGAAATGCATCAGGATGCAGTTACCTGTGATTTACACAGCATTGCTTTAGAAACTCTCAATCAGGATGTGAAGTGCAGCTCTGCACATTTTTGATCTGAAATCTGAGCCTACGAGTCAAACATAAGACCCCAAAAAACGCTCGTTTAAAAGTTTGTCAACAAGCATGGCTGCCGTCTGCCTTTTTAACCAATCAGGCTTTTATGTTCTCTTCACAATTTTAATACCAAAAACTGGTCATTTCCTCAGGTCTGAGTGAATAACGCTCACATTGCTCATAGGCTCATGAGTATTAATGCTGTGGATGCTTTGGCTGCAGAGGTCACCTCAAAATAGCCACGGACGAAAACATCCACATTCTTCTGAAATGTTTTTCCCTCTCTCCATCCACAGATTACCTTTGCCAAGTAAGTCAGCTGACTGGACGCACTTTGGAGGTAACACACTCACACACACACACACACACACACACACACACACACACACACACACACACACACACACACACACACACGCACTGATAAAAGAAGCTTTTATAAAGATTCCAGATGGTGCATTATTTGGGCATGACTAGTGATTCGTCACAAGCTCTGAGACATGAACATCATGTCAAACCCAGCCACACAGGGAATTTGTTCAACTTATGTTTATCAAGCACACACACACACACACACACACACGCACACACACACACACACACACACACACACACACACACACACACACACAAACAGAGTTCCCACGGTCACACAGAAGAACTCGATCAGCTCTGAAATTCAGAAGTCAGCCATTCAGAGACTTCTGCACCCTTTTTTTTACCTCCAGCATAAACACAGTCTGCCATGACACGAATCTAATTTTCTACAACTACAGCTCACAACAAGACACAAAAACAGTGTGTTTTTGTGAAGTCTCTGCCAACTTGTAATTACTACTCTGTAACTGAATCATTTACCGTGCAGGGCTGATAGGAGTCAGGTAGTTTTGATTGCGTCTACAGCAGAACTCCTCTCAGCAGCTGTGGCTGACTAACGAAAGCTCTCCAGTGACTGTTAAAGGCTTGGATCAAATTTTGCTCCAGTGTTTCTCTCTCTCTGCCCAATTTTTTGTTCATGTTGACAAGTGAATCTTTGTATCCAGAGTCATGATTAACTAGTGATAGAGGCAGAAGTGAACTCACACAAAAAAGAGAGATCTGTATCATGTGCTTGTTGCTTCCTTAAACAATGTCTTTACTCTTGTTTATCTTCTTATCTGTATTCCCCCACAACATTTCTAAAGCAAGAACAACTTAAAGATGTTTGATGTAAGAGAATAAGTTTATAAGTTGAAGAACTATGAAAGGAAAGTTTGAATGAACAGATACATAAATCCGAGTAAATATTCAACGCCAAGTTTAGTTAATGTATTAGATTTGATAAAATGTGGCAGGTCACATTTTGATCAGAGAGAGAGAGAGAGAGAGAGGCATTAGTCATCTACTGGCAAATTTTTTGGTATTAAAATTTTTTTAAACTCCCCTCCAAAGCTTTTCTTAAGTTCACAGCAGCCATGGCAATATGCAAAAGCCCAGTTTCATATCAGTAAGTCAAATATTTAAGACCTTTATCACATGCTTTTATATACGTCATGATCCAAATCCAGATTAACCAGGAAGGAAAAAAACATCTTGTGTTATGAACATTACCTCTTTATAAGGTTATTCAAAGCCACAGTACTCTTTTTGTTTACAAGAAATTCAATTGTTTGTCAGTGTGCAACAGGATTCTGTCAACTTTTCTGGCCTGAAGTGAAAGAGGAGGTGTTGTGCCAACACATATTTTAAACACAGATGTAAAATAACAATGATAGATGTACATACTAAGTTTTTATAGTTTTACATTTTTCTTTCGTTATTATTTTGATTTTGATTTGAGTTTTGTTTTCAGTTTAGTTTAAATTAGTTTTTAAAGTAGGTGCTCTAGTTTAGTTTTTATTTTTGGAAATGCTTAGTTTTAATTTAGTTTTCATTACTTTGATTATTAATTTTCCTGTTTTAGTAATATGGGATGGTTTTCAGGGTTGAGATTCAAAGATATCAAGCATTGTGTAATAAAAACTCAAAACAACGTAACATTTTTAAATGATGACTTTATTTATGAGATAAATTGACAAGGATGGAAACTTAAGATGTTTTTCTCTATGATTTTTTTTTTTTTTTTGGTGGCTTTCATTGTAGTTGACAGAAATGGGTTTTTATTCTCGTTTCCATTATTTCATTACTTTTCAATAACTATAATAACCTTGGTTCATACTAAAATAGATTTTCAAACCGCCAAATAGTCAAACCAGAAATCCCTCAATCTGTCTGTTAACTGCTTAAAACAGAACAATCTACAGAACAAGACCTTCACAAGATCCTTACGAGACTTTCTAAAATCAAATGATGAGGTCATTGCATAAAGATCTCCTAACTCGTTCATAACACTTTGAGGGGCGGGCCTCAAACACCAAGGTCTGCTCATAGCTCTGCCCCTGACAGGCCACCAGAGGGCTGACCAATCAGAGGAAGAGCAGAGCCTTAAAGAGACAGCAGCTAAAAAGTGTTTCAGACAGAGGCTAAAATAAGGTTTTTCAATAAAATGCCAGATTAAAAAAATCTGGGATTTGTTTAATCTGTGAACGCTGTAAAGCTACCACAGAGGTACCAGTGAGACAATATAAAGCCTTTAAAAAAAATCACAAGACCCATCTTTAAACCATTCTAATTTTTCTATCATATTGTCATTTAGTTACCTGTGCTTTCATGTGTTCCACTTTTAGATCATTTTTAAGTGTGTGTCTGTGTGTGTGTGTGTGAGACCATGTTACTTACATTATTATTACTGTGGCCTCCTCAGGCTCTGCTCCGATGGACGAGCTTCACACGCTGCGCAGCCAGCTGCTCCTGCTGCACAACCAGCTGCTGTACGAGCGCTACAAGAGGGAGCAGCACGCCGTCCGCAACCGACGCCTCCTCCGACGTATCATCAACGCCACTGCACTGGAGGAGCAGAATAATGCTATGGCAAGTTAACACGTGCTTGTTATTACAGATTAACCCAGTTTAGCCCTTGGGAGGTTCTGTGAAGTTTAATCTGATATATGAAACAGAGAGAAATCGTTATAGGTCGTCTTATAATTTATACTTAAAGTCTGTTACTGCTGCCACCTGACCAGTGCAGATTAGGCCATAGGCCGCATGCAGCAATGAAATGCATGAGTTTTCTCTGTTGGTTTTTTTTTTTTAAAGATCACATACAGTACATATTCCTTTCCACTAAAAGTTCCTCACAGCAGATTGAAGTGACAAAAAATATTTCAAAAATATTTCACAAAATGTGCAGCACCACAGGGTTTTTTTTTTTTTTTTTGCCCAGGAAGTTTACAGGTTTGTGCCTGAAACAAGTGATTATTGAATAATTATTTAATTATCAAGCTCTGCAGTGTGCAGTGCGGCAAATGGGTGTGTAGTTTTATTTGCGGCTAAAAGAGAATGCCAGATTGATTGCCTTTAAACGTGGTATTTAGAAAGAAGTCAGGAAGGCTCCTGTCTGTCTCCTGGAATGAATTGTGAACTAAGAGGTCAAACAGTGAGGCATTCATGCAGAAATCAGCTGAAAGAGCGGTCAAGTTCCTGCAAATCTTTGAGAAATGGTGCTTTGGAAAAGAGATTTGTAGAGAAAAATGTGGGTGTTTCCTACTGTGCTTACAGTGCCAAGAAAAAAATGGCACAAACAGTGCAAAACACTTTTCTTCATGATGTTTCAAGACTCTTTTTCATGCTTTGTGTGTATTTACTGTATGTGCATGTGCAGAAGGATCAGCTGAACCTGCAGAGCGTGGACATCTTATCTCTGAGGGAGAGTCTGCAGGTGGAGCAGCAGCGGTACAGACAGCTGTGGGACGACCGAGAGACGGTGGTGACCAGGCTACACAGTCAGATCAGACAACTGCAGCAGGGACGAGACGACTACTACACCAAGAATCAGGAGCTCCAGGTCAACACAGACACACGCACACACACACACACACACTGGGTCACAAACATTTACTCTGATTGTCACATGCTTCAAGATTAACCTCCAAAAACCTGCAGTCAGACGTTTACATCACTGTATCACAGTAACATTGTAATGACAGTTCAGTCAGACTCATTAGTTAGAGGTGACCTGCCTGATACGTTGCCATAAAAATGGACAGAATGCTCCTTTAACTCTTAATCGACAGTTTGTCCATCGACTCATTTTTATAAGAACTAACTTCCTTTTTAGTAATTTTGTTATTTTGTGCCTGCAGAGTAAGCTTCAGGAGTGTCAGAAAAAGATGGACGAACTGGAGGCGGAGCTTCAAAGGGCCAACAACAAAGTCTGCCACACTGGTCACCTTCTCAACCAGATGACTATTAAGGTGAGAAGAAAAACGTCCTACCAATTACAAACGACCAAAAACAAAAACACATCTATTTTTTTAAAACAGTTCAAGCAGGAGACGCACCGTACTGAATACAGGAATCAAGAAAACAATTCAACAGCAGAAACCGTAAGAGGAGACATGATTCTGAAAATATGTTTCAAGATGCAAGATGGAAAGTTTCTCCCTCCTTATGGACTCTTCTGAACATCCTTATTGTTTGTATCTTCAATGAAAGGAAGCATTTTAGTTTTCATACTAAATATGGAAGAGAAAAAAATCATGCTTAGTATGTTGTATGTTTCCTTACATTTAATATTGTAAATATCGCTATTATTTCTGATATTAATGCATCAAACAGTTGAGGCTGAAGATTTAAAGTACGATGGTTCAATTGTTTGGATTTAAAGAAGGAAAAATCAAATAGCTGTGTAAAACAGCCCTCATTAAATCTCGCTCCTGATATTTCCTTTGCAGTCTGACTTTTTATCAGCCAGTTCTGCCAAAAAGGAAGGATTAAAACCGTCTCTATTTTTATCTTACATGTCTGGGCAGGTGTTCAGTTACAGATAAGGAGATAAACATGTTCCTGCTAAGAAACACATATGGGCTCTGTTCACATGGCGTTTTGTCACTGGCAGCTAACTGCTTCATGTGAAATCAGACGGGTTGTTTGTTTGCAGCCCCCCAGGCTCGTCTGCTGTACACTTTAAACCAGAATTCAGACTAATAGAGGACTATTAAAGAGCAGTGGACAGGCTTAGGGACAGTTTGGGTCAGACTTGGGGAGTTACAACAGCCCATGCCCCCAGTCCTCATCCTGCCATCTCTCTGCAGACTACAGACTGTCCCAGAGCTCGGTTGCCTTGGAGATGATGGCTCTTACTCTCTATTTTTGGGTCAGGGACAAGGGGGGTCTGGGTGTTTTTCTGTCTCCTGGGGTTTGTCTGAGGTCTGTTTCCCTCTTTTGACCCAGACTGAGCAAAATCCTGATAAACAAGGAGCAGAAAACAGGTTTTACATATTAAATCAAAATCAGAAGGCATCCATACAGTTTTACTAAATATAAATATAGATATAATTTACAAACTGGATGGTTTAATGAGCTGTGGAATCATGGACTGGGGGAGCTGTTTTGTAAGGAAAACTTTTGTGGCGTCAAATTGTAACATTTCCTTTCAAATTGACCTCAAAATGAACTTCTGTCACCAAGTTTAATTAGTTTTAACCTCTAAAAACTTCCCACTCTAAAATACACAAACTCACTGAATTCTTTTGGTCTTATTGTTGCTGCATTCCCAGATATCTGTGGACAGGTGTGATTTGTAGTGCAGTGATCACTGTTTTGTCCTCCATCGTCATTGTTTGTCTCGTGTGTCCTTCAGCTGAGCAACAGTGAGAGCACCCAGCAGCAGATGAGCTTCCTGAACAAGCAGCTGCTGCTCCTCGGGGAGGCTCATAAGCTGTCCATGCAGGAGCTACACCACACAGGCGCCGATAATACAAAGGTACAGTAGAAGGGTGTGTGTGAGTGTGTGTGAGTGTGTGTGTGTCTGACAGGTGAGGAGAACTGCAGAGGCGTCGCACTGAGGTGTAAAAGGGATACTAATTGGGTTTGTTGGGTGTCGACTCAAACTGTCCAACAGAAGTCTTTAAAACTGTTAATAAACTGAGTTCATCAGTTTACAAACAAAGGTTATCCGACAAAAAGAGTACATCCCATGATCAGACAGAGATGTTTATGTGTATCTCTGTGTGTGTTTTACCCTCAGCAGTGCCTGACAGGCTCAGAGATGTTTTCAACTGGACAGTGTTACAGTCAAAAGATGGAAGCTGGTTGTTTCTTCCGGTCCCTTTGTTATGGTCATGTCGTGATCTGATGTAAAGTCTAGTGTTTATTATTTAAAACAGAAACTGTTTGATAATTAATGAAACTTAAAGTGCAAAGGCTAATTTTTAAAGATTCACAGTAGAAACTCTTTACTGTAGACAGATCGACAAATAACAGAATCCTTTTTCGAAGGATTGCGAGCATCTGGACAAAATCAGTTTAATTTACTTCTTCAAATTGAACATATTCAGTGTTTTAATATAATGTTTTAAGATGCATTTTTACTATTCCGTGAGAGGTAATATTGAATTGCATTTGAAAAGTCAAAAACATCATCATAGCTGCTTGTTATATCAGCAAAAATGTCCATTTTGGGTCAATATTAATGTAAAGTTTTGATCATCAGATAACATTTTAAGTATGTTTTTGTATTTTGAGTTCACCTTATTGTCTTTATATTCAGCTTTATTCATTGTTTAACACTTAACAGATTGAAGGTAATGATACATTTGTAAAGGATTTTTTTTTTTTTTTTAAATCTTAATTTTTACAGGTAAGTATTTAATTAAATATTATGTAGTTGTAGCCTCTTTTTTGTCAAATGTATGGAAAAGGTTGATGTGCCTCTTGAAATAATTTTGTAACTCAGGATGCACCGATCTGATCCTGGAAGCTCGTATCCGTAGCTGCATTTCCATTACACCTAGAATTGTGCAAAACAAATAAAAAAGATGGTAATGGCAACACCAAAATTTTGAAAAACCTCTCAAAATTTGATAAAAAAGGTTTACACTCTCATGAGGTGTTTTTTTCAGAAGTTTCGATATTGAAGTTTATTGAACAGTGGAATGGAAACACCTTTTTCACAAAAAGTCCTCACCGGACATAAATAATGGGTGCACCTCCCTCACCTCCTCAGCCACAATTCTCTCCCAGAAATCCCTGGTACATGTCCACTGCCACACAATTGACTCTGGCGTTCATGTTGTAACAGCTCTGCTGTTAGTTATGTGTTCAGTGCAGATGTTGGTTTTTCTGGCAGTGTTTTGACATCTCGGAGCTCATCAGGAGGGAGGGGCGGAGGTGTGTGTGTGAGTGAGAGAGTAGGCCAGCTGAAGATGATGATTTTCATTCAATGTTTTGTTTGTGACTGTTTTGAGTTGGTGTGGTCACGGCAGGCATTGATCAGTGAATAAAAACACAAGTGTTCACGAATCATCGTCATCGTCATTGCAGCGTCTGGACGGACGTTACAATAATTTTAACGCCCTCTGCCTTCGTCTGTTGACAATATCAGCAACAACAGTAACGCACATCAGAATGACAGTTCCAGCTCTTAAATGTTTAGGATATCCATGGTTACCAGGGGTTACAGTCCTCCTTCCTTCTTTGGCGTTCTGCAAAGTGAATCTCCCAGGTGGAGATTTTATTCAAGTTGTGCCCAATTCTAGTCATAATGGAGACACTGGCAAGAGTACAAAAGTGGAATGGAAAGAAACGCAGCTGGTGAAAAACGGCTGATCCATAGGACAAATCCTTGCACCTCAGTTCTGTGCTCCGTGTTCATCAGTGCGTTTTTGAAAAGCAGAGCTGAAGTATCATAAAGGAAGAAAACTGCAGTGGCTCAACCGTTTAGAAGTATTTCATGGTCGTTTCGCCAACGACTCTTACGGCCACTCACAAGATCTACAAGTTTATTTCTTCACCCTTCGACTGCTGAGGTTTAGAGTTAGATAGTTGGAAATTTAAGTTGCCAAAATACAATTCTCATCATTTATGTCAAGGAATAAAAAATGTTACAGTAATACTGGTACTGGATCATATCAGTATCGGCTGATACCAAAGCCCAGGTATTGGTATTCTTCTTTCTAAATTGTGTTTTATTTTATTTATAACTTTGTGATAGAGGAAGCATATTCTATAGTCAGTTCTTCAACTCTTGCTTTCAGTCATATTTAGTAGGGATACACGTTATGTATCTGGACCAAGAGTTGGTCTTGCCCCTCAAATCTTAACTTGTGTCTTTGTCACTCACTCATCCGTGTCCTGGTTATTTTGTGGATAATTCTCAACCATGCAGGAGGCCCAGATGCTGAAGATGTCTTATGGTAAAGAGGTGGAGACACTGAGGCAGAGTCTGCTGGTCCAGGGACAGAAATTGGAGGCAGCGCAGCAGAGAGTGGCTGAGCTGGAGACACACCTGTCCAAGAAAGAACACCTCATCGTGGAGCAAAAGAAGTTCCTCGAGGATGTGAAATGTCAAACAAGGCGAGTATGAATCGTGAAGTCCTTAAAAAAAGTCAGACTGAACATTGGAGATCACTTTTTCATGTCATGTTTGTGTTTGTCTTATGCAGAGACAAGAGTGACTGTGAAAAGCCTCTGTACCTGTGTTTTTTCTCTCATCATTTTGAATTATAACTTAGATCTGCCACACCTCAGGGCCCTTCTCTCTACTTTTCAATTTCAGTAACTCATTTTAAATTGTTTTTATATTTTCTGTCCAAGCTTGACTGTTTTCTTTGTCTCTGTTTGCAGGGCAGAGCTGCAGGCTTCAGACAGCAGGTATCAGGCTCAGAGGAGAATCTCTCAGCTGCTGCAGACTGAGCTCCTGCAGCTCTACAGCAGAGTGGAGATGGAGGCTCCAGCTAGTACCACCACCAGTTCACCACAAGGGGGCAGAGCTGACCAACATACAAGTGCTGATTCCAGGTCAGTCTCTTAAAGTTCATTGTGTTTATCATCTGGTTTTCAGTCCTTAACTTTCATTTGTTGATTTCAGTACTAGTTAAATACCAGATTTTTGCCACTACATCTGTCAGCTTGGTGAGTTTTCCTGACATGTTTTCCCCTCCACAGTGTCATGATGCCAGATGGACCAAGTAAAACTCACATCAACGAGGATGTGGACCGTAGACCACCACATGACTCTCCTCATGGAAACGGCAGCACTTTATCACCAGGGCAACTGAAGGCCAGCAACTCATCCGCAACAGCAAACTCCATCAATGGCAGCAAGGATTTAGCCCCACCCCTGCTAGTGGAGCCCTCCCCTTCCTGTCCCCACACCAACTCACTCACACCTCAGCCCCCCTCTGATGCCCCGCTCACCGTGGGCTCTTACCCCAGTGCCAAGAGCTTCCTGGGCATGAGGGCGAGAGAGCTGTTCCGCAACAAGAGCGAGAGCCAGTGTGATGAAGAGCAGCCACCACCCCGCCTGGCCGGCCTCGCCCACGGCCTGAAAACTGAGCTCTGTGTGGAGCCGCCCTGCCAGGGTTATATTGCCCCGGTCATGCCCGCACCTTCCCCCAACCCGACTCTGCCCCCTTCTCAAGCTCCTGCCCCCACACTTACCCCAGTAGCCCCTCTCACTGTGCCCACCAAGCAGCCCCCCTCCGAGCCTAAGCAGCGGGCCTCCAGCCAGGACAGCCCCAGAAGGAAGGCTGGGACGGGGCCAGGTGTGGGGCGGGGTCATGCTGGGTCAGGTCGTCCCCGGCAACAGCAGCTAAAAATCCTGGACTATAACGAAACACATCACGAGCACAGTTAGAGACACTGAACTGAGCTGGGACGCAGGGCTGAGACTGAGAGACTGAAGTTTAACGATGGAGAAAAGCTACAAAACAGAAAGAGTAACATGTCAGCAACTCTTTGGATTCAGTGTTAAATGTTCCATTCCTCTGAGTGGACAACAGGATTCCCCCAGTGTTGTTGATTATTATTGTTTGTTTGTTTGTTTGTTTTCTTAAACGAAGTCATTCCCCTGAAAAAGTTCAACAAGGTTAGAGGGAAACAATTTGGATGTGTTGTTACCAGAGAATATGCTACACTAAAGATGCTCAAAGATAAGCCGACAGAATGTGATCAAAGTCCTCCGTTGCTTTCTTGAGACACTGTGAATCTGACATTTTAAGGGTCAACTCCTTCTGAAAATACTTGGTTTAGCTGCAAACAGTCCAAACTTTGAGTTCTGCCGCTGACGTTTTAACCTCCACGCCATGCAGACAGAACGGATTTTGTTACTGATGCTTACAGCATTCAAAGGTTACATTTTGAAAACTCAGCAGGCGCTTGTCCTCTGTAAGTACATCACTTCCTTTAGATAACTCGGTCTTTTCTCAAGGAGACATACCCACATTTGGAAGAAAGTTTTCTTGAGAAATTAAGAAAAAGAAAAACAGCTATTTAAATGTGTAGAAGCCTTTTTTTTTAAATGCTGTTAGCTCCACAATGGAGTTCCTGTTATCTAAGTCGAAGTGGTAAAGTAGGCGAGGATCTCAAGAGGAGATTTCTCAAAACTTGGGCTAATAAAACTATTCGGTGCCAATGAAGGTTAATATTCACAGTATAGGTGAACTGGCCCTTCAGAAGCTTAAAGCCACTGCTTTCAGAGAAAACGGGTAATTAAACCGATGCTTCTGTCACAACCAACCGTAAGTCGAGCTTTATCATTGAACATCGCTTGAAACATGTTTTCCTCAGCAGAGTTCATGTCGAGTTAGGTTTATACCAGAGAGATGGAGGTGAGAGGTACGAAGAGACGTTTGATTTCTTCCAAGGGGACCATAGAGGTTGAATTAAGTGTCGCTGAACTTGATGAAGATTCCCATAAAAGACCCCCCACATGGAATCTTAGTCCGTATTCGGAAGAGACTGTTTTGTTTGCCAGTAAGGTGGTACTCACGGTGGTTCTTAGGAAGTGGAAAGTGTATGACATTTCGAACCACATGAAACCTTATGCATTTTTATAAATTCCATTTTCTGTTGTACCTTTATACCTTTTATTTATTAAGCCACAAAGGTGTCAAAAGTGCATATCAGAGATTTTAATCAGACATTTCAAGTGAGGATGAGCAAATTATTTTTGAAGTGCCATGAAAACGTTTGTGTTCTTATCTACAAAGGAGAGATGTTTCACACACACACTGTACATTCAGCAGGTACACCATTCCTCCCATTCCACAGCTTCAACAAACATGGAGTATTTCATTCCATTTAAGTATTAAACGTTTACTCCCTACTCGGTATTGGAAGTGGTTTAAATCCTGTTGTCCACTCGGAACTCCTCCTGTCACTTCCTTTGCCTCGCTATCTAAAGCATGTTCAACAATCCACTTTAAATGCCAACAGTAGTAACTAAAGCAAACTGAGACAGAAGGTACAATCAGCACAAACTGAAGAAACCAGGACTCTGACTGGGGCTGGAGAATTTGGGACAATATGGCAAAAAAGGAAGTTCTTAAAGCAGTGGCTTGTGTTTAACTGTGAACAATAAAGATCGTCTTCAATGTTTTGCACTACAATTCAGAGTTTGGCTTTTCTTGCTGCTGAATTTAACCTCCACTTGTTTGGTCTGCGCCCCTGTGGAAATGTAGCATCAAGGTGTTTTGTCATTATATCCTGTGAAGATGGAGTTTGTTTTTGGGACCTGACACTTTCAGATGTTTGCAGATTGAAAAGCCAGTCTGTTCTCCTAAACTGTGCTGTTGGTTTTACAGTTTAATAGAAAACAGATGAACAGAGAAAATTGCATCATGGTGTCTGAGATGACTTTCTTTAATGGTCAGCCTGTAATATACCCTGATGCTCACTTAGGTGTAAAAGCACAGGTATGAGCGCTGGAGCCAATATTTGAATTTTAATAATTATTCAAGTGATTTTAGTCATTCATTCATCTTCTATGGCGCTTATCCTGTTCAGGGTCGCGGGTGACTGGAGCCTATCCCAGCTGTCTTTGGGCGAGAGGCGAGGTAAACGCACACTCAGATGATGGACACACACACTCACACCTATAGGGTATTTAGAATCACCATTTAACCTTCTGAGCATGTTGTTGGACTGTGGGAAGAATCCGGAGTACCTGAAGAGAACGTGCAAACTCCACACAGAAAGGCACACCATGTCTGAACTGGGATTCAAACTGGTGACCTTGCTGTGAGGCAACAGCACCAACCACTGTTCCAAACCAAACACTCCAAACACTGTTAACTCCTGGTAGAAGGTTATATTTACCTGTCCTATTATTACACCCCAATGCTTAACAGGAGATTTCCTGAATTCTTGTTCTAGAGCATTTTTGAGTACCAACATCCTGTAGAGGCCGAAGTCCGGGGCAGACTGACATTGTAACGTGATGTTAAAGAGTCAATTTTCAGTTGGATTTTTTCTTCTTCTTTTTTTTTTCTTTCATTTTCTTAAGTTCTAGTTTTATTATAAGGAGGTAGCTAGTGGATCATTTTGTGTGTCTTCCCTTCCGTCCTTTTTTAATGTCATTTTTATTCGGCCTAAAAACCAAAACACATTGCCCTTATCATTTTTATTATTTTATTATAAGGGCCAGAGAGCTGTGTTTTCTCTTTAAATCCAATGTGGTTTTTTTTTCTAACCCACATGGTGCTTTATGTTTCACTTTTCTGCCAGCTTTCCAAAGAAACGTTTTGAATATTTGTATTAACTTTCATTCTTCTGTTCGTTTCCCACCAGAGGACACTGTTCCCTTTAAAACGAACGCTGGCCTCAGCAGCCAGACTGAGATCAACAGGTAAGACAGTCTTGTAAATACGGTGTTGCACACTGGATGAATGATGATAATTCATTTGCTTAGGCTGTTAAATGTGCTGTATGAGGTTCTCAGAATTGACTGATTTGATGTCTTCGCCTCAGTGTGTTTACACTAATTCAGGTGACATACTGAATGTATTTTTGCTACATTTCAATTTATTTGTGGCAACTTTTGGAGAAAAATATACTTAATATGAATGACTGAAAAAAATATTTCTGACTGGAAAAGGCACAACAAACATCACTGCCTTCCGCTAAATATTTTCTACATTTTTAGACACAATTAGCTTTTTTGTCCTTTGTCATAGTGGGGGTAAAATATAAATCTGAACCTTAAAACCTTGTTCACTCACATTATTTGATTATTTTGTGTGAGAAATGTATGTTTGCACATATATGACTCCGTGTGTGTGTGTGTGTGTGTGTGTGTGTGTGTTTGATTGCATGTGTTTTATCAGGTCCCAATTCCCCGGGCTTTACTGTTAACTCTCATCTTGATTCCAGGACTGAATCATTTTTTGTGAGTATAACCGACCAAGTATGATTAGTTTATCAAACGTGTGCATATGTATTTTAGAGAGAGTCCAAAAAAAGGAAAAAAAAAAAAAAAGAAAAAATGGTATGATTAATTTACCAGCACTCCGTAGGGTCAAGGAAATTGATGCAGGATAATTGGGCACATAGGGAATCCTTGGCAATTTGTGCTTTCAGACCGTACTTGAGAAATTAGATGTCAGTGCAAATATGAAATTGCTCCTCAATGTTCTCAAAGATTCCATGAAAAATTTAAACATAAATCTTAAGTATTTCCAGCAAAGGGATTCTTTCTCTTTTTGTGCCAACTTGAAATGAAGCCCTGCGAAAATGATCTGAATGAAGTGAAAGTGTATGAGGAGGGAAAAGACACGGAGCCTGTGTAAAGTTGAGGCTGCACTCCGAGGAGGATGTCGGGTCTCTTGCTCTCTGTAAAATTCTCATGCAAGAATTCATTAGATTCTCTTTTTTTTTTTTTTTGACAGGAAGAAAAGTTTGAATTCATCTGAAGACGTGTTATAATAATATTCAAGATATGTACACCTATAACGCGAAGTATAGCTCAGACGGTGTGGTATATCCTGCCTCTTTCTTCCTCAGCTCATCTTTGTAGAAGCGAGAAGATACAAATGTATCACACACGTGTAAGTATGAATGAGGATTTATCACACAAGAGTGAATAATTGATATAAATTACCATACTCGATGTGAATTCAAGTTCAGAAAGTCACTGATTGGTAAAGTTGAAGTTTTTGTTTGGAGGGGAAACATTAACTTTGAAAAGCATCTGCTTGAAACCATCAGGGTTTTTTTTTTTTTTACTTTGAAAGAGGCTTTACTTTGCATTTCCCATCATTTAATTAATTTAAATGTAATTACAAAATGACAGAATGTTAATAAATCATCATCACCGCATCTGATCAAAACTTGGGGGAAATTTTAAATGCATGCAAGATCAAGATAAAGTGATTGCTTTTAAAGTCTTCCTCCAAACTCCTAGTTTTATTTAAATGTTCTTGTTTTATTCCTCACGGACACAGTGCAAAAGAAAATGCTAAACAAGAATATTTTTGGTAAGCATACTACATACTGACACTCTGGAAAACGGCTTCATTTGTCCTCATTAAAAGCTTAAAAGTCCATGAATAAATAATTATAAAGCAGATACTAAACCCCCCCCCCCTCATTTTTTTTTCTTTGGCCTTATGCAAAGTGCACTCACTGGCTAAATAAATATGCTCCATAAAGGCTGTTTAGAAACTTGCCCTCCCCCCCAACTTCCACATTTAGATCACTGACATGCACCTAAAGTTCAGATCATACGTTGGCTGTGGGTTTTGGAGGGAGAAATTGGACCTCCGAGAGTCAACTTAATGCAATTAAGCAAGGATGATGAGTCTTTCCCTCTCTGTGCTGCTTGAATCAGTAAGCAAGGCAGAATGAAAACTTAAAGGCAAGAAGAAAAGAAAAGAGCGGGAGATGAGCGTGCACAGACCGTTCCCAGCGGTTTAATTATTTTAATTATCTCTCCTCTTTCAGCTTTCCTAAAAAAGAGGCCATTAAAGGATGCCCGTTTGGGTTAATCTGATTAAAAAAACAAGATGGAGGGAGAGATGAAAGGCTGCAGATGTCAGTGCTAATCAGGGGAGTTAAAACTGCTATTTGTGAACTGGGACGGTTGTTAAAGTGGGTAGAAAGTGCGTGCAGTGTGAGTGTTTTTTTAAATACGTTTTTCCTCACTTCAAAACACCTCCTTCCGGCAGCCTCTGTTGATAAACTCCCTCTTCTGCATCTCCTCAAACTAACGCCATGTTTTATTCACTGCCGTGCTGTGTAACTGCACTGGCAGCAGGTCAGACAAACACTGTGTGACTGGAGAAATATAGCAGGAGTCGAGTCCAGTGACTTGGTTTCATTTCAGGAAAAGGGAAGATGCCGTTGGAGGGGATGATGAAAGTAACATTAGCAATTAGCAACATTAGAGTGAATATTTCTTAGATTCAGCAGAATGAGAGAAAGAAAGAAACATCATTATTGATTTACCAGCTCATGTGTTTTCATTCTAAGGTTAAAGATGATCATGAACTGCTTCTGATTAGAACATTTAGTCAAAAATTTGTTATTTTTCCTAAGAAATGTAAACTGTTAAATTATTTCTTATTCCAACAATCAACTTAAGCTTAATGCTCTTCAAATTCTACCATGTACTTTAAGTTCTATGTTTTACATAAGAGAGGTAACAGATGATTTCATCATGTGCTCAAGATGTGCAATCTTTGTAGTCAGAACATGTCTGAAAAAAAGGCTTCTTGTAAATCAGAACATGTTTAATTACTTCAACTGACAATGTTTTTCAATTTTAATTTAGGAAAATTAAATAATAATAATAATAATAATAATAATGATAATAATAATAATAATAATAATAATAATAATAATAATAATAATAATAAAGTCTTAAGTTTGATAAGATGGTATTTTGAATTTTGGTAATCAGTGTATCTATGCAGAGCAGCACACATCGCCTCCATCGCTTAGCAGAACAAAGTTCGCACTGTCAAGTTTGATAATGCAGCAAGTTGTTAGAGTTCCTCTGACTGCAGAGCTTGACATTTGCTCAGCCAAGAACGAGCACAAAACCAGCACAGGTGTTGAGCCACAGCATGACGAGAGGAAAAAAAAAACAAAGATCTACTTTCAAACTAAATCAAGCAGAAGGAATGTCCTGAGTGTGTACAGAGATGGACGGGAGCCCATGCAATATTAAAGCACCATGTCTGGCTATGCCAACCGTGCCACTCCTTTCCGCGGCTCCCGCCCTCCCGGCTTCCCGGCCATCGGCTCTTCCCTCAAGGTGACACTTCAAAGCGGGCACGCAGACGTGGCAGGCCTGGCTGTCGGCATGAAGCCAGGCCCTCCTCACCCCCCCGCTCCTTCCTCCTCTTTCTCTCCCGCCCACCACCCATTCTACCCCTCCACCACCTCCACCTCAAAGACACTGCTCCTACCCCTGCTGGGCCAGGTCAGCGCCAAGATCCACACCGCTTGCTGCCTCGGGAGCCGCTGTCAAAAAACTCTTCCCCACAAGCTTAATTAATAACGGGCCATTCCTAATGCAAACCCTCTGAATCTGCAGCCTGTTTCCCTCCCATCCTATTGGTGAGTTCTGAGGCCTCGACAGAAGGCAGACAAGGAGAGGAGGGCTGGTTGGGGATGCATCCAAATCATTTGAATTTCGATGATTGGGATTCACATGCATTATTCTCCTCGCTTTATAACCTATTTTCTGTGTTATGCAGTGTGCCTGCCCGCCTGCCTGCCTGTGTGTGTTTTTTTAAAGATGTCTCTCTTCTGCAGATGATTGGAGACACTCGAACCAAAGAATATAGGGGCTGCTCTCCCTGGCCTGTCTGACAGGTGGGGTAAGAAAAAACCTAAGTGTACACACATACACCCACCCAGTCTGCATCAGCTGGGTCCAGAGCCTGTAATCACCTCTCAAACCTGGAGGGAGAATTTTACCAAGCACGCCGTGATCGATATTTGCTGATCCGTCTGCCCGTATCAACCTCAAATAAAAGCAGAGAGCAGGAGACAAGGCAGCACAGGCGGGTCGTGGGGAGGTCTGAGGCACCCCGTTTGATGTCTGTGAAAGCGCTCATCAGTGTGTAGGACTGGCTTCATCTCAGCACGGCGGGTCACCACCGCCTCACCCCGAGCAGCGCACGGCTGATTGTCTCGCTGTCGGGGCATGCAGGGTTGTTGTTTTCCGAGGTGAGAGGACGGATCTCTTCCAGCAAGCTGGGCTTCGGTTTTTTAATAGGGCCCCAGCTCCGGCACCTCACAGGCCCGCTAAGGCCGACACACTGATGATTAGGAGAGAAACTAATCCAAAATTTGCTCTTCCCCTCCTCCTCCTGCCTGCACTGAGCCCACGTTGTTACTATATTTTTATTAACCACATGTACTCCTCTGCCTCATCTGTTACATTCTTGAAGTAGAGAAAAAAAAATACAGGCTAAACAACCACACATGCCTCGAGAAGCTGTGGTTAAATGGTACACGGCTCAGAAACATAAGGTCTGCACGTACGAGCGCAGCCATTAGAGCGCTGCAGCATTTAGGGCAAGAAGCCGGTTGGACTGGCTGACACACTGATATAATTAGGTCGTAATGAATAAGAGAGGCAACAGGGAGTGTGGGTGTGTCTCAGCAGTGGTCATTATGAAAAACTACACGGAAGAAGTCACCTGTCCTCTTGGAAATACACACACACTGTGTCTTTTTTTCCTGCTTAAACTCACACACATTGACCCAGTGTCCTACTTGCAAAGTCCTTATGAGTGTTGTTCTAAACCCCAGAAGCCCCGGCCCTTTAAGCGCGCTAACTGGGGTGGTTGTAGGCTCAAACCAACGTTAATTAGTACACTTACTGCACAGCAAGGGCAGGTATGAAGGCAAGCCTCTGCACTGCAGTTTCCCTCAGATTAAGCCTCTTTTAGAGGAGGCTGTAACCTCCCACAACGACGCAGTAATTAACTTCATTAGCTTTTCAATTCTCTTTTAGTTTTGGCAAAGTGGGTGAGGCTTAGTTGTGGCCTCTGTTGAGATAAGAGATGCAGAAATGGGTTAATCTCATCTGTCTGTGTTTTATCTCCACCAATGTTGCTGTATTTCACGATGCTACCTGCTGTTCATCTTGGCGACATGCATGTGCATGAGCGGGTAGTAATGAGTCAGGCATCGGGTTTTAATAAGCAGAGCTTTACCCGCAGATCCTTCTGTGATTTGCATCCATGTCGGACACGAGGCGTAAAGCAGAGTGATTGATTCATGGCTCGTCCCATATTGGAGCAAGAGAGAGGGATGAGAGAGAGAGAGGGGAAGGCCATAGATTTATTATCAAGCTCAGCGACAAAGAGAGGAAGAGAGTGTGCATATGTTAATCCGTTGGCTGAACGATGATCAAAGACTGGAACAAGCTCAGCCCCGCTGATCGCCTCAGGGCAAACGATGCTCTCCAAGCAGCTGGGAAAGTGTGCAGACGAGGAGTAAACACATAGTTAGAAAAATCAATAGTCGAGGTTCAGGCCGCGGCCTGGTGTGAAGGTCAAAAAAAAAAAAGAGGCTGGTGTCCTCAGCAAGTGGAGAGAAGTCTGGAAACCACGGGTGCTTTTAGGCCAATTTAGGAGAAGTGATGTGTTTACAGCTAAGATGTGTTCAGGTTTGAAGGAAGTTCAAGCTGAGGATATGGCGGCTCTGGTCAGCCAGGTGAAAAGAAAAAACACACCAAAAAAAGTCTGTTCTGGCTCAGTCTGAGACATCTAAAGGTTTGATTCATGGGCAGTGGCATGGGTGTGTTTGGATCGGGGACCTCGCATCAGCTCATTTGGGTTTCAAAGGAGAGAGGATTTTCTTTTTAGTGTCAAAACACCCTGAGTGGGTCTCGTTTGTTCCTCATCTGGTATCACGCCTTCTTCTTTAGAGTGACCCAAACTATTCCCACTAGTCCTCTGCTTTAGGTACCCACGCCGGCTGGCTGCTTTGGGAATTCGTTTTGTTCCTGTGATCTCATCCTCAAGGCCCGTTTTTGTTTTGAATTCTGCATTTCTGTTGTCAAAAACATCCAAGCTCCTTTACGTCGTCATGTAAATAATGTGGAAAAGCGAGCACTTTGTCTAACATCAAAACACTCACCTCAGCGTCTTATAATCCACAATATCTCCTAAAGAAATAAATATAATATCTGTCATTGCTCTATTAATTATAGATTCAGATCTTTGTTTGCTGATATCTGAATAATTAAGATGACTTAGCTTTTTACCCTCAAGCTTTGCCGTCTTTTGACTTCCTTCACTCCTGAACGGATTGTTTTTGTGATTACTCACTTTGTTTAATCCGGTAATGATGGCATCCCCTCAGGCTAAATGCCCGATTTGTGCTTATCAGTTTATTTATTCATTTGTACTTTTGACGTGTTAATCTGCATAAACGACGCAGAGCTCCACCAGGACCCCCGAACATCTTCCTGGACCTGTCAATTACAACAGATCCAACACACCAGGAAGCAGCCACCCTGGTCTCCGCACCTTGATCTGGCTAGGAGTCTGCCTGTCCATCAGCTCTCATCTACTCATTCTTGACAGGAGCGTGTTGATATCCAGCTCTTCATCTCTACTTCAAGTCGGCAGCACTAATTGAGCAGAACTGCTGCTGATTATGATTGATGAACAAGAGTACAGCAGAGAAATTAAAGTACAACAGAAGACTGTGCTCTAATTTTTGACTGACTGTTTAGAAGAGCCTTTGAACGCTGGGACCACCCGTTAACAAGAAGCTCCAAAGTTTTCACATTTTTACCCCTTTCATTCAGTTTTCTACCCAGTGCTCTCTTGATATGCACTTTTTTTTCTTTATCCCATGATTTTTATGCTTTTATTTAAGAATGGACAGTAGACAGAGGAGGAAACCAATAGGGGAGAGTGGGGAAGGACATATGTCAAAGGGCAATCAAGTTCAGGCTTCCTGCTTTGAGGACTACAGCCTCTGTACATGGATACATGGTGTGAGTTAAGCCAAAGTGACACAGGATGAAAAAATTAAAGGAGATCATGGAGCAGGTCCAGCGCTGCTCTGCACCATCGTTTCATCATTTTTTTTTTTTAAATCTCCACATCATTTCACAAAGAAACTAATATCACCAAACGTAAACTTTGTTGTGTTTGCAGCATCAGCTGCAAACTGGTGAAATATCAAAGATAAAATGTTGTTTATATGACATAAGTTTAAAATGTCTTAAGAAACTGAGTATAATGTATTTATTTTCAGTAGCATGAATTTATCTTTTAAAGGAGCTGTGAGGACTATCTGTTTGACGTGGATTGAAGGGACTCCTTTTGGCTGGAATCACACACACACTGTCGTGATGACATGACTCTTAAAAAGGCGACTTTTTACCAGATACAACAACAAGGTGAGGTATTTATCAACAGATACACAGCGCTGTTGTTCGAAACGTGGCAGATGTTGAAAACGTTGTACTGTAGTTTAGTAGCCGGCAGCATGGTGATCTGAGACAGGCTAACATGTTATGTTAGCGAATCCTTATGTCCTGCTCATCGACCAATCAGAGCTAATGTAACCTCACTCTTCATTTTATCGACAGACTCTCAAGTTTGATCAGATCACCGCAGAATAACTGCTGCATGTGGGTTGGAATGAACATTATCACAAACAGTTTAGCCTGTGTTTTAGCCTTTAGCTCGTGTTTTAGCCCTTAGCTTGTGCTCTATCACTCTCACAGATCTCTATTCTCACTACTAGACTTCGTCAGCCAGTGTGGTGTTGTCATAGAGACCTCAACGTGCTGTAAATCAATCCAGTCCTGTCCAACCTGATCAGGAAGCTAAGAAATAGCATTCAGAAATAACCTTTATTGGCACTGATAATCTCATTTTAAATTGTGGATTAAGATCAGGCATATATATAGAAAAGAGATTTTTTTTTCAAAATCACTTGAATCACCCACCCTACAGCTCTCCAAAGTACCCCAAAGCTGTTAGTGCTGTTGCTTCACAGCAAGAAGGTCGCCAGTTCGAATCCCGATTCTGGCACGATGTGCCTTTCTGTGGAGTTTGCATGTTCTTCCCATGCATGGGTTCTCTCCGGGTTCTCCAGCTTCCTCCCACAGTCCAAAAACATGCTCACTAGGACAACTGGTGATTCTAAATTGCTGGTAGGTGTGAGTGTGTGTGTGAATGGTTGTCAGCCCTGCGATTGACTGGTGACCAGGCCAGGGTGTACCCCACCTCTCACCCTAAGCCAGCTGGAGCCTACTCCAGCGACCCTGAACAGGATAAGCGGTATAGGAGATGAATGAATAATAAGAATAATAACTAACCATTAATATAACTTTATCGTCAATGTGTCTTGTATACACATATTTAAGAAAATTAGAATCACCAGTTAACCTGATGAGCATGTTTGTGAACTGTGGGAGGAAGCCGGACAGAACCCACGCATGCACGGGGAGAACATGCAAACTCCACACAGAAGCCACCGGTCGAACTGGGATTCAATCTTGTGACCTTCTTGCTGTGAGGCTGCAGTGTCAACCATTGCACTACCTTGCAGCCCTCCTATTTTGGAACATCTGATGATAATTTTTGGAGATACTGAAAAAAGAAACAGAACCAAAAACAGAACTCACGCGTGTTGACATTGACAGGCTGGACAGCTGCAGTATAAAAAGACAGCAGTCACAAGTTTTGACTCATGAATGTTGGTGAACTGGACAGTTGACAACCAACCAAACGTCAACTGGAGCTGCTTGACCTCTCATGCTGCTGCTGGCCATTAGCAGATCCTCTGGTGACTTGTTGGACAGTAGGGGACCTATAATTTGCTGCAGCTCAGCTCAGTTAGCCCTACAGCGGGCCTCTGGTTATTTGATGCAAATGTTCCCAAATGAAACGAACAGGAAATATCAACAAGCTCTGAGTAATTGCGACTGATAAAAAATGCATGGGGGTTGTGGTGCCGGACTCGCTTCCCACAGATGCAGGGAGTTATCTCTCATTACCAGGACGGTGATAAAGCGTACCAACTTTGCTGTCAAGATAAAGTAATACATTCAGCTCTGTCTAATAAAGTCTGCTGCCTTCTATGTGCTTGCTTGTGAAATCCATTTGCTGCAGTTTGTAATGGAGGAGAAATATTGTTAGCGACTGCAGTGATTAATTTGGTTTCTCTGCGCTTTGACACTTGTCTCTGTAGTTAAAAATCCCTTCAAATGAAGTCTGGATGTCGTAGATGTTGTAAAACCACATTTAATACAAGTATAGATGCACGATATGTGAGGATTTAAAAAGTTTCAGCCTCTACCAAGTCTTCAGTGTTCTGGGAACCACAATATCAGCAGCTTGTCTTCATTTTCTTGCCGTGCCACAATTCAAGACCTCTGTGCTCTCATCCATCACCTGCATGTCAGGAGTGAGGACAGGCTCTGAATTCAATCTGCCATGCAAAACAGCTGTTTGGCTCCAAGAAATCTGAATAATACAGAGGACGACACGAACGCTGTCGCTGCGAGCACAGCAGGGGTTCTAAACTCTCAAACCAAAAAACATGAGACTACATTATGAGGGATGAGGGAAGAGGGAGCGCGGTTTCATGGTAAAGATGAGCAGCTTTTCTATCCCTCTCAGAAACTTGTAGCCATTTGAGATTTGAAGAACATTTGAAGAGAAAAAGAGTGTAGTTGTTACCTCAAGATGAGAGGCTTTGGAAAGGTCAGCTGAAAGATAGAACCAGTACTCCTGCCTGCTTCAGACCATGTAATTTTTTTAAATACACTTAGCCCTGAACGCTTCAAAGCTTTGTTTTTGGAGAGTTGGTGTGTACTCTTTACAAAATAGTTTTGTTTATAACTTAATGTGCACATATCCTGCTATTATATACTTTTTTTTCTTCAGCTTAGCTAAACACTAACTTGTGTTCAAGAAAGGATGATGAAACTTGACCTACTGCTGCCTCTTCACACATAGTGCCTCAAAGTCTCCTAAACCAAAAGCCAGAGCGCCTCCTCAGCATATTGTTTTTGTTTGCACTTCGTTACCAGTAACTGGGGTAAAGGTAGTTTTTCTGCCATTCTCCAGCGTACTTGGATCCCTCTAGGTTATGTGCCCTGAATCAGGGCTGGTGCACACCAGCGAAATGTACGCGCAGGGGGCGGGCAGAACAGCAGGATGGTATTTGATTCGTTTAATGAATTGGCTGTCAAACACTAGGATTGGTTGGTGTTTTCCCAGGTTTACTCCTGCTGTAGACAGCAGATATTTTCACTCTATTTTAAGAACACATCATGCATTGATTGACATCATGACATAAAGATCATTTTAACAAAAAGTCTATCTAAATCTGATTACCAACCCTGACTTTAAGTGCTTGTTCTAATTGTAAAACTTTCAGGTCTAAATTGAAGCCTTTAGTTTCTAGATAAAAGGATGAAATCCTTTAAAAATGATATAAAAAGAACATATTTTTTTAAACACACAAGAAGTGTAAGGTGTGCCATATGGTGGATTATCCAAGTTGGGTTAAACACAGCATTACTCAATCATTACAGCTTCCTGGAGATGAAAATATTCTGACTTATTTTTAATAATTAAAGCTTTGAAAATGTGAACAACCCTAGGAACCAGATTAAATTAACCACATGTTGTGGATTGTATTGTTGTGCGCCACCTTTCAAAGTTCTTGTTAATAAATTCTGGTTGCTTTTTAGTGACAGATAACATTTCTGCTAACTTTCAGATCTGCATGTTGCCCGCGCAGATGAAAGGATCATCAGCAATTCAGAAAAAAAAAATTTGACTTCTCAACCAGGGCTAATGCTTGTGGCAGTGCACTGACGTCAACAGCTGTTCTCAAACAAGCCCTTTGATGACTCATTGACAGCAGAAGCTTCCAATTGCCACTTTCACTAACTGGGGAAATGTCAGCATGTGCGCAGAGCGGAGGCTGATCACAGTCCCTCTGCAGCTCCCTCCTGCCACAACGAGGCAATGATGAAATAGCTGTGGTGTTAATAGATGTGAGAGCTATCTTGACCCTTTCCAAAGAGCAGGCGCTCTGTCTCCATTAAAAAGGGCCTTTGCTTTGCTCTGGATCAGAGCCTTGGCTCTCTCTCTCTGTGCTACAGGGAGTAGCCAGACAAAGGTAATTGCAGGCCTCCTCTGCTCCTACACCTCTACGTCAGCACTCAGGGGAGTGCCTGTGGAGGACGCAGATCTGAAGTAGACAGAAAACACACGCAGACAAGTAATGATTAGGTTATTAGCACTGAGGTGACTAATTACCTAATTGTACTGTCAAAAGGGGGAGCAGGAGGGGAAGCTGGGCTGCAAGGTGAGGAGAGGAGAGAGGAGCAAAGGAGAGACACAGGTTCATCTCCTCTCTCCTCCCTCCCTAGGCCGGGCTGCTGGGGTGGGGTCCCTCACTACATTTCTCTTTCCCTGCGGCATCCCCCCAGCCTGCTGTTCAGGTCCCAGTGACATCTGCTTGAAGCACAGCGTGTCCTCACGCCCCCCCTCAGAGGCCAAAGTACCCCCCTACGCCCCCACATGCCTCCCCGTGCAGATGTTGTGGTCCCTGGGTCCTGCCTGCGTGGAAAGCGTCAGGCCTGTTTGATGTGTGATGAAACAGAATCGAGCGAGCCACTCAGGGGCTCCGAGAGCAAAAAGGGGAGAGGGGGTGAGGAAGGGTACCAGGAAAAGATCGGAGAGAGGCCAGGAAGGGGATGGGGGTGGGTGGGGGGTGGGGGGCAGTACAGGGAGAAAGGGGTGTTGAGATAAGTCTCATTACAATACGCCGGGCACAGAGCATAGGGTTTGGGATGTCTGTACACGAGGTCAGAAACCTCAGGAGGAGGATGGAAGTGGGGACAGAGGTAAAGACAAGGAGAGAAGTGTGGGAAGAGGACAATTTTTAAAAAAAAGAAATGAAAAAGGAAGGTGGAGTGAGAGAAAGGAAATGAACAAAATAAGAAAAGGACATCGTATGAAAAGAGGAAAAAATGAGAAGAGGAGGAAGTGAAGTACAGGACAAGGAAAGATGAGATGGATTTTTAAATAAATAAAAAGGGCACTGGACTAAACAAGATGACAAGAGGAGCATGGATAGAAACACATGGAGAAATGAGAGGAGAGAAGACAACTGAAATAAAAAGTCAGGTCAAAGGTTAAAGGCCAAAAAGGGATTTATAAAGTAGAAGGAGAAAAGTAAGAAAGGGAAAAGGTGAATGGAAAAGAAAATAGGAGGAGATGAAAAGAAGTATGACAGGAAACACACAGAAAGGATTAAACTGAAGCAACCTTGAGGAGAGTGAGAAAAAATAAAATGAGAGGAGTGGAAACAAGACATCAATATATAATAAATATATAATAATATAAATAAATGAAAGGAGAGCAGCTGAGGTAATGAAATGTGCTTCAGAATAACCATGATCAGGAGGAAAGAAAGTCTAAACTTAATGTGAAGGAATAATGAGGGGAGGACAGAAAAGCAAAACTAAAGAGAACAAAATGAAAGGGTGAAAGTAAATAAAAATTGAGGAGATGAAAACCATGGATAAGACAAAAATAAAAAAAAAAGTAATGGATGAATAAGAGGAAAACAGACTGGAAACAATGGGAGGAAACAAGGATACGAAAGGACACAAAATGAAATGAGAGACAAAACAGTGAAAAAAAACAGCGAATCAAGAGATGAGGGGACGAGAGAGAGAGAGAGCATGGCAAAAAAAAGCAGAAAAAAATAGATCAAGAAAACCAAAATTAAGGGGAAATATAGGGAGTTGGAAAGAACAGAAGGGAAACGGGATGAGAAATGAGACCAGAAAGAAGAGGAAACAGCAAATGAGGGGAAAACATACTCAGTAAGCAGATGTGAGAAAGCAGAAGGAAGGAAAATTAGATGAAAAGAGGAACAACAAAAGAGGAGGGAAGGAAAGTGAATCAGAGGAACTGATGAGAGGGAAGGAAGCAGGGATAGAGGAGCTGGTCGCAGCGTTGTCTCTAGTCTCCTTCCTCTCTTTCTTCCCTGGTCTCTTTGCTCTGAGTTTCTCTGTATTCCCTCGTTTTCTCCTGCATCTCTCTGCCTCATCTTGCTCCCTGTGCAGTATGTTAATTATTGTTGTGAAAGAACAGGAAGTTAATGACGGAGACGAAAGGGGAAGAGATGATGATGATGATGATTATGATGATGTGGTTATGATTACCACTTAGTGCGGGCAGTGCTGTGCTGCGTGGAGAAAAGTTTAACGGCAGGAAGTGGGTGAAGCAGCGCTAACAGGGGACCAGGTGAGGCGATGGATAGGTTAGCAGTTAAAGATCAAAGTGAAAAACAAAGGCAGATTTCAAACGGGCCCAGAGAGCTTGGCAACAGACCCGCCGCTCCTCTGATAATACTTAGATCTATAAATGTTTCTTTTTTTATTTATTTATTTTCTTATTTATTTTTAAAATTATTCATCGCCATATTAATTTGGGCCTAACAAGCACTTGAGGGAGACGGCTTCTTTTTGCATCTCTCTCCCCCATTTCTTTAGTTCCCCGCTCTGTGGTGCTGGGAGCTCAGGGATTTGGGGGCACTATTAGAGAGAATTTCTTTTATTTGCTGCTAATGAATGATATGCATGATACTATTTTCTTTTTTCTTGTGTACTTTGTGGGGGTAACTGCGAGGATTGGGGCAGGAGCTGGAGAATTGGACTCTTTTTCAAGGCTTTGTTCATTTAACCCTCTTCTCGCCTTCCGAGCAAGTGCATGAGGTTGTTATCGTCACTTTGCCGGATTTCCAATGCAAATGTGCAATCATACTTCACTTGACACCAGTGATACGGCGTAGTTTGACTTTGTTTTTCTATTTTCAGTCGCACTGTATGTTTACGAAATATGGGTTAACTGGTCTGTAGATACAGGAGAAGCACAGCAGGTCTGTAAACAACCCTGCCACCAAGAGAAATAACTGCACATTTATTGTTCTTTATTGTTCTTAAAAGGATTCCAAATGAGTCTTTTTTTTTGTCTGCCCATACAGCGCAAATACAGAGCAAATTTATCATCCTAATGCTGTGTTGACACTGCACATCTTCTACACGACCTCTTTATGTGCTTTGAAAAACATCCCACTGTACAGATGATCAGCTGAAAGCTCAAACTGGATGTTAACAGTTAACACAGTATTTATTTATTTTTTTAATCGCAGCTCCAACAATATATTCATGTAAACAAAAACTGCTGCATCCATAAACACATGCACAAACAATGTAGAAGAGTGAATCCAAACCTGCTGCTTTGAGTTGAGGATGTGGACAGCGTGGCCACTGTTAGAGTTTTATTTCTGTCACAGCACAATGAACACTGTGTCACTCACAAGATTAGTCGTCGCAACTGCTAATAATGTCGCTGAAATTTTGTTCAAGCAAGCCATCTGATTTTTAAAGCAGATCTTTTGACAGGACACAGGCAGCTGGCCTGACCTTAAGAAAACAGACTAGATCAGAGAGGGGATGCAGTCAGCTGATGTTCCTTATGCCCACATACTAAAAAAACTATCTTTGTAATGCTTGGTACAGAGCTGTATGTTATTTTTTTTTTGAGATCAGAGAAATGGTTTATAATTATAATTTGGTACACCTATGCAGACAAGCTCTGAATTATCTCATAATGGTTCTTTTGTTATAATAAGACAACACTTCGGTCTTATATCACCATGTGAGGTATTGAGCAGCTGCACCACTGCAACACTGAATTAGCCAAAAAAAAAAAAAAAAAAAAAGGTTTCTATCGATCTAATGCTACCTGTACATCAGAAGACTTTGAAAAGATTTGAAAAAGACTCATGGAAAACTATCAGCTCACACCTGCTCACATCTAAAGACAAGTGTTATGAGTTTTTAGTCTCAGACTGAGATTTTACAAAGACTGTGAATCTTGCAGGGTCACTAATTACAAGCCTACAACTAGATTCTTTTAGTGTTTTTTTCCCACCATGCAATTTTTTCCCCATCATGCTCCTAGTAGTAACCCTTTTCCTTTTCCACTCTGTCGTGGTATGTTTGAGAGTTAATGTCGAACAGGCAGGGATGCTCTGCCCATAACTCCACCATTTGCTCCTCTTTTTCCACGGTCCACTTTCTCCGTCGTTCCTCCATTGTTATTTTTCATGACTGCCGGGTTTCCTGTTTCTGCTTTTGTCAGCGATCATCTATTTATCGTTGATTGTGTTACGTCACTGCGACTTGCGATAAAATCAAACGTGTTTGATATTGTCGCAAACTCAAGACTAGAAAAAGACTGATGTGAAACAGCGCAGATTACTATCTCACATTAAACGATCGAGAAAACGGGAGCGCGCCGTGACTCCGGTAAAACTCAGAGATTTACTAAAGATTTTCAGTTTTTAGTCTGAGACTGTGAAAATCGCTTGGTGTAAGCCCAGCATAAATTTTCTATTATTTTATTAATCCAGGAAGAAATTCGTTAAAATTACAAATCTTTTTACAAGAGTGTCCAGTTACATACATAAAAAAATATGAGACAATGTGGAAGTGCTAAAATCTGCAGTTTGCCGAGTGTTCGCTTGAGGCTGGCTCCGGATGTACTACAAGACACAAACACACCAAGTCAAAATAAGATTGCAAGTTTGCCCAATCAGAGGCACAGCTCAGCTCACATGACATATTACTCAGAGCCTGGTCCATTTCCAATATGGCTGATCCGACAGATTTGCTTCAAAACTTTTTCATAAACAGACGGCCATTAATTATACAGTCTATGGTTATAACAGACACAAATACAAATATCACACTCAAAACAACAAATATTCAGAACAGCCACCTCCAGGATCTAAAGCATCATATATCAGACAAAACATCTGCAGACAGACGCCTCCAAATCATTCAGGATCTATTTAAAAGCATCCCATGAGAAAATTTCACAATGTTTAAAGTCTTTTTGTGGGTTGTTCCAGCTAGAGGACAACAAACCTGAAAGTGTTTTTTACCCAAGTTCAGTCCTGACCCTCAGAACAGAGTAACGTAAGATCTTGAAAATTATGGGTTCAAGTGGGTAAGACACTTATAAATGGAAAAAATACGGACGTTTCAGTCTGTGTGATGACAAGTATGAGGCATGAATGTTAATCAGGTGCAACGAGTCAAAAGAGGTTCAACTTAAAGATCATTTTACTTCTAACTGTTAATATGTACTGTATATCTAATAATTAATTTCACAGTTTAATTCTTAATAGAGTACAGAAATCCACCACCTTTAGTTCTCAGGACTCTGTCTTCAATGTTTATAAATGTCAAAATCACACTGCCCTTAACTGATTGAAGTTTTATTAACAGTTTCTTAAGTGAAGTGTTGGAAATTAGAAGAAAAAAAAGGAGGAGGGGGGGGGGGGTCCCTTCAAAAAATGTTTCTGAAGCCCACAGAAAACAAATTCCTTGTTACATCTGATATTTTCTCTGTGTGCGCTCCAGATGCCACAGTGTATAAAGCATTTATTCTGCTGTTTGTGTACAGTTTTTTATTTTCTGTTGGGAATAACTGACCTTCACCTCTTTATCCAGAAAATAATGTAAATCCATTTTAAAGAATTTCTCCAAAGACTCTAAGAAAAAAACACACACACACACACACTCACACGCGCGTGAGGAAACAGAGACATAAAGTATTTTGCCTGCAGTGATGGCTGCAGCTCTATATTCTAAATAACAGTGTGCTGTGTGAGGATGTAAACATGGCCTGATAATGACCTCCCTCCTGACTGGAGAGAGCTGCTCCTCCTCGCCCTGTCCCTCCTCTTTTCCTCCATCCTTTTTCTTTGGTGTGATGTGTGCGTAGACCCAAGCTCCAAAATACTATTGAAGTTGCTTCCCTGCCACCTTCTGCCTAAATCGGCATCTTCAGATGGGAGTTGATGGAGGCACTATTGTCTCCCTTTGGAGCGCGCAGCAGGAGAGGTTGTGTGATGAATGTTTGAGCAGCAGTGATAAAGCTGCACTTTTCCCATGCTGAGAGTCATGCCAGAGGCTTCACACGCCTCGCCGGTCAGGAGGGGAGAGTGCAGGCTTGGCCGCCCTGATCTTTACCTCCTACAGTGGGCTGTATGGACGGGGCTTCGGGGAGCTTTGGGGGCAAAGGTCGAATGTGGAAGTACAGAGCAGCTCTATTACACACATGAGAAAGAAAATGTTTGTGTGTTGATGTGCAGATTCACACTGATGCCTGCCCTTTCTTTTCTCTTCCTGACACACAGAAGTGAAACAAACTTCGTACTAATACATTTAGACAGAGAGGGCCTGTGCTGATGTTTAATTCAGCCTTGCAAATGACCATTAATTAATAAACCTTATACTTCAGTCCTCTCCATGATGCATGAGCCAACGTTTAACTTTTAATCTGGCAGCAGTGATGTCGACACATGCTTCACTCTGAATTTAAACCTCCACAGATTGACTCATTTTGAGCCATCCAATGAAATCCATCATTTAGATGCAACCTGGAGGTTTTAAATCCCCATATTTGTGTCTTTGTTTGTTTCTGCACAGCTTGTTGCTCCCCAAACCCTGAACATCTGTGCAGAGGGAGGGGACTCACGAGGGGAGGGGGGAGTTTGATGGTAGGCCACATGGGGAGGGCCTCCTCTTCCTCAGTCTGTCAGCCCACCTGACTGCTGCTGTGGCAGGCCTGCCCAAGGCAAGACCACAGGCTAGGGCCTCCTGTGGGCCTCCAGCAGGGCTCACCAGCCTCCCCAAGCCCATTAGGGCACCCCTCCTTTCTACCTCCGCCCAAGAGGCCCCCACCCAGCCCTGCAGCCCTTTGCCCCAAGATGCCACTGCTCTCCATCCTGCTTCATTCTGCGCTGAAATAACTCTATTGTTTTCCACTGCTTGCTGTGTTGAGTCTGTAATAGGAGCGGTTTAGGGGCATGTTTTCTCATTCGTATTTATTTACTGCCTTTGCTTGGTTTGTCCTCAGGCTGAAAGTTTTCAAATCAGGCTCCTGAGAGGCCCCGGCTCTCATTGGAGTGAGAGTATTTATAGGAAACAAATCCCAGAAAGACCTTTTTACAGTTACAGCACTAATGTGGTGTGACTGTCAAAGCTTCCACTTTATCCACTATCCTCCTGAACAGACCATCATAGAGGACTGTTGAAGCACTTGACCTGGATTCACTGTCTTATTGCAGAGACAATAGCAGGAAATATTGCTGTTGTGTATTCCTCTCTCTGGTTCTTACATCTTTGATTTAATGAGATCGTCTCAGGGGCGGCTCAGATTCTCAGAGGCAAGGTGAGCAGGGGGTGGGGGATGATCAGATATTCTGGATATCCTGTGATTCTCTGTCTATTTGAGTCTTTTTGATCTAAATGAAACTACAGGGTGCAGAACGGACCCTGAATGTGAATCAGATCGGCGACTTTGCATACGAGCTGCAGAAATACCAGGAGAGCAAATGCATGTTCAGCCCTAGTTGTGGATGCAATTTGTGAACGTGAGCCTCTGAAGCGCGCTGTAATGGTTCAATTTATAATTAATCATATCTGATTTGCCAGATTGCCATAAACTTGGGGAATATCAATTTGGGTGTGTAGGGGTTTCAGCTTTTCTTAAAGCATTAAGTATTTATGATCCTTGATGGATGTATAAACTGTAGTAAATCCAATGCGTTGAATATTGATTATCTCTAATTAAAAATGCAGTTTGATAAGAAGGTCAGAAGCTTTCTGCGGTCAGAGTAGCACCATTTTACAACTTTAAGAGTCTTTTAGCTGCGGAGCTCTTTAACGAGCCAGTCGTTAGTTCTAATGAGGATGAGGTTTAACTGCGACACACTAAAAGGTGAAACTCGTCATGTTGAAGGATAGCACAACCCAACTGCACACAGCTGAGAGGGTCATGAAAAAAAGTGCTCCCCTGAGCGGTGCCAGAGGACGGGACAGCTTCTGCGTATCACGTTGTACTGCATAAACAAGTAGACTGAAGGCACGTTAGAGCCTGATATGAAACAATAACGCAAAATGTAACAACGATCCAAAAAGTAATTCAAAAAAATGTAATAAAACCCACAATGTAATAGATGGTCGTTCTTACGTATTGGGCTCTAACAATACAGCAGATTTAACTAGTAGGAAGTTAAAGTTTGGATGCACCAATCAGGTAGATGTACATCATCAGTTTATAGGACTGTTTTTCAAACAAAGCATTATGAGCAAATAATTCTGCTCATAATTTTACCGAAACGTGGGATAAAACTTTTAAACTTCAAAATCATTCAGTTCTCAGTGGACATAACGCTTGTGTATATGTGGAAGTAGCTTTTATCTTATTTTCTATTTTAGAACTTTGAGCCATTAAAAAATAACTAATTATTGTGTCGGTCAGACTATAAGGTATAGTATAGGATATATGGTTGCTGTTTTTAAACTCCTTTAAATAAAATCTTTGAAAATAAAATGACCATATTTGAATAGAATAAAATAAGATTACCTGTAAATTAAGCTCTTATGTTACTGGTATTTTAAATGTAAATTACCAACCGGCTAGTTTCAAATATTGAGTGTGTTAGATAATATAAATATCTTGGTATCTAGTTAGACAACAAACTAAGATTCAAATTTCACTGAAATTCTTACAAATGGCAACCAAAGATTGGCTTTCTTTATCAAAACAGAGTGAGTTCCCCTTTGTTCTGTCAATAAAGGATTATTAACGCAGTTTTTATTTCAGTCTTGGAATACGGTGATGTAGCCTATAGACACGCATCACTGCGCAAAAGCCCATGGATGCTGTTTATCACTCTGCACTTTGATTTATTACCGGTGAAGTTAGATGGTCCTCTCTTACTGAAAGACACAATAACCACTGGTATCTATTTCTCTATGAAGCACTTGCCGGACAGCTGCCATCATATTTTACACCCCTCTGCTGCATCTAAACCCTTGTTTATTTTCACCCCCCTTCAAGTGAAAGACTGGTTCTGCGGGTTCTTTATGCCAGGACTGACCTGGAGAAAACTGCTTTTAGCATCAGTGCTGCAAACTCCTGGAACACTTTGCAAGACGACCTAAACTTGAACAGTTTTATCTCACATGGACATTTTAGAAATATCATTCTTAACCAGCTGTTACCAGATCGTATCTGTGTCATTTGATTTTAATTGTTGGCTTATCATGGCAGTTATTGTGGCCTTTTAAATATGTATGTCCATTTATTTCATTGTTCTTATTATGTTTACTCATGAAAGTAGTTGTCATGGGTGTGATTCCTTTGGGAACAAGTCGTTCTCCTGTGATCTCGCGTATCCAGCTGCTATGGAGTACGCTGAGCTGTGCTCTGCTCCGCTCCAGAGATAGATCCAGTGTGAAATGGCTAGTTCAGACTTGGCGAGTTTCTTCCAGGGTTTAGACTTTAGAGGTACGGAAGTCCAGAGAATGATCCTACTCCTATTGGAACAGCAGCAGACTTTGTTAACGTCCCCCTCTACGTACGTCACATCTGGTTGTGTTGCCGGCAGTTTGTTGAGGTATAATTTTACCAAAGTCATCCAACGTTTCTGTGTTTCAAACAAAATTCTGTCACAAATAAATCTCCTATTTATATTTTTACATGGCAGCAAAAGTTACTTACAGTTGTGCATTTTCGCCACCATTGTTTAAGTTTCTCACTGGATTGCATGAATTGCATTGTGGGATTGTCACTGTGAAAAGTCCACCTAAATTACATCCGACAGCAGACTTGGTAAAAGGGGCGAGGCAAGTCCAAATTTGGATACTTTGACCAAACTTGTTTTGATGTTGACTTTAAAATGGAACAGAACTTTGGCTTTGATTGATGCTGTATCACAAGTCTGTAACTCCAGAAGAATGCTGAAGTGTGAAAAAGTATGAGAAACAGCTTAAAATGGGGAAGCAACCACCAACTTGCTAAATTTTTCTTCAAAAAGTTCCTCCATTGTTATTTCTTTGTGTCTGACTAGAGTTAAGTATCGGGTAATAACAGCAACACTGCCCCCATGGTTTCCAGTGGAACTGCTCCGTTTGGCCCGTATCCAGAAGCTTTATGGAAACGTGCAGAAATATGGACAAAATGAACACGGAACAGGGACAGAAGGCTCCGTCTGTATCCATGTTTATTGTTGAGCATAAATGGGCATGGACATGGTTTAACTTCTGTGTGTAGAAGGGGGTCAGAGAGACTTGTTGCATAGAGGAGATCCTGAAACCCCCAAAGTCGACCTAATGAAGCAAGTGTGTGGTTCACTGCTGAAACTTTCAGCTAAACCTGCCTCACATGAGAGGACTTTTAGATCTTCAAGGATTGTGAAAAAATACAGGAGCCCCCTAACATATGGACAGAACAGACTGAAGGTCGGTCATGGTCTTGTTTTCAGTGGGTTGCGGGCTTTTGTCTGGGGGGAAAAAAGTAAATATTTGTGCGGAATTCCTGTGCTTTTATTTTGAAAATTTTTAATGGAGTGCTGTCCATTCACACTCCAGAACAGTATGAGGTGATAATGCCCTGTAATGCTAAGTGACACCGTTCATTGCACAGGATTGAAGGACACCATCAAAGTTTGTTCATTATGGGAAAAAGCATGGTGAAATGCAAATATGACAGTGACTACAAATCCTCTGTGTGTTTTGTGCAGCAAGATGTTGCCATGTTGGAAACGAAACACTCTTCTCAAGGATAAACCTGTCGTGTATTTTTATAGACAACTTTGAGAGCTTAGGATGTCACGAAAGTACCTTATTTCTTTGTGCTTGAAGCAAGAACAGGCACTCTGTGCATCTTACCAGCTAGTACATCGTGTTGATAAGTTAAAGTAGCTGCACAGCTTCACCACACAAGACCTTATTTCACCTGCAGCTATGGACGTGGTTAGACAGGTGCTGGATTAATCCAAAGTTTACCAAATTTGATAAGTTGAACATTTTTTTCTCGATTTGGGTCGTGGCTTGTCATTGAGGGGTGATGGTGGGTTCCAAAGCCAGACCATTTAGAACCGCTGCCTAAAGGATGCTCTAAGACTACTAGACCACATATGTGACATTTGGGGCTACAATCCCATAGAAATGAGATCTCACTGAAGCTAACGTGATCAAATGTGACTTTCAGGCCCCTTTATACAACAACGGTGTTAGGATGAAATGCAAAAGTTTTGTTTTTTAAAACGCCCTCCAGAGTGGAATTTTTCTGATGCGCTGCAGCCTCCGTCGCCGTATAAATGGCAACGGAGTTTTCAGTGGAAACGCGGAGGTCACGCTCCGTTTTGTGTGTGCGCATTCCACTTTTGTTGTGGGAACTTTTAATTCCTGTGCGCGAACCGGACAACAACAACAATGGTTAAATGGCGGACTTACCGTGTTGTGCTGTGCTGCTGAATCTGCTGACTGCCTTTCAACAAAATCTGCATCTGTTGCTCCACTTCTGCACGCGGATAAGTCACATTTAATATATAAGTATAAAAGAACACAGAGGGTGATCTTAATTGTCACCCGCTTGTCCCTGTGACAATAAAGGAAATGGGGAAAAGACTTTGAACAAATAATGCCACAAGCTTGTCTCTTTTTTAAAACTCCCCCTGGCTTTGGAGACTTTTGTTTACATTCTCTGCCATGCCCGTGAGCTGTAACATCCTGATGATGACACGAACCTATTTGCTCCTCTCAACAGTTACGGCTGAAATACACCGGTTGCGTCTGCGTTGCAGCTCCGCTCCGTCAAGGCGCCGGATCAGTTTAAAATCCATTCAAGTCAATGTGTCAACCTACACTGGATCCGTTCCGTTGCGGTTCAGCTGCGTCTCTGGTCCGACAGGTCGCAGCTAATCCGCAGCCATCCTATTTTTGCCGGATGACGGAGCTGTGACGCATAAATTCAGAGTAGAGAAGATCGAGCGGGACAGGAAGTAGTGCACGGAAACTACATAAAAAGAGCATGAGACTTTCAAAATAAAACAAACCGTGTCTAAACTAGATCGTATTTAGCTTGATTACAATAGCAGCGCTTCACAATGAGCAGAGATACGCGAGTAGTCAACAGGTCAGAGTTTACCAAGGGGAAACAGTGAAAAACATGGACGAGGAGAAGCTTATCATTGAGGTGGAAAACCACAGAATAATTTATGACCCAACACATCCTTTTTATAAAGATAATCTCAAAAAGGAAATGGCATGGAAGAGTGTTTCAAGTGTTTTGGGAGTGAATGGTGAGTAGTATTGCACCGTACAGTATTTTAGTATTACTGTTTGCTTCAACATTCTCACGGGATCGTGAATTACCGCGAGAAGTACGCGGTCTCGCGACTCCAGCTCTGCGGCTTGCCGGACTCGCGACGCAGCCGGTGTAAGTTGACAAACGCAGTCAACACGCAGCGCAGCGGAGCTGCAACGCAGACGCACCCGGTGTATTTGAGGCGTTATTGTGTGTTAACACATTTAATATTTAAGATACAGCATCAATGATGCATGTAGTCAGGAGCAGAACAGTAACCACATTGATCTCAGACACTTGAGATTATGTGAACAAATTATCCGTTACAATAAGACCCAAATTAAATTCTCTCCAATCAGAAATCAGGCCTTAAATAGGGTTTTGAAATCATCTCTGTTAAAAGCAGAAGAGACAGTTTTTCAATAAGGAACTGAAGAGTAACTGAAAAATTCCCTCAGCTAAATGGCCGGCAGTGCCTCCATGTTTTGATGTTTGTGAACTTTCTCTTGAACCGTAAACTGATCGAGACAGGCCATGAATCAAATCGAGGGTTCTGTTGAAGGCTCATCCTGAAGTATTAGGCAACTTTTTTTTGCACAAGTTTCTGGCACTTAGGGACTTACCTGAACCTCATATGTAAGTAAAACCATTTTTCTTTGGAGGAACTGAAGTCAGAATAGTTGGCGTACAGCTGCTGGTGCTGGTTTGTGCTCAGGTACGAGAGGGGAGGGGAGGGGAGGAAAGAAGGAAGGGTGGTGGGGTGTAGTTGAGGATGTGCAGGTGCACAGCGAATGTGACAGAAAAGACAAAACAGAGAGAACGGGGAATGAAAAACACAGGAAGAGAAGATAAAGAGGAAGAAAGAAATCACTGAGCGAGGCTCGTAAGTGGGAGACGCGAGGCTCGGTATAAATCGTGGTAGATTACGGAGCCTGTGGAGATCTTTCGACTTGTGTTCCTCCTCTTCCTGCCTCCTTTTTGACATGAGAGTGAATGAGGTAATCCACGGTGCTCAGGGGTACACAGGCTCTGCTCCCATCTGGGCTTTGAACCTTTTGCTCACCTCACGCTCGGTCTCTGGTGTGTCGAGGTACAGTGGAGCATGTCAGACAAAGAAATTAAAGATGGCAGTTTACAGGGAAACACTCAGCTCTTTTAGTAACACGGCTCCGAGAAGAACCTGACAAATTGATTTAAAAGGATGAAATACGTTCCCCATCCCACAAACGTTTTCCCCTCACCTTTTAAAACATATTTACCTCCCTGTGTGTTCCCGTTTTGTCACTTTGGGAACGTGTGCGTACTTTCATGCACGGTTGTGTCTGTTTGCATGGTTACATTTATGTACTCATTCATTTTTCATGCTGGTAATAGCACTTCTTCACAGCTATTTTTGTCAATCAATGGCTTTTTTTTGTTTGCATGTGAGTGCATACAATGTGTGAGTGTGTGTGTGTGTGTGTGTGTGTGTGTTTTGAAAGTGCAAGCTTGCAAGTGTGTTTTCAAAAGCAGGACTGTGACTGTTCTTTTGTTGCTCACAGCTGTCCCACATTAGGGATCAGCTGCTATTCCCCAGGCAGTAAAGGGTTTTCAGAGGCCCTGCTAATTGGCTGTAATCTCCTTTTTAAACTTGAAAGCCAGCAAGCCTCCAGCCTCACAGTTTACAAGCAATTAATGCATGGAACACCAATACTGCTGGTCACAACTGGTGTATATCTGTTCCCCTCTTCCTGCTGTTCCCTCTTATCTGATCTCACGCCTGTCTCGAAGGCTCCTTGACTCCTCCTGCATCGTGGGCCCCGGTATAAACAGCTACCCAGCAGTGAGGCCTTCTGGGGAAGAGGCTCGGCGGGGGGATTTGGTCTGAATCTTGAAGTGTCCGTGGGGATGATGGCAGGATTTGGGGATCGGAGGGGTTTCCTTCTTAGGAGCTGATGAAATAATAATGCAGAGAGTTGGCGAGGCTGAAATTTGCACATGAAAATCCTCTCCCTTCGCGCTGCTTGCATCTAATGTGCCGCCGATGACAATCCCTGCCTCTCACAGTTTATATGCAAATGAGTTCTCTCAGCTTCCTCCTCCTCAGAGAGTCGGCCAGCCGAACTGGAAGGAGCGAGATAGACGGAGAGATATAAAGTGAAGAAGACAGAGTGGGGCTTTTTTGTTGTGTTTTGTTTGTGTTTGTCTTGTTTATTTTTAAAAGGATTTTAAAGAGATGATAATATATTTTAATTTTTCCCTTTGTTTCCTTTTTTTTTCTCCCAGAAAGGCAATATGCAGATTCTCTGAAGAGTTTGAAACGAATGACTTTTCTTTTTGTGTTTAATTGGAACATAATGCCGGTAGTCTAAATAAAGTGTTTGTGTGAAGTTTGAAATGGTTGTATAATGACTTTCCTTTTTTTATTTCGACAAATAAGACTTATCTTCCCCTCAGGAGTCGCCTGCTCCTCCAACCGTCTGATTGTGCTCTATTGATGTGAATGCTCTCTCTTTTCATGGCTTCTGCCCTTCATCTGAGTCTCTCTTTCTTTGTCCGTGGGCCTGGGTCTCCTGCTCAGGCGGCCCATATCGCACAGTAAAGACAGATGCTAACAGGCACTGCAAGCTACCAGCTAAAATAAAGACTGAACAAAAGAGAAACAAGAAAAAATTAAAAAATAAATGAATAAATTAATCAGGAAATATGATTGCAGTGATCCAAAGAAAGGGGTTATATATAACAATTGACTTCAACACCGTGAGTAAAAATCTCACAAGCTTAGCTTCCAAAATATCCATGAAGTAGAAATATTAACAAACATAGGGAGTGGTTTGGGTGATGATTTTACTCCCAACACTGACAAACTTAAACTTTTGGTTGTTAAATTATTCAGCAAAAGAGATTTTGAACTTGATCATGGTGGACAGTTTGGAACAAATTTGTCCCAAACAGCTACTTTCGCACTCAAATCTTAACATTAACAGCTCATTTGTAATGATGTGTACCCAGAATCTGTCCATACGAGCTTCAAAATTCCCTGTGGCTAAATGATGTTTTTTGAACCATTAGCAAGCACAAAGTTGTTGTCAAAACAAGAAATTGGCTGGAGGTTTCACCGCCTTTTGTCACTGATTTCCTGCATTCCCATTCAAAGCAAACAAGGCCCTATCAGAGAGAGAGACGGGGGTGAGATGGAGAGAGGGAGGGAGGGTGGAAGAGGGGCGTCATGTCAGCCTGCTCTCCGAAGTCACGGCCAGTTAGTTAAAGCAAACGCAGGCGCACCCTGGAGAGAACGCAGGGCGGCGGAGAGTGCCAATCACAGCCGAGCCCAGGGCATTCTTTGGTACAGCTCGCCTTGAGCAACTTTTTATTAATTTAATAAACATCCCACAGAGACAGAGCCGTGTGGACTCGCGTACCCTCGCAGACAACAGCAGCACTCAGGCCTAATGAGATGTGCTACTCACTCTCACTTCACACACACACATACACACACACAGAGACATTTTCATACATAATAGGAAGTCTGCACACACTTTCTGAAAACACACACACAGTGTTTCCTTTTCATTACAAAATACAAATCAGTTGACTTGGAGACCATGGTCTCTAGGAATAAAGATAATTTAGATTGTAATATGTCCTGCCAGGAAGGAGAGGAACTCCGGTCCAGGCACTTCGGCCCTGGAAACACTGAACATCTCTTTCCCTGAAACTTTTCTTTGCTAGAAAGTTGATCCAAAACAAAAAAAAAAGACGTGTTCACTGCACCACTCTAAGGATTACAGAGTAAGCAGAACACGCTGTGTGATAGAAGTGTGATAGAAGTGATAGTTATTCCTTTTTTGTCTAATAAAACCGATCAAAATCAGAATTAAAAATCTACATCCTACACCAGTCTATAATGTTTGTTTGCATTTGATGAATAACAGACTGTGAATTCTCAGATTCCTCACTTTAAGGTATCAAAAACATTTTTTTTCCTTGAAGAAATTTCTCAGTTGAAACAGAGATCTGAGCAGTACATTACTGTTAAATATTAATTACATTTACAGCGCTATGAACATCACATCTTAATGTCATTTAAAATTTTGCTCAAGGCAGGAATCTTTAAAACACATATGCCGAAGAATTTGCATTTAAACACCCTTATGAGCAAATCAACCTTTGATTCTGGTTTATTGCAGCACTCAGAGCTAAATCTACAACACCTTTAATCAACGTTCAAAATACTTGGGTTAGATTTAAAGCCTGACTGCATCCGCAAAAGTTACCTCTATGAAATCTGCAAAAACATGGAATGAACAATTTATTGGACCTACTGAAACGTCTCAATAAAAAAAAAAAAATATATATATAGGTTGTCAGGATGTTGCTAATTGTGTAAGAAATATGACTTCTCTGTACTAGATTAGGTTTTTCAACGAGCTGTTGTAAGAGGCAGAATTTACAAATGTCAAACCTACAGAAACTGGTTTAAAGAGATCAACAGAGGCTGGTTAGAGAAAGAAAGGTTTGCAGTTTTGGTGAAGTAATCTTCTCGACTTGTATAAACTCTTTAAATAAACTTTTATTTTTTTCTCTTTTGCCCCTACAACACTCCTCAGACTTGAATTCATTACGATTCAGCGGGCGACACGCCAGTGCGCCAGGGGTCCGGCTGAGAGCACAAAACATTATGAAAATAATAATGATCTCACTTTCACGCTTGTTTCTTCCTGCCCCGGCTGCTTATGGTGGGCATCAGTGTCGATGGGAGTCATTAGAAGGGGTCGGACTCTCCTCTCGACTGATGAGGAGCGGCTGCGGCGAGAGGGACCAGGGGAGCAGGAGGAGGACAGACTCCAGCACGCTAACAACCACAACCATCATCATCATCGCCATCACCATGTGTACCTCCTGCTCTGGGGAGTTGCTGCCTCTTGTCAAACAGCAGAAGGACCCCAGTTCGCCTGCAATGCGAAGTTGTGTGTGTGTAAATGTATGTGACTGCATCTGCTTGTGTACCTGTGTGTGTACCTGTGTGCGCTTGCACCCTGCTGTCTACATAATTCCTCCTCCGTCTCTGCTCACTCTTTGGCTTTGACTGTTCACTCCTCTTTCTCTTCCTTCACCTCACCCCTCTGTCTCCCCTCCTTCTCCATTTCTCACTGTATCACTCCATATATTCATGAATTTTCCTGTTTATCATGAAAACTTATGCATGAAAATCGAGGGTGGGAAGGGGGGAAAAAACAAAAACAACAACAACAACAACAAAAAAAAAAGGGTGAATGTTGATGGGGGTTTTGTCTGGTCCGGGTGCAGCGCTGCACAGGCAGCACGAATCTCAGGGGGCTTGTGCAAGAAGACCCTGATTCCATCTCCCTTTTCTTTTCATTTCCTTTCTTTCCTTTCTTTCCATCCATCCACCCATCTTTCTTTTTCCTTATTTCTCATCCTAACATTCACCCCCCCCTTTCTTTGCTTTAGCCTGCCCCTACCTCCCGGCTGCCTTTCTCTTCTCGTCTCCCCTTCACAGTGTCAAAGCCAGTTACAGGCAGAGGAGCTCTCCTTCTTAAATAATTCACAAGTTGATTAATAGACTCACAAGGGTATAATTAGGCAGGGGAGAGATGGTGGCTAGTGTAACCAGTACAGTGCTTAAGGGAATTAGAGAGCGGGGTTATTGAGGAAATGGAGAGTACCAGTTAAAAATAAAATAACGTGCAGTAGTGGACTCGTGGTGGAGATGAAGAGTCAGGGGGAGGATGAAGAGGAAGAGGTGGGGGGGCACCTTTTTCTGAGGCTATGTGTTGGATATGAGGCAGCCTCTCCAGGAGCACGGAGCCTCGGGTTTGTTTGATGTGGAAATTGGACAGTTTGAATCCGTCTCCTTTAATTTTTCACAACTTACAGGCCCCCCCTGGGTGCCTCACATTCCTCTTATAGGATATAAATTAGTTTTTTTTTGTCTTCTCACTCCTTCACTTTTTAAATCCTATTTTTCTCTTTTTCTTTGACACATTACCCAGGTACCCCTGTTATATTTTTCTCGGCGCCTTCTTCCTCACTGAACAGAGTTGCAGTTTCACCCCCGATGTTTGTCAAACAGTCAGTCATCAGCATAAAACTTCACTTATGTTGCCTCTAAGGCATCTTTTGTATTCTGAAAGGGATGTGCTTCTCGCTGCCAGACTGGTCTTCAAAACAAACAAACAGAACAATGAAACAACAGATCTCTCTACTCAGTTCAGACATTATATTTCTGTTGTGGTGATCTCTGTCTGCCTCACTTTTGCTGTTAAAATAAAATGAAAAGAACCAACAGAAATACACCCAGACAGGTACAACACTATGCCTTACCAGCATGTGTGTTTTATTTTTCCCCCCTCTCCTTCCCGGGAACTTCTCTGTGAGTTAAAGCAGTCATATTGGGTACACAGTGCTGCTTCTTTGGTTTGCTTCTCTGTATTTATTTCATTGTCGATACCTCAGATTACTTCCCGCGGTCCCGCTCAGCTGTGTGTTTTTTTGCTCTCAGGATTCTCCGATATCCAAACAGACTGATGTGTCCATCCCGGCGTGCAGGGCTGGCTCTGATGTGCGGCGTGTGTCTGCCTGCATGTCGACGTGTCAACTCTAATTCAAACTCCTCTGTTCTCCTCTCATCTGTCTGCTCCAGATGTTGCACTGGGTGTCAAAATCTAGAAATGGATCCCTGCTCCTGAGAAGAAGGAGAAAAAAAAAGGCAGAAAGAAACACACCTCTGTGTTTGTAGAAAGTGATAGATACACTTTGAAATTCAATTCAAGCATGCAGGAGGAGATGAGCCCAATTCAGAAAGTGAAAGCCTTGATGCCATTGCTCATTTCACTTCTTGCTTATTATCTGCAGTGGATCCTGTGACGTTCCCACCTCGAGAAAAAAAAGGTTCTGCCTATTGGTCGAGTCACTTGTTTGCTTGTCTTTATTCGACAATTGTGCATTGATTATCCTTTCTGCAACCTGTAATTGGCCTGACTTTGTTGTCCCCAGCAGACGACTAATGACTTCTTGATATTTCCTTAGCTGTGTAGATACCCTGCCACCAGGAGGCGCTGAAAAGAGCGGGACCCCTGTGTGTTGATTTATTTATCCGTGTCTGGATTAAAGCCTGTATACCTGATAAAGGGGATGTCAGAGGAGCTTTGACAGCCACAGAGACGGCAGAGTGTGTGCGATTTGGTCGCTACGCCGACAGAAACAAGGAGTGTCGATGGCATCTTTGAAGTCTTGACAGACGAGATCCTCTGAGCATCCCATTAATCTTGCCTTCCCCTCAGAAAGGCATGCGAGCAGGCAGGTGTGCTCGGCTCCCTGTTTGCCTTATTCTCTTAATGACACAAACCATTCAGCGACCACGCATGATAGCATTTCATCTGGCATAATGTGTGGTGGCTGCTTACTTCAAACGCTTCAGTGCATCTCTGCGTTAAGCCGGCTGGAGACGACAAGAGCCGGGACATGAACACACAAGGATTCTCCTATTGGCTTGATGGGATGCCTGTGTGTAGAGTATGCTGTTTGATTGTGCTGATTGTTTTCGTGAGCCCACCTTAAGCAAATACAAAGAATCTGCCGTGTATGATTGTCTAGAAATCAGATCAGTGGAGAGAGATATGTTTCACAACTGAACGCTCCGTCTGCCTCAAGTGATTCACGGCACTTCTAATGACCCTTGAACTGTTCCTATTACTGTTTCTCCACAAAGCACATGAGCGATATTGCCTCCTCATGTAAAGACAAGCCACTACAAAGACAATGTCAGACAGGTGCAGCAAAAAGCTGTGAAGGGCTGCCTTGCATTACTTTGTGCTCAATCTTGAGTTATTTTCCATCAGCACTGATTTGATAAGCTTCCATCTTTTCCAATCTTCTCACCTTTCACATCAAGGACAGTGACAGAGCAGAAATGCAGGGGGGAGTGGAGTACGGGGGGCATTCGTCATAGAGAAGCAGAGCTGCTGGGCAGAAAAGGGCGCTGGGGTTAATTACTCTATTACTGGGTGGCTCAGCCAGGAGCTGTTTAAACAGGCCCCAGCTAGCAGGGGATTAGGCCTCATTACTCCAGCTAAAGTTACGCCCACGACCCTTCCCCACTGCCTCTTAGTGTGAGTTTGTCAGGCATTCTGGGGAATATTCATACTGGGGGAGGAGGGGCAGATGTAGGACGGAATAAGAGCTTAATACCAAGCAGAGACACGAGGACAGGTAAGGGGAAGAAGAGCAAACTGGCCAAAACGACAAGGCTTAACTCCAGCTGATCGCCTGCATCATCACCTGAGCCCAGCTCGGGCTACAATTATCCCCCAAAATGCCAGAGCGCTGCAAGATTAGAATCTGAGGCTTAGGTTACCCTCTCTCCCACCGAACCGAACCCCTGGCCATCTTCAGCCACTGCATCTCAACCGTCCTCCTCTTCGTCCAGGTATCTGATGGCACTCTGTGATAATGACGGTACTCTAGTTTGCAGGTAGGACGGGTCCTGTGAAACGAGGTCAATGTTTGTGGTCCATAAGCAGAGGGTAGGTCAGTTTACCAAGTCTATAGGGCATGAAATACTTGGTTTACAGTTACAGTCATACAAATGAAGAAAGGCATCTTTGTGATATGGTTTAGACTGTATTCACTTCACAAACATGGTCTTAGGTTATAAATTTAATGTTATGTTCAAACTTAGACATTCATAAAATTTGAAAGTTTTATGAGTGTTTAGATATTGTGAAGGTGTGAGCTTTATTACAAATATTAGCATGCATGCTAACATGCTCAAAAGGACATGATTATAGCAAGTCAGTATGATATGCCACTGTCTCCCATATGTGGATTTTATTTAACAGAGCAATTATGTTGGATTTTTTTCAAAATTCTGTGAGAAAATAATATCCGTTAGAAACATGTTTTGGAGTGTTCTGTGAATGACTCCCTGACTACCAGATTTTTCTTTTCTTTTTTAAATGGAAAACTTGATAGGTCAAGGAAAGTCTGTACAACGATAAGAAAACATAATAAATGCATGAGTTCTACCAAACATGGCCAACAAAAACTGCAGTGTGATCTTACCGTGTTTTTTTTCCATGCAGGTGTGGAAATAGTGAAAACTCTGGTAACTATGACCACATTCAGGTTTTTACAAGAGCGGCTAATTAGGAACACCTTTTCAGGATAGGGCTGTGTTTGGAATCGTGGCTGTCTCAAGTTTTATCCCATAGGCTGTTAAATCTTGCTCAGCTGTTTTGTTATGTGTGTAGTATAGGCTTCTCATATAAATAACATAATAGTCTACCTTGCCTTTGTCTTAATATCAGCTCCAACACACCAAAACATCTACACGTCAAGTTATGTAACAGCTCGAAGCATAATGAACATCAACAGAACAGCAGAAATACTGAACAGTGGTAAAAGTGGTGAATTTTCAGCTGATTGATTGATTAAAGGTTTCAATTTGAGAAGAAATAGAAGTTATAGTGAAATATCTCATACCATGAGAAAAACTCAAACGCTTCCGCCCATGTCCCTCGGTACCCATACTAACCAGGAAGGACTATTCTAATGGACCATCTTGTGACTGTATCAGTAGTTGTTGGACCTTTTCTTTTTAGCACTGACGTGGTGTTATTAAAGACGTGCTTTCTGGTATTTTATCGTGCTGACTTAGATCATTCGGATGTGCTATGTCATCGTAATGAGTCCTCTTTACATGCGACTCATCTGCTGTTGTTAAGAAGAACGCAACAACTCTGTTTTAATGAAAAGAGAAATGGGTCGATTTCTTTGTTCTTAAATTGAACTGAAATGTAAATGGCTGTTAATTTGAGCTGAATTCTTCTCTGTACTGTGAAACTGGGTACTTGTCCAGTTGTGTTTCACTCGCAATGAAACCTAACCTGCGTCCTCCTGTCGATATCGATATGCCTGGGAGGATAAAGACTTAAGGGATGTATTTCAGCAAAGTTGCCAATGGATCAGATGGCTAAAAGAGTGGGTGTCATCCAATTAGAAGAGTCAACTGTGTACTGGGAGAACTAATCCAAGGGCTTTTCAAAACAGATTTGTGAGAGCTTGAGTTGTGGCCTGCTGAACTGTACACTCAAAGTTTTGTGTCAGTGCCTCTTTGTCTTTAGTCCAACCACCTGGAACGCACTAGAAGAAGAAAAAACACCCTACAGACATACACTTTTGAATCGCACATTCACAAAGTGGTCACGCAAATCTCTCCAGAGGGGCTACCAAGCGCTGTCGATAAAAATCCTATTTCATAGAAGTCAAAATGTTTCTTGATTTATGGGACATGGTCGCCCACCAAACTATGTGATTTAAGTTGAAATCCAGAACAGAGCTTCTATTATATAATTGAGGACAAGAAAATCAATAGAAGCAGCTGGATGTGGCCGCGGCAGGCACGCTGCGCATCCATATTGAAAGTGTACCCTCTTCGATCTGTGTCTGGCCCGGGCTCAGCTTCACTAGGCTAATCACACATGGAGCTGGTCGATTGGAGGACTTAGCCAGTGGCGCTCTCCAATGGCATATGTTAACATGATTCCCCTTCTTGCTCGCTGTTAAGGAAAAAAAACTGCACCTGAGATCCATGGCTATTGAGAGCAAGAAAAAACAGGGATTGTTTTAAACATAGCCTGAGGTGAGAGCGAGATTCTCCGCTCCGGTAACCTGAGCGAGCTGGAGGCGGGCGGCTGAGGACAAGAGGGGCAAACAGGATATTTATCCTATTGATTTTCTAAAGTTGAAACAAGAAGATTTAGGGGGGCTTGACTCTTAAAATTCCCAAGGAGCCATTCACTTCTCAGCTGCATGGCCATGAACACACACACACACACACACACACACACACACACACACACACACACACACACACACACACACATATACAGAAAGCATCCTACTAGTGAGAGTGTGAGTGAGGTTTAGAGGCCTTGAGCTGCAAAGCTGTGCTGTGCTGTGGAATGATGTGCCCCAATGTGTGTCAGAGGAATCATTACAGCTAGTGCTAGAGCTGAAGCCCGCCTATGGTGTGTGTGTGTGTGTGTGTGTGTGTGTGTGTGTGTGTGTGTGTGTGTGTGTGTGTGTGTGTGTGTGTGTGTCATGTAGCAAAGTAAAGGTGTGAGCAGACAACAGATGGGAAGGGGCCTCAGTATTGCAGAGAGGGGGCTTTTGTCTCTCCTGCTGAAGGTAGAGAACCTGCAAATCAACAACAAACGCACAGTGAAGGAAAATGTGTGGGAATATGACTCAGTACAGAGAAAGTCTCCTGGAGATTTATAAATTCAGATGGCAGATTCACTTTGCAAGGACTGAGAAACTTTGCTTGTTGCTAAATTCAGAATGATACATTTAGTCGTAAATTCTGCATTAGGATAATGATCTGGCAAACAATGGCAGTTTTTTTTTTCTTTCAGACTCACAGGCTGTTAGCAGCACTCAGAATCCCTTTATCTGCACCGTTAAGAGGTGAAGATTTCCTGGACTAAGGTATCTCTTCTGGGCTTTCAGGGGTTGAGAAGTGAAACTTCAGTTATGTCCTGTCCAAATAATGTTTGATGATTGGCATTACATCAAGTCTTAGATGGACATGAGGCTCTCAGTGGGCCAGTGTTAGAAAATATGTATTAAAAGGTTTGATGTAGGTGGACCATGGGTATTGATACCAGCGTGTGTTAATCAGGGGTCAATATCATAGCTCATGTTTAAATCATGGATATTGGATACCAATGCTGAATGTCCATAATGTTAATGTTAAGAAAGTCTGCAGTATATATATATATATATATATATATATATATATATATATATATATATATATATATATATATATATATATACATATATATATATATATATATATATATATATATATATATATATATATATATATGTCAAGTTCTTCCAAAATTGATGACGTCACTGTTAAGTATCTCCTAACTCATTCAGGGGCAGGCATCGAACACTGCCCCTGGCCACCAGAGGGCTGGCCAATCAGAGGGAAGTGGGTTTGTGGAGCGGGTAGCCTTAACACCTTACTGCCTGAATTAATTTACAATTAACAAGTGCTTGTTCCTGGACTTAAATGGAGAAAAAGCATTCAGCACTCCTTCTTTATGGAGTTCACTCCAGACAGATCCCAATCTGTTTCAACTCATTTCTCTTGGCCTGTCGTTTCAAGCGAAATGACAAACGTGAGACTATAGACCAGTGCCTGTGTTTTTCATATTGTTATTGTGATTAAATTTCACCAAATTAATGGTTGATTAATGGTTAATTGCAATTACTGCAATTAACTATTTATTATGATGCGTGCTACTGACTTCTTAGCCAGGTCACCCTTGCAAAAGAGATCAAGATCACTGACATAACCTGAATTCACCACAGTTATACTTTTAGAGCACCGGGCTGTGAGTAACACTAAATATAGCCAGTTACTAAACTATACCACAGAATGAGTTTACAAAGTTTGCTTGTCACATTTTAAACAATAGCACTACATAACTTTTGATAAATACAGTACTTTGTTGAGTCATGTCCTCATGACAGTGGGTGCAAGTGCTCATGGGAAACAGAATATTTGTTCCAGAGCAACACTAGCTTTTCTGGATAGTCCTCATAGCCCCTTTAAGGCAAACACTGAAACTTGAAAATATATTATTATTATTATTATTATTATTATTATTATTATTATTATTATTATTATTATTATTATTATTATTATTATTATGAGCTCACTGTAAAAAATAAAGCGTTATCAGATTTCATTCTATTCATATATTGTTAATAAAATGTCTTTATGACTGAGCTGGTTTTAGGAGTTCTTGTTTTTGAGTGAACAGTTGGCTTCAGAAATGTAATCAAATCATCTTTTTCACATCAATGCACGATTGTGTGATAATTACAGTTACGGTCCTGGCTGCCGTTGTCTGCCTGCGCTCCTCCTGCTGCTCTTGTTAGACCTTTCAGGTCAATCTGCTGCTATGACTCGCTGCTCAGCGGTCACGACATGTGACTCCTCAGTCATGCTCAGAGATGATTGCTGATCTTATAGGTGGAGTGGAGGTGCCACAGTAATTGTTCTTTGGAGTGCCCCAATTATGCCAATAAACGGCCCCTCAGTGATGAGGCTAATGGCGGGAGACCTCGTTTGCATAGCATTATCTTAATTGAGCCTGAGGCCTGGCAGGAAAACAAGCCTGAGATTATGTTACTGATGGATGGTGGCGATGGTCCGGCAGCAACCATTTACCCGACAGCTATATTAATTAACAGCTATCTAGTTACATGGGCTTTAACAGGGATGAATAAGTTAACATGGTGACTGTGACGGTGCTGGTGACAGCACTCCTGTGCTTATGTGTGGGCTTCTAATGGAGGAGACACACCAATACAAGATGTGTGTGCGTTTGTGTGTGAGTGTGGAGAGGGATGCTAAAGAAGGCCTGGCATCGGATCTTATTACCCATTTCCTAAAGGAGGAAACCGAGCCAGTATTAGTACCAGCTTTTAAATAAATCACCACACAAAGCCTGTACTAATACTTTTAATCGTGAATTAATTACACACTCATTGCAGGGAGAGAACCCATAAATGTTCCAATATGTTAAAGTCTCAAATCTTTATCACACATGTATCAGCAGCAGAATGTGTGTTGTCTTAAAGCGAGGATTCTCTGTAGATCAACCATAGACTAGAACCAGGACCTGCATCGGCTCTATTGTTCGATCCGGATGGAGTTTTAAATGAGCTGGGTAGCTCTTTTGTTATGTAAAGATCTGCCATGCGATCCTGCGGGATAAAAGAGGAGAGAAAAAGAAACCGTTCAGATAAGCTTCTCCTCATCAGATAATTAAGGATGCCTTTGCTCCAGTTTCCCCTCCTTAGCATAAGTGTCTGATCAACTTTCAAAAAGCTCATCAGTCAGAGTTGCTCCTCAGAGCTTCACTCCAGGGTGCTGAAGCAGGATCCTCAAGGACTGCTCTGCCTGTGTCAAAGCATGAACCAAGGGATCTCGGCCTTCAGCTCACCTTCGACAAACAAGACTGTCTCAAGAAATACAGGAATGGCGTACAATTTCCTACAGAGAATTTATAATCTCAACCACTTCAGGTCCTCTTCAGTGAATCATATAACGGCAGTAAAGTGAAGAAAATAAGATTTGACTTGTTAAATTGTTAACAAAACTGTAACCACAAGGCTTTGAGTCATCAGCTATGGATAGCAAAGGATCACATCATGGTGGCTTGAACAGTCAGTGGCATCGTTTGGTAAATATAGGTTTTCAAGTAAATCTTGCAGGGGATAAAGTCTCTATAGACCTTGTCATTATTTCACAATAATACAAAATTATATTGAATAATGGCCAGGTAACAATGACATCCTCAGCTCTCTTGCTTCATTTTAAAAAAAAGAAGATGTTCTTACAAATGAAACAGTCCATTAGTTCTCAGCTGCTTGTGCACTCTGCATTTCATGGTAGGGATTTTTGCCCCTTGTTGCCTCTTTGGTTGTCACTATTTTGCCATGTCGCCATGCAAATAAGCCATGCAAATGAGAAAACAGAATAATGAAATTGTTTTTTAACATTATGCAACAGAGGTCAGGCAGTTGCACTTGCTACAGGCTTCAATAAGTGAAATTAATTATTGTTTGTGCTGCCACCTAATTGCATCCTCTCGATGAACTGCTTGGACATTTTTTTCCTGTTACACGTTCCCACCCTGACACCCCTTTGCTCCTTGTCAAAACTCTCCCTCCACCTGTCACAATGCCTTAGTTTTTGTGCAAGCCCCCTCCTCTTCCGCTTCTCTGTCGCCCCCTCCCCGCCTCCCCTGCTGCCAGTTTTTAACTACACTCCACTCTGGCCTCTGCTCTACTTGTTACAGCCCCAACACGAGTGCAAACAATCAAAGTCTTTGGGAACGCTAAAATATGCATGGCTATCCGTGACAGACAGATAAAGCAGGGCAATTAGCCACGTAATCCTAGAGCATCGTACAGAATAGTTCGCCTCAGCTGTCCTCCCTCCCCTCCTTCTCTTTACTCTCTTGGTCTCCATTAGTTAAATGTACTCTGTGTGTCGGCTCCCCATCAAATCAAGTAACACTTCCCCTAATTGGCTTATAAATAATACAGCAGGGCCTACATTATAATTTCATCAGTGGTAAACATTGCAGGGGCAGTTGGTAAAGAACCTATCCCTCATTAATTTCTTAATTTGGCTAGATGGAATGAAGGGGAAGTGAGGAATAAAAGGTGGAGAAAGAGGGAGAGATGTGGAGATCGGATGAACACAGGGTCTCAAATCACCTCAGGCAAAGAGGAAGAGGGAGAGAGAGTGGAGCAAAAATTACAAAACAAGGAGGAAGATGCTACCGCTGGTGCTTTTGTTAAGAGATGTCAGATATTCAATCCAGGGGTTTTGTCAGTACTCCTGCGCAATAGGTGCCGAGGGCCCAACCGCCCCCATTTTACACACTAATACACACAAGTAAACACACAATCTCCCTCCCGAGTCTCCTCGTCGTTGTTCTTTTTTTAAACCGACTTAATGAATATTTCATAACGAGCTGCATAAATATTCATTCTAATGGTTTCGCACATAGTTATTACCAGTATTTCCTTTTTTTTTTTATAAAAACAAAAATACTCATTAGAATTTCTGCATAACCAAGCCCTGAAATAATTTCTCTCCCTCTCATGCAGAAGACAGCACAAGATTATGTAGATCAACTGCTCCAGCAGTGTTTCAACAAAAAGTCAACAGAACTGTTAGGAAATCTTCCCAAAACAACTTGTGTTTGTTTTAAGGTGCGATTATTTGCATGTGAAGAAGGATTAACCTATGAGAGAGGCTTAAACTTCATTTTTAATTTCAATCATCGGCTGCAATCGCAAGACAAAGCGAGGAAATTCACAAAGATTCCCTGTGTGATGAAATCCTTTTTGTAAAAGGCAATAGGTCTGTAACCAGCCTTTCTCCCCTTGGCAGATAAATGTCACCCAAACCTGCTATTATATTGCATAATACACTTTTAAGGGAATTTTACATGGCCTGTGATAGATGCTGTGAGGGATGAGGTGTGAGTATGTGACACCCTCTGATCTCTGAAAGACAGATATTAAAGCAAACTCTCAAATGAGCCATTCCCCCCCTCTCCCTCCCTGCTTCCTCTGCCTGCTGAAATGTGGAATATAAAAGGGCGCAGAGAGCCCTTCAGCCTTCAAGAGGAAATTTAAGTGCTTCCAATCCTTGGTGCGATTTTGAAAATGGAGCCACCTGAAGGCAATCTGTCTGCTCTGGAACCTAACTTGTCACCGTTACAGAGAGCTGTCACATCACGGTGCTGGCGCTGATGGAGACAGACATCCGTCATCTGCTGCATTTATGAACACACTACGTGATGTCTTGCAGGCTTGCTGAACAGTATGTTTCACTTAAGATCTGCTGAAAACGCGCCCAGGCACAGCCAACGGTGCTTTTTGTTCGCTTTTATATGTCAACTAAAAAGAAAAATAGAAAATAGAGTTCTCAAGCAACAAACGAAAACTGTCCATGAATCAAACCCAAAGCTGCATCACGCAGGTCTCATTCACTCAGATGGACCTTAAAAAATGCAGCAACATTTCCTGGTTTAGGTTTCTGTGAAAAGAAATATGAGCTCAAATTTTTTGGACAAAAAAAGTAAGCATCAGTTTTAGAAATTCCACATTTCAGCAATCTGTCATGGCATTTTTAGAAAAAGTTAATTAAATTTATTTCTTTATTTAATTGATTTTAAATCATCTCAATCATCTCAGGAGATTCTTTTAGAAGGTGGTCCATTAGCCGGGGACCATAAAATCACTCAAATGGTTTATAGAAACATGATATAATGAGACTCAAGTCAGTGATGATGTTTAATGGCCAGTTTTTTACCTGACAATGATATTCAAGTGGTAATGAACTCTGAGAGGGTTATGGCATTGTGAGTGTTTTCAGTGTATATTTGCTAGTATCTGATGTTAAGTCAGTCAGACTTTGTCTCAGAAGGTTCTCAGTCATGGTTGTTGAAAGCTTAATCCAGAAAAGCAACTGCACTTGGTTGAAGTTTATAAAAAAAATCACAGGTCCATTTTCATTTTGTGAAACGTACAACAAACCCAAGACTTTTAAAACAAGAGTCAGTGATTTTGAAAAAGGCTCAGTTCTAGATACAAGCCTGGTCATAATGCTTAATCTAAAATGAGATTATCAGCACTGAAATAGGTTATTTCTAAATGCTATTTCTCAGCTTCCTGATCAGGTCGGATAGAATTGATTTACTGCACTAGTCCCTATGAAAAAAACCACACCGGCTGACAAAGTTTAGCAGTGAAAAGAGAGATCTGGGCTTTTCTCTGCTGAAAAGTATTAATCTTGTAGTAATGGTGGACACTGGAGCTGAACTGGCAAAAAGAAAATGGACGTCAGAGCAGAAGAAAGCTGAACAGGAGTGATGGTCTGTTCAATCTTGAGAGTCTAAATAATAATAAAAAGAAGAGCAAAGTCAAGTTTGCTGTTCTTGGTGAGGTTGGAGCTGGTAGATGATCACTGGTAGGAAATAACCAGGATTCACTAATGTTACACGTTACAGACATGTCTCAGAGCACTGGGCTGTGAGTAGCGCTAAATATAGCCAGTTCTAAACTATACAACAAACTGAGTTTACAAAGTTTGCTTGTTGTCACGTTTCAAACAGTAGCATTTTACTATGTAACTGTTAGCAAATACCTTACCTCGTCACTTTGAACCCTGGGAAAAGTTTTCTTGAACAAAGAAGAGTAGCATTAAAAGATGATCAGATCCATTTGCTTCAAAAAATATCGTGTCTTGGTAAGACCATAGACTGTATAAAACGTGGACATAGTCTCCGTGACGTCACCCGTCTGATCCTAAAACAGTCAAATGAAGCCAATCATTGGACAGGGCCATCTTGGATATGACGCAGACTTTGAGCTTCCGTTCTAACAGCTGTAGGGCGCCCGTCAGTCACGTGAGCTGAGCTGAGTCTCTGATTGGACACGCTCATAATTCTAATATCGTCTTAACCACTGAATTAGAAAAAAATTCACTCACCATACAATGTGTGCCGATAGCAAAATAAGCCATTTTTTGAACCAGGCTGTAAATCTGCTATTTAATGCCATAAAAGTCTGTTTTGTTGGCTGGATGTGTGGGTGACTTCCGGTCTTTGCGCAGCCAGCTTCTAGCAGATTCTCGATGAACAGCTACTTTTAGCCCTTCTGCATAGGCTCAATTTTTCTCGACCAGATGTTGCCCCTTGGGTAAGACTCACATCCTTACAACAGTAGGTGCAAGTGGTCATGGGAAACAGAGTCTTTATCATGGAAAAACAGGAGCTCTTCCAGGTAGTCCTCACATCCCCTTAAAATTATTGGTGAACATAAGAGGGTTACTCATGATACAGGTTGATTTTTGAGTTGACTGTTTTATTTTAATATTATCACGGAATGATACATCGTGATATCTGATTAATTTAAGACAATAAATTGACTCACAAAGGAATTGTGTAGAATTTACGTTGTTAGAGGAACCAGAGATATTATGAGTCTTATAATGACCTCCATACTGTGATGTGCACTGCATCCAACAATGTCAAAAGTGCGGATGTTTTTTCCTTGATAACACACATCTGATAGTAAATTCAACACAGGCAAGAATCGAGACAGGAGGAAACCATTTAATGTTTGTCAGTATCAGAAACTGGGATACACTGTAATACTACAAAAACAGGGATTCACTCTTGTTTGTTTTTCCACAGCTTCCTTACCTCATATTTTGTGTGCGTGTTGAGCAAATCTGTACTGTAACTGTTTACCAGTGATGAACTAAAAAGTAATTCTGAAACAAATAGACTTAAAGTTAAGATGATCAACACTAAATTAATAATTTATTATAAACAGTTTAAGTAATTCATTATTCATTTAAAGCATTTTACAAACAAAACAGCCAAATATTCCCCAGATTTAGCCTTTTCCAATGTGGGATGTTCCCTCTTTCCCTCATTACGTCACTGTAAATAGAAGATCTTTGGGTTTAACACTTCTCATCATATTTCCCATTGTCATTTTGTGCAGTTTGGACTTAATGGTTGTTCACTTGCATAAATAATTGATGGGTGATGAAAACCATTATTTCCAGCTTTTCCAGTTAATTTCCTGCTTAATTACAGTGAATATAAGTAGAGAGCTTCTGAAAACTGTACTGAAGCAAAGAACTTGGTTAATTCTCTAAGTTTTTTCCCACCTCTGAAAGTGGGATGCTGTTCTAAACGTCAGAAAAGGTTGAACCAAGCGTGCACACAAAGCGGCCCCTCCACTTAATTGCAGCAGCAGCAGAGGAGACAGGGAGCATGTTGAGAATGAGCTTAATTAATGTAGCAGTAAAAAGTGGCCCTCCCTCTCCATGTCCATTCTGCTGTTCAGTATTAGTTCCACTCCAGTGCTCCTAAAGCCAGGAACAAATAGTGACTCTAATGATGGACATACAGCCTCCCTCCCTCCATCCTTCTCACTCAACCCCACGGCTGGTCTCGGGTCACTGCCTCCCTCCTCCTCTGCTCCCCAGGGAGGGCAAAGCAAGAGAGTCAACCAGTTAGACAAGCATGTTTTCCCCATCAGCTGAAAAACAGCACAAGACAGCCTTGCATACTGACTTCATTAGCACCGAAATGTTTGGGGGCATACGGTTCAGTAAAGAAGAAGAGGAAAGAGAAACCTCACAGGTTAGGAAGGAAGTCATCAGATGTACAGATGCAATGGTGCAATCCACATTGAGCTTAATGTGAATTAGTTCAAGGCCTTATTTAAAAGTAGCCAAAAGTGTTTTTGTTTTTTTTTCATTGATCTTCCATACCGTTTACTGGTCGCCAGTCAATCACAGGCTGATACATAGAGACAGACATCCTTTTCACGCTGACACCTACGGACAATTTAGAATCACCAGTTCACCTAGAAAGCATGTCTTTGGACTGTGGGTGGAGAACATGCAACATAGCTGTGAGGCAGCAGCCCCCAGTCAAGTTCAATATGCTGGGTTCAGATATTTAACATGGGCAAAGTTAAAAACATGTCTTGGAGTAATCCAAGGGTGAGACTGCAGGCTGCTCTGAATGTTCCAAAAGTCGAAAACTAGACAAATTTCACTCACTGAGTGGGGACAAGAGCTGAGCGACTGAGGTCCCAAAACAGTTGGGAGCCAGCTCTCACTCAATCGGAGTAGGCTCCTCTGATTCACTCCAAAGCATTGGCTCTTAGAGCCGCATCTTTTGCACATGACAAATCAGTATGGGTCATAGAGCCTGAAAATGAGTATAATGCTCCTCCCTAACTTCCGCTCTACCTGGATACATCTGCTCCTTTGCCTCTGAAATCTACCTGAAAAACAGCTTCAAAATGGACAGTTGATAGAGTAGTAAACTGATGATAGAGAGAGAGAGAGTGAGATTATAGCTCAAAGTTGAACCTGGGTAACCATCTCAGAGGGAATGACAGCTCGTTTGTGGTATTTCTGGTTTAACTGCTAAACTAGCACCCAGATCCACCACTGATGGGGTGCTTTCCTGACATGCACTTCTTGGAGTAAACCGAGAGCTTTATACCCTTAACCAGAAAAAGTGTTTTAGCATCATCTGGGTTAAGACACACGTGAAATGTCATCATGTACATAAAATTATTAAAAATGAGTTGTGTGGTGCAAAAGTAGAACAAAACATATAACTGTAGAGGCTTCTTTGAATAGAGTCTGAGGAACTATGAAACTAGACGACATGTTACACTTATGGGATGTTTTTTTCTGTATATGTTGCTGGGACTGTTTTTGGCTCATTTTACATATTAGATGACTAATTCTTCCAACAGTGGTATGAAAATAATGAAAAATTCACTGCAGTTTTAGAGCGCTCCTGCATAATGATGGCTTATGCTCCAGTGGAGCTGATGTTTGCTGACAAAAGTCTATTATCTCATTACTCGTATCGTCTCAAAGCACTCTGAACTTTTGTCAGAAATGTGATAAAGCGCATCATAAAAGATCAACAGGAGGCTCATAAAAGCAGCAGATCTACAAAAACATTGTGGTGATCCCACCAGGTGAAGCAGTCACACGTCTCTCTCTCTCTGTAAATTAGAATACACTGAAGCTACAAAATGAATGGATGCTCTTGAGAGAACACAGTGGCACGTATCTTGTTCAAAATCTAAACAAAACAAAAGGAATATCACATGAAATTAAGGTGTGAAAAGGTGCCATGAATGTTTTATGCCATCCAGCCACTGACATAAAGGATATAAATATTGTATGCAAAGAGAAAAATCCTCCGTTTGAAGTCTTGAGAGCAAAGACAGTGGGAGAGGAAGGGAGGGGAAGCAGGTAATTACTAGTAGAGCTGCTCTTTGACGGATTATTACACTAAAGCAGGAGGAGGATCAACCAAACACAGCTAACCTCTGTACCAGTGCCGGTCTCCACCTATCAGTGACAGGAACATTACAACCAGAGGAGCCACTTCCAGTGCAAGCCTACCACAGACAGGGCTGATAAAAAGCTTTTACTTACCATCCAATTTACTTACTGTCAGAAACTTGGAATTGAACCCGAGCGATTTTTCTTGAGCTGCTGAACTCAGCTTTTTTCCCTGAATATCGAGGTCATCTCGGAGTCCTGCTGTGTCGGTGTGATCAGACGGATCTTTGCTCATCTTTGAACTTCTTTTTTGTTTGATAATCAGTGAGAAAGCATTTTTCATAAAGATATTCTTGTCTGAGCCAAATTTTACAACCATATCACTAACTATAATTATTGTAATATTGCTCCTTCCTTTTCATGGAGTAATGATGGATGTGTTTTGCTATTTTGCGAGAGCAACATGTTCTTTCATGAATTCAGTTACCAAACATTAACCACATTTTTTCCCTGCAAAACAAGTGCATGCACTTCATTCCTTAGACCTCACTAGTACATATGTAAGATTTTTTTGGGGTCTTATTTTTATGTTATTCAATTTATGTTATTGTTATTATTTTTCATACTCTTCATTCATTCATTCATTCATTCATTCATTCATCTTCTATACCCCTTCTCCTGTTCAGGGTCGTGGGTGTCTGGAGCCTATCCCAGCTGGCTAAGGGCGAGAGGCGGGGTACACCCTGGACTGGTCGCCAGTCGATCACAGGGCTTTTCATATTCTTTCATTTTAAAATTAAATTAGCTACCCAAAGTCAAGCCGGCACTTTAAGAGATTCAAGAAGTGAAGAAAAATTGCTGCAACTATTGTTGCAGTGGGATTATAAAGAAATTTTCTATTGGAAAACATAAGCAGACATACGAGTGTCTTAATGACCAAACTACTCGAACTATAACTATAAACTCAGTGAACTAAACTATATAAACTGAACTAAACTATATATATATATATATATATATATATATATATATATATATATATATATATATATATATAAAACAAGGTTACAGCAAACTGTAAACCATCATTATTTAAACCAGCTTTATTTTTGTAGCTCTGCTCTCAGAACTTGGCTAATCTCATAATTACTCCGATCATTTCCTGTAAAGTCGTTTGCTAAACGATTCACTTTAACAAACTGGGCGATGATGATTCCAGACTGACTGAAACTTCACTCAGTCTTTGGCTGGTAAATAAATGCCAACACTGGGTGAAGAAATGTGGGATGTTAAAGAAAGTTTGCTCTTTCATGCGGTCCTGAGTGTTTGGAGCAGAGCTGCCTCCCCTCTCCTCGCCCCGGGGCAGGCTATCATCTCCAGTGACACCAGAAGGAGGGCAGGCCCCACCCCACCGCTGCCTGGCCAGGGGATGTGAGGCATGAGAGGCGGCGGTGGTTTTGAATGGAGGAGTCTCTGCTGCTGGCCTGGTCTCCCAGGTCCAGCTCTCCTCTTTGATCACCGGCCGCCAACCTCCATGTCTCCAGAACAAGGAGCTGCGACAGAGAACATGCCGCTGAGCCTGTATCCCCTCCCATCAGACCTTGTTCCCTCCAAATAGGAAAAAAGGGTTAATTGTATTTAACAATATGCTCTCTAACCCCACCATCACCACCACCCTCCCCTCCTTGATTAGAATTAGAATCACATCTGGCGCCATGTTCTGTCCCTCATTACTGCTGAATCTCATTACAAGCCGCTCCCGTGGGAGGCAGCGCCGGGTTTTTAAGCACACTTTTTGCTTTCTTCCTGCCTCTTCCTCATCTCATCGGCCTCGCCGCTCCTTGTCTTCTGCGTTTACATTAGCGGAAGTCCTCATCTGAGAGAATGACTGAGCACCACCTCCTCCTCCTCCTCCTGCTCCCTCCACAGCTTGGAAATTGTTTTACAGTGCCAATTAAAGTAGGTATGTTGAGTTTCTCCCAGAGTATGTATTATTCAGAGTGTATTATTTGTTGCGCTCAAAAAGGAAGAAAAAGATTCACTAAAATAGGACTAGCAGAGTAAGTTCCACTTACTTGCTATAAAAACTACACCAAAGGTTTAGAAATATAGTAGACATAAGGAAAATGAGGGAGCTTATTTATGGTGCCCTTAAGTCCTACTGAATAATAGAAACCTCCACATTTGAAACTTTGTTTCAATGCGCCCATATGCAAACACTATGCCTGACTGGGAATTAATTTTAGACACCAAAAAAATAAAAGAAACTGTGAAGTTTGAGTCCAAACTGTTTTACCTCAGTGAAATATTAATTTAAAAACTGTAGCTGAGGGAAACAGTCACTGAGCACACTTTGTGGGCTTAACTTGGAGGAAATGAGAGTTCGAGCGTGTAATCAAAGCTTTTTATTTGCACTCCAAAGATACCAAAATAAAGTGATAAAAAACATGACTAGAACACATAAAATAAAAAGGATTTTTGCAGTGATTTCTGACAAAATTGGACCCTACGCCAGGTCGTGATTGCATGGGTGCCCTGAGGTTTTTCAGTTGGGTGAAGGCTAGATCATTGGGGAGTCGCAGAGCGTGCAGGGAGCCTGCAGGATCTTCTTTATCCACTCTGGATCTGTGAAGAGAAGAGACAAGTGTGTTTGTTCTGGGGCTCCTTTCATTTTATTATTTGATAGTGCTGGTGATTTTACTTATTAGTGTTGTTTCTGAGCACAAACTCAAATAAAAGTCTGTTAAACTTGAAAGCAGTTTTACTGGTCTGGACCTACGTAGAAGCATTTTCCACACATGATTCAACACGGTACACAAGTCCCATTTAAACACTGCACAAACAGATCAGACACAATTACTGAGGCACCTTCCTAAGATGACTGTAATGAGTAATGATTTTTCTCTTTTCAGACATGATCCTCTGAAAGCTTTTAGAAATTTGTCAGAAGTCACTTTTAGGGTATTTTTGCCTTTACTGGACGAGACAGCTGAATGTGTCACAATTTCATGCCAGGGATTGTTCATTACATGGTTATCAATGTGATCTCTGTGTGGGGAATCTCATAAATGTTAGTACTTTTTGTACTTCGGACATGAGGAGCTCCTGTTCGTATAAGCATCTCTGCACGGAAGCTCGAAAGTTTTGGGGGTGCGCAATGTGGAAGTTTTCTGTATGAAAAGGACCGCATGAGGGTGCGAGGCTGCTAAAATGATGTCATTCGTCCACAGAAAGCTGTGCGGACGTTGGGAACACGTCAAGCATAAATCAGGCTTTAGAGCCTGTTGTTGTAAATTAAAATAACTTTTGTTCTTTTGCTTATTTTGTGTTTTGTTCAACAATGGACAAGCATTAACAATGAAAAAACATTTTAGCACTCAAAGGTTGAAATATGTTGCCAAATGGCCATGTGGCGTTAGCTGCTGTTTTAAGATTGTGGAATGAGACCCTTTGGCCAAACCACTGAGGTAACCTGAAACTTGTACTGACACCTCGCTGGTTTTAATCCATCTCTTACTTTAAATGCTTTAATAAAAACTCGAAATCACAAAAAGTTAAAGGAGCTCGTAGAGGCTTTAAATCACATCCTTAACATGAAAAAAATAAATGAATCAGTGCAATGAGACCACATCAATCTTAACATATTTCATCTATTGGATCTTATTCTTTCTAAAACTCAGTGCTGTTACCTTGCATCAGATATCAATTTGACTCTTTTGTCATCTCCAAATAAACCAACCAAGAGACATTTTTGAAACATGATGGATTATCTGGAAAAAAAGGGGGTTACAGTAAAAACTAACAATAATTGGCCAACCCAGCTTTAAAACCAAAAATAAAGAAGGTGGCAGAGATCTGTAAGATGTTTTGAGACAGGTGCTGGGATGATGTTGATTTTGACAGATGCCAAAGTGCACAGAGCTGTCAGTCTTCAGCTTAGATAGGCTGGAATGACGAGGAGAGCTGCGCCTCAGGCAGACTGGTAAAGAGCTGGGATGCATGAAGCAGTTAGATAAAGCTGATGCTCAAACACTGAGAGGGCTTCAGTTTTTTATTTCTTCGTCTTCAAATTTAAAATTGCCTGAAATAAACCTGTGAAGCCTTTACAGCTCCTAACAAGGAGCCGGTAAATGAATATGCTTTTCTGTTTCTGATTATTCGTTGTTGTATAGTTTTAGTAATCTAACTAGAATTTAGTAAATGTGGATTCATGTTGCTTGTACCAGTGGGCTGAAGCTCAGTATTTTATATAGCTTGCAGTTGGTTTTAGCAGCTAACTTATTCATATTGGGTGAAAACCCTGAAATGAAATGCTTGTTTTGCTCAGGACTCAGACAGCTGTGTTGTCTTTGTCACTTCCGGTGTGGCAAGAAACAGATACAAGCTGCAGCACATCGCTCATTCACTCTGTCCACCAAACGGCTCTTTTTACCGTTGTTCGTTCAATATTGTATATTTTATCTACTCTTTTGCCCTTTGTTCATGTTATTTTTTGTTTTTCTTTTTGTTAATCCTTTTGGTCTTTTGCAAAAACACTTTAAAATTCCTTGTTTTCTGAAAGGTGCTGTACAAATAAAGCCAATAGAGCAAATGTTCTCAGAAGAGTTTGTTGAGGTTAGGATTCAAAGCAAGCTCTGAACTGAACTCTCAACTGTCTGAATAGGATTTTATTTAAGTGCTCAGTACAGAAGTCATCAACATAACTCCTGCAGGCACAGACACACAAACCATCTTTATCCCCGGAGTCGTGAAGCTATCTGGTGAGCCGGTTACCTGACCTGCTATTGTTCAAACAACGGGATCTTTAATCTGACTTCAGAATCAGATGGTCAACAATGTTTGTATATGTGGGTTCATTATCGATACAATGCAGTCAATCCATACATTATATAATTACTTTTAAAAAAAAGGTGCAAATAATTGATTACACTTGCCAATACATAAAGAATAAGTACTAGGAATATAGGAATAAGGGTAGCCTAATAATAATAAAATAACATATACATGCAGAAAATAAATACTGATAAATAAATATTAGTATATGAACTTTATGTTGCTTGTAATACTACCACATACTTGAATATTTGTCAGACAAATTACATTTAACAGTTTTTACATTTAAGTTTTGCTCACCGTACAGTTTAGTGAGCTTTTACAGGACAGTCAAACATCAGGTTACACAAGTGGTCGGGGTACCCAATCTAGTTTCTGTTGATGACTCAATGATTTGGGTTTGATCGTTTCTTTAGATGGATTTGTGGAGAATTTAGAGACTTGCTTTATTAAACTTCTCTGAAGTTAACTTCCTGGTGAGTTTCTGCAATCGTTGATCATAGTACCAGGGATGAGTTTGCGTGATGTTTAAAAAGTGAGGGTAGTACAGAAATTCAACTAAAGCTACCCAGATGCATGCAAAGTGCACACTAAGTTGGGATCAACCAAAGTCAGTGAGATTATGCAAAAAAAAGAAAAAACCCACCAACTTTAGCAATGCTGCAGTAAAAACTTTACGTCTGCAAGCCTTCCATAGTTGATTCAACAGTTTAACACTTTTAAACAATTTTTTTTCTACGATCATTGATGTTTCTAATGTGAGTTTTCTGACAGATTCCTGACCCAAAATGTCGAGCACAGATCTGAGCGACAGAAGGGGATGAAGGCCGACGTTGAAGGTGACAGGAGGGGATGGCTGACGGAGAGTGAGGCTGTGAAATGGAGGTGGAGAGAGATGGAAAGTGGCGCTTACCCTCAGGCTCTGGCAGTCTGGCGATGGTATCGAGCAGGAGGCAACGTCTGAACGTCAGCGTCTGGCAGGCTCGGTATGACAACACACACCTGGAGGAGGCCGAGGGGGAAGGCATTAGAGGGGTTGCTGGCAGGGACAGAGATATGCACATCCACACATATATAACCACACACAGACCGACAGACAGAAAAGTCGAGCAGAAACAGCGATGGGGTACAACTGACGGGCACAAATTTCCCTCTCAATGCCCACAAGAGGCACTCTGCTCCAGCTATCGAGAAGGCGGCAGAGATGTTTGACAGAGGATATTTATGAGATGATGAGACTGGTGCATGTGTAAATATCAAAAGGTGGGAGGCTTGATTACAGCTCTGTGAGGATAAATAAACCGTCAAAGAAAGCATTTGGCATTAAAATTCAATTCATGTCCTGTCAGGCTCAACTTTAGCTTGTGAACCTGCCAAGCATCCTGAGGCTAAACCCAATAATAAAAAAAAATCTTTAGCAGATCAGATGTGAACTTATGGAAGACGAGTACCTGAGCCACATGTGACCGTTTTGACAGATAGCTTGTTTGTGGTCTGAGAAGGGCAACACAGCCTGACACAGACTGCAGCGCTCCAAGAATGACTGCTTGTTCATTTTCTTCTTGATGAGTCCGATCAGAACCTGAGAGCACACACACAAACACACACGCACACAAACACACACACACACAGATCAGAGGGTTTAAATGAAGGTAATGCTAAAATACTAGCTTTATGTTAACAGAAAAAAAAAACATGAACAAGTAGAGCTGATCTAATTTTACTTCATTGCATCGAGGTCTGCATTCTCCACCTCACACCCTGAGAGAAGAAGAGATGATGAAAATATACCTCAGTGCAGTGACTGTACAGTACATTTCAATGTATTTTTACTTGTGCATTTTTAAAGACAAATTAGAAGAAATTAAACTATCCAAGAACAACTGATGGGGAATGTTGAATTTTTGGATTACACCTTTCAGACCTGTTGTATCTACACTTCAGGGTTGCTTACCCTCATGCTGATGACCAGTACATAATGCAAATGTCATGTTGTCGTCATGTTACATTAGATAGAAAATAATTCAAATCTGTCTATTATTCCATGCACTTTACAATCAAATAAATATTGTTATCTTAACCAGCTTCATGTTTTTAAAGGATCTTTAACTGATGGAAGAGAAAAACAAATTTTCTATAGATTCAGAACATGATTGATGTTTACGTCAAAAAGCAATACTGAACTGCATTATTCCATACGTTGTTAAAAAGAACAGATGACACATCAACTGGAATCCATTTATGATGAGAAAAAAAAAATTCATTTAGAAAAAATAACAGCTTTTCCAATTTCACCCTCGGACAGAAAGTATTTCTGATACTGGTTCTGATTCGGACTGGCGCAACTGTTTTAGCAGAAAGTCGAAATGGACATAAGGTGTCAGCAGACGTCGTTTATTTCTGAACAGCTTCGCGAGCGCAGACATCAGCTAATGTCTACAGTTTCAAAATGCCTTTGGTCAGCCTGATTTATAGTACATAATACTAGGTACAAGCTTAAATTAAAGGGTTGGCAATTCAAGTTTTATATTGATTTATATGAGTTGTCAAAATACAAAATGATGCTATTCAGTGTTCAGAAGTCATTTAGATGTTTGCAGTTTGGAAACTTACTCAGCCAAATGGCTAAAAAATAAAGTTGATGTGAAAAGTCATAAAGCTAAATGATGTATACTAAGAGGGTTCAAATACCTCATTATCTGCTGGTGATCTATTACCAAGATTAATCCACCCAGAGTTTTTGTGAGCTAGGTTACATAAACAGAGCAAAGTTAGCGACAAATGACCAATCTTTAACGTGTAGGATCTGCCATCAGTACATCGGGATATTTTAATAAAAGAATATTAATTTACTTGCCTTGAATTTATATATTTGTAGTGTTAATGAGTTTTACCTCTGAAGCTCTGTCACTGGCGTCTCTGGAGAGATACTCCATCAGGCCACAGGTGGGGATGCTGGTGTTCTCAGTGATCCAGGTGTTGAGGTACACCACCCCCAGCACCTTCTTAATGTTTTCTCTCATCAGGTGCGTTTCCACAGCCGTGATCCAAGCCTGCACCTCCTCTATCTGCTCCTCCAGACTGACGACCTTCTCCTGTTTCACTTCAGCTGTCTCTCCCTCTTCTTGTGCAGCGCCTTCTTCATCCTTTCCTTCCTCCTCATCATCCCCCTCGTCGTCCTGCTCCTCCTGTGAGTCCTCTTGCACAAACACCTTGCTCTCGTCATGCGAAGGTTTCCAGCGGTTATCTGACTGAGGCCTCTGTAAGGACTGGTAAAGAATCCGTACCAAAAAGAGCTTCAATCGCCAAAAGTAAAGAGAGTCTACTTCCTGGATCTTCTGGTCAATTTCCTCCTGAAGGGATGCAGGGATGCATTTGTTTTTCAGAATTTGCCACCTGACAAGATCAAGCACATCAGCCATTCTGTACAAGCTCTGTGAGGGAGACTTCAGCAGCAGTACTGCTGCCTTTTCTGGTGTTTTCAGGGTAACAAAGTCAATGAGGGAGAAACTGTTTACTGGGTGAAAGCCGTCAACCATACCATGAGTACTGCAGAGCGCAATATATGCTCCATTATGGCTCACTGCAATCCCATTTATCCTCCGACCTGTGAGGCTCTCAGGTTTCAACATGTCCTCTTGTTTGAAAATCACACTGCTCTCTGTAAATGTTGGCGTTAGTTTTTTAATCCAGCCATCCAAGGAACAGGTGTACACAGCAACGCCGTGTTGACTAATAGCTAGTGAGACTATAGGGAGGGAGTGCAGACCTGCCACATGAGAGTTGTGAACACTAAGACCTGCAGGTGAAATCATGAGCAAACACCAGAAGACGTAGCAGCCACGTGAGGCCACAATGAGACTGCAGCTCGATTTTTGGATTGGGTGAATCATTGGGACACATTTGATGTTTTCTACAGCGATCTCGTCACACTCCTTCCACAGGATGACAGGGTGGCGCAGGGTGAAGTAGCCCTTCACACCTGACAGGCTGACTGGCATGATCTTTACGGGTCCCACCTCACTCCCAATAATCAGGCCACTCATGCGGCGATCTCCACTCTCATACTCCCACCACGCCAAGTCACTGGGTCTAGCCACACCTGATTCAATGACATCGTAAAACACCACTTCGCTCTCTTCTGTAAAGGGCAATACAAATTTCCACAAAACAATGTCCCCATTTTCCATCAAAACGGCGAGGAGAACCATTTCCACATCTAGACATGCGTTGTCAGGCTGAACCTGTTTCGTTGTGTAAATACTCGACCACTCCATCCTCAGAGGAGTCTGCATACGGAAACGCCTCTGCAGCTCATCGTAGTCCAGCAGGTTTGCCTCTGGAGGCTTATTGTCTTTTTTGGCGTAGCCGCGCTCCTTTAGCCTCTCACCATACTTTTTGGAGAGATCCACTAGCATGTTCCATTCAAGACGTTTGTGGCTGTTAAGAATCGTGAGTCTTTGTTCAAGACTTAGGCAAGCAAGCAGACAACGCCCGTTGGAGTCACAGCCCAACGGAGACCAGCTGGCGTATTTTATCCCTTTGTGCACTCCTGTTGATGGGTTCATCACTCTGTCAGCCAGAAAGTCCTGTCTTATTGTTGGGTCTGGGTGTGTGGAGAACTTCTTCATGGCTTTTTCTAGCTCTGGTGCTGGTCCAACCTTATGGCCAAAAACACAAATGAAATATCCAAAATTATATGTAGGGGTCAAAATTATTTCAAATCAATTCAGAAAACAGTGAAAGCCCACATGACAAACATACTCAATGAGTAAGTACTTTGATGCTGTTCAAGGTCAAGGACGACAAAGAGTTATCGACTGATACCAGAGTTTAAAGGTCTGATGCTGATAACTAGACAGCAAGTCAGCCGATGCCGATATATAATGCCAATATCCCATTATTTTTTCTTTCAACTGAAAAATAAAAAAGTTTAATAATTATTGGCTTTTTTATCTGCCTTAAAGCCATCTGATATTTTAAAACTTTGTAAAACTTTCATCACACTTATTCTCAAATTTGAGCATTGGAAGTGTTTTGTGGACAACTTGTAGAAAAATCAGAATTCAAGATAACCAAATGAAAATTCTCAAAAGTGACAGTACAGCAAACCTGACATTGTGATGTTACTGCTAGAGGGAAAATAAACACGCTGGAATTTCAAAACAGTGGTTTTGTGACATCGCAAATTAAGTCAAGCTTGACCCCACTGTCTGTATCTCTCCTTTTTGCAAGCACTTAATCATATCTACAAATGACAGCAGGAAACAGTCTTTGCATGTCTGCTTCTGTGCTTAGTGGATTATAATATTTAGCTCCAGCCAGTATTTTATCTGCCAAGTGGAATTTTGGAGTATAAACGAACCTTTAAACAATCCTGTTTGCACGTCAGAGCAGCTGCTCACAGACACAGTTACCACAGCCAAATTATTTTTCAGTTTCCTTTTTGTAATCAACAGTTGTTCTCTTTACAATCCACAAATGCCAAACTAATGGCGTATTAATGAGAAGCATTCTAGCTGTGTGTAGTACATGTTCATGTACGAGAGGATAAATCACAGTAACATACCACCCTACAAGCCCACAGATGTCACTTTGACATTACCTACTAACTGTTTAGAAATACTCGTGCTACCCATCAGCAAGTGGTGACACATTTAAATTTAAGACATGTAGGTTGTAGAGCTCATTATAAAAACTCCTCCTGCTACTGCCGTCTAAAATCTGCTTATCTAAATGTCTCCCAAATGGATATTTGCATGTCAATCACTCTGCACATAGAATCACAGAGTTACAGAGTTAAAAGCCTTTTTTTTTTTAAAGTAAACTGCTGAGATAGCTGATCTTCACTCAAGCTAATCACAAGTGAGTTTAATATGAAACTTAAATTCTTCAAGGCTGGAAGGAAATTGACTTTTCAGTGAATAAGGTGGCACTGTAATCCAAGAATGCATTCTACCTATTATGTACCTTCCATTTTTTGATAGGACCAGTTAAGAAATACAAGAAAGGTGAGGAATAGAGAGCGGGGGACGACGTCCACAAATCACACTGAGCCTCGGACCAGTATGACAGAAAGTGTAACCTCTGTGCAGCTGTGTGTGTAAGTGGCACTTCAATCTGCAACTTTATAAGGTAGCATGATATATAGCAGGAAAGCTAGAGGTAGCAGGCCGCTTTTAAAAGTGCATATTTCTGTTCATTTCTGTGTTCAAAAGATAGAACGCAAGGAAATAAAGGAATACCCAATCACCAGCTTTACTTTTTTTTGTTACTGTTGGAGCAGATTCTGGCTGGCATGTGACTTTCTGCGAAAACATTTGATGTAGAAACCTCAAATATTTAAATTAAAGGGCACTTTACAATCAATAGTATGTGTATAAATAAGAAAAAAATAAAAGGTGTTATTAAATTATTTATAAATGGAAACTTTCAGCCAGTCACAAATTATTATTCAAAGCAGAGGATTTGTGTCTTAAATCATGGCTGGGGGGATATTTAAGGTTTCCTTTCATCTTCTGACAACACCAGACTTCACTGATAGATTCCGTCTCACATCTGTTCAATATGCTTCAACAATTAAATTTTAGTTATGATTTGGTGTCAGCTTGACAGTTTAAGCCTCAACAAAATCAGCATCCTGTTCAGTAAATAATGATTTACATCAATTACATCATCCTTTCAGGATTCCAGGTGAAGCCGAGAAAAAAAAAAACGAGTTTAAGCCTCTCATGTGATAGGTTCCCTAAATTTAGAGATCTAGCTAAACAGACCAAAAAATATTATTAAAATTTATATTATTTTTATTTTGAGGCTCAGTGGGGTTCGTGCTTTTCTGGTCCCTTTACTGCAGGGAGGCAGTGCCAACAAGCTCATCGAGGGGACTTTTAAGGCTTCCTAATGAAACACATGAGAGACAGTAGGAAGTATTTATAACAGAGCCTACTGCTTTTTAGTTTCAAGATGAGCCAAACTTAAGTGTTTTTTTTGTCTCTCTCTCTATCTGTGTGTGTGTGTGTGTGTGTGTGTGTGTGTGTGTGTGTGTGTGTGTGTGTGTGTGTGTGTGTGTGTGTGTGTGTGTGAGTGACGCTTCATAACCAGCTAAAGATCGGATGTTATTTACCCGCAGTTTGTACACATCGGTCGGTACAGGGATCGAGGTCCTGTGCAGCATGAGGTCCTGTTTGTTGCAGTGAACGTCGCACACCAGCTCCATCACAGCCAGTGAGCTGGTGGTGCAGGCGGCCAGACGGTGGTCCTGCGACCAGGTGAGAGGGTGCATCCCGCAGATCGGGGCTGAGAGCGGGATGACGGGGTCCCGCTTGAGCGGTACATCCTCCGGGGAGATGACTAGGTCGTCCTCGGCTTCGGGTTCGGTTTTAATCACAACATCCGTCGGCAGTGAAATCTCTGAAGCTGACGGACTGGCAGCCGCCATGTTTTCTGGTGGAAGTGACGTAGCAAGTACGCAGAGCGGGACCAGTGCTTCTGAGCGGGACAAAAGGGGGGCGGGACTTCCTCCGCGGCACTAAATTCAAAAACCAAACAATTTCAACAGATTCACAGACCTCCGGGGTGAGATTCATGTAAGTAGTGATTATGAGATGAAGTTTCATGAGCCATCGAACCACTTGAGCCAATTGGTTCGAGAAAAGGTTAATTTATTGAAGCTTCATTTGCACACATTGGCACATTTTCACTACATGTAAGCATGTAAGTGCTTAGTTTTACTTAGCGATAGTGAGATGAAGCTTCATGAGGGTATCAAACTACTTTTGCCAAACACAAAACCACCTCCCAGGCAGGTGCATAATCACAGCCAGCTGTATCTTAACTATGTAATGTGTGATGCATTGAATTTTAGTCTGTTATGGCTCTTTGGGATAACTGTGAATTACATAAAAATATACAAACAATTTCTCTACATTAATTATCATATCTATAATGGTATATCTTTTGAATGTATTATGTGTGTGTACATGTTCCTAAATCATAGTATCACATGATATCATATGTAATAATGGAGAGATTTTAGTCATTTCATTTAGAATAAAAGTTCCCCGATAGTTTCAAATTATTCCAAACTACAAACGCTATCCAAACTCTTGTGTCTAAACTGTCATAGCACTATTATACCCAGAAGTGATTGCAACTCTCAATCAAAAGCCTACATTATGAATGAAGTCTGAGGGATTTATGTTGCTGTCAAACCTAGGGCAAGATCTGAACCTCTATTTGAACCAGTTTCCGAAGCAGTCAAGTAGTACAGTGTGATGAATTGAATATTTGTGTCTGTCATGGTTCTTGGGAATGACTGAATTACAAAAAAATTCACAACCAAATAATTTCTCTACATAAACTATCACATGTATAATGATACATCTTTGAATGTATTATGTGTGTGTGCAAATGTTCCAAAAATAATAGCATCACATAGATATCACATGTAATAATGTTTTTATGTCCCTTTTGGACAATTACATGGGCTTAACCAGGCAGAGCACAGTATAACTGCGTGTGTAAGAGGGTACTGATTCGTTTGTGTAACTTGGACAATGATTTACAGAAATTGGGAGATTTTAGTCATTTTTGTTCAGAAACAACAGTTCCCCAACAGTTTCAAACTATCTCCAAACTATAAATGATATCCAAACTCTAGTATCCAAACTATCATAACTCTATCCAAACTCAGAAGTGACTGCAACTCTATCAAAAACGCACATTTTGAATGGAGTCTTAGGGATTTACATTGCTGTCAAAGCTGGCATAAGATTGCAAACATGGTGCAGGATGATTGTCTACTAAATGTTAACAGTGTTGTATGCTCAAGTTGTGGTTTAGAAAAAATTGTACTTTTTTGAGTGCACAAAACAAGTGTGAACAGTTGTAATGGCGAGATGACTTTTTGAAGCTTTGAGGCCTTCCAGCCAAATGGTGCACAAAAAGGCTCACAAGACTTCATGTGAGCACAAACCCCTAAAACTCCAAAACTTATTATCCCACTCTTTGTCTTTATAGTGCCAGATTACAGCATTTTGTAAGGTTATCTCTTTTATAAATCAGGTCTAACTTGTTATTTCATTTAACAGACTAAATAGCCTTTTGTTATGTGTCTTATTTACATGATTGGATGTCATTTCTTTCTCCACATGGTCACACATTCAAAATTCTCCTCCTCTGCTCTCTGTATCATGCACGGCAAAGTTCCGCCCTGATACGCATGCTTAGGGGAAACACTGTCTTTCATGTAATAATGACACAACAAAACAAAGGAGGTTATTATTTCTTGTCAAATGTTGTTTAATAAATAATTTTGTTAACGTCTGAGGAGCTCATAAGGAAGATTGCTTTTAAACTGTTAAACTGTTTGTTTTAACAAAGTTAAGAGCATTAAATGTGTTTGTGAACATAAAGAAGGCAGTGAAATGATAGTGTTTAGTGCAACTTTTAAGGACTTTTCTACAGTTGGTGATAAGTGTCAGACGATTTGCAAAAGCCGCAACACAACAGAAGTATAGCCACGATGGAAGTTAAAAGAGGTCAGCTTCAGCAGTTTTATAACGAATGATCATCCCAACAGACACAGGAAAGTTGTAAAATGAAGTAAAACTGTGTTTTCTTTTTTAAATTCAGCTATGATAAATGTGCTAATGTTATGGCATGACTGATTCTTAAAACTAATTATAGGATGACACATGACCAGTAAGTACAGAAAGATAAGTACCACGAAGGATATCTCAAGGTGAGTCTCTATGAAGCTATATTTATCATAGCTGAAGTTTAAAAAAAGAAAACACTCTTTCTTACTTTCACAAATTTCTCTGTCCATTGGGACAGACCGTCTGTTAGAAACCCACTTGAGCTGACCTCTTTTAACTTCCATTGTACCACTATACTTTTCTATTTAGAATGTTTCACTGTGCTGAGTTTCAAGATTTTAAACTCTTTTGGAGGGTAGAGATGATACTTTCTCTTTCTCACAGGCTCCATCAGAATAAACAGCAGTTTAACAAAAAACAAAGCAACAAATATCCAACACAAACCCACAAAGTGTGAGCGGATCTTTTGCAGTATGTTCACACATGATACTAACTCTTGAACCACTTTCTGTAGCTAGGCTTCAAACGTCATCAGTGGCATCAGTCGCCCTAAACAAAACATGCGCTGATATGCGCTTCATTAAATTCTTCTCAGATTTCTCAACACACAATCCCAATAACCAATCATTAGTAAACAGGGCAGTGTGAATATAGGGCAGTTTTTTTAAGGGTCAGGGTGAAAAAATACAAACTGCACAAATTGTGTTTCAGTCAAGCCGCAAGCTCTTGCTGTGCAAAATAAAGCCATGGATAAGTGCCAAAAACTGCTATTTTTCAAGGTTCCGTTTTAGGCTGGCCGTAGAAAAACTGGCAACAGCATACACCAAACCAAATGAGCTGAATTTTACAGCATTAAATACATTTACAGCTTGGTTTAAAAGAAGGAAAAAACTATGATGTGTTGCATTGGCAGCCGCCATATTTCTGTGACCAGTTGCTGTTTTGCTATACTAAACTTAGCAAAGATTAAATTATTGTCCCCACCTGCTACAAACACGGGTGGTGTGTGACTCGCTATTGTCTCTACTTTGACTTTCCAACCTGCTGTCTGAGAGCAGGACCAGACAGAAACAGGCACAAATACCTAAATGACTGATACTGTGATTGTATGAATCGGTAGATTACAAATAATCACAAACAGGATTAGATGTTGTACATTTTAACACCTGAATCTTTTGTTGGGAGTAGGTTTCAAATCAGACAACTGAAATTACTTTAAAGAAACAGCCTTTTAAAATTTTCCCACAGTAGTTATCCACAATGAGTGATAAAATGGAAAAAGAAAGCAGAGCGAGTGGTGCCAAAATTAACACAGAAAGAAGCTTCTCACTTTTTTAAATATATTACTGAAGACTTATAATTCATTCTGAAATATGAACCAATAATGCCTTCTTGAGCAGACCACAAAGATTTGACAAATATCTTATTGCAAACTAATCTTTCTTAAAAACAGCTGTGTTAAATTAAAAATGAAAACTAAATACAAATATTTTGATCTATTTAATCCATTACCCATCTCGAGTTTGCAAAGCCATGCTGTCTTGGAACAAAACGGCACATGCAGCCTTGGACAGGATGTCAGGACTTGCACATCCCTGTTTTAATTAGAATAGATTAGATGAAACTTTAATGATCTCCATGGGGAAATTCTGTAATCTATGTGACACATTCACTCAGAGACTGTTGGTCTGTGTTTAAATGACTGTGACACTCAGCAGTGACATATTCACCACTCGGAGAGAAAAACGAAAGAGCCGACATTGACAGGGCCGACATCAGTCATTTCATCCTCACAAAGACGGATCATTAATTGTAATATTTCATGGCTAATTAATTGAAGTATGAAAACTGTCCTTCCACAGTTGATGGCTCACATATTTATCAGCATGCTTTATGGGATGAGTCACTGAACGCTCCTGGACAGGTCAAAGGTCAAACTGCTGCAGTAGGGTGCAGAGCTGGAGATTCTCCAGCAGACAGTGATTTGTCACAGCCCTCTCGTGAAAGCTCCTCTCGCAGTAGCTGCCTGACTCTCAGCAAGATGACAGCGGGATTTCAACAGGCAGAGTTATTTGTCACAAAACAAATCGTTACAAATCTGTGAGACAAATACAGAATAGCTCGCCCACCATGTTTTAATCTTCCATTTTTCTGTCTTTTGTTTCAATAATCGGAATGAATAAATGAACGGGGACCATGGTATGTTTCATTCTTAATGAAGCGTGTAGTGAATGAATATTTCACACACCTGCTGTGTGTCTTTGGTGGGTTTTGACTGGGGACCCAATCCCAGACCGGGATGTATGAATGTTGGATTAAACATTCATCAAATGCTGTCACAAAAACTTTATCCTCTCCTGTCAGATGCACGTAGAGATGGAAACAGGCCCAACTGCAGGCCAGAGTAGCCCAGCTATGTTTGAACCTCAGCCTCTGGTTTACTTAGAGTGCTGTGGTGGAATTATTTAGGCTACACTGCAGTCGTGTCTGAGGGTGTGTAGGTTATGTTGTGTGGGTTTATGGATATAGATGGGGTCAGTCTGGGTCAATCCCCTGCATCTGTAATATCCTCCTGTATTGTTATTGCCTGCAGCTTCCTCCTCAGCCTTTCAACCCTCTGTAGACCACATCCTGTGCTGTTTGCTCTCCCAGAGTGTCACTGGAGCCGCTTACATGTTTCTTGTGAGGAAGCCCGCTGGGACGTTTTGATGCATGGTTCATCATACATGTTTTAATCATCCAGTCTCTCAGACACCTCCCAGGAGGGAGCTGCTGCAGCACATTACCGAGTACACACAATTAGTGATATAATCATGATGATGATAATGAAATGTATTTAGAGCATATCAGCGTGGTTCATTCTGTACAGGGAGACATTAGCAGGACTATAGCCCCGGAAAGCCTCAATGTTCGGCTCCTGGTGCTTCCCCTTAGGAGACCCACAGAGCCCGGCAGGTTGCCACGTCAGAGATTAGCAGTCGACTTGGTGCTCCTTCTGCGCCATCAAGTGCGAAAGCTTTACCTGACAGGTGTTGCTCTCAATCAGTCCTCTTCTGCCCCCCCCTCCCAGTGCTGTCCTTGGAGTGTGAGGGGACAACAAGCTTCCCTTTGCACTTTTACACTTCCTGACAGCCTCTCAGCAATGTGCTCTGCTTCATAAAGCAGAAAAGCAACAGAAAATTCCCCTTTCAAAAAAAAAGAAGAAAAAAAAAGCTATTGATACCACATATGTGATTTCAGGACATATCACAGTGCTGGCATTTTATTCAGCTTGCCTCAGGGATGTTCAAGGTCAAGATGATAAGATGTCAGGATCAGAGGGAGGACTTCAGTGCTGAAATAATAGTACATACTGGAGCCTCTTTTAACAGACCTACTAAAACCAATGATCTACTGATCACTGGTTAGACATAATAATGGAGGGCTAAAGATGCATTTGATTGGTATAATTAGGAGACCTCTGACAGTTTGTTGTAACCACAGTAGAAGTCTGTGTTTTTAATCCCAGGAGAATCAACTGACTTTAATTTGCAAATTAGAATTCCATTTTCCAAATGTTGGGACTCCCAGAGATTCACTTTTAATACTTATTCAGTATAAATTGATGTTGTAGTAATTTTGGATGATAACTATTTATTAGAAACTCTCTTCAGCTTTTTCTGCTGCTTTTTTGGGTTAAAAATGACAGAGACTGTGTTAGTCAGTGTATAAGACAGTTTAAGCTGCATTTGAGTGCAGATTTAGCTGGATCATTTTGTATGGAGACCCATTCACAAAAAGAGCCGACTAAAATCCATGAAAAGATACAGAAATTGAAGAATGATTGGATGGATGACATGCTTTGTGGCATGTAGTGAGGAACATTTTCTGTCTTTCTAAAGGGCTCATTGCCTTAGTTTGTACTGATATCATTATGTGCATTAAGGCAACGTAGCCTGCAAACACAAGGTGCACCAGTTGCCTTTTTTGTTGAATTTCTAAAGAATTTAGTACTTTATTGTTGCATGGCAGGAAATTGGGCTCAACAGAGACTGCTTTAATTGATGGTTTCATATGACATGAAGACGGCTATTCTGTAATCATGAAGTTGGTAATCAGAAGCTTTGTGGTGAATCTAATATTTTCTAAACTCAGCGGTTAAGAAGATATTGGAATCATGAGTTTGTCCAATCAGAGGTACAGTTTAGCTCACATGACTAACGGACACCCTATAGTTGTTCGAAAGGAAGATCAAAGCTTGCGTCATATCCAATCCCGTCCTACAATTGGCTTCATTTTACTGTATCAGGAACAGATGGGTGACGGTGCAGAAACTATGTCCATATTTTATTCAGTCTATGAGTGTAAGTAACACTAAACAGATAGTCTGCTCACCTCCTGGATTCAGCACAGACTGAGTTTACAAAGTTTACTTGTTTAACGTTTCAAACATACATGACTGCTTTGCATCCTGGAAAAAAATAAAAGTCAAAGAAAAGTAGTGTTAAACAGAAGATCCAAACTCCATTGATTTTATTCCAAAACAAATGCAGATCTTGTCAAGAGTCATGTCTTTACGACAGTGGGTGATAGTGCTCAATGGGAAGCATAGTCTTTATTCCAGAAAATAATTGCAGATTCCAAAGGTGTTACTGCTATCAATGCCAAATAAATAGATCTCGCAGCTCCTTTATAATCTAGTGCATTATATGCCACCACTCACTACAGAGGAGTTTAGGGCTGTAACTAGTGTTTTTTGTGCTAGGCTAGAAACATGATGGTGTAAACAGCAACTCCCATGGTAGGAGACCTGCTCTTATGTAGATATAAAAGACTCATTGAAAGTTATATTTAGGTGTTTATACACCAATATAAACTTACTTAGCAATATATTCTGTCACTGCTAGATCTGTTCTGCTAAATGCTGATAATAACAGTGCAACTTCACCCATGCTGCTTTTGAATAAGACTTAAAAACATGTGTTTATGTAATTTACTCAATATAATTTCATAAAAGTACAAGCTCAAATTTCTGAGAAAATGTATCCTTTTATAATCTAGATTACAGCCTGAAGTGATATACAAATTCAGTCAAATGGGAATGGAAAACACTTTCCAAGTAGATGTTTTGAGCCCCTGCATGTCCTTAGTATCAAATTACTTTTTACCTCTTATCTTATTGAAAAATCTTTTTGGCAAGGCCACAATTTTGGCATATTCATCACTCTCCCTAAGACTCTTAATGTATACAGGTTTTGTAATGTTATGTTATGGCCACAAAGCGATGTAACAAGAGGTATCGTAACGTACTGAACGTAAAAATAACTTTGGAACTGCTAAATCAAGGGACCTTTTGTCAAGTTTGCAGACTCCTGCTACTATCGATTAGCTAGAAGGTATTTTACCTGAGGCAGGCCTCATTTGTACCTGTGTTATTAATGAAAACATGGAAACTGATTGGGTGGGACTCGGGAGTAAAACCAGCCCTTTATTTATTCTTGGAGGTAATGGCTGAATTATTCATCCTGTGTGATGATTAATTAAAATAGGCCCCAGGTCCTGTGGCAGGTACAGCCTGCCGAGGAGCACGATGACATTCCCATGTGATGTGCTGGATGTCTCGGCCTCTTTCTGCTCCCCTCTGCATTTCTTTAGGGACAGTGCCCTCACACACGCTACAACACTTTAACCTAGTTCACAAATACATGAGGTGAAGACTAAGGACTTGGTAATTACAAGAACATGTAGACCAGGGATCAAATTCAAGTTGTTTATATGACTTGCTCTCTCCCATTTGGTGTCTATACTATTTTAACAGTACAGATTAAAAAAAAAAGTGTTGACAAAATACTGATGAGCTAATCATTATTGTAATACACCATCTGCATTGGCAAGGCATGGGAAGATGTGATCTGGTTTTAGGAGCTGGAAGGTTGCCATTGAACCAACACTGCTAACCAAAAGACACCAATTTGACTTACCAAAGATCCCTCAGGTCAGGAGAAGAGCCTCTAATGTTGGGTTAAACACTCATACCAAGGTTCTCCAAACAGATTTGTTCAAAGTTTTTAAAACAGTTATTCGTGCACTGGTTTAACTATGGGGCTAAATCACATACTCCATGTAAAGGGTCTAGAATCCTTTAAGCTGGCAGCCTGGTTTTGATTTCAACCTGCAGCCCTTTTATTGCCCTTTATCATTTTGAGCATTTTCTCATTGGTTTCCTACTCTTTTTTTCTCAATATAGATGTCACCCCTCCCAACCCCCCAAAAAAATATTTTAAAAAACCGAAGTTATTCCATATTTTGCTTCATTTGTGCTCCAACAGCAGCATCTATCTTTAGCAGACAACAGCACATATATTGTCAAACAGCACTGCCTTATGGAATAATAGAAAATTCTGCCGCTTAATTCCAAACAGAGGGACAGATTGCAATAATAACAACAAAAGGAACCTAATATTGTGGCATTGACAAAACAAAACAAAATTGCACAGTTAAACATCACAGTTTAAAACTATCACTTTAAAAAAAATCAGTATGCATTAACAGATAATGTGCTTATTTTCATATACAGTGTTCAATAGAAAATTAATGACCATCCATTGTGTCTTCAGCCCATTGCATATTAATACACCAAGAAGGCTCTATTACACTGCTTTTTCATAGTTACAAGCCTTGCACCAAGTTCATTCAACTAACATTATACAGGTTTCTGCTGCAGGCCATGGTCCTGCATCTGATCTGGTTCCATCCTAACTTCCACTTCCATACAAAGAAAAAAAATCTAAAAACATATCTTTAGAAGAAGTGTTATCTGGGAGCCAGACGTTGACATCAAGACAGAAACAAGTCACATCTGAGTGGGTTCAAAAAAGAAGGGGCGGCTTCAATTTTCTGTAAATGGAAGCTGTTAAGCTTTGTGACAGCTCTGTGACACAGTTCATGGGATCTGTTGTGGAAATATATAACTGCACTTTGATTGGTCTTTCCTCCACATTGATGCCTGGTGTCCCACTATAACCAGCGGCTGGTTACTGCCAGGCTCAGATAGCTGCTGTTGCATCCTCTGACCCAGTGTGGGCAGCTGGCAGTGGGCAGGACATGCCCTGTGGCAGTGCCAGGGGAAGGCCAGGAGGGCTGGGGTCCAAACCTGCTCTTGCCTCTGCTCAGGCCTCGCTAATGGAATAGGGCTGGGCCGCCCATATGGCACTTGTGAGAAGAACTAGAGGTTGGTACGTGGGATCACCAGGCAGTCTCCCGTTAGAAATTAAACAGGACATGGCCAGACCTTTGTGATCATCCCATGACCACCAAGTATTCTAGATGTGCTCACTGATGGGGATGGAGACACATCTGCACCAGAGGCTTCCATCTGCCACAACTAGAAACCACAATCTACAAACAATAACCTTCCATGCAATTCAGGGCTCCATGCACATAATATAAGCAGGCATAGGTAAAGAGAACTTGTCTTAATTTTAATTCCTAAGTCTATGTAGACGTCTTTTTTGATGGTTTTCTTACAGTGTGGCTGAGTAACATTTTTTTTAATGAAAATTACAGTTTAGTCTACAACCCGGTCAAAGTTATTATCATGCCAATAACTAGCTATTTAACCGGGCTTTGGTAATGGCTGTAGGCCATTCATTGATAATTGTGGATGATTTATGATGGGACAGTAAATAAAAAGACTTAAGCGTGTGGGAGAAGAGTTGAGCAGGGATGTCACCAAAAAGCTGTAGCTAGCTGAGCCAGTGGCCTTTGTTTAAGCATTATGGCCTCTGTGTGAGATGCCCGCTCTAACTAAGCTAACCCAGCATCCCACATTGGTAGTGTTTGAACAGGAACAGTGTCACTTTAAGTCTGTACTCTAATACCTTTCCTAAAGTGGCTGAGCTGAATTTCAAGACCTGGATGGAAATTGATAAGATTGTAATTAAACCAATACCAATACCATTTCTGCTGATTGATCCAGTTCTTTATTGATTCCCTTGTCTATTCCTGTTTTTTTCACAGCCAGCATTCTTTATATTAATGTGAATATGGGTTAGTCCTTGTATACCTTCAGTGCTCTACTGAGAAGGGAAGCATTTTTTAACAGGGGTTTGGTTGAATGAGTGGCCCTGTTAACAAATGCCTTTGGGTTTTTATTTAGTATATATTTTCATCATATTGAAATTTAAAACTGAGCTGCACTGACAAATTTTTCAGCAGGCTGCTGGTGTTTCCTTTGTTGCTTAAATCCCAGAGCCACAAGCGATCCTTGTTTTATTGTTAGTGTCATGTGGTGTGAAATTAAGCCATACTTTTGGCCACTTTGCTTGTCCACTTTGATTACTTCTTTGACTTCTTGGTTGTGGTTTATGCTGAGTGCCACTTGCAATGAACTATCATTTTACGAGGAACTAATGGAAAGCATTGTTAAGGGAACCTTTAAGCTCAGAGGCTAATGATGTGGATGGTTCGAAGCTGTAAACAGTTATCTGGAAGTGGTTCTTGATTCTGATACTTCCTGATTCTTAATAGAAACTATAAGAACAGATTATGAAAGGGTTTGTTTACATTGGTGTCTGAACCGATTATCAACTTCAATGATAACGTTGAATGTAACAATTCATCGATGAAGAATTTTTATAGTCAACGTGTTGTATAAATTGTTTTTAATGTTGTTGTCATATGGTGAAATCAAATACTATTTTTCAGGATTTGAGTCACAAACGAGTGTCAAAACTCTTGTAAATTTTTAAAAATGAGGATGTTTATCCGATGGATCTCATTTAAGCTCAAACTACACTGGTATAACGACAAAAACTTCAAATACAAATACTTCCTTGTCAAACGAAAGTTCTCTCTGGAATTTCTGTAAACATACTTTAACAAAAGTTTATGAATTAACAATAGTTTAATAACTGACTTCACTGTTTAATCTTTCATACAGAATGGGAACTATGGAGTCTTAAGAGTTAAGATCTCATAGATTTTTTCAGTTCACTCAGTTATTGACCACTTTATGTTTTAGACAACTAACAATAATCAGAGAACTTATGATTGTGTAAAATATTAATCTGTTGGACCAAAATAATTGATTCTTGTTTGTACAAATCTATTTTCAGTCACATAACTTAGTACGTAATTTGCTGAGTCATCAGTTTAGTCGTTTGACATTATTATACACCATTCTGCCACCTGCATGTACATTTTGCCGGCGTGCACTAACCCTGATTCAATGTGCATAGCCAAGAGGGATCCAAGTACACTGGAGAATGGCAGAAAAACTACCTATACCCCAATTACTGGTAACGTAGAGCAAACAAAAATGATGTGCTCAGGACTGGTTTTGAGTTTGGTTTTAAATCAGTCACAATCATATGATCGCAAATAAGCAGCGCCCGTGCATGTGAGTGGGGGCATCATTTTGGAGGTGCTCCAAGTGTGGGGCTAAACGGAGTCTTGAGGAGATGCTACATCCAAATTCATGCGAGTTTTCCGTGACTACCAACCAAGGGGCAACATCCGGTAGAGAAAAATGAAGCCTATGCTGAAGTGCTAAAAGTTGCTGTTTATGGAGAATCTGCTAGAGGCTGGCTGCAGACAGACTGGAAGTCACGTACACACCAAGCCAAAAAACCCCAGACTTTTACAGCATTAAAAAGCATATTTACAGCCTGGTTCAAAAAAACAGGAGTTTTTTTAGGAGTTGCCTGACAGACTGACCAAACAGGTTTGGTAGTGAAGTCGTTAAACCTAGTTTAGAAGTCATTTAGGGTCTTTAACAGTCTGAGTTTATTCCAAGTACTTAGGAAATGCTCCAAAAAATGGAAATGGTTGTGCTCACAGTGATTATGTCCCACAAATCAATAGTTTAAACATTTTTTTCTTTATTTATTATAACCCAAAGACCTAGAACAAAAGCTACACAGATGCAGGAACTCAAATCAAAGTGCTCAGCAACTAAGAAGAAACACAATGGAGTACAGCATGCTAGCACTTTCCATCAAACTTTCTGCTTTATTCACAGTAACCACCTCTAAGAAGGCCTCACTCTTGTTTCTGTGGAGAGAGTCAAAAAAATAGTCCAGGTTGATGAGCCCACAACTTTAAGAATGTCCTCTATTTGGAGGTCAAGGAAAATCCGTTTGCCAGGATGTACGTGGTGTTAGCCTCGTGTTCAAGTGCTGGCCAAAGAGGCTGTGTGTAGCCAATGAGGTGGACAGGGGGAGAGCTAGTAGCCCACCAGCCCTCTTTGGCATCGGACCGACCTGGCTCCTCTCTGAGCTGCGTGGGACCAGGAGAAAGAGAGCCACATGGGATGGGAGGAGAGATAGAAGTGTGTTGGAGCGTTGTACAGCACTGCAGTGTTAACAAATGTGCACACATACTGTACTGAGATAATGCTTACCCTCTAGAATTACTCTGTGCTCTCTGCTGACTGTACCACACAGGTGAATGCAAAGGGAACTAAAATTACCACTTCAGGATGACACCGGTTATTTGTACTGTGGACCTAAAAAGGCAGAAAGAGTTAGGGTAATTACAGTCTGCAGAGGCGTACAGTTTGACGTTGCCTTGCCCTGGTTTTCTTTTAATACTCCATTAGAAAGTAAGGGCAGACTTTTAAAACAGGTCACTCCTGTTTGCCCTCCCTCCCATCTCCATTTCTTTCACCTCTCTTCCCTCCTCCACCATGTCTTCATCCTCCTCCTCCTCCTTCTTCCACCACCCACCTCTCTGGATCTGGAACAAAAGCCACCTCCACCGCCACCACCTCCCCTCCCCGTCTCCTGCTTTTCCATTTTATTGGTGACAGCTGCCGTGAAACAAACTCGCGGAGTGAGAGAAATGATGTGTCAGTGGAAGGTCCTTTAGCCCGCGCTGCTAATCTGTCACATGCCGTTTGTTGTTTACTGTTTCCTCCTGCTCACCGACTGGCCGGCAGCGTGCAACGCACAGTAATGGCGACAGATGCTGACCCGCAGAAGTGTGAATCTTGCCGATTTCTCCCCGCTGTCAACCTGTAAATTACAGCTATCGGGAGTAATTAGACCCGATAAAACCCTTCCAAGCCTCACCCCCCTTGACACACACATTCACACACACACGCACACACACAAAGATCTGGCCTGTCAGTGACCTGAGCATGTGCCAGTTTTTAAAATGAAGGTTTAGGGCCCTAAAATGTTCGTTTTGAAACTGGCTTTTAATATCTTTTCTTTTCCTGTTACTTATTACTACAGAAGCTTCTGTAAAATGTTGTGGCTCTTTACTGGCTCATATATTTCATCTCTCTTTTAGGTCAAAGTATGACATCCAAACACTTCATGACTTTGAGGACTCTGAGATCGATGTTGGCAGCTCCTCTGAAGCTCCAGAGGTGAGTCGGTCTACAGTAAACTGTCTTGGATGAATTTGCAGACGCTGCCAACCGTCCTCTACTTATCCTCACTGAGATTTTGCAGTGACGGCAGAGAGCTGTCACTGTGACCAGAGAAGTCAGCATCTGGGGCCACCTCTTCTTGCCCTGGCATCCGTGTTCAGCCTACAACCACCACGGTGGCCACCACTGCCAAGCATGCTCTTATAAGCAAGGCATGTGCCCCTTTAAGTAACTTGCGCGATACCAAAGGTCACACAGCCAGGTCTTGTCATCCTCTCCCTGACTCTCTGCCCTCCGCCTCCACCTCCTTCTCCAGCCCTCAGTGCCCACTTCCTGGCCATCAGAGCCAATCACTTTCCACCCCTTGCCTCCTCCGCCGCCAATGCCGAGCGGCAATCTGTCACCCGGGCACTAGGAGATGCCACCCTGCCGGCCGCCTTCCGTACACTGCGGTAATGGCTTCTGGCAGCCCCAGAAAGATAAGTAACAGGCAAAAAGGCAGGAGAGCGGGATGAGCAGGGAGGGAGGGCTGAGGGCCAGAGAGCATAGGACCCTCCCTCACATCCAAGCTGCCCCTTCTCGCCGCTGCTCGACCCTCCTCTACCCTTTTCGCCTCACCCCACTTTGGCCCGGTCGCTTTGCACGATACTTCAGTGAATAAATGAGTCGTTTTAATCCGACTGACAAGCTGGCATTGCCCAGCCCTGCCCTCCATCTGTACTGGCGGCCAGCGCAGCAGCAGGCCCCAGGCAGCCCGATGTGCCAATCCAACACACAGCTTATCCTGGCTGTAGCTTCAGGGACAGAAGGGTTAGAGCTCTATGCGGCAGCTACCCTCTCCACCAAAAGAGCTATTTATATAAGAAAGGGATTAGCCGGTGGAGGCTTTGATGAAGCAGAAAAAAATTATGATTTTGCTTCCATCTTGCTCCAGTGCACTTTTGAGATCCTTGCCTATTTAAACAGAACCTTCACTTTATTTCTTGATTTTCCACGAGCTCTAATTATCACAGGGGGGTTGATTTATATACTCATTTCCAAATTAGTTTTCTTCTCATTTCTAAGAGATGGAGCTTTTTACGAGTGCAGTTTGTTCTGTGGCTTCTCTTAGCACTGCAACAGATGAATGTGTTCACCCTGCCATAAACACAAAACTGAAAGTGAAACTAGCCTCATTTCCATCTGTCTCCACCGCCGAGGGGTTAATTTTGCCCTGTCATCTTTGGCACAGTGAGAGGCCAAATGCACTATCACTCACACAGTCCGCCGTCCTGACCATATAAACCCAGAGGGAGAGAAAAAACTTGGCCGCAGGAGGTGCTAAACCCTCTGCTCCATTTCCTTTCTCCACAAGCCTTCTCTCCGCTCCCTCACTTGGCCATGTGTCACCTCCAAGTCGTTTGGGAAGGGACCTGGTAACATTTGAGTGCCCAATTAAGCGCAGGGGCTCAGTCCGGGCCCCCCTCTGGGTTCCGTTCAGGCACGTCACTGATGAGCGGGCTGCCATCTTAGCTGTGAACCACACACACACTCGCACATATGCACAATTCTCCCACCCGCTTATTCTTTTCATGCCTACTTCCCCCGTCTGTTGTGCCTCTTTTTCGCACAAACACTCTCTCCTCTCTGGCTAAAGATCCCCTGCAGATCTGATTGCAGCTTACCTTTGGAACAGGAGGTTATAACTGTTTGATCCATGGCCGCCAGACCCTTTGCCAGTTATACACCCAGGCCTAGATGCTGCTTATTAACGGGAGGGGTCCTCCTGCTGTGCTGCAGAGGATCCAAGGGATGGGTGTTTTGCTACTTTGGTGAAAGATTAAGCACTGATTTCTTAAATTAGCCTGGAAAACATGAAGCATCAACATTAAAGGAAATATTCCTTATCTGCAAGGTCAACTATGCGCTCATTATTATCCAGATTGAATAATTACTGAACTTAAGATGTGCAGAAAAAATAAAACAACACTGTGTTAGCGCAGTGGAGCCTTTTGAAGTGGTAAAGGAGTGCTTATTCCCTTAACTGGAGTGAAAGAGCATTGCTGGATAATTTAGGTTAGAGACTCGGCGGTGACAGCTGGGCAGCATTGAACGCCAACCAAATCGACATAAATCACAGACTTTTTTTTTCAATAAGTAGGTTAATATCTCAGAATGGTGTTTAATGTTTTATTTAGCAGCGAAGCAGGGACAGTGTTAAGGGACGGCAAGTGTTTTGAATGCAGACGGGAGGTGGAGGGCTGGGCAGGGTTTGTCATCTCCCCGCAGTCGCCTCCGAGCCGCCAGCCCCGTTAAAGGAGCGTTGAAACAATCGTCGCACCTCTCGAGTCCTCTCCATATTAAACAAGTGCTTTGTAAGTGTGCCGTCATTACTATTCATCACAAATAAATACTTAAGCACTGAGAGCTTAGCACCCCACTGCTTTACAGTTATCCATTATTTCTGTCACCTGCTTGTCCTTTTTCTGTCTCCTCCCCTCACCACCACTCGTGACTGAATGTTGCAGTGCCCTTCAACTCAGTAGTGTGCTGTGAGTGAGCTGGTGGCAAGTGCCTGTGTGCCAAGCCTCCTGCTTTGTGTCCCATATTCGCTGCCCTCACCTGAGGCCTTGCACCAACCGGACAGCAGGGCCAGAGGCTTTACTTTGTAGAAGGGCGTCATCCTGGGAAGTTTACAGAGCAGTGTTTTTTTTTAGAATTTCCCCTTGTTCACATCCATTTTCTCTTCTTCTTTTTCTTTTTTTAAACAAATACGACCTCAAGTCCCAGACACAGGGGCAAAAGTCCACTGCACCCCGTCCTCTACGGCTGGTTTTTGGAAGGTGATCCGATCCTTTTTCCTCTGCCACTGCGCTTGGCGGGCTGGCTGGCTCCGGTGCAACGCGGTGTGTGCTGGCGTTGGACTGAGGCCGGGCCAGTGTGCTCAGGAGCTGATGAATTGCGAGCGAGATGCAGGGCGGCAGCCGGTGAGGAGCTCCGTTGAGCGGCCGTCACGCACTATCACCGTCTGCTGGTGTGATGAGGGAAATCGGAGAGACAGCGCTGACAACTTAATTTAACACCAGATCTGGAGGAAGCCAGAGTGCCACAGCGCTCTGGATAATTGATAACTCTGCCACTTCACCACACCTCGCCTCACCTCATGCCCACCATGCCTCAGCTTTGGATCAACCCAAATCATTGGTGGACACATTACTGTACAGATTTTAAAGTTTGACAGGCTGTTCTGCTCTGCTTAAATGCCTTTTTAGCTCCAAGTGTGAAATCTGGACACTATATTTCAGCTCTCTCTCTGGTCGATCTTAGAGTGGGTATAACTTTTGACACTGAAATAATACCAGTACATTTTGGTGCTGATGATGAGTCATTATTAAAAGTTGTAAAGTCTAATTCAGAATTTGCAAAAAAAGAAAAAAAAACACAGTTTTAATAATGTAAATACAACCTACTTACCTGAATCAAAGCAACATAACTGAAGCTAACCATCAAACATGAGATGATGCATAGATGATCAACGAATAAAGAATCAGTGCTGGGATGAATGTCATCATTAGGCACAAGTCCTTAAAAAGTAGTGAGGTTAAAAAACAAGTACCAACTTTTTTTTTTTTTTTAAAGAAGAAAAAATTGTAATTGCAACCAGGCACAGAACAGACACAGTGACTGTCATGCTGAAATTTTTCCTTGGGCCACAGCGCTGCGGCTCTGCAGGGGGACAACGCTGCCTGGATCTCCTTCACAGGCTGCTGGAGGCTGCAGGGCACAAGCCCGGTTGACTGGTAATGCCTATTAATTACTAATACAAACTGCTAATTAGTAGACCAAACACTGGCATCTGTACAGTTTGTTTTCCCTGCAGCGATGATATTGAGATCTAACACAAAGAGGCAGTAAAACCTGAGATGCCTGATGCACATCAGAATCAAAGGGGATTCACTGCTAAGTGTGCTTCAAGCCAGGATCAGACACCAGAGAGGTCACGCCAAATTTCATTATGATTAGATATAACTATTGCTTAAATACTGCTTTGGTGATGAGCTGCAGTCACAGGTTCAGATATTTCAGTTTGGCATTGTCTGAATAATGAAGAAAACAGAAGTTAAAGAATTTCCCCTTCCTGTTTAGAAGCAGGTCGATAAAGACATCACACGTAAGGCGTCATTTTACAGCTAGTCCTTACTTTAGAAAGGTTTTCAAATTCTTTCAGCTTACTGCTAAAAATAGGGCTTGGCTTTGAACATCAGTACTTCCTTCCTGAATTGGAAACTGTTGTGTACAGTAAAAATAATGTCACGTATGTACGTTTGTTTCCTTATTTTAAAGAGAAAAATCTTCCTGATAACATTTTTTATAATTTTTGGAACAATTAAAATTTTCTGCTAATTGTTTAGTAAAAGGAAACATTTAATTTTGCACATTCTTTTGAGAAATTAAAAAAAGTGTAATTGTCATGCAGTATTTCAAGCAGTTTGCACAAACAGCAGCAGAAGGAGAGGATCTAGATTATATATATTTTTTTTCTTATTAGTGTTAAATATTTCTCCCTTTGCTTTTTACTCTTCAGACGCAAAGATCTGTGTAGCTGTTAAGTAATCTCAAACTTAACAAATTGAAAGTGAGTCAGGTATTGTGTTAGGAAAAGAAAGTGAATATTTCTAAGAATATTTTGTCCTCATACTCTATTTAAGATGCTAACGTCTCTGTCTTTTAGCTCAACCAGCTAGCATCTCGCCCCCAAGCCCCACCCAGCTTTTCCCAGCCAAGACGAGATGCCACCCCACCCTGCCACCCTACGCTTCTCACACACAAAAAATAAATGAGTGATCGGCCACAAAGTGTCAGCCAGCCCTAATCCCCTTTTAATTTCCTTGTGGGGCCTGCGCCAGCACTCTGGCTGCAGCGTGAAGCTGGCCGCTGATGGCAGGATGGCCGCGGTGACAGGCAGGCAGGCAGCGCAGGCCTGGGGGTGTTTACTGGGATCCCAGCAAAGAAAATACAATAACCACACACTGCCACCACTGTTTGCCTTACACTTGAGTGGGATTTTGGTTTCCCCAGCACTCTGTCGCAAGTATGTGTGTGCTCACGTGCCCACACACACACATAGGATTGTCATGCAACCAGATTGTACTATGGACATATGCATGCTCTTTTTCTCCCGGTATCCCTCATGAGAGCGCACTTACACACCAACACACACCTATATGCATATATTAAGCATGTGCTGGAGCACTCAAGCACACCCCTGGTAATACTGCTCTAGATGAGGCTATTTATATCTTAATTTATACAGGTTGGTCTCAGCGCAGGGGTCATCAACACACAGCTGCCCGATCCTGGGCAATCCCACAATGCCAAGAGTATTATCTCCCTTTGAACAGCAATTTATTTTCCTTCCTGTGCACTGTTATTCAAAAGTAAAGGTCCTGTCATTAAAATGTATGCTCTCTTTATGCACAGGCTCCGATAAAGGCCATCCAAACTGCATTCATTCCCTGTTCACGTAATAAAGGGTGCAGAAGAACGAGGTGCTGACTGTAAAGACGGAGCGCGTCTTTGTAACACATTTGCCCGAGAGGTGGGTTCAGTAGAACAAAATGTAGAAGGTTAAAGCTAGTCTGGCAGATGAAGGAATTTTTTATGACATTTACACGCAGCAGAGCTTTTCTCTCCCTGGGAGCACACTCATAACACTTGACTATGCAGCGTATGAGCAGTGGCTTATGGATTAAGTGTACAAAATATAAAAAGTGCCTCCTTCTCTCAGGAAATGTCCTCTGAAGAACAAACACACACTCTCATAATGAGTTACTCTGCCATGTCAGCACCAATCATTGTGCAGAGATGCGTGTAAAAAACTGAGATCATGACCTCACGTTGTTTTACAATAATTCACAACGAAAACCAAATATATACCAAAATACAGTACGACTAGTTTAATGTTTATTGTGTTAGCATTGAAAATCATGTTTTTTTTTCCACAGGATTCTTGTGACGTAGGTTTGAATCGTTTTATGGTAATTGCAAAGCCCACATCACACACTGCGTAATTTTCTAATTCGTGAAACACATCTTTGTTGATTTGCCGAAGCGTAATTTAAGCGTTAAGAGAATTGCTTACTGCCAAAACTTGCAGAAACAACACATCAATTGCCAAATACGACAAAATAGTAGAAATGTGTTTTGTGTACTCCTGGAAAGGTGAGCAGAAATACAGTGTGTGTGTGTGTGTTTGTGTTGATGATCAAATATAGAGATTTGTCCCTAAGGGATTAAAGCCAGAGGAAGGAAGGAAGAATGTTTATTTATTGTGTTAGTAATCAATCGTTTCTTTCTAAAAAAAAAAGAAAGAAAGAAAAAAAGGCCCCTTAGAGGTGAGGATTTACCAAACTCCACTTTTGTTTTAGTGACAGTTACTTGAATATCTTTGGTTGGTCAAATCCATGATGATTATAAATCATAATAAAACTTTCATTCTCTAAATGATTTAACGATCAGTTGAGAAAATACAAAGTATTTTAATCTTACTATGCAAATATTTGTTAGAGTTGCAGCATTCAAGTCATTGAACAAGCAGAAGAGTCCAACCACCTTCATTCAGACTCTACGATGTGAGCTTTGAGGCCTTCGGATTTTCTCCGTCTTGCGCTTAAAATTAAAAAAATAATTAAAATGCTTTTGGCTTTTTGGACATTGGGTGAGATCAGTAACTTATATTCAAAAACAACCGAGAGATCTAATGATAGTAAAGCACTTTTTGAATTGAGCCTGAAAGTGAAAGTGTCTCCTCTTCAACCTCATAAACTGATATGAAAGAATCTGCCACACGGTTTGAGTAGAAATGAAGCCCCTCCAAGCAGGAAAATAATATTCATCCCTGCTTTCCGTCTGTAAAGCTTTTTCTCACAGCAAAGGTCTTTATAGCAACATAAGGGGTTAGCCTAGATTTCCAGTCCAGTCTCATTTAAGGCTAATTCCTGTGTGGGTCTGGATGTTTGATCCCATTGCCCATCTGAAGTAATTAAAGGGTTATTAGTAAACAGATATTCACGCTCGCTCACTCTTGCCAACTGTTTCATGCCATCTGCTGCCGGCGCACGTGCTTTGACATTGGAAATATGCTGCAGAACCGACACGGGTGTTTCAACGCATAGGGAATGAACCGAGCTTTCATCAAGTCTAAACACAGTCAAACAGTGTCATCTTTGTGTCTGTGTGTCAGCGGGACAGCATGTGTGTGTGTGTGTGTGTGTGTGTGTGTGTGTGTGTGTTAGAGAATAAATTAGGAGGAAGAACAGGAAATGATAAACTCACTTGTGCTATTTAAAACCTCCTGGTTCATTTAAATCTCTTTTAACTGGCTCTGCTTCTGATACCAGCCGACCACTTCCTGTTCTTATATTTCATCTCACACCCCCTCTCCTCCAAATACTCTCTCTCTCTCTCTCTCTCTCTCTCTCTCTCTCTCTCTCTCTCTCTCTCTCTCTCTCTCCTGGCTGCAGCTCTGCCCTCCTGTCTGTTTTTATCCTTTTTTTATTTTCAGTAATATAGAAGGGATTAACCCTGCTGGCCCCTCGGTGGTTTCTGTTTCATTTTATTCTTATTAAAATCTTAAGAACCTGCTTTATTATTCCTGTTTGATACTACCTCAATAATCCTCTGCCTGCCTGCCTGCCTGTGTGAGTGTGTGTGACAGTGTGTGTGTGTGTGTGTGTGTATCCATGTGGGTGTGTGTGGCATGCAGCCACAGACCCTTAGGTGTGCAGTGTGATGGATGTGTGTGCCCGTGTTTGGGGCTAGCAGGAAGTCCAGGGCACATTACACACATTTTAATCACATTGAAGCAACATATAGATGCACAAACACAACCTTATTCTTCCTCTGAAATGCTGCAGTCCATCTTTTTGCACAGAGCATACTTTCATATATTGAGGGAGGCATCATAAAGCGATATGTTGTACGTTTCAACTCATCGTCTGGCGTGTTATTCTTACAGTTCTCCACTTCTGACAAACATCCTTTATTTCCCCCTGTTCGTGTCATGATGGCTATCACTGCTGATGGGTCTCAAGTGTTTGCTGTGATCTTTCTTACAGCTAGCTGCATTGATTTTGTGAAACCTCTGATAAATCTCAGACAGAAAACTAGACAGGAGTGTTGTCACAGCAAAGCTTTCCTGGATCATGCAGTGATTTCAGCGGCAGCTCCGCTGACCCGAGGAGGTTTATTTAGAGAAGCAGAGCAGAGAGGCACTGTATGGTGTCAGCTGTTACTGTTTTAATCTCATCGAAAGCTAAATATTCTACATTTAACTTCTGCTTGATGTTTTTGAGAGATATGAGCAGGTATTTTACAGTCTAATCGGAATCTGAGCTTTTGGGTGATTGTGAAAAAGCCAAATATGGGGTAAAAACCCTTGCCGGTGCACCTTTAAAGCTCCACGTTTCTTGTTTGCCTTACACGAGCAGCTAAATTTGGGCGAAAAACTTAAGGCAGAATTTCAACCTGTGAGAGGAACAGCTGATGGGATGTTAACCTATCATTTAGTACACTTTTTGGAGAGCATCTGTCCAAGACCAGCTGTAAGCTCTTCAACCTGGAGACCAATCATCTCTTCATTAAAAGTGTGATACTGTTCAAGTGTCTCTGCAGGCAGCCCGCAGCACTGAGGATTACACCATCGACTCGGAGAAAGGTCACATTATTTGATTTTCTCAAAGGTTACTGTTTATACGTATTTATCGACTGCCGTTTCTTCATATCCGACTTGGGTTGCAGAAACAGCACAGATTTATTCATCTTCTTTTCTTTGTCCTTCAGTTTGAGAGCCATCTGCAGGAGTGGGTGCATGCTAATTTCTCATTTATGATGCATTAAATTCAGATGAGAGGAGGATTGTTGGGGACAAAGCTGATCACGCTGTGCGCGATGAGTCAGATATTGAACCAAAGTGTTTCATTAAGAGCTGTCGTCTGGGGGTGTAATCCCCTCTTTACTTCACTTTTAATTTTTTCACTCTTTTCCTACAGGTGCGTTTTGTCTTTACAGCCTCTTACCGCTGCAAAAACCGTCTTTTCCTCTCTCTTTTTTTTTCTCTTTTCTGTTCACTTTCTGTAAGGCCTGTGAGAGCACCACCTCCTTGCAAACAGAGACATAACCAAATCCCTCCTCCCCCCTCCCTCCTTCCTGTGCACCGGGGTCACGCCGTCAAAATGACTCTTTTTATTACAGTTCATAAACAGCGACTCCCCCGGCGGCCCCGGGAAATTTCACATAAACTTTGATCAAACAGACGTTAGCCTCCCTGGTCTTCCACCACCTCTCTCCATGCGTGAAAATAGCTCTGCTCAATCACAGGCAGAGAAAACACGCCGAAAACAGTGCAAATAGCAAGGCAGTCACTGATATATCAAGTCATTATTGACCAGAACACCAGGGGAATAGATCTCATATAAAAACAATAAGTTACTCTTTGCCTGTTTTTTTCTCCTCCTCCTCCACCCTCCTCTCTTTTAGTGGAGGCGGAAATGTAAGGCGCTCTACTGGCAGTAAACTTCGTGGCTTAAAATTAATAGCTTCGCGGGGAGCTCAGGTGAGCGATCCAAAGTGATAAAAGCATCCAAAATAAAAAGCAGCGGTTGATTTAACTGTGTGTACGTAGATACTGGGAGCTGTACAATAGTTCTTTGCGGCTTCCTCTTCCTCTCCATCTCGCTTAGCAGAGCTGTCAGAGCCTCCTCTCTCAGTGTAGAGGGCTCGCAGTGCTCCCTTGTTGGTAATCGTAGTCAAGGCTCCACGTAATGGAGATGAGCAGCAGGAAAGCAGCACAGTGTTTTGTTGTTCAGATGGGCTTTCAGGGAAGAGGTGCCACTGCTTTCAGGGGAGTGTGGCTCAAAGGCCCAAATACACACAGGGCAAAGATCCAGTTGCTTTTTTTCCTCAAGCCATGTTGAAAACATTTGGTGACCTTAAAGAGTCCTTCTCATTTTACTGTCAGGAATCACTCGATGGTCCAACTTTGAAAATGAAGCTTTTAATTGTGTTAGAATTCAGAATTGTCTCTCTTTTAGTCTATAGTTTTTGCTTGTTTTGTTTTGTTTTGTTTCCACAGGGTTCACAAAGCATGAATCTGCCATCAAATTACTCCACTGGCATATGAAATGAAATCACTTAAACCACTTGAAAACCTGAATCCTGAATGAGGTGTATTTTTTTTTCCTGTGGTGTTGAAAAGAAAGTAAAAAAAAGGAGCCTTGCCCCACAATGTGAGAGCTGCCATGATGAACATTTCACTGTATGAATGTATGAATGTATTTTTTCAGGGCTGTTAAACGAGTATCGATTAATTGCTGAACAGCATTACTTCATTGTGATTGATCACATTTTTAATGGTATTTTTTTATGGTAACGGCTTACAATTCACTCATCTTACATTTCATAACAATATCCATATGGGCAATGTAAAGCCTTTCTTACAAGTACCTTGATTTGGTCATCAGATGAATGCAGTGTGATCTTTACTTTTCTATCCACAAGTGATGAAATGCTGGACTGTTACACTGGTGTGATCTGAAACCAGGACTTAAGAGGAGAGGACAGCTTCAGAGTGCTTGTTCTTGTTTTGATAGAACACTGTTACACACTAAGAGTTATGCATATGTGTGTGTGCATTACATCATCTTCATCTTCTATACCACTTATCCTGTTCAGGGTCGCCGGTGTCTGGAGCCTATCCCAGCTAAATTAGGGCGAGAGGCGGGGTACACCCTGGACTGGTAGCTGGTCAATCACAGGGCTGACACACAGAGACAGACAACCTTTCACACTCATACTTACGGGCAATTCAGAATCACCAATTAACCTGATGAGCATGTTTTGGACTGTGGGAGGAAGCCAGAGTACCCAGACAGAACCCACACATGCAAACATAAAAAGGCCCATTTTGCACAAAACAGGATTTAACTGGTGACCTTCTTGTTGTGAGGCTGCAGCGTTGTCCATTGCATCACTGTGCAGCCCTGTGCATTACCTGCATAACAGAAAAAAAACAACAACAACAAACACCTGATTGATGAAGACTGACAGGAAAGACCTGAATGCACAGCTCTATTAAGAAAAATATTCTTTATTTACAAGACGCAAAAAGGCAAAATGGTGTCTAAATCAAAATCACAGCTAACGCGCTAGAAGTGAAATAAGACAAAGTACTTCAAAAAATATTCTCATCAATGCTGGTAAAACTGGATTACTCAGGGGCTGTTTTCACAGCAATGTTTCACCTGAAAATGCAAAAAAACTCAAAGACAAAAATCTGTATGTACATGGAAATGCTGAGGGACTGAAAACGCTGCAGTATGCATGCCAGGCCTGTAGTTGGTGATCTAACTGTAGAGACACACTTCACATGACCGCTGCCCGTTCCTCCACAGACTTATAGCCCTATTGACCTTTTTGAAAATGGAGAAACCTGAGGTAAACGAAAGAAAAAATGTATATTCCCCTTATTTATCAAGCATTGTAGATAACTTTTTTGTATCATCCACTGCGGGCAAAAATACACCCTCCAAAATAATGCACTGCTGACTTTTGATAACCTGCGCCTGTATGCTTAGCTCAAAGGTGTTTCCTCAAAGTCAAAACAATTCACTCATACTCTTTTACACTGAGAGTCATACTACATTTGACATGTTCATCAAAAACAATGAAAAATACTTACAGATAGAAAGCAAAATTATTTCTTGATAACAACAGTCCCTCAAACATTATTTCCACACAAAAACAGTTTAATGGTTACTGTACAACACATCAGATGTGGCTCATTTTCAGCTCACATTTATTCTGTTTACGCAGCAACTGGTGAAAGTTTCATCTTTCAATGATGAAATGTCAAATTTTGAAAGTTTGGGACATAGACCCACCCACCGCTGCTGCACCCTATCCTTCAGTCCGACAGGGATGAGAGTGTGTCACTTTTCTATAGGATCCACATCAGAACATGAGGCAGCCAGGCTATAGTTACTTCACTGTATTGTTTTTGTGTGTGCCTCTTCAGCAAGCCGTACCCAATTCACCTGAGTCCCTCATATCAGCCAGTCTATCTTCCCCGACCCCCCACTGACTCCTCACCTTTCCCTTTGTGGCATCTTGAGACTCAACCTCCCCTTTCTTTAATACTCCATTATCTACGCTGGTTACTCGCACTCTCTGCGGCATCTCCCCCCTGTCCCCTTGTCTCTGGTTCCCCTTGCTTCTAATCCTCTCCCAGTCATAATTGAAGGGGACAGGAACCCTGCTGGGTCACATATACTGGCATGCCGTTCAAATGGAGAACAGTGGTGACAGAGTGACATGTTTCTTCATATATATATATATATATATATATATATATATATATATATATATATATATATATATATATATATATATATAAAAAACCCAGACGCTGTTATTGTCTGAGCCTCTTTTTCCATTTCACCACCTCAGGGTCAGGATGCAACCCAGAGAAGCTTCTACAAATTGTCAGAGAGAAGCCCTGGAGAAGAATTGGAGGCCTGGTTTCTCTAGTTCATTATGACTTAGTGTGTGAGTTAGACAGCAGTGTGTGTTGACATTGTCATAGATATCACTGGAACATCTGTGTACGGCCTGTCAGAGGTGTTTGTGTGTGTTTGTGTGTTTGTGTGTGGGAGTGTGCTCAAAGCCAAGGCAGACATGTTTGTGTGCCTGCATGCATATACATCCAGCACACATGTGCTCTCTGTGCACTTTTTTTTTTCTTCTGTTTGTTTTTCATGTGTCCATGTGGAGGCTGATGGTTCCAGGTTTGGATGGCGGTGTCTTGGCACCCTCGGGTCTACTGAGACCTGCCTCTGCGTAGGATCAAGGGGTGCAGGGGGCTGCTGCCGCTGTGCCCAGCCAGCCTGACTGCACACCAGCTGCAATCCCTAATGCCTCCACCACATCCTTGGCAGGCTGCGCCCCTCGTCCGTTTCCTCCCAGCTCTGCGTCTTGGCAAAAGTCAAAACTCCTTATGAATTTATTTCTGCTTCCTTCATCTTCACACCTCAGAAAATGTGACATACATTCATGCCGTTTGATGATAACGTTGGACCAGCGGACACACGATCAGACATCATTTCCTCTCAGCCTTTAATTCTGCTAAAACAGTGTGTTTATGGGTAATTACACTGGAAGTAATGGTAGAGTGTACAAAAATGACAAGCAAGATGGAGCTCGAGATTATAAATCATGCTGCCGCACTGTGTAGAAAAATGTTTGATGTGCTGGATTTTTATAGGGAGCCTGTTTGTCTTTGTACTCGTGTCAATGTTTACAAATATGTTAGAATTATTTTGTATGGCTCCCGGTGTTTGTCCTTTACTGTGTGTAAGAGGATGTTGATATTCTTAGGAAAAAGTGTTATGAGAGCACTCAGGAAAAGTTGATTCCCATAAACAGGCTAACTTGAGACATCTGTTGTGAGAGGCACTTGAATCACTATTTACTGTTTTGCAAATTTCCACTGCACATCACAACCTGTGTTTTTCTTTTTTTTTATTATTATATTCTGCGGCAAGTGGGAGAATTTGTTGTGTTTTCTTGGGGTGTTATTGTGGTGGAGTTTGGGGACTGTCAAAGGGACGCGGCGCCGCACAGTTAAACTGGGACTCTCAGTACCCATCAGGCCCCTGTGAGTGTTTGTGAAGACGACACCACAGAAGGCGCCTTCCAGAGAAAGCGTCACATCCAGTTAGCAGACATCCGGCGTGCTAAAGAGGTTAAACTGCTGCGCCTGGCACAGCCAATTGTATTGATAACCGTTTGAAGATGCTTTTCTCTCCTACCTGGCATCACGCTTCACACGCTTTATTCAGCTTGCCACTCCAGACAAACTTCAAACCTAGGAGAGTGTGTTTCCCTTCGCACAGGTGTATATAGGCGTGGGTGTCTGTGGGCGTCTGTGTTTATAAGTGTGTGTGTGTGTGTTCAGAGCCAGGGGCCTTTGCTGTTGTTTGTTTGTGCTGACTCCATTCTATAAACCAGGCCTCTGATCTCCTAGGCAACATGCCTCCAAATTCCTCCGCCGTTCCCTCTCCATGTAAATATATCGGTGTCAGTTTGTCTGATGATGAAATGAGCATTAGGATCCACAGCAAGGCAGGGAAACCACACCGCTTCTTTTGCGATTAAAGCCATCCTCTCGGCAGTGTGAGATCTCCAACGTCTGCGTGTTAGAGAATAAAGTTTCTGCGAGCAGAAAAGTGTCTGAGCACATCTGTGTTTCCTCTTCACTTCTCGGTCTATTCCTACTTTTGCTCTACCGCTCCATGCTGTCTCCTCCTCTCACACTCCACCACTCTTTCCTTATCGGCTTGTTAGCCCGAGGTCCTCGCCTTGGCCTGGAGTTATAGCTCTGTCGGGCAGCTGCTCGGCCAGCCCTGGGGGTCCTCAGAGGCAAATGGCATGTCAAGGAGTGGTCACTGAGGTAGATTGTCTCCCCCACAGTCATCCTCACTGACACCAGTCTCGCTTGTCCAATTAGGGGCTTTTTGGCCCCCCTTTAAGGCCCCAACCCGTCCACTCTTGACTTATTCTCCAGCATCTCTGGCCCCAAGATGAACACACCTGACACCCAGCAGGAGAGCAGGAACACAGAAAGACTGTGTGGGGAAAAAAAGCTCAGGCACAGAATAAAAACAGCTTTTCTGTACATACATGTAGGTTGTTGTGTAGAGACGGAGTGGTTTATGGGCAGCGTGTACTACTCTGCTGTAGACCAACTGAAGACATCTAAGCAAACTTAATTACTTCCAATGATTAACCACTTCTCTGCTTCGTTTTAATATTTTTAATATCTTTATCAGAACTTAAGAATCAAGCTACATTTTATCATTATTATTATTATTATTATTATTATTATTATTATTATTATTATTATTATTATTATTATTATTATTATTATTACATCATTGCTCTCCATGAAGTTGAGAAACAGTTAAATGTATGTCAGTAACCTCAGGGTGGTTTGTTTCAGTTTCCCTCCGTACTTTCGGGTCTTGTTTTTTGAACGTCTAGCATGTTGCTCAGTAGGAAGAGGCTACTGCTGCAGAGCTAATTAGTTATAATTGGCTTCAAAACCCTTGTTGATGGACTTGATGACCTAGAGGAGAAAGTCCTGTCTCCCTCTCTCTCTCTCTCTCTTTTTTTTTCTTGTACTGAGGGAAAGCAAATTAAATTACATTTTTAGAAGCGTTACATTTTTCTTTTTCCACCGTCTGCACACTTCTGTATCTTGAAGTGTCATTTTTGGAACTTTAAGTTCCTAACAGGTTTTCAGAAACAGTTAGCTGTAACTGACCCAACTTGAGTTGTCCAGTTACAGATCTCTGTGATTGATGCTCTGAGTATGCTGCTGTAAATCCCAGTATGGTTGTAACTTGATGCTGAAACACTAAGCTGTGATGTATCACTGATTAACTTGCATGAACATTAAATTTTAAAAAAGCTTATCACTAACACTCCGCTGGTGGAGATACAGTACCAGTCTAATGCCTGCCCATGCTTTGATAACGACGATAATTCAGTGAAATCCTGCTCATGTAAATCAAACCCAAGCCGTGTTGTTATTCCTGCCTGCCATCGGTGATTGAATCGATTGTCGTGTGCTTGCTCGCTCCCCTGGAGGCTACAAGCAACATCAATCATCTCCGTCTTGCCAGAAAGCTCTCTGTCGCTCCCTCGGCATCTCTACAACTTTCCCATAATTTATCCAGCGCTCAGACATCAATGCTTGATATGTCAATTGAAAAAAGAGAAATCAACAATTTGTGTTTTTTTGTTTGTTTGTTTGTTTTTTTTTGGCAGCTACAGGTGTTTACATGTACACTTCTGTAATATACAGCGATTATAAAAATAAGCTTTTTTTAATACACCTCCATGACTGAAGCATCATGCTTACCCTTCATTCTGACACAGTTGCTCAGTTGCATTGCATTATCCAGTATAACACTCAGCTTTTAAACAACATGAGGGATTGATCAATTATTAAATGCATTATGCAAGTTGTATCAGAGAGAATGGTGACCATTTTTGAGCCCCCACTTCTCAAGCTTGTATTTTTTCTCCCTTTTTTTCTGATTTGTTTACTTTTTGGTTGTATGACACACTGCAGTTCTACTTGAAATGGAGGAGATTTAATTCATTTTCATGTTTTGTGGTAAAAAAAAAAGCTAAACTATCACTTATATTTGACAGTGATTCTTGGCTTTTATCACCCAGCTGCAATATCATACAAATGTCTTCATCCTGGTTGTGTGTTTGCATGATGCCCATCTATGCTGGTTCAATGGTTGCAACCCTGCAGGTGCAGCAAACGACCATGATAAATTCATTTACTGCCAGATTAGTCCATTCTGCTTTACATTGTCTTCCATTAATCCCGTCCACAATCTCCACTCGGACCCCTCCATGCTTTGTTTCACTCGTATGCACACTCACAGACCTCAGTGACCCTGCGAGCTAAAGCAGGAACCTGTTAGTCATCGACATTAGTTTCCTTTCACAAAGACCAGCTGCCCCCCGCCCTGAAATCTAACCCCTCCCCTTCCTCACCCCAACCAACACACAGACAGGGAGGGAAGATGGCCTGATTCAAAAATGCGTGGTCCTTCTTTGCTCTCTGGCCTCCACCAGGAGACAGAGCGAGCAAGCTGCCAGACATCACACGGAGGCACGGTTAAAAATACATGTATACCACTCCTCATCATTTATTGATGGTCTCTTCCCCCTTTATGTTTATGAGGTTAGAGGCCTCCCTGCGGCCCTGGACACTGACCCCCAAGGGTCCAGCAGGGTGTCCGAGAAAGTGCCTGTTGCCTTTAATTTAGAGTGCTTTCAGATGAGACCAGATCACGGACACTCTCCTCCTCATGTATAAGCTGTATGCTGGGATCACTTATTAATAGTCAAAAGCTGCAGAGTTGAAAACTGGGACTAGTCTTCAGGAAGCTCTGCTTTTTCAGGGTGTGATAAGTCATCTTCATCATGAGATAATCTGATGTAGCCTTTTAAGAGATTAAAATGTAGTCTTAATAGTTCAACCTCTGTTCTGCCTACATATTAGCAGACTTGTCTCTTACTTTATCCAAACATAGAAACTGCAGAAATTTCAACAAAATCTAATCATGAAATGACTCTTGTAGTCTATCACATGCGTTTGATTTAACTGTGAAAACAGCCATGTCAATTTTTGTGTCAAAGTATTGTTTTAGGTTGAAGGGTCACTTTTCATTCTCTGCAGTCTTTCTCCTGATTTGCTGTTGCTGAATTAATCATTTGGGCACACCACAAATGAAAACCTTCACATTTCCTTCCTCTAGAAAGAAACAAAGTAATAAAGAAAGGTTTGTGGTAAGATTTTAGGACCATTTACTTCATCGTCTTTGTCTGGAAGGCAGACACAGATCAGTGTGAGATTTACTCATCGCTTCATGTTGTCGTCCGCTCCCAGAGGGTTTTCCAGGGCTGCTTGGCTTGTGGGGGTCAGGGCCTCAGGGTGTGTGTGTGTGTTTTTCCTGCTATGTTGTCTGGTAGAGGTGGCTGCACAGTGTGGCAGGCGGGGAAGTCTGCCGTAACACAACAAGATATTGATTGAATAATCTCTGTGTCATCTGATAGTAATGTGGCTTACACGGGACCCCCGCTGCGAGCGACACAGCTTTTATCACTGCCTGAGAAAAGAAGGCAAGTCCAAGGAGAAATCAAGAGGTTGTCAATGGAGGAGTTGTTGTATGCTGAATGTTTGCTCTTAATTGCTCTCTGTGGTATTTTTTCAAAAACATTTTTTTGCAATGAAATCACATGTACTACATTTGAATTTTTTGTCTCTTGCTCAAATAGTTGAAGAGTTGCAGTAATTTAAGGAGACACTTTTAAAATGGGAGGGTAACTTGATTTCTACAGCTTATGGCAATAACTACATTTTAAATGCTGGTTAGACATATTCTGTTGTTTTACATTTCAAACTTCCTCTAAAACCTTGATTTAGAGGTGAGAGACAGCTTAATGCATTTCTGTGATGCGGTTGTCCACCGACATCAGTCTGATTAGCTGCACCTGAATGCTTAGCTTGTATGCGGTAGCCAAAACTTGAGGTACTTTTGTAAAAAAATATATATATATTCTGTTGACATGAAAAAAATATTACTATTGTTTTTCAACCAAGCGATCTGTGATTTTTTTTAAAAGTGAAACGTAATCTTCTAAAGCCTGGTGGTTTTGTTCTTTTCCATCACTGTGGCAATGGGAAGGATGAAGATACTACAGTGGTTTATCTATGGTGTCCTGAGAGGGACAAAATAGCCTATTATAAAAATAAAATGAAGTAACTTTAGGTTAATTTTAGACCTCAGCACCATTAACACTTTATCAGCCAAGTATCATACAGACCACCTGAGCATTTTTAAATTTTATTTGAGCAATTTTGGCCTCAAAAAAAAAAAAAAGAAAAGGGGGTCGACCGCAGAAAGCTCGTCTTTTTTCTCCAACGATTTGAACTTTTCCTCTTGCTCAGATAGTTGAAGAGTTACGGTAATTTAAGGCAACATTTTTAAAATGGAAGTGCTCTGATGGGTTTTAAAGAGTTAAAGAAGGTAGTAAGGTATATTGTCCATTTTTTTAGCCTGTATTCTGTCCCTCTGGTGCCCCGTAGTACTTTTACTTTTTGTACAGCTCAAAAAGGTCTAAGGATGTCCCAATCCTAATCTCAACAATCAGATTGGAGATGATCCTGTGATTCTTCAATCGTTGGGGATCTGCAATGGACTGATTCCTCAGTTTTCAATTTTAAGGGGATATGGTCAGTTTAATATTTTTGTAATATTGTTATCCAGTTTTTGCTGTAAACAAAAATATCAATGAAATGGGGAAAAAACAAGAAAATGTCTTGCCAGAGTTTTAATGCTTGACAACCTGAGGAAAAAAAAGAATATTTCGGTTTTTTTTATTTTTTAAATCCCATTCTGATAATGATACGTGAATGCACTTGTACTTAGCATAATGTTAGCCTTGCTAGCTATTTCAGCTAAATTATTTAATCAAGTTTTTCAGCATATGTTTAATAGCACTAAATAATAAACAATTCAAATTTGACAACCCAGACTTGCGATGTCAATAGATAAGTCCAAATATGAGGGGAAAAAAGGTTATTGTTTTGTTTTCAGAGCAGGGAGTAATTCATTGTTGGAATGTAACTGAAATGTATGGTATGGTGTCTGAAAGGGGCTGTCACTGCTATTTTCAGTCAGTCATTTGGCATAAATACTGTCCAATAACTGAGAGAGTGAGCGGCTTCATGAGCTGGCTGTGTGTGGTTTTGAGGCAGCAGCCCCACCTCTCTCTACCCCTGCGTCTATCCCCCTTCTCCCGCTCTCCTCTCCTGTCTCCCTCTCCTAAACCCTCCTTCTGATCCATGAGGAAAGCTTTCATTATTTGCTGAGATTGGGATGTCAATCCCTGCACCCCTGACCCAAGTTTGTAGTTCCTTCCCGTCATATTGGGGAAATGATTAGTGGGGGTTATCTCCCTCCACTCCGAGGCTTTCATTCCTCCTCCCGGCCCCCCGTACCTCCAGGCAAAGATCGGATCTCTAACCGGGAGGCTGCATGCTCTCCTTTCACTCCCCCACACTCATCTCCCCTTTTTTTACACATGCTGATACTTCATCATGTTCTTCATCTCTCTAAATGTCTCTGTTCATTGCTGAGTCAGATTCATCTTAAAACCAAGCTCTCCTCCACCATCCTCTCCCTTCCCTGTAGCGACTGCGTCAGAGAATTTTTTGTAAGGTGAATGTAGTTGGGTGACCTTTGAATTTTACTTTCTATTATGAAGAATTTGCCCCATTTTCCTCTTTTTGTTACACACAGCAAAAACAAAGAGTACTGTAGTGCATTAAACTTCAGCCTTATTTATCTTTTTAGGCTCATTCCTGTAATCCAATTTACACTTAGGGTCATATTCAGTAAGAAACACTGGAGAACTCTGCATTTTTCTTTATTAAAGGATATTAAATAATCCATATATAATCTAACATGTTCTATCTATAAAGACAGGCTTGTGTAAATGGATGCAGACGACAAAAAATCCATAAGTCTGTCTTCTTGTGGACCAAAGTCTAACTCTTACAGGCGCATTACACCAGAGGGTTAAATGTGTAATAATGTGGTTTCACACTGTTTTGTATCACGTCTGTGTGCTTGTGATGGCTTCAAAGGTTAGTTCAAAATGCCCTAAATACATTTTTACATTCAGGCTTTAAGCATGTGGGAATAAGTTCATGTAATTTATTCTCCAGCTAACAGCAGACATTATAGCCCACATGAAGGCACGTTTGTGTGCATGAAACCATCAAATTAGTTCCTCTCATTTATGGCTATTGTTGGAGAGGGGAAAAAGTGCAAAATAGGCCATACGATTTCTTGAACATTTTAATTGATCTATTTTTCATCATCCCTCATGGATTTTTTTTCCAACAAAACGCTGGCAGTGTATTGAAACCATCTTAATGCCAACTGCTGATTTGCCTCATTGGTTCATTAAAGGAATGAAAGCAAATAGAGAAGCTTTCACACCACTCGCACAATGCAAATTTATTTACCCTTAATTTCATCAAAGGGTATCTATCATTTATTTATTTATTTATTTATTTATTTATTTATTTATTTATTTTCTCTCTTTTTTTGTCTTTCGAATTATTATTAATATTATTAAGAGTCCATGGGATTAAGCAGAGTCAGTGATCCTCTGGGTGTAAGCCCTTTTTTTTTGTCTGTCGGGAGCTCAACAAGACTCCATCCGCACTTCATTAACCCTGAGCCAGGGACAATCCGTGGTAAGAGCCGGGGGATTTACCGGCAGCCTTTCACATGCAAAGAAAAGGGGAAAAAAAAAATCTTCGAGTCATCCAACAAGACACACGGGGGCTGTTGCTTATATAATCAGCTGTGCACTTTGCAAGTATAACCCCCTTTTCATTAAAAAGAGGTCGTCGTTATCTGAATCGGTCACGGGTCCTCATGATGGGACTATAATGATCTTTTGGCAAGTTGGGAGATGTTTGATTTTTCTCCCCCTTCCTCTTCTCCTCCTTCTCTTCACTTTCCCAGTCGGCCAAACTCTGCTCACTGTATTTTTAATGCAATTTTACGCATCATAAACGCGCCAGTTATCAGGCCGTCAGTCTGATATTTCACGGCGTGGTCAGCCTCTAAGAAGAGGCCCTAGATAACAGGTGCCATGCGTGGATGACAGCAGGGGGGGGGCTGGCTATCAAACCCATTATCGACTTTCAATTAAAACCTATTAAAGTCTTTTGTCTAATCGTTAACATCCTACACGCCAAGTCTTGTCCGTCAGCCTGAACTCCTTTAACCCCCAACGCGCCACGGCCGGATAACTTGGGTCCTCATGGACTCAGAGGGAAAGAGACGGTTAGGTTGGTGGTTGGGTGAAATTTGTATGGAGAGTGGGAGGGGTGGCGGAGCCGCTGACCAGCTGTCCCCACGCTGATCCCCGGTCTGCAGTCAGCTCCAGCCCGGTCACCAGCTGTTGGAGCCGTTTGGCACAGGAGCGCACATCCAGCACCCTTAAGGAAGAGAAGGATGGAAACAATCAATTTCCAAATGGGATCATTTAGGGCACTTAAACAATTGCGCACATAACATTAATATTTCATCTCCTGCATTGTTTATGGAAAACGAATTGGAGTCGCTGCTGTTAATTTAGGAAAGTGGGAATAGAGAGGGAGGGTGAGAATGGGGGGTGAACAGAACAGGGGCTCCATTTTGGACAGAACACCATGCGTCATTGGCCCCTATGAAGACCCTGGCTGGAATTGATCTTTGATTGCACTTTTGATCGTGTGTTTGAATAAATGAGGGGGGAGGACTGGTGGTGCGTATATGCGCGCTTTTTCCACGTCGATTTTCAAAACAAGCTTTCAAGCTTTTGTTTATTAAACCAAATCTGCATATTAAGGAACTTTACTGTTTTATACTAAAAAATAAAATCGCGGAACGAGAATGTACAAGTTGACAATAAAGTGCCGATGTTTCGTTTGTGAATAAAATCAGCTTTTTGTATTAAGTTGAACTTTTTTTTTAAGTTTAGAAAAATATTTTTCGTTCTTGCTTCATTGGTGAGACCTCAATCAACTTTTCTTTTTCTTTCTTTCTTTTTTTTTCTTTTTAAACTCAGTCATTCCAACATTGAACAAATTAAATCAACCACACTAACCAAACAGAAAAAGGAGAAGTGCCTTGGCAGACATGTTTTAAATTCACTCCAACACGTTTTCCTCTAATAGACACTCGCGAGCTCCTAAAAATTCTGTTTATTTTCCGGCTGCTTCTGGAAAGGTGGAGATGTTTAATTAATGCTCCTCCAACCATCTTTTCAACCTTTGCTCATTGGCACTGAGATGTGTTCATATCAGCCTCATATCTGAGAGTGGCCCACTTCAGACCAGCCTCTCACTGTGCGTGGGACTGTTTTCTGTTAGACCTGTACGTCAAAATACCAACAAATCTACATGTTAACGCCAAGAAATCAATGATGTTTTAAAAATGTGTTTATTTACAACACAGTCTGTGACAGTTTTAGGATAATATAGGCTAATTAAACATGGCGCTTTAAGGCTTAACTGCAGGGTGGATTGACACCTGCGTCATCGTGAGCAGCACCTTCAGGCACCACTAAAACAAGGGCAACCAGCCCTGGAAGCCCAATAAAACGGCACATTTCAAATCTGATACTCTGATGCTTTTTTAGTCCACATATAATGCTTTAAAAGAGCGGATCTGTCTAAATCAATCTTTCAAATCCACGTGTTGCTTCGATCACAAAAGCACCCGTTTCACACATTCAATCAGCAGCCGCGTGAGTAAATGAAAGACTTTTATTTTTCACATTTATAAAAGTAATTCTCTTTTTACATCAAATCCCCTCCGTTTTTTTTCTGTCAAACTTCTGCTGTGAATTTTACCCCAAAATACAAATGGGGGGGAGAGAAAGTCTGGGTAAGCTAGAGAGAAAGAGGGAGGAAATAAATCCAAATGAAATAAATTTTAAAAAACGATCCAGGAAATATACGAGAACCACTCCACAAGTTTGATATCTGCAATATACATTTTTCACCAAAGGAGAGCAGAACAATTAAGGGTTATCACGGCTTCATATGAAATAACATAAGTAATGCACAACGTCTGTTTCAAATACATTTAGAGCAAATCAACTGGCAGGTTAACCTGCGCACGTGGACCCGAGTCCAACCGGTTTGTTTATCGAAAAATGACAATAAAAATAAACGTTACTGAGGTGTTTGCGTCCCCCGTTCTCCCTCTGCAGTGATAAAACTGTTCTTTTATAAATGACTCGACATTTGACTCCGCTAAAAGCTCAACTAACAAGAAAAAGACTTCATATAGACTTCTTTCCTTACGCAGCTCCACTATCAGTGCCTTGTAATGGGTCCACTCAGAAAGTCCTTCCTCATCAACAATTACGTTTTGTTTGTTTTGTTTTGTTTTATTTTGTTTATACACCACTTTAATTCGAGTCACACCTGTATAGTTTCTGATGGCTAATCTAGCCCATTATGTTCAAGTGGATCAGCGTGCTCTGGAGAAGACGCACTCGAGGATCAATTAAACACAACAAAAAAGTTTCTTAAAACCAGTCTCTTTCGAATAATAATAATGATAATAAAAATCTTATGTACAGGTTTATGACCGCCTATTAATCACCGTGTTTCTCACCTGCAAGAAAAGAACAAAAGAAAAGGGCATTTTTACTGATATGGCCCCTGGGATCTTCTTAGCTACGTCATATCCAAAATTAAATCGAGGGAATTAATCATAAATAATAATAATAATAATAATAATAATAATAATAATAATAATAATAATAATAATAATAATAATAATAATAATCGGGATCTAATTGGCATTGAGCTGGAGGTCTGAGTGCCACCAACAATGTGTCGGTTTCGGGGAGAAACACTGGAAATACTGAAACTGGAAACAAATAAATACATAACTTAGATTCTGTGATGCATATTGACAAATAAATAAATTATAAATAAAGCTGACGTCCCCAAAAAGGTGAGGAAAAAATCCTTCCACACATCACACAAAGCTCTGTCCTCAGAGTTTAGTCTGTCCGTCATTTTTGCTCCACAAAAAAAAGGCCTTCAACAGTTTCTTTCTTCCTGCGTGGCTGTCACGTCTTTACGTGTCTGTCTTTGATTTCTTCTGAAAGAGTCCAAAGCTGCCTCGGTCAGCGGAGGTTAGAAAATCAGCAGGGACTGGCTCACCGCTGCTGACCTGGCCGGGGTAGCACGCCAGACATCGGGGGCAGAGGAGGCGGGGGTGGCGGCTCACTGCCCCCCTGTAGGCCGTGCAGCAGGATCCGCGGGACCAAGGGTCTCTGCAGGGCCGGCGGGGGCGCTGAAGGGCCTCTGTACAGGTAGAGGGCCGCTCCGGGGTCCAAGTTGGACACCAGGCTCTGCGGGTAGAAGTACGGGGACGGGAACATCCTTTGCAGAGCGGAATAGTTTCCTGCTTCCGCCAGCAGCTCGAGTCCCACCGCCGTCTGTCTCTTCCACTTTGTCCTGCAGAGGAAGAAAGACGCAGATTTAGCCAAACCATGCGGCATCATGAGTCGGTTTAAACCTGACGCCCTAAAACAGCTCCCATCTGTTTACCTGGAGTCCAATTAGATGTCAGGGATGCATCTGTTTTGTTTTTGTGTCTTCTATAAATCACCAAATCTCCACCTGCCTCTGCTATTCACACCCAAGGACGTCTGCTAGACTGCCAGTGTGCACCCCATGCAGGTGAATAATTCATAATAAAGATAATTGAGTAGATATAGTGGTTTGTTTGAATTATTGATATGCACACATGCAACGATGCATTATTTATTTCTCAAAGTGTTGTGTTTTTACATTTATTTCTGTCATTTAGCTACTTGAGAGTCCAAACTGCAGACAAATAAATGCGGAGGTGTATTCATGCGAAAACTGCAGAAAACAAGTTTTCACGTCGAGAGGAGACGGTTTCCCTTTCTGATGCAGCCCCTTTGGCTTCGCTGGAAAAAGTTGACACCTTGGTAATACAGCCTTAAAATAGTCCTACTGGTGCGTCAAGACGCAGAGAAATAAAAACAGGAGCGACAACGTCCTTGAAGAATTCCAACTACATTTTGTTCTGAGAAGAATGAATCGCAAAATCAAAATAATTAATGGAAAGTAAAAAAATAAAAATAAAAAAATAAAAGAAACATAAATTAATATACTAAATGGGCGTCCTTTTCGTGAAGTGTTGTAGACAGCTAACGGGTCTCTACATGAAGGCATCTGGGTTTTTCCACTTAAAAAAAGTTAAAGCCAATAAATAAAAAACTAATTCGTCCAAAAATTGCACCAGACATCCATTTGATATCCTATTATTGTTGAAATGCGCAAAACTGTTTGTGTTTGTTTTCACAGCTGATCAGATGCTCGTTTTTTATCAGAGTAATAATTTAAAAGTTGATGGAGGAAATTAAAGGTTTATTTGACAGGGTTTTTTTTTTTTCTTTTTTCTTTTCAAAAGGATGTGTCTGGCAAAGAGAGAGCGGAGGAGTGAAAGAGAGTGAACTCGTGTCACCCATGGTGAGAAGGAAACATGGCGTCCCCGGGTCAATCCATGAGCCAGCCGTGAGAAACCAGATTATCGCCCCCTCATTCCCTCTCTATCCCTCCCCCTATCGCCATAAGCACAAGCGTTTTTTTTTTTTTTTTTTTTTTTCTTACCTCCGGTTCTGGTACCAGGTCTTGACCTGTGTGTCGGTGAGGTTGAGGGAGGCCGCCAGCTCCATGCGGTCCTGGACGCTCAAGTACTTCTGACGCTCGAAGCTGCGCTCCAGCTGTGCCAGCTGGTGGTCCGTGAAGGCCGTCCGGGCCTTCCTGGGCTTTTTCAGCCGGACTTGAGGGCTGTCTCTGCTGCTGGAGATCTCCCTGTCCCCCTCTTCCTTCACTAAACACACGATGAGAAAGAAAGAAGAGGAGAAGGTGAAAACAAAGGCCAAGGCCTCCTAATAATATATCGCTGCACCCATCTATGTGGACAAGCTCGAGACGAGGAGGCTGAACAGAGATAAATCTGTGCAGCTGCGTCAGATGACACGGACACACGTTGGCTGATAAAATGCAAGTTTATGAGTTTTCAGTTTCAACTCTGCGAAAAGCTGCTTGCTTTAATTGAGGTTGGCTTCAGGGCACAAAGTAATAAAAATTAACTACAGTTTAAAAAGGAAAACCGAAGTCAGGTTAGCATTCAGTATCACTTTAAAGTACAACAATAACCGTGATGAGCTGCACTGTGGGGAAGAAATGTGACAAACACCGAAGATATAAGCGCAAGATTTCATTTGATTGAATATAATTGAGTAATTCTCATGCAAATCAATTTAAAGCGTTATCATTTGCTTTATACTCATTTTATCTTAAAGACAGAGACAAGCCCTCCAAATATCTGTTTTTTATTTTTATAACCATAGTTTTAGAGTTAATCTAGATTTATTTCTTTAATTTTTCTTCATTCTAAAGAACTATTTCAGTGTTAAATGTAAAGCCGTTGCGACACAAACTGTCTATTGGCGATATGGAGCTATTTGATTTGCTTTTAATTTGTTATGAAAAGCTTTTCCAATATTCACATTTCCAATCTGATATTTCTCCTGTCAGTGCAGCCGTAGTCTTTGTTCTTTTCCTGCGTGGTGTCATGTAAGGGCGAGCATTGAAACACGCTCCATATCGTCAATTCTCTGAAAGGAAACAAAAAGGACAGAAAAAGAGGGGGAGAAGCGAGCGAGGAGAGGCGAGAGATCTTTGGTCGTTGAATAGTTGAGTCGTCTCAAGAAGCACAATAATCCGCCTAATTGAGCCACAAGGGAAGGGCGAGCCTTTCAACCGCGACCGGAGGAACTTCACAGGACCGTGGAAATGAGTGGAAATCAAGAGCCAGGCGGCCTCGCGCGCTTACAAATCTGATTAGCGCCGGGGACAAATTGCATCAAATCCCTGCAATATCATAGAAGGCAGATTGAGGGAAATCAAAGCTGCCGTACAGGCGCTCTGAGGGCCCCGCGGCTTCTTCAATCAATCAGCGCGCCGATAAGCAGTTCCATCCACGTAGTGACACGCGCATGCACGCACTGACGTGACGTTATGTGTAGTTTTGAAAAAAAAAAAAAACAACAATTATTTTTTGAGCGAAGAAACCAAATTGTAAAAAAAGTATATATATATATATATATATATATATATATATATATATATATATATATATATATATATATATATATATATATATATAATCGATACTGTACTTTATGTCAATATGTTTATAATGTAAGTGAGGTAGCTTATTTCTCATGTAGCCTGCAGCAGTCGTCCCCCTTCCAGGCGCTGCTTCATTAAACTGTCAATGGAGGTGACATGTCTGTTATGGCTGACATGATTGGAAACAGAGAGGCCCTTGATGGCATTTATCAGGAGGAGACCCTGTCATCTCTCCGGCCTTTCTTTGCTGACATCAACAGATGTTTTCTGGATATTTTGATGACGCAAACTTTGAAATGAGCCGCGAGCGCACGAAAGCATTTGTTTTTTGAACGGTTAAAAGAAAAAAAAAAAATTCAATAAAACTGATTGGCGCGTCAAATATTTCCATTACAATGGTAAAATATTTATATATCTTATATTTACCCCTAAACTTTGGATTAAAACCCCATACTGACAAGCTATTATTATTATTATTATTATTATTATTATTATTGTTATTATTATTATTATTATTATTATTATTATTATTATTATTATTATTATTATTATTACTACTACTACTACTACTACTACTACTACTACTACTACTATTAAATAATAATAATAAAATAAAAATAATAAGAGCATAACATTTTTTCGTTTCTTTTTTAAGTACGCTTAAAATTAATTCATTATAACTAATCTAAAAATGCTTACATCCCTATCAAAGTTAATTTATGATATATGAGCAACATAACCATTCTCTTGAATATTTTTCAACACACCAATAACTAAATGTTCTGTATAGGATCTTGGCTTTCAGTTGAATTTTACTCATCGCTGTAACTTTATGCCTTCATCCACTTCAAGATTGTAATATTGACGTTGTATCAAATCTTGTCAAACCATGATTTTATCTTTTATCAGAAATGTATTTAACTGAGCTAAATCAATAAGAAATTAAATACAGAAAAAAAGAAGAAGCAGCATTTAAAATTCAGCAGAGAAAAATGAAAACAAAATGTCAAGCAGTCTTGTAGATAAAACTAAATGAAGGAAGTATTTTTGGACTGGAGCCAAAGGTCCAGAGGGCACATGAGTATCACTCATAGGTATCACTTCAATCTCTCCCAAGAGCAGACCTGCCCCCTCCCTGAGTCTACAGACTTCTAATTTCCTGTCTTACCTTTATACTCGCTGTCTGACGACGAGTTGCTGTGGATTTTCTCCATAAAGTCGTCCGCTATCTTGGACACCAGCCTCCCTGCCTCCTGAGTCGGCTGTCCATTGCTGGAGTATGGCGCGCACGCGGCCAGAGGTTTACAGTCCGCGAGAATGTCTCTGATAAGGAACGATGAGGTCACGGTCCGCTGCTGTGACCCCGCCGAGATCTGTGCATGCTGCAGGTGCGGCGGAAGGCCGACGCCGTGACCTTGCCTCTGAGCTACCTCTTCCACGCACTCTCTCCTTGGCGAAGGAGGTGATGAGCAGCCAGACTCCACGTCTGATCTCGGGCTGAACTCAAGAGGCGAGCGGCACTCTCCCACTAGACTATCCACTTTGGACACTGGACTCCCCGGCCTGTGGGACAGCAGCGAGTCGATGCCAAAACTGGACCCGTTGGCGGACGCCTCCATTGTCTTGATCGGGGCCTCCTCAAACGACCATTTGGTAATGAGGACAAGTTTTATTTTGGGGAGGAGGGAGGGTCTTTTAGTCTTCGTTGAGCCAGTTAGAGGATCACAAAACCTTATTTCCCCGCTCCAAGGAAATGTTTTTGGATGCGCAACACAAAAGAAGATTCGTCCGCTCTTTCTACTTCCTTACAGACGGAATATCTCCAGGCTGAGTTGCGTTGCTACAACCGTCCATGCATCCGAGTTTTCTTGTTTTCTGTCAGATAAAAATCGAGTCCTCCTGAAATCGAAGCCGTCAATGTGGTTTCTTTTGGAAGAGATGCTATCAGTTAATGTTCTTCACTCAGGACAAACTCATTGTGCTCTGAGTTCAGAAGCCTCGATCTGGATATGAAGCTGTTATAGATGAAATATCTCACCGGCAGAAAACGAAAAGACGCCGAAGACTGAATAAGCCTGTCAGGATTTTGTGGAGAAGTAGCGCACCGGTGTCTTCGTGAAAAGCTGCCTTTCAGCACCATGGACAGGTACGGAGGAGCGGAGGAAAGGCAGAGGGGAGCTTCTCGTGTAACCGCTCAGACGAAAACTGTTCAAATTTTCCTAAGTAGAGCAACAAAACCTCAAAAACTCGAAGCAAAGAGAGGAGGAGAGAAAGTGAGAGCAGAGTCCGAGAGCTGCAGCAGCTGAAAGAGGAGGAAGCGGAAGACGCGGGACGAAGCGATGCGCAAGCGAGGAAAAGCAGAGGTAAACTGGGTTAAATAGTCACAACTGGCAAGTAAAAGGACGAGATGTGATGGGGTGGGAGGGAATCCCAAAAAATTGAACTTGAGGAAAAGTCAGGAGCTAGGTTTTAAGAGCGCCTCGTCCACGTGAGTCCCCTGTGACAAGCCTTCATTGGCTGAGGAGAGCTGGAAGTGGACCTCCCTACACGCCCACTCCCCCTCCCTCCCTCCTTCCTCTCCTTTCCTCCCTGGCTCATCCTCACTTTGATAAAAGAGACACTGAATTCATCAGGAGACTCAGATCCAACTGTTTACAGGCAATTTTCACACTGTTTGCTTTCATTACATCATTGATGAGGCTTATAATGGGGTTATTATGTGGAGCGGCTCGCTGCGTTTTTCTCCTCCACTCCCTGTCTCGAACTAGATTTGTTCCCCACCTCCACAGTTCCTTTATGGACATTTTTTTTTCACCTAGTTTTCACTTTTTGAAAAATATATATATTTGAACACATTTTACTTTGAAGTATTTTTTATTATTTAAAAATTGCGTCGTGAGGTTCAAAAGTAAAGGGGCAATTATTGTATTTTTTTTTCTCCCAATGACAAAAATGCCATTATTATTATTATTATTATTATTATTATTATTATTATTATTATTATTATTATTATTATTATTATTAGGTCACGCTGGAAATAAGAGATAGGTTGAGTTTTGAAAACTTCTCCTCAGGTATCGCTGGCTTGCTTTTATTTTCAAGTCTCTCATAAGGTTTTGAGAAACTTTTAAACATCTAAAAGAAAATCTACACAGATTCATCATGGCCACCGTGGCAGAATATTTCTGACGTGTTTTCTTTTTTTTCCTGAGATGTTGTTTTAAATCAAACAAAAAAACAAAAAAAACAAACGTAGGACAGAAGATACAATGTCGTTAAAAGTCATCACATTCCCCTTATAACTATCTAATGGTCCCGGGTAATTGCGCACAATAGTCCGAGCAGCGTGACGCAAAACTTCCCGGCGCGTGAGCTGCCTTTGTGCGCACTTTTCCCCTTAACATGCGTGAAATACCATTGTGCGCACTTTGAGCCACAGTTTGCCCTGCGTAACGGCCCCGACAGCCCCTAATAATCTAACTAACCCCTCTCTCATCATCATCTGCACCCCCCTCCTCCTACTCCACCTCCACCTCACCCTCCTCCTCCTTCTCCCCTCATCCACCCCATGTGACCACCAGATTGGAGGCGCGCGCCGGTCTCAGACACCGGCAGGTTAGTGAATCCGCTCCCCGCTCCCATGGGGTCCCATCACGGCTGCAAGCTGTCACATGTTAGGCGGGGACAACACAGATATAAGGCGACACACACACACACACACACACACACACACACACACACACACACACACACACACACACACACACACACACTGACTTAGCTTTTTCTTTCTCCTCTGCTGGTGCATGAAAAGCAGCAGTGGTTTGATGCTTTCTCTGCTTTCTTTTGTCTTTATTCGTAGAGGGCCGCTTGTCCACTGTCTGCAGTGGTGTCGGAGACAACAAATAACGGGGCGTCAAACTGACTTTTTTCTCATGTTACAGTCATCTGGCCTGTAAAACTTTAAGAATTTTTTAAGATTTACTTTCTGGAAGACCCTTACAGCGCTTTATAATTTTATCTCATTTAACTCTTTGCTACCCTTACTACTTTTTAGATTTTTGCTCACATTTGGCTGTGGAACTATCAGTTTAAGTTTAAACGGTGTTACATTTATTAAAATCTATTCTCAGATTGACAACTGGTGGATTGTTAAAACTTTTTTATTGATTTCTTTTTCAATTTAAAAATTCTTGGGGAAAAAAAAACATTTTACACACTTGTATTTTATTACGAAAAGTACAAGCAATACAAGTTTCAGGGAAAAGAGACAAAGTGAAACATGTCACGTTTCCAGAAGTCAATGATTATTTTTGTGTTCTGTTTAGCAGCATATTCTCTCTCTCTTTTTTTTTTTTTTTCCAAATAAGAATTTACTAAAAAGCAAAGCAGAAAATGATATTTTTGTCAACCAGCTTTCATTAACAGACAGCAAATTTAAAGTAATTTTATAACACAAAGATAGTATTTACATACTGACTAAAATTTTGAATAAAACAAATGGCATCCTCAGGCTTATGCTAGATTATATTTGCTCCTCAGAAAGGTATTTCTCTAATAATTCCTTTGAACAATATTTGTTTCTGGTTATAATTATAATCAGATTATTTAATGATAGCTCATGTGAAATGTTGTGCACTGAACAATAACACTTTCTGTACACTATTTATGGTGCAATAACTCCCTATTTGAAATATAGTCAACATACATAACTTGTGATGTGCTCAATATTCCAGAATGATAGACACAATATTACTGCACTGAAGACTGTGTGTGTGTGTGTGTGTGTGTGTGTGTGTGTGTGTGTGTGTGTGTGTGTGTGTGTGTGTGTGTGTGCTGATGATTATTTTGGACAAAGTCTCTCTGGTTAAGTGAAGCTAAAATTTGTATCCACCTGTTTTTCCAGGAAGAGGCATTCCCACTGCAACAGTTTCTCACATAATCTCTCTCTCTCTCTCTCTCTCTCTCTCTCTCTCTCTCTCTCTCTCTCTCTCTCTCTCTCTCTCTCTCTCTCTCTCTCTCTCTCTCTCTCACACACACACACACACACACACACACACACACACGGACACACTCTGTAGGAAGGAGGAGGTTATTGATCCATGTTAAAGAGAGGAAACAGGAATGTTTCCTGGGAGCAGTCAGTGAATGGTGAGGTGCAGCCTGTTTTTTATCAAGTGAGGGAATAAAACTTTATTATTGATCTGTTTTAAACACACCTACACACACATAAACACAAACACACAAACAAACACATCATCCACCCACTTTATAACCAAAATAAAGTTGACACCTCTGGGCCATTTTTGTGGAGTGTAGACTGTTTTTCCTCCAGGTGGGCTTCCAGCTCTACCTCTCTTTTAACTCGGACTTTAATATAAATATTTCAATCTGGTTTGGCCAGCAGACTTTAAGTAAGTTTAATACTATCAATTATGTTTAACCTTGGATTAGATTTGATCAGGTGGGGTTTCAGAATAACACTTCACCCTCACCTGTCAGGGCTAATAATGTATCTGTTGACATTTTATTTTGTTTCTATTCATTGTTTCCTGCATTATTAAATCCAGTCTATAAGCTTTGCTGCTAATAGAGCCTGTTGGGCCTTCTCAGCTTCCAGGGTTTTTGTGGAGGAGGAGAAAAAAAAAGGACAGAAACATTTTATTTACTTGCTCAATTGAGCAGCTGTGTTAAATATATATCTGGATATGTTTTGTAAAAATGTGTGTCACCTTTGAATAAATAAACTTTGGCATCTCTGTCGTTTTGGAACATCGAGTAAAGCATGTCTTTGGAGGGGGCTGTATGTAAAAAGATGACTTCTCTCAACAAACAAACAGCGTTAAAAAAAAGAAAGCAGAAGAGAGAAGGAAAAAAGGGAAAGGGAAAAAGGCTCAGGAGCTGGTGCTGCTCCCTGGACCAGTCAGGGATGCAAATGATGCACCTTAACGCCATCAGGTAGTGGAGTTGACAGAAAATAATGAGAACCCGCTGAATCTTTTATAAGGTTAACACTCACATTTCCCAGTCAGCTGTCACACAAGAAAGAATTTAGCACATGCATGCGGGCGAAATAAACCTTCATCGTCTCATTAATGCTGACAGGGCCCTGGACCGGCAGCTCCCTGCGCCAGCGCCGCCACCACCTTCGTTTTGTGTCGGTAATTTGCAGCGGAGACAGACCCCTTCTCCTGGAGAGAGGAGGGAGGAAGAAGTAGGAGAAGAGGGAGGAGGGAGGGAGGTATTACGGAGGAGAGAAAAAGTGAGAGGGGAACGGTAGAGGAGTGAGTGCAGAGGAAAAAAAAGGAAGGGAAGGTGGGCCTGGGGGGGAGGGTGGAAAGATGGCTAGCGCGCCAGGAGTCTGATTCTCCCCTAATTGGAAGCATTGGGCATTGTCAACGGAGGATTTTCAGCTGCTCACTGACAGGTAGAGCCGTCAGAATGATAGCCCACTTGTCAGCGCAAAAGACCAATAAAAACAAACCACTTTTGATTTAATTGGAGGCCTAACCATGCTGTGTGTGTGAGAGAGAAGGAGAAAGTAAGTGTGTGTGTGTGTGTGTGTGTGTGTGTGTGTGTGTGTGTGTGTGTGTGTGTGTGTGTGTGTGTGTGTGTGTGTGTGTGTGTGTGTGTTGCCTGCAGGGCTAAGGGGAGGTGGGAGGAAGTGTGAGGATGAGTGGGGGCATTTGTGTCTGTGTGAATGTGTGTGTGTGTATGTGTGTGTAAAGGAAATCATCACTCCAGCCATCAACGTGCTGCTCTGCCTCCATCTTTGCCATCATTCCTCTTCTACGCTCTCATGTGGCGGCTCTTTGGGGGGTGAGTGGTCACCCGTCGCCCCCACAGTGAGCGGGAGGGGGATTCAGGAGAGGCAGGTTTTGATTCTGTCCCAGGAGATCTCCCTGAGCTGCAACATCAGAGCCAAAACCAGTTTCTGCCTCTTCTTCATCTTTCTCCCTTTTCTTTATCTTCCATCAGCAGAGCTGGGCACTTTCTGCAGTTGTCTGCCCTTTTAAAACAGAATGAGCTGTATTTGACATTTCTTGTGCACTTTTGTCAGCTGAGACTCGATGACCATGAGGAAATAGTGCATCATAAACTTATCTCCCTTCGAGCATGTGTCACAGTGAGAGGAATATGGAGTCTGGTTTTTGTGTAATGTGCCTGTTTAGGAGGCATATGCTGAATGGTTGTAAATCTAATGATAAAGATAATCACAAAAGAATATAAAACAAGAAGACAGACACAAATCAGATTTGGTTTGGATAAACTCCACAGTTTGGACCTCTCATGATAGGCCGGGGGATCTTTTTGTTGTTATTTTTTAAGGAAATTTACACCAGAGGAGTCTTATGTATTTCATGCTTTCAGCTTTGGGCACGGGGCTTTTTTTTCCTCTAAGTTTGCTAAGGAAGAATTTGACTGGCTGGCACAGAGTTCTGACTTCAAGTCCATCCAACATCCTTTGGATGAACTGAAAAACTAACTGTGAGCCAGGTCGAGGCCTACAGTCATGTTCCAGAATCAGCTGGAAAGTTGTTACCAGAGGAGTGGCAGATGTCACAGGATTACCTGGATGGTCTTCGTATTTCTCTTTGATAATGAACAAATGAAATGATGCAAGGTCAGGGAAATGAACGGCATTTTGAGGAATTTCTTGTCATATTTGTTGAAATTCTTTTAAAATCTCTCAAAAAGAAAAAAAAAGTGTCTCTTGGTGGCTGTTGTAAGATAAGTTTGCCTAATAATCTCATTTGGACTGGATAGACACCTGTTTATCACCTTACTCTCCTACTAACCAAATACTTGATTCTGATTGGTCAAAACCCAACAGCAGTGATTGTTCATTATCAATAGTAAAGTGGCACTAAGTACAACCTGACCTCACATCACATTATCAAGTCCATTCACAGAAGAAGCTACAGCGTATAGTGTGTACCGTTTGTGTTTTCACCTCTGATTTTTCCAAAGCACTTGTAAACAACATGCTTGGCATTTGTGAGATTCCTCTCAATTTATTTGGTAAGAACAAGATGTTAGATTAACAGTTAGTTGGTGATCAGTCAACAGCGATAAGAAGAGGACATAAAGTTGGAAAATGGTGCAGAAATTGGTGAAGACATGAAGGCACAGAAGAGGTTGAGTAACAACAGCATCAACCAAACTTAAGAAAACAGACAGTGAACGTTTATCTGACAGACAGTGAACTGGGCTCTTGTCTCACCCTGTCAGGATTCTATTCTGCATAACTACTGAAGAACAATGCATTATCCCCTAAATCTTTAGCCATATATACGTTTACCTGCAAGCACTTTGCACGTGTTCATTACTGCACAACAAGTGAGATGATGATTGTTGGATATGGTTTGTGATGACATCACTCCCCTTGCCAACACTCAGTATGTTTACGTGCACACAGTGGTCTGACTAAGGTCACAGCTCCATCGTAGTGGGGATCTAGTCTTGTCTGTGTATACAGAAAAGAGAATCAGACTTCTGTCTGAGAACGTCTCACTCCACTATGATAGGTGGCGCTGTGTCCTTTTCTGATAAGCGAAGCTACATGTGTATCAAACTAGTTTTGAAAGAGAAAGCAACAATCTAAGGACAATGGCTGAGACGGATGCAGCTGCAGCTCTTCCTTTTTTTTATTTGGTGTTTGCCATGGTGTTTGTTTGTCATGTTGAAATGCAGCAATCCTATTTATCATGGTCATATACCCCCTCTACCGGGTGAAATTTGCTTGTGCAGAATGCCAAGGCTTACCATGACCTGCCAAGACCTGCTGAATCCAACCACAGTCTGATAGCAATCACATTATCTATGTGTCAATCAAGCTATGCTTAGTCCATATCCGGTCTAACTAAGCTGTTTACATGCATTGTAATAGTCGGATCTAGCTCTGACTAAGCTCATAGTCTGATTTCTTAAACTGCATGTAAAAACATACTGAGTGTCGTTATCTCATCCAGCACCAGTAGAAAGGGACGGTGTACGTTCATAATCTTTGTAGAAACAAAGAGGCATTTGCATGTTCAGATGAGTTTCATACTGTTGTGCAGTTGTTGAGTTTTCTACAGTTGCCTCATTCAAAATCACTGAAGATGTGAAGAGATTTGTTTGAACTCACAAAGTTGAAGAATGCCCTTTAACACTGTTTTCTGCAGGTGGATCTAAAAGAAAGTTGTACCCCAGTCTTAAACTGAGAGTACAGAGAGCACTTGCTGTTGAAGGCCTTGTGTGGCTGATTAAAGCTGCTTACATTCCAGTTGATAGATGTATTCATGGTGGGACAATTTGCTTGGATTAAGATGATGAACAAGCATCACATGGAAAGCCATGATGTGTTCATTGGGTGATGTTTTGTGTACGCAAAACAACATAGCTAGAATTTTGAATGTCTTAAAAGTTGTGCATGTTCAATCGTGCTCTCTAGAAGTCACTCGGTATTTTAGCAAGCAGCCTCTGCAGTGAGGCCGTCAGCTATCATCAGACATTATTAAACCTTTTTCTTTATTTCTATCTATGTTGACAAATCCAAACACTAAGCCAATACATTCTGTTTTAACTCCAGCATCATTCTCATTTTTTGGCTCATACGATGCCTGAGATTTGAAGATAAGACTTGACATCAGTTATCGTGTTGTCTGCTGGCTTCATCTGAAGCACATCCTTTTTTTCTTTTACCCCAGAGGCTGAATCAACCTGAGACAGAAATGCTATTTACACCACTATACCACCACAGAGATCACGATTAATTCATAATCATGTGTGTGTGTGTGTGTGTGTGTGTGTGTGTGTGTGTGTGTGTGTGTGTGTGTGTGTGTGTGTGTGTGTGTGTGTGTGTGTCGGGGGTGTGTGTGCATATGATTTGAACCCACCCTCCTCCTGCACTGTTGGCCCTGCATGCCCCTTGCAGCCAGTGTTTTATTATTCTTGACAGAGTTCATTGAACACATCTGGTCAGGGGATGAGAGGGGATGGAGGGATGGTGCCAAGAGGCAGAGAGGTGAATGAGGAGCCAATGGAGAGGGGTGCAAGCAGGCGGAGGACGTGGACCTACAACCATCCATCATAACCGTTCCTCACGAGGAATGCCAAATCCTTCAAACAAGGGCCAACAGTACTTTTGCTGACCTTTGACCCTTTGGGCCTTGACCAAGATGATTAGAGCCATCAGATGTGAGGCATAGGTCAGTGTTGTTTGTGGATGTTTTAATTGGCAGAAAAGCATCAACTTAATATTTAATCACCGATGTGGTGCCTCTCTATAACTACAACAATGTTTTGTGTACATTCTTGATCTGAGCTGGCACTGAGCCACAGCTAGCTTTACCTACATTTAGTTTGTTAACCTTCAGTTAAATCACACATGGAGTACAAAACCGGGGCTAAGCTAACATTCACTACCTCACATGGTGTGTAAAACACCTTCATCTGAACCGTGCCACATGTAAGTCAGCCTCACCTTTGAGTGGATGTGGTTCAGTGGTTAAGTTGATCATGTATTAATATTATATTTTGTTGTTTGAGCTCCTTGAGTCTATGCCTTAAAGTGTCTTTAGGAAAAACACTGAATGCTGATCAGCTCTTAAGGTGGCACGGTTTGGATGGCCAGTGTGACCATGCCCAAAAAGGCAAAGCCAAAGTGAAAGGGATCAATACTGATGTAAGAGCAGCATTTGCAAACAGTGTATGGATGAAGAAGCGAGTGTGACAAGAGATGTAATGGAAACTGAACAATCTCAAGATACAGAGATACAATATCAGTGTTGCCCTTTCACTAATCACTGTTTACCTTGACTAAATAGATAACAAATACCACTTGGTCAATACATAACTGACAGAATCTGAGTGGCATCTGTTTATAAGGTGCAGGTTTTGGGGATCTCTGGATAAAAAGGTCTAAACAGTCAGTCTGAGTGACACCTTTCCTCATGTGGAGTTAAAAGTCCTGAGCTTAGCTGAAGATCACGTTGGTAGTTACGATGTATGGACCCTTTTACCTCAGACTATTTGCTGCGACTCGTTAATCCTTTCTGTTGGTCACTTGTCTTAAAGTCCAGAGTCTTTTCAGTCAAAGATCTGTCAGATGTTTTATTCTGTTTAATCTTTTTTACAAATTTTCATTTCCAAAAAATAAATTCTCTCTTAATATTAATTTTATCTTTTGCTTGGACCACATTTTGATACAAAAAAGATTTGCCAAACAATTATAGAAAAGCAATCTACAAAAAAAAATGAGTTGTGATTCTTACAATTAAGATACTGGGAGAAGAAAAATAAGTATGTAGCAGCTAAAGCACTGCTAGTAAAGAGTCATCTCAACACACTTGGTGTCATAGTTCAATGTTAACCCATCAATTTGACTCCTCTGAGTTCTGGTGGATTTGTAGACTCACACTGGATGGTGGGGGGTGGTGGAGGTTCTACAGCTGCCACTGGGAGACACTCACAGGCTGGTGGACAGAGTGGGGGGTGGGTAGGGAGCATAGGGTCCAAGTTTGCCCCCAACCCTCCACTCTGCAAGGGGAGACCAAAGCATGGCCAAGCCCTTGGTCTTTTCCCTCTGCGTGGAGAGGTGGAGGCATTGGAGAGTCTGCTCTGAGCTTCATAAATCACATCATGAGAGACGTTTGGGACACGAATGTGCCCACAGACAGAGAGGTATTAAATGCAAGAGCTACTTAAAAACCAATGTCTGATGCAAGGTGATGCATGTTGTGCTCTTGCTTCTAGAGGAGAGGGGTGCTTTTTATTCTTTAGGACTGTGACTTTAACCTGTTTTGGACATTAAGCTATTTTTGTTGAAATCAATGCAACTTCTAACACAAATGACAAAAGATTATGATGTTGACATCTTGATATTTTTAGGCTGCATAGGTGTATCTAGCATACAAAATGTGTAAGCTTTAGGTTATTTATTGTGTGTCAGCGTAAACAACAGTTTGTGGCTTTTTTGCTGACTGTTATCAGTTTGAATTTTATCTTTACAAACTGAAAATCAAACTGATTCTGGTTACATGTTTTAGACCACATATTATTTTTTGCTTGTACATGTAATTAAGCAGTTGTTAGTACAAAAATATAACAGGCCTTGTTTGTGTGTGTGTCACACACACACACACCGTGGATCATGGCGGGGGGTCACCATTGTTTCGTTCTGGCTTTAAACTCGCTGCTTCCTAATTTGGCCAATATGCAGGTAATATGTGGGGTCGCAACATCTCAATTATCACACCTCCTGTCAGCAGCTCCCAATTCTCCTCTCGCCTCTACCTTCCCCTCCAACATGCCTTCACCCCCCGCCCTCACCCCCTCCCGCCGTGACTTTTATTGCTTCATTAGTAGTCTCCACATGCTGTGGTGCACACCCACGCTCCACGAGCCTTCAAACCTTAACAACTTTTGGCAGATCAGTGCGTGATGAGGGGATGATGAGGGACTCTTTCTACTAAAAGCCCACCTACGAGGCACTGTGGCCCATTTTTGTCCAAGTGTGCTCCAAATCTGGTGATGCAGGAAGTAGTTAAAACAACTGGGTGAGCTGGTGAGAAGGTTTTCACACCAGAAAACAGACCTCTGTATTTTGTATTCCATTTTTATTACCACAACTGAAATTTGTTGCGTAAACAAAAGCCAATGCTTTTCTTTTTTCTTTTTTTTTTTTTTTAAGAAATATTTTCTTATTCCAAATCCTTCTTTTAATTTAGAGACTAACTGTTAGGGATCATGGCAGTAAAATGTTGAGTCAGTGTTCATTATACGCAGACTGATTAGGAAATTGGTGAAACTACAAGAAAAATAGTTATGAGCCTTACAAAAAATCAAACAGTTTTATCTGCTTTGAATTCTTCGTCACATCTGTAAAACAAGGACATTACAAGGAATTTTGACCTCGTTGAAATAATGTCAGATACTCAGTCCTGCTTTAATACCACAAACCATGATCCACTATCTGAAGCCATGCTGGGAAGACATCAGCAGATTTTTGGACGGAGTATCAGTACCCATGCTTAAACCTCGTCTCAGGTGTGAATACTGTGCTTTTAGATCTGGCTGTTTATATAAACTCATAAATATGTGCACAACCTTAAATATCTAAAGAACAAGTTTCAACATTCGAATTAATGTCATAACATTCTTATAATGGTAAATAATTAATACAGAAGTAACATTTTACAGCACTGAGTACTTGAACTTTGTTGCATTGTGCTTTTGACCCAGCCTCCCACTAAACACACAAACATGTCTTATACTGATTTGTCATGTGTGGAAGGGAAGCTGCTTCCATGTCTATGCATGAGGCTTGTTGTAATTTAAAAAAGCAAAGTTGATTTTGTTAAATAAACTGATGATTATTCAATATATCGAAGTTCCACCAAGTTTTTTCTGCTAAATGCTGCTAAACTGTACATGATGCACCTGCAGCATGTGCAGTGCCACACACACCCCTGTTCTCCCCACATGTTATTGAAGGTGCAAAACATGGGCCCGTTCCAAAATCTTAAGGGCCTCCTGTTAGTCTTGGGCCCTTGAATCGTCTGTATGGCGCCCTGACTCAAAGAGAAGCCCTTGCAGTGCAGGTAGCTGTGAGCATGGATTTAATTTAGCAACAAATAACAACTCCTGTTTTAAAGAAGCATGAGAACAGATTTATGATGGTTAATCAGAAAAAACAACATACAGATCTATCTCACCCGTCTAAAGCTTGATTTGTACAGTGTAAGTGGCTGCTGGCATTTTTTCTTTGTGTGTGTGTGTGTGTGTGTGTGTGTGTGTGTGTGTGTGTGTGTGTGTGTGTGTGTGTGTGTGTGTGTGTGTGTGTGTGTGTGTGTGTGTGTGCAGGAAATTTTGGAAGAAATTTAGCATCAAATTATTTTGTTATGATTCTCTGTTGTTTTTATGTGTGTTTGATTGAATTTGTTTATTCGATCACGAGCAGTGAGTGAACGGAGGCATACGTGTCACCAGTCAAAATTTGCACCCTTGGCAGACGAAACATGAATGTTTTCTATTTCTTAAAAACTTTACCAAGCGCTCTATTACCTTGGCTAAAGTTTTATTTCTATAACTCTGTCACCGTTTGTTCAATCTGAAAAATTCAAACAGCACTGGAAGCCTAAGAATTTGTGATAGATGGGTCATAACGGTAATCACAAGCATGTGACGAAGCCTCACAAAGCAAAACACTAAAAGTATTGTGAAAATATTAAAAGGCTGTAAGTCCCCAAGTTTTTGCCCACTCCAAAAAAAATCAGTGTTGACAGAGAGCTGGGAAGCCGTGCTTTCCATCAATTACAGCGTTCTGTCTCAGAAAAATTCCTAAAAAAAAAAATTTATTCCCTATTTGTGATTTTCTTCTTTTACACTGCTAATTCTTCCATTCCATGTGCAATAATCATTTAAAATTCATGTTAATGTAAAAGGGGCCAAAGCACTGAGACATAGGACATTTTCAGAGCATTTTACAGCCATAGTAACACAATATGTACAGACCATTTTAGCCTCAGTGGACCATTCATACCTCGTTGTATACTGATTTAAAGGGAACGCAAAATTGTAATTTATTGACACCGTTTGTTTGCTCATATTTTAACTTTATTCTGATGAATGAAATTGTTTGTTTATAAGTATGTGTAAATTTAACAATGTTTTTGTATCTTTTAGTTTCATGGTGTACAAATAAATACAAGACTGAGCACCAGTGGAACTCTACCACTGTGTCACTGATGCTGAGGGCAGCTACATGCAGTCTGCAAGATCTGAGTTCTGATTTTAAATATTAATATTTATATATTTTTATTTGATTAAGTACCTTTTGGGAAAAAAAATAAGAACAATACAAAGAATGTGATCAGTCAGGCAGTACTAGTGTCTGATACTTGATACTTAGGAAATATAAAGGTTGGACACTTGTACTCCCACCTGGCTCAGCTCACACCTGACACACATCATTCACCTTGTCCTGCTTTCTCAGGAACCTGCTCCCCTGCAGAGCTGTCTCCATAAAATACCTGTTGGGATGCATGCAAGCGTGTTATATCTCCTGTCACAAGCATCCATCCTACAGCTAAGCAGGTATGTCCAAGGTGTGTTTAGAGAGAGTGTGTAAGTTTGTGCAAGTGTGACTACATGTGTGTGTGTGTGTGTGTGTGTTAGTGGGGGTGTTCAGCGTTGAGAATAAGACCCCAAGAAAATGCTCATTAGAGTTGACCTTGGCACTTGGAGCCGGCGTTTGATGGATCGGGTACAGGGCCAAACAAGCCCCTGGGGAGCCATGATCTTATCTCTTATTGTACACACATACCTCCTCCCCCGTTGACCCTGCCCCCCCTCCCCTTGCTCACTCACACTCCTCTGCTCTACACACATCACAGGCAGAATAAATCTGTGTCTGACACTACAGGAAAATAGAGGAGGGGAGGAGGGGGAGGCCTGAGGGAGTAAAGGAGAGGGAAGGCAGTGCTTGAAGAGAAAGGGGGAGATGACGAGGGGGAGAAAAAAACACACAGAGGGCCGAGGAAAACCAATAGCTCACTGAGGTGTCATTACTGACACAAATCAGAGTGTTTAAAAAAGGAAACTATGTGCAAAGGAGTGTGAAAGGGAAAGTGGAAATTGGCTGAGTGGAGGAGGAAGGAAGGGAGGGAAAAAGGGGTGAGAATCAGTGGCTGATGAGCCAGGGATGAAAGGTAAGACTCTCAGGTGTCTCTGTAGCACGTTCACTGCTTCTTCTCTTCCTCTTACCTGTCCTTTTCCTCCATGACACACATATAAACCAACAAACACACACTCACACACACACACAAACACAGAGTACTGCCAGCGCCACCCACATCTCTCCCCCCTCGGCTCCCAACCAGGGGACACACCATACACACAAAGAGACATGAGGCAACATCCACCTCCAGGATGGTAAAGTTTCTCCCCCACCACCCAGCATCCCCGGCATATTCACAGGGGTGGCATCACAGGCTTGTGGGCTCTTTGTGTTCGCTTCTTCTGCTGCCGCGCTACAGGGAGAAAGTGACACTCTGAAGTCTTAATTGAGGTTTACCTGGTGTTTTTTCCTCACTGTTGTTGAGCGTTAAAGTGTGCTTAAACTTTATAATCAAGCCTACAGGGTTTACAGTCTGAAGCGAGGAAAGCGGGGCGCGTGTGATGACATTACAAACACGCTTGTTTACCGGGCTGCTAGCAGCAGCAGCTAGCTCGCTACCTGTAACAACAACAACAAAACCCTGCCACCTTCTCGCTGTCAGTCAACAGCCCTCTAAACAAAGTGCCCCCAGAAAAAGAATTTAAGTAGAATGCAACTATTTACTGAATCTTTGGGCCTGTTTGAATGGCTCCCTCTATTTTCTCTTTTTGCACTCTGTCCCCCCCCACCTCGCTCTCCTGTCTGCCAGTCTGTCTTTGCAGAGATCTGGGAGGGACCCAGAGACTGATGTCTCAGCTCCTCCAGGATCCCACCAGGAACGCCTTTTGACAGTTGCAGGAGCAGCAGGATACAGCGCAAAGATGTTGCTGTAATTGCACCTGGTTGCGTCATGAAAAAGTAATAATTTGCTGTCAAGGACGTCAAGGTGTCAGCGTTCGGCAGGAGTTGATAAGGTATTGACTGCCTCCAGAGTGCTCACTCACTCACTCTCACTCAGACTCCTTTATAAAGTTGACTCCCAGAGAAAGAGGGAGACAGCAGAGGTTGGGGAACAGGGGAGAGAAAGAGGAAAGGGAAAGAGAAAGAGGGAGATAAAAAAAAGACGAAAGTGGAAAAATGAGCAACGAGAAATAGGCTAAAGACAGACGATCTACATGCTCTGAGCGTCAAGACATTAATTGCACTCTGTTTGGCTCATTGCAATTCCTGTTCATTTATAATACATGCACAGATTTCCTTAAATTATACATAAGTGATCAACAGGCTAAAGTAGCGTGGCATGCTCCCCTTAACTTGAATAATACACAATTACCACCTGGCTCACTCCTCTAGTCACTTTGATTACTGTCACACGGGTCGTGACTCACCACTGATTGACACGCGGTAGGTACAATGAAAGAAAAAGAAGAAACAGAGACTTCTTGTTGCAGGGTGGACCCTGCCGCTCCTAGTACACCTGGATCTTTGAGTGAACACAAGGCCTCAGGGGAGGTTGACTTCCTCTCCTGAAGGTGAAGGCGCAGGTGTCTGGTGAACTGTTGTGTGTCCTTGTGTGGTACTGCGTCGGGGTTGAGGCCTTGTAACCGAAGATAGGAGTGTTTAATGTATGACGAGGACACCAGTGAACGCTGGTACACGCAGGATTAACTTCCTTTGCATTTCAGCGTGCTCTTATCTAGAAAGACAGAGAGCAGGTCTGGGTAGTGCTGAAATTTTCATTGTCGTTTTTCTTTCTATTCCAAAGGAATACGTGTTATTTTACTTGAGTTTGAGGAATAGAAAAACTAAGAAAGGTAACGAAACTCTGAAATATTATCTAAACAGAAACAACTTAAAGAGAACTTCTGCCTTGGAAATAGAAATTTGCTAAATTAGGATCTAGATCCAGAGTTGTTTGATTTCAAGTGCCTACACAAAAAATATGGAGTGTTTGATGCTTTTTAGACGTCATAGCTTGTGACACAGGGTGCTACCAACACATTTTGATCAGTAGCAGAAGCTACTGAGAGTGTGAACAGAGGAAGACACACATTGCTCAGGGGCACTTCAGGCTCTGACACACCAAGATGACCTTAAAGAGCCTTTGTAAACTGATGCATCAGCTCACTCCAGGTCATGTCTTCTGTCTGGAGTCGCACTTCAAGCTGCCAGCAGCCATCTGATCACTAACTGGTACAATTTGATTGTGAGCGATAATAACTTCTGAGTGCTTTTCACGTCTACTCTAAAACACATGACAGAGAGGTCAACGCAACAATCTCAACAAGTATTTCTACCCCAACACAAAGAATGCTTTAGATGCTCAAAAAGTATTTCGTTATGTATAAAGTTTTCTCTGGCGGGGTAAAGTTTCCTTAACTTAACTCAGTCGATAAAAGCCTGGGGTCTTCAACTCATGGAGGAGAAAAAAAAGAGGTAGGAGCAAGAAAAAAAAAAAGAAAAAGCTACATGAGAAAGTCACAGATTAACTTGGCTGAACAGTCGGAGGTTCTACTCGTAGCATGAAGATATTCGAGAGGGAATTAAAATGAACTTATATGCTAAATTGCTGCTGGAATTATGTCCTACTTTTTTTTAGTAAGGTTTCATGGGTTGCATGTTTTATGAATGTGCAGCTAAAGTTATATCGCTTTGAAACCAAGTCTTCAGTTGCCCTGAACTCAAATGGTTTAAATTTAGTGGTTCGTGTTTGATAAAATGGGGTTTCAATTTTTTTTTATTATAAAATTTAAAGGGACTGTGAGGGCTTTCTTTGTGATCTTTAAGTCTCACTTCTTTATATATCTGCCTGATCATAATCCACAACTTAAAATGAGATTATCAGCACCAATATAAGTTATTTCTAAATGCTATTTCTTAACTTCCTGATTGGGTCAGACTGGACTGGATTGATTTATGGCATTTTAAAGTCTCTATGACAACACCACGCCAGCTCACGAAATTTAGTTGTCAGAAGAGAGATCTGTGTTTTTCTCTACCGAAAACAATTTCTGTGATTTATTTTGTAGTAATGGTGGACACTGGAGCTGCACATGCAGCAGTTATTCTGCAGTGATCTGATCAACCTTGAGAGTCTGTCAATAAAATGAAGAGTGAGGTTACATTAGCTCTGATTGGTAAATGAGCAGAACATAAGGATTCGCTAACATTAACCAGAGCACCAGGCTGTGAGATGCACGTAACTTGTTGTTGTAGGTATTTATACCTTACCTCATCACGTTGTATCTGGTAAAATGTCACCTTGAACAAAGAAAAGTAGTGTTAAAAAGAAGATCCAATCTCCATTCTTTTCCAAAACAAAACACACACCTTGTTAAGAGTCATGTCATCACGTAGTGTGCGTGCAGTTTCAGCCAAAAGGTGTTGCTGCAATCCACTTCAGACAAGTTGTCCTCACTGCCTCTTTAAAAACAGGGTCGATGATTAATGCTATATTTTTATACGCCCTATTTGTGGTGGCTGGTAGGTGTCAGACGTTTCGCAAAAGCCACAACACAAATGCAAACGGAACAACCAAACAGAATTACAGTCACAACAGAAGTTAAAAGAGGTCAACATTACTGGTTTTCTAACAGACAGTTATCCCAACAAAGAAAAGTTTTGAACGTTATAAAAAAGATTTTTCTTTTTTAACTTCAGCTTTGATGAATATAGCTTCATAGGGCCTCACCTTATGATATACAGCATGGATCTCATATTTCTATAATATTTACAGATAACGTGTCATAGCTTTAAGAATCAGTCATGGATAGAATTAGCTTTCAAGCTATATTTATCAGAGCTAAAGTTAAAACAGGAAAACAATGTTTTACTTACTTTAACAACTTATGTGTGTCCATTGGGATAACCGTTCATTAGAATATCACGGAAGTTGACCTCTTTTAACTTCTGCTGTGGTATTTACAAATCGTCTGACACCTACCGGTCATCGTACCTTTTGCCTAGATCTAATAAATAAAGAAGTGAATTCCCTTCAGCCATCTGTCCATTCATTCCTCAATTCATCATTGAATTCATCCATCGATCTACCCATCAGCCAAACAATCCATCAATTTAACCATGATCACTCCATCCTCATCCTTCAGTTCATTCATCCAGCATCTCATTCTCCTTTTGATCCATCTATTACTGCGTCCAGTTTCCTTTTCACACTGTTAGGTGGAGTTCTGTCACTCATTTAGGTTGCTTTTTGAAAGATTATTTCAAAATCTCAAGCATGCCATGTTTTGATCACATAATTACGATCAGTTTGTAACAATAAAAAAACAAAAAACACAATATTGGTAATCTTATGAGCCATCAGGGGCAGGCCTTTATCATCTGATATACCGTCTTTTTCAATGCCCAGTCAAATTTAGATTCCAGCTCCAGTTCTACACCCAGCTGCTCTGCAGTCTTTGACCTGCTGCTCCATCTTTGATCAGGGAAAGGCCTCAGGCTCAAACTTTAACATCTAAGCTCCTGCTTTCTCTCTTTGCTTGATGCCATACAATCATTTCACTGCCATATGGAGATTAAAAAAGGATCAATGATGGCATATTTGACAGTTCTAACATGCTCCAGCTTCCACATGTGTGAACAGAACACCTGCTTCAGCCTTTGCCTCTTGAATGCACCATCTCAGCGTAACATGAAGGGAGTGCCCTGTGCTTCAAAGATGGGGTGACGTAAACTAAAAGCCGGTTTCTTTGCATCGTCCAAAAGCCACCAGAACACCAATGCAGTGGTTATCTGTCCTCATTGTTGCTTAATGAACCGTCAATGGAGCAGCTTGGAGCAGATTATAGACTTCTCATTGTTGCACAGGGGCTCCCAGGGTTCATAGATTCAGTGTTGAGGGTCAGGATTTGCGGAGCTTGAGGCACAATCCTTCGGATATTTCCCAGAGATCTAAAAGCCGGTTAATCAGCTCTCCCTTCATGATCTCCCTGGCTGTTCATCTTCCCATGGACGCATTCTATCAGTCTTTATACACCGGCCTACTCGCGCTTTCTCTGCCTTTCTTCTGCTGTGTTTGTGTTTGGGATTTGCCCAAGTGGCCCCCAGATCAGTTGACCTGACCCCGGCTTGGAGAATGGTTTTGCGGTCTTAGCTGCAGCCTCTCTTACATTTTAATCACAGCTCTGTGGTTTCTGCTGCTGCCACACACACACTGAAAAAACACGCTCGATGCTTCTTTTTTTTTTCTATTCACTTTGAGAAAAAGTGTGGAGCTCAGTAGAGTTTGTGATGCTTCTCTTTAACCTGTGCTTTTAAACTGCAGAGAAGATAAACTCATCTCTCAAAGTGCCACCTTGTAATTAAGCCGGCTGTCTTTATTTCCTTTGGATCACCTTGCATTAAAAATTTCCCCCTGGATATCATCCCCCTTTTTCTCCCTCCCTCCCTCCAACTGCACCCCCCCCCTCCCCTCCCTGTGCACTTTGTCAGCTGAAGTGATTGCCTCCCTCTCCCGCCCCCTCAGTGGCATTTAGCTATTCTCATTTGCATGTACATGCCCTCGCTGTGCGGCCCATGGGCTGGCGAGATTGATCAACAATGCCATGTTTTACTACACGTCAGTCGGAAGGCTGGTTTCCACATGCCATGGGCACACGTGGAAGAGCGTGTACTGCTGGGTGTTGAGTCCGTTGCGATGCATGCATGACGGGTTACACGGCGTCTAACAAAACTCACACAAAGCATGTGTCATTTCATGATTATGACACTTTACAAACATATATGCATGCGTGCACACTTGAGACCTGGTTAAAAGGTATTGAAAACACACATTTCATCTCGGACTCTGCACCCCGCGGGAGTTGGCAGGCTGAACATGTATATTCTTGCTCAGTGAAGCCTGTGTTTACGGTGGTATTTTAGCGTAGCCTAAGCCTTCATCTCCTCATATTACACGCTGAGCTGACAGATATTAATATGCAAAATAGGAGGATGCTGAACAAAATGCTGATAATTAAGCGAAGATGTTCTGGGTAGAATCGCGCTTAAGAGTGTGCACGTGGGACCGAGCACATGGTAAGCCATATGCCTCCGCGCAGTTAGCACTATCCTTGGGGTAGGGGGGTTGGGGCCTGTTTCAACACAGACACTGTGCAAATGAAGCCTGGGAGACTTGATCCGTATCCTTATCACACTTTTATAGAGTCATCAGAAGAGAAGGAGGCTGCTCACGCTCTGATGAGGATGATGCTCTCTATGACACCTACACAAAGGTCAAAGGTCAGTGGGATCTTTTTCCTCTCCACCATGACAGGGTGAATACTGGAGGTATGTTCACAAAGAAGTATCTCCTCTCTACCAGGTTGGCTGCCTCACCCACCACTCCTCTTTTCCTCCTTCCCTCCCCTTCCTTCCTTCCCTCCCCTGGCTGATCTCTCCCTCCATCCCCAGAGGGGGTGAGAGAAGTGGGGAGGATTTTCGTGCTGCCGGGGGCGACAGGCTCTCTGTGCCATCCACTTACACAAACGGCAGGATCAGCGCTCCACACAAGAATAATTAGAAGATAATGGGTAGTAATGCGGCCCGATCTGTCCCGATTATCTCCTGGCACCGACCGGCACAGCGCCATCTGGTGCCAGATCTCGGGGCAGCGGCTGCTCTGCCACATGAAAAGAAGGTGGGCTTAGGCTTAATCTCACACCCCATTCTGTTATTGACTGTCTGTGTGGTGCTGTACTCAAAAGTGAAGAGTGTGTGTGTTTGTGCATGTGTGCGAGTCTCTGTCTGCCCCTCTGAGATGGTCGATATATATATCAGAGAAAAAGTGTGATTGCATTTATTTTACATGTGCGGCTGACAGCCGGTGTTGCTGAGTGTCTTGGTGATCGACAGTAAAGCAGAGTGTTGTTGAGAGCCTGGTGTGAGTTTCTGCAGAGCTGTTACATGGACAAGTGTCTGTCACGCTGGGCCCTTTCTCAGCTTAACTCCCACCCTGTGTCGTCTTAAACAGCCTCCTTCCCACCGCTCTGGGCCAATTCAATATGACAGTCCATTGTACGGCCAGTGTGGCCTGAGGTTTAGTGTGTTAAGGCTCTTTGTGCGTCATGTTTACAGACGCTTTACGTTCCCGACAGAATTCAAAAAGCCTTTGCTCACCCTGCACCTTTGGGTAAACCAAATGGCCTAATTCTTCTAATGCCCCGGCTATTGTCTGTTGGACTGAACACAGGCGCACTGCTTTATCAAATTATCCCATCATTTCACACACAGCCGGCGCTGTTTAGGAGACGGTGAGTTTTACACCAACGTCATGGATTGACTCAAGACTCAGGGAGCTGCACACTGAGACGCTTTGCTTCATGTTCAGAGAGTTGGACGCTGAATTTATGTCTGACTGATGCTGAGACAAAAAAATGGCCAGACTTATGATAAGCACCAGTAATAACTTGAATTATGCTTGCACATTCTTTCAGTAAGTAATGATGAAGCCATAAATTCAAAATGTGATGACTGGTTGCATTTCCACTTTTCTTAAATAAATAAATAAATAAATAAATAAATAAATAAATAAATAAATAAATAAATAAATAAATTTACTGACTCATCTTTAGTGACACTTGTGTCGGTAAGATGTTTCTTCAGTTAATCACAATTATTTTCTACATCAATCACAGATGCTTTTATAAAAACATTGGAATTTTGTTTTGCCAGTTTGATTAGATAAACAAATTATCATACGAATGAACCACAGTTACATTTAAGTTACTGTATTTAATTTAAGGTCCTTAAAATTCATTTCTGAATATCCGCAGCTATAAAACTCATTATGATCACGTGACTAGATTTCTTCCCGATGAGAACAGTTTACATGAGAAAACATCAATTTTATTTCTGAGCCTCAGCAAACTGAACTGTTTCTTTTTTTTTTCAACCAGATTGCAGATGTTTTCTAGACCCTCCAATAATGTGGTATCCATTCATGCACTTTGTGTATTAATGTAGTATGTGAGTATCTAGCTTTGTAAGCTATCATTAAAAGTACTTTTACTCCTCCTCAGTTTAGTTAATCAAAATAAATTCAGATCATAAGCAGAGACCAGCTCATTTAGGAAACATTAGATTACACACCATTAATTTCACCAAAAGATCCACTGAGCCCTTTTTTCAGGCTGTTGTTGTCACATGGTCTCCATCAGCAGATGGACTTGGTCAGCTGTCGATGAATTTCACCTGTTCAAATATGAGCTGTTTCTGAGGACTTTGAACGATTTTCCCTCATATCCGTTTAAAGATGGAGTGTCACACAGTGAGATATAAAATCTAATTAAATGTGGGAATAAATTATCATAACAAGGTTTTTCTGAGTCAGTACGTTTGACCATTAGTTGACCTCAGCTGCTTTCATAAACTGACATAAACGTCTTCTTCTTTTTTTATTTTGCCTCATTTCAAAAATGTCCAGATGGACACCTGGACTCACTTTTTTATTGATACAGTTAGTTCAGAGTTCATCCCCAGCCAAACTGTCTCCTCACAGTATCATCTCCTCCATATATTTGCATTTCTTCCTTTACCCTCCCACTGTCCCTCTAATTTGCTCTCCGTACACCACCTTTGCTGTTTATTGAGATGCTAACTCTCTTTATGAGCACCTAATCCTGAGGCAGGGGGGATAATTTATGAAGCATTTACATGAAGAAGCCCGGCTAATTGGAAGCATGTGTCTGAGTAAGCCTCGCCAATGCACGTACGCTGGAGATGAGCAAGGCCAGGATTCTCACTGCTCTCAGAGCATAGCATCATTATTGTTACTTCACCGAAGAAAAAAAAAAAGATTTTTCCTGCGCTTTGCAGCACCAGCCAGGTCCTGAAGTGTGTTGTAGAGGTGCCATATGTCAAAGAGGCCAAGCTAAGAGCACTGAGAGAGTGGAAAGCTGTCTTTTGTTTGCCTGGACACGTACAGAGGAGCATTCGTCTCCAGCTAACTGCCCCATCAGCAGAGAAGTGAGCGGTCCAAGAGGCACTCAGTGCTGACTCTCAAGACTTGACCCCAAGTCTGGCGTGTCTTGGAGGAGGTCAGAGGTTGGGTCAAGCTTTTTCCAGCTAAGCCAAGGGGGCACTGGCCGTTTTTATGTCAGATGACACCTTGATCCTCTGTTTTCTGTATCTGTGGCCCTATTCTCTCCAAACCCAGCCTCTCTCCAAACACCCCCATCCTCATTTACATCAGGTCGTTTGTTATGACTTTATGATTATATATGGGGCTTTGTCTGGCTGTGCATGTACCTTCACCACTCCCAGCTGGTCCCCATTAATAACAGGGCCCCGGTGCAGACAGAGCTGGAGAGACGGAGGAGCTTGTTAGCGTCATAGCCGAGCGCAGGGGCTCAGCATGTGAGAGTGGTAGGGCCGACAGGACAGGAGGGAGATGTACTGTACACACACTCACACACACACACACACAACATACACACACACAGTCACCTGGAGTATCCTTTTACACTCCAACCACAAATTTGAAGTACATGACATGATGTCCGGCATTTGTCCTAACAATTGCACAAAGCCATCCTGGTGCATTTGAGTGAAACTCCATGTGTAAAGGTGTCAGTCTGCTGCTGTTTGTGTGTGTTTGTGGGCCGTTGGGCATGTGTTGGGGTGAAAGCATAATGAGCCTAACTGGACGGAATGGGCCGCCATGCAGACGGGCTCCATTGTGGGTCCCAAACGGCAGCAGAAGCCCCTAAATCTGCGTCCCTGATCTACGCTCCAGGAGTCGGTGGGGAATAAAGGCGTGGAAATAGGATTTATTTAGCACGCCTCATCAAAAGGGAATTAGCAGGGTTTGGGGAGGGAAGACGGGGCTCTGTTCAGAGCTAGGATGAATGGCAGGATCAGCTCTGTAATCCTGGGCCCCCCCTCCTCTAGAAAAAGAAGAAAAAGAAGAGAATCACCCACATTAGCTCCTAAGGTGCCTTATGGAGCCTCACCCGGCACCTCAAACCAAAGATCCTAAAAGGAAAATCAGTTTGTAAGATCTTGCAGGTTAGGTTAAAGCACAGCACCTGGATCCTTTCTTCCTCTCCAGCACCAATCTCTTTCTTTTAATTCTCCTTCTCCCTTCAAAACATGGCCGCTGAGCTGTCAGACTCGATGATAGCGAGGCTGACGGCAGAGAGCTGGCGCGCCAACAAGCAACAAACAACGAGCGAGCGTGTAAACTAAAGCAAACAAAGCCCCTCTCCGCTCCTCCAAAGGCAGGATCCCTCCCACCTGCCACCCTGTGCCGCTGATGAAACATACAGTAACAGAGAACAACCATTAAATGGGCGAGCGGTAAAACCGACTTGTACATTGTGAGGGGGGCTTGTTGTGGAACATCCCGCTCTCAGTCACACACATACACAAGCTTGTTCATTATCATCTCTGCTCATGTTTGTGTTTTCCGACTCCTCAGCCCAAGACATGGCGGCTGGGTGCATTGTGGGGGATTTGTTACCTGAGAAAAGGTGACAGGCTAAAGGGTGTTTGACTGGCAAATCTCTCTCAATGAGGCATTAAACTGAAGTTTTGGACAAATCTCATCACTATTCCTCCCAGTATTTATATAATCAGAGTTGGTGGGAGTATCAATAATTGACAGGGAGCTCAATTTCCAGGAGTTGGGAAAAATAAGGAGTAACTATGCATTTTAAAATGTCACAGTACAAAAACAGCACCTGGAGTGTTTATTCCTGTTGAGCTGTAAATGTTTCCCGGACAATCTTTTCATTTCTCTGCTTAAATAACTACCCAGCCACCAAGGCTTAAATGAGGCTAAAGTCCACACATTTAGACAAATGAAGTTTTAATTGTGGTAAGATATGCAACAGTATTAATCTACATTTTCTGCTCCCATGGGCTCATCTTGCTCCTGCTCTGCTCTCCCTTCTCTTCCTCCTCCTCCTCCTCTTCCTCTCAGGAGCAGAGTGGATATAATGGGCTCGGCTAGAATAAGCAATGCTGCTGTGCCTGTATATATCTCAGCGCCTGGGTAATTCCTGCTCAGTTTATGTGTCCTCGAGGCTGCGTCGGGCCCCGGCAGACCCATAGCTCCTTTATGTAACACCCAGGAGAATCTGCCCCCTGCACAGGTACAGGCCTGGGAGAAACAAACACCATCAGTAACCTGTCTGCCGTACACGAGGCTGCTGGGCCCTCTTCTCCCCTCCTCCTCCTCCTCTTCCTCTGATCCATCCGTCCCCTCTTCTCTCTTCTCCCTCTTTCTCTGCACGCCGCAACCTCATCATCGTCGGCCCCCATTCCCATGATTTATCGCCCCATGCGTTGCTGAAAACCAATAGATCAGGCTGCGGCGGGGGGCCCGGGAGGCGAGTGGGACAGAGGATGGGGAAGGTGTTAGCAGGGCAGGATGAGAGGGGAGGGGACCTGGAGAAAAACCCACCTATGATGAAGTGCTCTGTGACGAAGAGCAAAAAGCAACAGAAACATTAGGGTTCGCAGTCGGTGTCCTGTCGTCCCTCTGTGCACATCCCTCTTTCTTTCCTCACTTCATCTCTGAGCAGCTCTCTCTCCTGTGTCCTCCACTGTGTCTCCGTTATTTTTCTCTTTTTCTTTTATGAATAGCATCTTCCCTTGTTAAAGCTCTTCCCTGTGTCATTGTTAGAACTGAACCTAAACATTTGCTCAGGGGTGATTTCCAGGATTACTTTGAATTGGTGTTCTTGGCTCAAACATCACTAAAACTGAAGTGAGAAAAGACTGTTTGGTAGCGTGACATTGTTTTAGAGTCAAAGTCTACAGATGGATGAAAGTGGATGGAAGTGTCAACATAACATCAACTTTGGCTCCATGTAGAGCTGCAGAAAGATTTTTTTTTTTGTATATTATTACATTCCATTGCATCTTTATGTTTTCTACCCATCAGACACATTTTAAAACCACTGAAAGTTGAGTAGAAAATTCATCCACACGGAGACTCATTGAGGTATCTCTCCCTCTTCTGTCTCCTCTGACCTCTTTCTAGTTTTCTCTCTCTTTTCTCACCTCCTATCCCACTAGAGTTTAGAGTTGGTAAGATTTACTGAATTGGTTTTGAGTTTAAAGCAAACAAACAACGCCAAAAATAAGGAAATTTGTATTTGGTGGGTTATTTCTTTGTTTTAACAATGCTTCTTGGCAATAAATCATACCTTTGGAAAACCTGTATATTTTCCTTTTGAATGTTGACACATTTGTAAGAAACATGCATTTGTGGGATGAGCAGCAGAGCTCAGGGTTTGTGCCTACAAAAATTTGGCAAATCTTCTCTGCCAATGCCAAACAACTTACTCTACTTTTGCTATTGACTCTTGTTTTAAGCTTCTAGTTCCCCGAAGAGCTGACAATCCAGTGTAACTGGTCAAATTAACCCCTCGTTAAGACTATACCCCTGTATGTTTTGGCCCAGGCCTGATTATACCCCAGAGTTTAAGGTGAGTTGTCTGAATGTTTCTACATCAGCAAGTAACCCTGCTCTGCCTTTAGAGGGGGGCACATCTGGGAGAACAGATGCTGTCAATGAGCCTTCTTGAGGTGTTGGGGACAAGTCATGGAAACACAGATGAAGGAAATGACGTGTCGCCCTGATGAGCCCAGTGAAGCTCTTGTCAATAGCTTCACCAGAGTTCCCACTTGGAAACCCTGTCTCAGGTAAACAAACTAACCAATGGATTGCATCACCTAGTCCTAAACAGAACCACACACAGTCCAAAATAAACCCCGGGGGTGTAAAACAGACAAGGCCAGAATAAACCCCTCGCGGGCAAGGGGTTTTGTTTTGACAAAGGGTTTGATTCAAGGAAGTAAGGCAGTTAAATGATTAAAAATAAAAAAAATAATAAAAAAAATCATGATGCTACTCTGTGGACTTATCACAGGACTTTGGCTCCACGTAGTTTCAACAGTTATATAACTGAGGAGACGCACAACCACAATCTCACACCCAGCCAGTAATTCAATTTTTTGTGCTTAGTTAGCAGTGCCAATTGATCAATCAATTAATCAATCTTTATTCATCAGATCAAATACATCTCTTAACAGTAGGGGTTCCCACGACCCCCAAAAAGTACCGTCAGACACTGCAGACCCACAAAGACAGAAAAAAAGGGCCAAAGGTACTTAATTTAGAGAAAGAAAGAAACGTGGAAACCAAATCAAACAATTTCTGTTTTTCTGGTATTGAATAAAAATTAATGTCACATTTTTGTTTACATTTACATTTTACTACCATTTATGAAATCTGCAATTATTTTTGATTTGGTATGAATTTTGCAATCCACCTGAATGTACTATGAGTACTTTCCTGAATCTGTAGCGTTTTTCCAGGACAAAGACTGCCTTGTTTGCCAACAAGTAAAATTTGTTCTTTAGTTTGGTGTACCAGACTATCTGTTCAGTGTGCTGTGAGACATATCTGTAACGCTAGTGAATCTTACGGTGCTCATCCACCAACTTCAACCTCACTAAGCAGAGCAAATATAACCTCACTTCTCCTTTTATTGGCACATCTTGTTTTAAATCGTGGATTATGAACAGGTATATTTTAACTGGGGGGAAAACCTCAGTATCACTTATAATGTCCTCACAAGGCCTTTGAAGAAGTGACCCCCCCACTGGGGAATCACACATTTGTGGCATTAGTATTCCCTGCATCTTTTCACAAACTAAAAAAAAATAAGTTTCATTTTTTTAATCTTTTTCGATGTTTTTTTTCTTGGCGTATCTGATTTCTGACAGCCAACTAGTGAGACAGGAAAGACAGGGTAGAGAGAGTGAGGAAATAATTTGCACTAAAGGTCTCAGATAAGAATCGAAATTCATGTATGCTCTACGGCTCCATGTTCAGCTCCGATCCATGAGATGTGCACACAACCAGGTGAGCTGCCAGGGTGCTCCAGGCAGGTGGTTTAAATGTTGAGGATGATCAGTGTATTTTCAAAGATGAAAAAAAAGGAAAAACATCACGCATCTCCTCCTAACCCGAGAGTTGACGGCACATTTTCATTGAAACAGAATGAACTGTGGCCTTAGAAAAGCTCTGAATCACGCAGGTATGACCAAACACTTGATCTTGTTGCCACCTGGCCTCCAGGTTCTAGAGAACACATGGTGTCAGTCCTCAGAGAGTACACTTCATTACAAACATAGATTGGATTATGTCTTCTCAAACAGACTGACCGTGTCCAATCACTCTGGTGCAGCTTTGAATCAAGAATATTCACCTTATGTCTGGACTGGTGGGTCAGTAACGTTGATGCACACACACACAGACACAGACACACACACACACATACGAGTGACTAGCCCTCCTGGGGACTGGTACATGGGGCTGACAGGAGAACAGAGTAGCATGAAAAGAACAGAGGGGGGAGTGAAAAAGAAAGCGAAATGTCTTTTAAATGACATCCCCATTGTGAGCCTGAGCAGGACGATGGCACTTTGCAAAACTGCTAACAATGAGCACAGGAGAAATCCCTTATCCTACAGGGGCCCGGCAGCATGCTCGCCATTACCATAGTCATTTAAATACAGTAATCTCATTTTCTGCCTCAGCCGAGGGGGCATGCTAAATTTCTCAGAGTGAAGGGAGGAGGGAGGGTGAGCATGTCGTCCAGGGCATACAGGATTAGTGACTTCTCCCAATCTGTGTTGGTGTCTGAGTTTGCAGGATTGGATATCAAAATCAACTCTACCAACACATTTTTGTGAACTGACTCTTTAAATTCCCTTCTTGGTTTAGTTTGTTTTGGGACATATTTTTCTGCAGTTAAGGCCGGACATCCTTTTGTTTTTTAAACATACACAGTTGTTGTGATTTGGCAATCTAGTGAGAAAACTTCATCAGCTTCATCCAGAATAGCAAAGTAGTTAAATATTTTACCTTTTTTGTATAGTAGACTGATGTCCTTCCTCAGTTTTTCTAATTGGAAGTTGGTAAAGATGGAAATTGCAACTACAAAACATGTGACCCAAGGTGTGATAAAAGAGTAATTGTCCTTGAAGAAGTGTAAAAAAAAAAAAAGTACAATTAACCTAAACCTGTCCCCATGATAAATCATCTACATCGACAATGTTCACAGTTAATGTTGAAATAATGCTGCTAAATTTTGGCAGAGGAAACGCCAAATGGATGTAAAATATTTAATAATAAATAAAGTTTCCTCGCCAGATTGGCAGTTTTTCAGATTTCATGGAACAGGTCGGGTGTTGGAGGACTCTCTTGTATGTGATAAATGTTGGACAACCTTGACCACAAAAGAGGTAGAAGCACAAACCTGCTCACCCACCTTTGCCTCCGCCATCCTCCAGATTTCAAAGGGCAAGTTGTGGAACTAGTCTAGCTTAGTTAAGTTTCTTTTGCTAAAGAAGAAATGAGCATTAAGGCTGAAGACTAAGTTTGACTGATAGCATCCCCGAGGTTCTTTTATATTATTGTAATAATATTATTATTGGACATTTCTCGGCCATGATAAATGTTAGGTGATATAAAGGTGTCCCGCTCCGTGCAGGACTGCACAGTATTATAATCACTTTTCCCGCATCCTGCGTATTCAGACGACGTCCCATATTTGACTGGCCCTGGGTCTCCAAAGTTTAAGGCAGCCGCCTTTCATACAGTAGCTGATAGAGGACTATCACCATTGTCCATGTCTGCTGTCAATCAGTCAACATACACATGCGGTCAGGAATTCATCAACCAGTCATCTGCTGTGTCCTCCTCACCCCCTCCCATTGACACACACACTAAAAAAAGGAAGAACCCTCAGCAACCAGAATGCAGTTTTTGGTGAAAAAATGTGGAAATTACTGGGAGATGGGAAAATGTTTGTTCATGGGTGAAACCAGTGCAGGGCGATTCCCAGAAATTTTTTGAGAACTTGATCAGGTGTTTCTCCATCCCTCATGAAGTTGAAGTTCGTTGTACATTTTTGTTTTAATGCACACAGATTAGTTGACCTTTAAGAGTTGGAATCATGCCAGGAGCGTGAAAAGCTGATAATCAATACATACACAATCACAATATTTCACAAGTCAGTTATGTAGACTTTTACTTGTGATTTATATATATATAAATCATATATATTATATATATATATATATATATATATATATATATATATATATATATATATATATATATATATATATATATATATATATATATAAAATAAACTGACTGATTGATTGATCATGAAAATTGTTAAATTGTCAGACACTTAAAGGAGGGTTTTATTAGGGCCCGAGCCCGAGTTCTTTCTTTCTTTCTTTTCGCCACTTTAACCCCAAATTGTGTGGCTTCCACTTGAGATAAGTGCGAACACACATAGCCACAAAATTCAGTCATGGCGAAAAATGTATGATTCCAGTGTTTGTGTGCCGATAAATGCAGTGTAATTTTCGGTGAGCATAACTATCATGCCAAGACCTTCAAAAAGTCTCAAACAACCATAGTAAATTCCAAACAGGAAGTTCAGAAATTGGAGTTAAACATCTGATTTTTGTGATTTTTAGGGTATGCATTTGATCAAACTAATTCCACAGTTTTTTTCCAATCATCTTCAAAATTATTCCGTGTATACTAGACACATTATTGATTAAAAGTTTTTAAAAGAATCTTTATATCTCGATGGGCGTGACCACAGGAGGTCGCCAAACTGGACGATTTTTCCTGAAAAAATAAAACCTTCATTGATTGCTTGTCCAATGTTGGATCTGGACCACAATGCGCACACACAGTGTCAGTTCAGTGTCACAGCCTGAATGCATCCATATGCTTTTTTTCACCTTGAACTACAGCGCCCCCTATTGCCAACAGGAAGTCACATGTTTTACTCTGTGATTAAAAACTCTTCCATTTGTTAAAACATTTCTTTATATTCTGCACTGTAATGTCTTTCAGGCTTTCATGAAGCATCACTGATCAGTTCATGTCCTATAGTTAAACTCTGTGTCCATGGTGACGCATCAAACTCTGAGATCTCGCCATGAACCAGGAACTCATTGTAGCTCCTTCATTTAACCTCCGACCTGATTCAAATTTCATACACATGATAAACGTCCAATTCCTAACACATCCATATGCTCAAGTCTGTGCTACTGCAATAGCGCCACCCTCTGGAAATGCATGGTAATATCTTTCAGGCAGAAACGGTCACAGTCCCTCTCTGGACTCATACACACATGTGCATTTGCTGATCTTGTTGCACACACAGCCGCAACATGTCCCGATTGTCGCATGTGTGTAAGGGCCCGTTTATTGCCACTTGCGGCTTTAATTTTTCTATTTCCCTCAAATTTTAAGACTATTAACAATTTAGTTGATAAGGGGTTGACAATGGACATGAAAATATACAATCTACAATGCTATGAAGGTGGTAATATAAAGTAAGTGTGTGCGGATGTGTGTGCGCTTGTGTGCCTTGGTTTGAGTTTCTGCTGCAGCTTTGGGGAATATCATATCAGATCGAAGAACAAAAGAGGAGCGAGGGAGAGAAAGCTGTTTCCACATAAGCTGTTTTCATTCTTCTCTGCTTCCGGTCCAGTGGAACAGTTGATGAAGTTTAAATGAAGCAGAATTAGGAGATCAAGCAAACACAGGAGCTGGTGCTGATGGTATCTGTGAGGCCCCCTATCCCCCTCCTGGCACCAAGGGAATCGAACCGGGGGACAGCTGACCTGGATGAAATCGAGAGAAGGAGAACCGCAGAGGGAGGGGGAGAAAAGGGTGAAGGCGAGAGGGAGGAGAGGAGGGGGGCTGAGGGAGATGAAGTATCTCCTAAACGTGATAATCTCCAATCACCTCTAACATCAATTCTGCCAAGGCCCGGGTTAATGAGCTCACAGCCGATCAAGCGTTATGCCCCGCCACCCCCGACTCCCCCCTGACTCCCCCCTTTTCTCCTCCTTGCATCGCTCTCATCATCACTGTTGTTCTTTTGATTTAATCCCTCTTACTTCAGCTGATTTGAGCAAAAGGGGAGAGAGGGATGGAGGAGCGGGAAAAGCCTATTACCCAAGCTCCTCTGCTCTCAACTATCTAAATGCTAACGATGTGAGGGGGCGAGAGAGGAGGGGAGGGGGAGGAGGGAAATGATGATGGGAGAAAGGCACGGAGAGGAAATAGGAAAGGGAGTGTGAGGGTGTTGGCAGGAGAGGACACAGCAGAGGGGGGCTAATCTGTTGCTGCTCGGGGTCTTGGGGAGCAGTTTGGTTATTTTGAAAGCAGGTTAGGTGAGGAGAAAGCTCCGGCCTCCTGCGTGCTGACCCTCAGTCCCCAGAGATCAACACACCTGATCTCAGCTCTTTACTTTCACTTGAGCAGTCCTAACACACCAACATCTCCGTTGTAATTTTTCCTGCTTTCACCCTCAGATTGATTAAAACAGAAGAGGAGCGTGTCTCCCGGCTGCAAAGAAGCACATGTTGTGGGTGCGATTCTCTTTGGCTGGTGCATTTGGTCGGAAAAGACTGGGGTAAAAGCTGAGGGTCACCTTGAACTGAGAGTAATGCCTGTTTCGATCGTGTTCTTGGCATCGAGGGACCTGGAGGCGTTTTCAGATAGTTTGGTTATGAGTTTCTCACTCTGCCTCCTGAACAATTGTTTTCTTAGTTAGGCTTCTTGATACAGTACCCAGAGGCCTTAAAAACAACTGAGTAAATATTTGGCAATTGCTCGAGCTGAAATGATGATTATGAGCCAAGGTTTGGCACCAGCGTGTGCGCCACCACAATTCAAACCCAGAGAGCTGTAATTGGACTACAAATTCTCCAAAGAGCCCACATGCAAGCCACTGTTTGCCTTGTTTAATTTCGCTTTTTGTGAACTTTGCAATTACTCGGCGGTAGGTAGCGTCGCACCTGTGTGCCACAAATTAATTGCCTCGCAAGTTCACAAGTTGGCAGGGCTAATTTACATGGTGATATAAGGGAGGGAAACATGGGTGCAGTGTGCCACTCTTTCAGCTGTAACAATCATTTTGATTTGTTTTCACTGCCTGGCGCTCAGCATTTCAATTCATCTGGAATACACAAGAACAATGGGAGGAATTTGCTCAAAATACATGTGCACACTGGGCTCGTTCACGTCTGCCTGAGAAGCACAGTCACTTACTCTGTGCATAACAAGTCGACTCCTCAGATTCTCCTCTTTCAAGAAAGCCATTTGATTTCATATTGGCCAATGAAACAGCGCAGGGTGAGAGGCAAGTGAACAATCAATCTTTGTAATGTGATCCACGGATTGAGCGCAGTGAGTAAATGTTTGCTCAGGCAGCCATCCAAGCCTGCAGTCAAACGAATTCTGCAGAAAAGGAATCTATCCAGGGCAGGCCTCTCTCTTTATCCCTCGCCTGCCCGACAGCAGCAGGGTATCAAGCACATTATATTCCAGCGCTCTGTGCATTTTTCATATAGGCTCGCCTTTTATGTTTTATGTACGCCAGCTCAGGGGAGAACAGCTGTGTGGGCGCCGCATCCTCTGCAAGTTTCGAAGGAGAGAGAGAGAGAGAGAGAACTCATTTCAGTGGGAGAAGTGGAGCAGAATGCCAAACGCAGTGAGCGGGGTACCTGCGAACAAACAGGAGCTGCAGACCAAGGCCTGCCTCTGCTATTACATTACCATAATACACAGAAACAACACCTCGCATGCTGTTACTGCAGTAATTTGAAAACAGATTGACAGGATTTACAAGTTCTCAGCTTATCTTCGCTCTGACCTCTGTGACCTCAATCTTCACTGTCAACTTTTGGAGTAAAATCATACATTGGTGGCTTATTCACAGATGTTTCAGACTTTTCTGGGATAATCTGGTATTATATATAATAATGGAAATTGTTTTTTTGTTTTCTTTTTTTCATGTTGTATTTTGTTTCTGTGAATCTGAGCGCACACGAAAACAGAAAGACTGAAAAAACAAAACAAAACAAAAACAGTGTGATTTTATAATTGACCCTACTTGCTCCGCCATGTCGAGTTGATAAATCCCTCAGGCCTGTTCTGCATGTTACCGCCAGCCTGACAGGATTACACTCGGCTGTTTGAGATACCAGGCTGCCCTGTGCATCACTTCAGGTTCTGTATATACAAATTTTATTGTTTTGCTGAGTGCTGAAGTGAACTGAGGTCCCAGTGAAAGTAACAAAACATATATAAAGCACAACAAAACATGTTTACTTTGAAAATGTGCGTTAAAAACAAATCTAAAATAAGTTCTTGTTAGTGGACTTTGATTCCAATAGAGTCAAAATGTTTAATTATTGTTTTTGATGCTTTTTAGCTGCAGAATTTTAGGAGTCTTTCTTGAAAAAAAAAATCAGTCTAAATAACCTTTTATATAAGTGCATATGAACATATCTTTAAGGCCCATTGAATAGCTTTACAGAAAGGATCCACACATTTTATACCTATGACTTCAAAATGTTGATGGAGGAAAGTTTATTTAAAGTACGTTAAATTTTTGTCATTTTTTTAAATACTTGCCTTTGTTTAAGATGCACCACATAATTTCACTTATGTAGTGCAACTCATTGTTCACCAGCTCATGACATGGAAATTTTTATGACAACCAAGAAAAACCACCAATGTAAATTCAATTAACATTTCTTCTTTAATAGATAGAGCTGACTCCAACTGTGGTACGTATTTTCAAAGCTATAGCACCACAGACTGATCAAACTGAGTTCATTTTTTTTTTGAAGTAATCTCAGAGACACTTCTTCCAGACTGAGCTCCTCTGCTGGAGACAGAAGGTGAAATCCTTTTGTTTAGAGGGACACACTGCCACCCAGTGTTACGGGTCCTGAGGCAGGAAGAGACGTTCACCAAGACAGTCACTAAGTTTGTCCACTTCTTGTAGCAGCCACTCCACATTCTTTTCACAGCAGTACTGATCCTGTCTGTCCTAGAGAGAGAGAGAAAAAAAACAGGCTGATGCTGCTCACTACTGGTGAAACATTTACAAAGCCTGCTGAGCAGAACATTTCCTCTCACAGAGATTTAGTCTTTCTGCTTAAACTACACGGTCATTCAGCTGAAGGACTGCTGAAGTATTCATCTTTGTGTATGTGCACTTTAACCTCTGAGCTGTGGGTGTTTTTAAATTGGTCAAACATCATCACTGCTTTAAACAAGACGGCCTTTATCGTTTGTCTTATCAAGCCTTTTTTCTGCTTGTTTCAAAAGATGAGAAGCTACAGTCATTCATGCTCTATGTTCTGGATATTCTGTCAAGTGATATTTCCTTGTCAGGAACCTCATAAAACATGGCCAACTAGATGAGGACACCACTTTTAGAGCTAACAGTGTATATCGATATTATACATCCTGTTCTAGGTGAGTAATGACATTATTTACCACAGTTATAATATACTACAAGCGATATGACTTTTACAGTACAGAAAGCTACACCTACTTTGGTTTAATCAGAAACTTTCCTTCATAGTGACTCAAAAGAATTGTGGTAATTTTGTTTACAACTTTTTCTTTTTTCTGTCCATGAACAGTGTCAGCCCCATACATTTGAATCTGTACAAATCACAAGCCCCTCTGACTTTACTGTCATTCAGTCAAATGTCTGCCACCTTTAACAGGTTTTTCACCCTGCCAGTCTCTACAAAACCTTTGTAGTTTAGCACATATGTGTCACAGATGCCAGATGTCCTCTGTGAAGCCTGATAGGCTCAGATGCAGCCTCCTGACAGTTACGATTCCTTAAAGTATACCATGACAAATTCTGGTGTGTCAAAACTTGATATGAGCATTTTCATATTTTCATCAGCCATAACATGTGAGATGTCAAGAATTTTTGCCAGTTTTCAGAGTCGCAGGTCCTTGCTGCGCTACATTCCTAAAATTCCAAAGAATGTCCAACACGAAATGCAGGAAAAGACGCATTGCCTTCATCGGTGTCAAAGTCACTAGCATGCAAGTCTAAAAGTCTCCAGCAAGACTGACCTGGTATCCTCAACATGTAAAACTGGTGATATACTTTTTTTTGTGTTGTCTTAGACAGTGTTTATTCATAGGTTTCAGGATTTTCATCTAAAAAGATCATTACTTGAAATACAAATGTAGTGATAAAAAAATACATAAATTAATAGAATAACAGAATAAACCAGAGCAGGGACTTTGTATGCAGTGTTGGAGGCAACTGAAAGCATACTGAAGAAAGCTCAACTAACACAGGAAAAAAATCTGCTGGGTTAAACAGGGTCTGCAAAAAGAGGAAAAACACTTTGTAAAATTTACATCAAATTCATAAAGAAGCTACGTGTTTTATGGAGTTATTACAAAACATATTGTGGCAGGGTTTATATTTCTATATATATGTTCATTTCTCAGACACCTGCTGTCTGGAGGGTCATAATAGTATGTATCAGTTTGCCAATTAATTCCTGAACTGAACTAAAACCAACAACTGTAAAGATAAAATGAACAAATATAGGCATGTGTCATGTGATGCATTGCCTTTATATGTGTTATACTAGTTTAAAAACATGCTGTTTGTGACTGCCTGTGTGTATAAAAATATCAGTGTTCTCCTATCAGTCTATTCCTACTCTCTTTTGACTCTGTTTTTAAAACCTTCTTATTTTTCTTAGTCCATAAAGCTGAATCATTACAAAGAACTCCTCCCTACACATATCGCTCGCTCACTGCTGCTGTTTGCTCCATAAGGAACTCCACTGAACCACCTCAGTGACCCCCAGTGGTCACTTAGCACTTCACAAACATCAATTTAATCTAGCTATTAGATGTTTTTTACAGAAAATGAAGCCGAAAGTGATATTCATTCAATGTTATAAGACTTGTTTATAATTTATTTTAAATGTTTCTGAGTCTTTTGTCTTTTTTGACCCGAAAATCTCTTAACCTCACTAACCTTATAACTGCATAAATAAGTATATATTATAATTTTAAACATGTGCCACCCTTGCAGATTTTTCTGTATGTATGTGAAGCTCTCTAGCAACAAGTAATCCTTTATAGATCAATTAAATCTTTGTACTGTGATATCTGCGACTGGCCTGTGTATCCTTATCGGTGCATGTTCAAAGATCTAAGTGAGCAGCTCAGACTATTTGTCTCCTGATTGATTCTTTTGTTCGTCTCAGTTCCCATCAGCATGAGGCTCAACCTCCATTAGTGGCCAAGAAAAGAGAAAGGAATGAAGAAATAGATGCACAGACCATGGAGAGAGATAGTTAGGGATGGGCTGAGATAATGAGGATGGCAAAGTACCCTGTAGGATTAGCAAAAAGGGTGGATAATAGGGAGCAAGTGTGACCACAGAAACAGTAACCCATCAAGTGAGAGTGAAAAATGGGCAAAGGATTTGAAATGAGCGAATCATATGCTGTAACTTATCCTCCTGGTTCACCAGAGACCAGAGACACTTTGGTGCATGGAAGCAGAAAGACCAAACTTCAGGTAGCCACGGGGAGATGCGAGTGTGTTTCTCCACGCTTGGGAGAGTTCTTGCTGTACCTAACTGGCCAACAGTCCTGTACACTGGTCCCAGCTTGGTGCTTTGTCAATTTGCTGTGACTAATCCAGGAGGGGTCTCGCATCTTCTCTCACCCTAATTAAAAGAGGATTAGATGGAATGGAGCTCTGGGCCACTCCAGCATGCATAGCCACCGTCCCTTCACTTTCAGAGAATAATCACACTTACTGAAACTGCCTGGATTTTCTGTGCAGGCTACCACCTGAATTCAGCTGAGAAGTCTGTCACTGATATGTTTGGAAATGACTTGGATAGGTCCAAACAACATTTCTGATGCAACTTCCTTTGAACTGGAACGTCCCATGCAGACAGTACAGCTTCATGTTGAATATCATCATTTAATAAGGCTGTTTCTCTTTCTGTAACACCTCTGAGAGCAGCCTGAACTGCTTTAAAATATGATGTAATCTACCCTCATAATTTGAGTACTAACTAAATAAAACCCAAATGCCATTCTTCACATGACTATTGTTTGAGAGCAGAAGTTTACCAAGCCTCGTGACTTGCATATAGCTACATGACATGCCTTCCGGGGTGCCAAATAAATGCAACTTAAAACATGGGATATATTTGAGTGCAATATCTCTTACTGTTCTCTTTCAAATGAGATTTGGGTTTCATATTGATCATGGCAGTGACATAAAAAATATGTTAATATATAACCACTGCCTCAAGGCATACCTCTGCCCTTTGTTGTTTGATAACTGTGTACCTATCCAGTGCGGGCCTGAATACGTCCAAACAATTACTGCTTTGGACTGTTCATCACATGTGAAGCACTGTGAACTATAAATGTCTGGCTGAGATTAGCCTGTTAGGAGTGCAGAATAGTTTACATGCCAGCTGCCACAGAGGAGGCAGTCCTGCTCTGTGGAATCTTGGGTAGCCTTTAAAAATCTCTTGAGCCCTGACCTTAGTCCACATTTCACTGTATCTGCAGTGTGTGCTCTCTGCAGCCTGACATAAAATGAATTGCAGTATTTATTTATTTATTTATTTACTTATTTATTTATTTGTGTGTGTGCGTGTGTGTGTGCGTGCGTGCGTGTGCGCACCAGTATTGTGGTATTATAATGCACTTTGTTAAAGTGTCATCGTATTAAAGATACTGTAATTGAAAAAAAACAGTCTAAGAGATGGGCCTGCCGTTTGAAGTTGTATGGTTACTGTTGTGATGTTTTTAATATTATTTATGTGCAGATGACAGTTATCATCACACAAGTTTGGACCACTGACTTGAACCACTGTATATTTTTCAGCCTATGGTTTGGTGTATAAAACACCAACAGACGCTGTAAACAGATTGTAAACCAATTGTTGCTCTTTGGTGCAGTAAGTGTAGAACTTAAGGAAATGCTAAAAATGTAAGTTAAACAGGTCTGACAAGCTGGTGGTGAATACAATGCCAAATTACAGTTTTGGTGTTCAGAAGGGTCCAAATAAAGTAGTCATAGGTTATAACAATTTGGAAGCTCAACCACGCCCGCTTTACTATGCCTTGGTAGATTACTCTCTGCGTAATAAAACTGCAAGTCAAGATTTAGGGGGGAACTGGCCTGCTTTAATGCTGCACAGTGCACTTAAGGACACCGTGAGCCAACTAAACACAAGTCGATAGTTTCTCTCTACTGACATATTTTTTTTTCATCTGTCTTAAAAATGGGAAGCGAGGATGAAACCATTGCAATGAAAGAATCCCGAAGACGCGAACGTCAAGCTGGTAAAAAAAAAGTGCTCTTTTGATTATTGTGCTTTGCCTTAGGGAACAATGCATGTTTATGATACTGAAGCTAGTGTGGACGATAATGCATAGATTTATTTATTTTTTGTAAACTATAGAGCACTGTGCACTGTGAGATGAAAGTGGTCCAACTATTTCCAAAACAACACCAAAAGTAGCGTAAGCCATGAACCGTAGCTCTTGATAGCAGCTAGCATGCATCATCCTAAAGCTAACGCATATTAGCATTCTAGGTTCACAAGCTGAGGTTGCAACTGATGGTTGCAACGTGCTAATGCTGTCCGAGTGAATGCAATTGTATTTGGTGATTATAATTAACAATGAATAGACCAGAGATAGATAACGGTTGTTATTTGGTTCGGGCAGAGAAAAGTGAGGGACACTGAATTGGTTAACCAATTGAAGAGCTGAACCACGCCCGGTTTTTCCCATGCCTTGCTGAAATATAATTCCCTGCGTTATCAAACCTACAAGTCAAGACTCAGGGAGGAACACGCCTCCAGCAGTAGCGCACACAGACAGCAATAAACAGGGCGACTGCTTCTTTCTACTTACCGAGATATTATTTCTGCATTAATAATGGAAAACGATGATGAAACCCTTGCATTGAAAAAAGCCCAAAGACGCGAACGTCAAGCAGGTAAAACTTGATCTTTTAAGTATTGTGTTATAACTAGAGGCGTACGCTTTTTGTTATTAAACTGGGGGGTGATGGTATTGGTGTGACCAGTAATGCAAAGTTTTATCTAACTTTTCTAGAAACGATGGAAAACTTAGCACTGTGAATTCACCGTGGTGTAACGTTTTGTAAGTTATTTCTAAAAGTTGCGTTAGCAGTGATCCTTAGCTCATGATGGCAGTCATCATGGACCATTCTAAAGCTAACGCATATTAGCATGCCAGGCTAACGAGCTAATTTTGTAACCTCTGTTGTTGGTAATGCTGGTCCAGCTTTAGACCTTAAATCTCTCCTGCACTATGTGAAATAAAACAACAGTAATGCCATCAGATTGTGTTCTGGTTCATAATGTTGACAAATTTCGCCACTTCCTGTCAATGGGATCAGGATTAAAACTAGTGAACAGATTAACTTCACTTCTGTACAACACTCAAGTCATGGTTTTATGTTTCTTTCAGTGATGACAACCGATTTTTTTTTTCGATAGTCATGGTTTGGTATCAGTTTGTAAGGCCCAGTAGTAAGTAAACAGTGGGGATAAGAGGATACATACAGGATGTGGTGTGCTGTACTGATTCCTGTCATTAAGTCAATAACAGTCAGTCCATTATCACTCAAAGAATGTGGTAAAGATTAATGAATTAATATGTTAGCAGGATCTGAAGAACCTGGACCGTGCTTTTAACTTCAGTAGACTTGCTAACCGTGATGGCATCTTTACAGGTCTCCCTTAAAAATCAGTCAGACAGCTGCAGCTGGTTCAGAACGCTGCTGCTCGAGTCTTCACATAGACCTAGGAAGTGGATCACACTACTGAGGTCTTTAGAGTGGCTTCATGTCTGTCAGAGAATAGCTTTTGAAATACTTCTGATGGCCAACAAAGCAATGAATGGTTTAGGGCCAAAATATGTGATCTTGTAATTAAGCACGAATCAACAAGACCACTCACGTCATCTGGAACAGGTCTGCTGTCATTCCCAAGAGTCAAAACTAAACATGCTCCACCTATCTGGACAAACTCCCAGAAAATATTAAGTCCTCTGAAACTCTCAGCTTCTTTTAATCAAGGTTGAAGACTCACCTTTTTACCCCTGATTTTTATTAGAATATTTTAACAATTTATTTTATTTTTTTTTTCTTTGCTCAAATCTGCACTGTAATTTTCATGCTAATGTTTTAAATTCTGTTTTAATGTATTTTTTCAACGTCTTTTTGTCAGTTTATTGTATTATTTTTATTTTTTCTTGAACTAAATTTTTTTCTGTTAACTGATTTTTGATTGTTTTCTTTTAATGTGTCACTGACCTTTCAAGGATTATTTGTGGAGCACTTTGAATTACTTTGTTGACAAAATATGCTACATAAATAATCTTGCCTTGCCTGGCCTACTGAGTGAATTTTGCTTTTTATAAAGTCCCTGAACAATGGTAATTGAGTAGTAGATCAAGACTAGTAAAGCAGCCCATAGACCCTAACAACAAAAGTTCAAAGATAGAGAGGCATAAACATCTCATAAGCAGTACTCCCATTAGTTAGTGTTACTGTGACTTTGATTTACCTTTGAAAGCATTGTGTGTTGCAATATAACTTCAAGTTGTTCAATAGTGTTTTGACATCTAACTCTGTCTGTAGGTCCACGCAGACATGAAATTGAAGGTATGGATCTCGTTTGTCGGACAGTTGCATGCCAAAATCAGTTTTGGCTGAAGTAAATGTTGCTTACAGGGCAGGTGATGTGGCTGCAAAACAAATGCCTATGAGCAGCTTGTGTGATTGTGTGTACATGTGGGCAAAGGTGACACAACAACTAAGTGAAGTTTTTCAGTGGATGTGTTCCAGCTGTTCAGGTGTTTGATAGACTTGGATTTTGGTCTTAAGTCACAGCAAAGTAGACTTTCCAACATCTGTTGATAAAGTTACCCAGTTTTGTTTAGTATCTCTCTCCCACTCACTACTTTGAAGAATGTATCTCATTTATCTCTTTGTTCATGTGTTTGTCTTCTCTCCCCAGCTTTGGAGGATTCAGATGCTGAGATTGGCCTCTGCGGATGGCTGTTGATTGGTCTTTCTCTTCTCTTCGTTCTGGTGACACTGCCCATCTCTATATGGATGTGCATTAAGGTCAGCTGCTTGTTAGAACAGCCTCAGCTCTCCAGTGCTCTTAAAGAACAGGCCTGTAGAGTGGATGTTATTACTGAAGATGTTCTACTCTGATAAGTGTTTGGACGATGTTTTATTCTTGCAGACTCACTCAGTTAGGATGTGTGTAAATGTATCAACCAAAGTTTAAAGGCCCATCAATCATTGTAGCATTTGTAGCATTTACTTAATTAAAAAGTATCCCTTTGAGCAGAATTTACTGATGTCTTTTTTTGTTATCATGTCTGTTCAATGTCCCGTGTGAGAAAGAGTGACTTTTTTTTTTTCCTACATAGATTGTGAAGGAGTATGAGAGAGCCATTATCTTTCGACTGGGGCGCATTGTGCGAGGTGGAGCCAAAGGCCCAGGTGAGAACTTGATTCATACACTACCCTGCAGTTTGAAGTCCGTTCTATCCTTAGTTTTCCTTTCCATGTTTTGGTACTTCAAACATGGTTTCAGTGTCTGATAGTTCTCTCCATCAATTTGTAAAACATGTTCATTGTCTTGCTATTTTTAACCCGAATAGTTGGTCAGCCCTCTCGTTTCCACCAATGCTGAGACTGCAAATGTTTTGTTTTTGTTAGGGATGCATTGAAATTTCTGCCACCTAAAATTTTCAGCCTGAAATTGGCCCAAAAGTGCATTTTTCGGTTTTCAGCTGAAAGACTTTTATCACAGAAGCAAAACGGCCAAAACAGCATGTTGTGATGACCCAAGCTAAAACCACAGCCGGCACGCTCTTGTCTGGATATGTGTAGCAGTTTCACCCCAATGCACAAACACACACACACACAGAGAAAAGCAAGCTATGTGTAGGACAGAGAGTCCATAAAGATGTCACAATCATCACAAGAGATGCTTTTTAAAGCACTCCCAGGTCATCTCTGTGAAGATCCCATCTACTCTCGTTTAATGTATTCAGAAGCGGTAATTTCTAAAATAAATTCAGCACTGGGGGAAATGTGGGGGAATTTAAATTTAGCGGGCTAAGGGTTAAGTTCAGGAAATGTCTAGTAGGAATTTTACCTCAGTGCCACAGTTACTTCTAGAACCCTGGATAAACTATGAACCAAAACTTACATCAGCAGAAATTACGCTCTTAAATTAGCATCATTACTGAAACCATTATTTACTCCAGAATGAAAACTCTGCTCAGGGAAGTAGTACCTTAAAAAGGTATAGAAGTCTAGCTCCACCTTAGTTCTGTTTATCAGTGTTTGGATTTTCCGTTGGCCAAGCTCTTATAGCACTCATCACACTATATGTTGGTTCTGTTTTGTTCATTGAGTTTTGACAAATCAGTGGAGTTTCAGAGAAAATGCCAGAAGAACCAGCAAAGAGGATGAAATCGAGTCAGGGCTGAAAAGGAAGCTGTTGTAATGACGTGTTCTCTCATTTGACCTGAAAGTTGTGTGGAAAGAAATCTTTGGTGCCTTTTTATTTCATTTTTTGTTCTGCCCACTAATTTCTCTTCTCTCCATTGGTCTTGAGAAAGCTGTGAAAAAGCAGAAAACAAGTTGAAGGAATATATTTGTCAGAAGTGGTTTCATCATGTTGATGTGTGCTGTAATATATTGGTGATACTCAGATTATTCAGAAAGTCCTGATGATATAATTCCATAAAAATGAGTTTCTGTTTGAGGAACCTGAATATTTGATCTGATTCTGGGAACCCTGAAAGTGCTTCCTGTGGTTATCCTATTGATCCAGAGCACTGCTGCATGTAAAAACCCAACCAAGTGTGTGATACTTGTTTGTTGGTCTGGATGGTGCCGAATGGACTGGTCAGAACACCAGACACAGCAGAAGCCTGGATGCTATTATGATTATGGAAACAGGACTATAAATAGGCTTGGTGTATTTTCCCACCAGCCTGTCCCTCAGGGGTACAAATTAAATATGAACTGAAAAATTTAAAATATTTTGGCCTAAAGACCCCCCCCCCCCCCCATAGTAGATAAGCACCAATGTGTTCAAGTTCACTGAGGCCTTATTTATTATGGTCCACAGAGCCGTATGTCTGGTGACACCTCGGCATCGTTGTCTTTTTTTTAAATACATCTGAATACCTTCATCCTTTCTTCCTCGGTGATGTGTCCTCTGGTTTGAAGGCAGTTTATTTGTTTAAGTAAAAAAAAAATACTGACTCCCATGAGCAAATAATTTGCATACATCTCATAACTCACTGCCTCTCTTTCTTTGATTTCTTGTTTAACGGGATCTAAAAACCAGGCAGTGTCTTCTCAAAATGCTGAAATGTGACTCCTCTCAGCGCCAAGGGACTCCTGTTTATGACAGAGTGGGGTAATAATAGCTCTCCGCCAGCAAACTTCACATTCACGAGAAGCCAGTGCCAAAGTTGAATTCAGCATTTGGTTTCCCACAATGCCCCTTACCCTCACGCTCACAGTCTGGCTCTCGCTCCATCTCTAACAGCTGTTATATAATGGTGCCTGAGAACATTTCTTTGTATATTTAGTTAGCAAAAGGCTTGTGGGGATAGATTGTTATAAAATGATTGTGTTTGTGGAGCATTTTCCATCTGTAGACGCTTGTCTTCTGCCATCAACAGAGAGTTTTATTGATGAACAAAGCTTTATTTTTTTCCGGAGTGGAATTTTCCACTGCACCATATGATGGTTTACAGCCTCTGTGAGAGCAACCAAGGCCCTGCTTCTTGTCTAACAGGATATGTGATTGTTCCTGGAAATGTCATAATAAAAATGGCACAGGGAGACTGCTGTTATCTTCATTTCCCTCCCAAACAGATGGCTGTGATCTCACCGTTTAAATACACAATATCCTGACAGCAAAGGCAGCCCACTCATCTCTAACTGGTGTGGCAGCATTAATGTTTGCTAAATGATTGCGCACCTAGCACATGTCTGTTTCACTCAGGCACATGCCTCGTATTGTTTAATGCACTAATCATTGTGACTTGAAAGAGGCTTATGAAAGCTGCAAATATCCGCAGCTTTGCCTTGCTGTCAGCACAGCTGCAGACTTATAAAGAGAGCTTGACTTGGCCCCGTGCCCGACTTTCATTCATCCCGGTGTTTTCAAACATTTGTGTAGAAGCTTCCTCATTATTCTGTGTACAGCAGCTTTAGTCTTTGTTAAACTATTTGCGTTCTTGTGATTCCACAGGGCTGTTCTTCATCGTGCCTTGCACTGACAGCTTTATTAACGTGGACTTGCGCACCATCACCTTCGACATCCCACCACAAGAGGTATGACACGCACACTTCCAATTAGATTAAACAAATACTTTGTCACATTCATGAGGATTCAAAGGGCATCAAAATAATTGTGCAGATTCTTGATATAGCCCATCACTGATACATGCTTTGACAGAACAATACGAGTCCTTTAAACATTTAATACAACACTTGTCCTTCTACAAATATGTCACTTAACAATTATTTCCTGTTCAATTTGTTCTGCTCGCAGGTTTTAACCAAAGACTCTGTGACAGTGAGTGTTGATGGTGTGGTGTACTACCGGGTCCAGAACGCTACCCTGGCTGTTGCTAACATCACTAATGCAGATGCGGCTACCCGGCTGCTGGCCCAGACCACCCTCAGGAACGTCCTGGGTACCAAGAACCTGGCAGAGATCCTGTCTGACCGCGAGGAGATCGCACACAGTATGCAGGTACATTAAGCTGCTATTATTCACCACACAACATGCTAAGCAGGACTTTGAAAGTGTTAAGCCTCAAAGTATCAGAGCTGCTTCCCCAAAGCATAAAAACTTAACTTCAATCACAGTGGAGAGAGAGTCCACAAGCAAGTAGGAGGAGAGGAGAGGAGCGCAGCTGGATCAGGCTAACCTTTCCTTTCTTTCAGTCCCTCATAGTGATGAAAAAATAACGCATTTATAATACAAATATATTAAACATTTCAGTGCTGCATCGATCTTCTTCTCTATGAGGTGAATATTTGAACAAGTATCAGAAAGTTCGTGCGATCTACACTGTGCTTACTTCTTTCTTTTACATGCATCCTCCTGCAGCAGCAGCAGAGAATCTTTGTATCTACATGTTCACATTTTTAAACTCTCTGGCAAAGCACCAGGTATTATTTAGAAGAAAAACAGGCCCCTCCAGTGCTGCACACTAAGGCATTATGCACAAAAAAAAACCCTGCTATGATGAAGACAGTCAACATAAATGCAGGCGATAATAAGAAGCTGCAATAAGACGCAGACTGGCTGGAAGAAGAAACAGAATGCAGGATTACGATGCCACCTTGCCAGCTCAGAACCAGGTTTGCCTGAACTCAGAGGGAAACTAACAAACTGTCATTTAAATGTGTACAATCTGTATATTTTAGAAAACCTTAGGTAATCCTGTGTTAGATGTAAATCACAGCTGTTAAATTGACTTCAGTCATTCATTTAATTATTCGACTTTTACCTCCAGTTCAGCCTTGAAATATTATTCTCAGTTGCACACAGAGTACTGGCATGGCAGCTATCAATCAGCTCTTTGTTGATGTCAAATGGACAACGTGTTCCAAGTTGTGATGCACAATAGTCTTGAATAGTATTTGCAGTTTATTCTGTCACTGTTCAGTGTTTCCGGCAGAAAACCTCTGAGAAAAGGCTCAAAGTCTTGTGTGCAGTGGGGGTTTTAAACGGGCATGGAGTGACTTTGAACAATGTTATAGTACAAACAAACAACAGTACTCTGCATGTGTGGTTGTGGTTTCATTAATGCTGTTTCAGGATCCACTTTTGTCATGTGTTGATCCTTTACCAGCATTATCAGCGTCATTGATTGTTGGTTTCCCCTGAGATCAGCTCTCAATGCAGCTCTCCTGCACGAGAGAAAACAAGCTGGTCAGCTCCACCTGCTGGACAGCTTTGGAAAATGTCAGGTAGTTTATCTGCATGTTAAAAAAATGGAGTCAGTAAAAGGAAGAATATTTTAAATAGGGCACACACAAAATGAATCTGTAAAATAGAGCCCTGAAAGTATCACTAAAGAAAACGTTAGAAATCTTTAAAAGCATTGAAGCACAGAGTGTTGACGCCTCATCTCTGCCTCCTCAGTCCAGTCTTGATGTCGCTACTGATGACTGGGGGATCAAGGTGGAGCGAGTGGAGATCAAAGATGTCAAGCTGCCCCTTCAGCTCCAGAGAGCCATGGCTGCTGAGGCTGAGGCCACCCGTGAGGCCAGAGCAAAGGTAAGAGCCCAGTTCGTCCATTCAGATTTTACAACCCAGAACAGTGTTCCTTTGTTCATCACCTCTTTTCTCCTCTCCAGGTGATCGCAGCAGAGGGAGAGATGAACGCTTCCCGGGCGTTGAAGGAGGCCTCTCTGGTGATTGCTGAGTCTCCGTCAGCCCTGCAGCTGCGCTACCTTCAGACCCTTAACACCATCGCTGCTGAGAAAAACTCAACCATCATCTTCCCGCTGCCTCTGGAGATGATGCAAGGCTTAATCAAACATTGAGGGGAGTCTCCAAAACGCTCTTACACTCGCACACATTTTTTTTTTTTTTTTTTGCTTCTGTGTCTGTAGAGCAACTTTTAAAATAGCTGATTGGCATTTTAACCCACTTTGAAGTCTGTGTAAAGCCGAAATAAATTTTGTTATGAGTGTGTCACATCACAGAAACATGTGTCATTGACCAATGAGCCAAATTTGAAATTTAAAAAAAAAAATTGCTACGTGTATAAAAAATAGGTCTCAAAATCATGTCAACATCAAATCAACGCTGGGGGCGTGTCAGTTAGAGGCCCTTAGCCACGCACACACGCAGGAGGGGAACCCCCTCTGTGTACTGTACAAGGACGTTACCTACAGTAACAATGGAAGCTAGTGCTAGCAGCGTCATGGGGTGGACTCAGCCCTACCTGTTTGATCCATCAGAGCCAGAAACTGACTCTGAGTCAGACACTGATAGAGCTCAGCCTCGTTCCTCACAGTATTTCTCCCATTTATGACATTTAGCAACATGGATTACTGACTAGTAACGTTATAGCCAAGACAAATACAGTTAGGCTATCAATCCACCTGTTTCTTCAGCAGCCTATGGGTGTTGCTATGAAAGATAACTACTTCTGCCAGTCGTTATCAGTTTCCAGTTGCCTTGCAATGATATGGCTGAAGGCCACGCCAGCAGCAGCAGGGGCGGGGTTATGCTATTGATGGCTCCATGACGTAATGTGGCGAACACAGAAATCTGTAACATAGTTCGTGTAGCCTAGCTCCTCAATTAAATCCTACATGGTTGAATGGTTTTTACATGTTTTTAGGAAATACATATGTGACCTGTTTAATGTGTTTAGAAGAAACTGGATGATTTTGCTTTACATGGACTTTAAAGACTCAAACAATCAGCCGGCTTTTGCCTTTGTTTTGATGTAGCAAGAGTCTGCGTTTGTAAGCTAAAGAAAGAAGACTGCAACTCGAATTAAGTGACAAAGATACTTCTTTCTTAATTGAATTCCTCTTTTCTTTTAGATTAATTACACAGCTTAGGATGTTGAGGAAAAATAAAATGTCAAATTAGGTGCATTACTGCATTGCACATATCAGTTTGTCTTCAGAACATATTGGCCTCAGAGCCAACCACAAAGCTATTTGGAGTTATACAGTTGAATGGCTGCAGAGGTGGGAGGGTCAGTATCCTCTTTGAGAAATTTTAGAAATTTTATCAGATTTAACATAAAAAGGCCACAATGCGGCTTTATTCATCAGTTTACTTTAGTGTCTGTTTTTATGCTTGAAATATGCCAAAGTGGGAGAAGAAGCCTAAAACTTCCCTTTTTTCAATTTTACAAGCATTTAAGCAAAGTGCCTGCTGGGTATGAGGCCTTACCTTACACACACACACACACACTCATACACTGCCTCACATCTGCTGTCACATGAAGAAATACTTTTTTTTAATAAGTATTTCTAGTGATCTTCAGCTATAACCACTGCCAGGTCATCATCATCATCATGCTGCACTCATTTGATAACTAGAACTATTGGAAATTACCTGTAAATACACCCTGATAGCTGTATTCCCCCCCTCCTCAAATTTAATGAGACCCATTTCAGATGGGCCATTGCATGCTTTTATTATTTTTTGTGAAGATATTCTGCACGTGTCATAGCCTCAAAGATCTAAACACATATCCGGACCAAATCTACAGTTGATATCGTTCTGTACTCAAACCCTCACACTTTCACATGCTTAAGATACGAAGCATCGACAGACAGATCTGTTAACATCTTTGGTGCCATGAGATGGTTTGATGCAGACGTTGTAAAGGTGAAGTCTTGGTCGATTGTGTTTGGTTTTTTCACAATCTAAACTAACAGAGGAGGTAGATAAAGATCATACTTTACTCATACTTTTTTTTTCCACACTTTCATTGATCGAAACTGTTGTCTCAGATCACATGCTATATCTCGAGGAAAAGCTTTACAGCCTGACTGACTGACAGGCTGGATGTCACTTGTATATGTTTACAGTACCCTCTCTATCAAACACTATGCTATATTTGGAGGCTGAACAAATGATAAGGATCATCATGGATTACAGCAGATCTGGACCCCTGTAACATAATCAGCTGCTCAGGCGGTACTGTGTGTATTCTGGTGTTGCTCCTATAATTTGTTCCCCTTCACTGCCGGCATACAGGCAGTTGGAATGTAACTGATTACAACTCTATAAGCCAGAAGCCTTAACTTACAGCCGCAAGTCATTTGACCACTATTGCTTTTGTTCACATTCAAAATGGGATATTTCTTTGTTTTTTTCTTGAACAACAGTATTCTATGTCATGCTTTCTTAATATTAAAAAAAGCCAGATATTTAGACATCCTTGTATCCGTCTACTTCCTGACATATCATAGTATATTTCTTTCTATTAAATTTAGTAAAAGAGGATTATAAGCCAATGTATGTTACACCGTCTACTGTCTAATTAGTGTCACCAAATATGCATATTAATACATGTACACAATATATCGATATAACACAGCTGCTGTAGTTTTTCTTGTCCTTTATGTGATACTACTGCTGTTACGTTAGTGAATTTTACACATGAATTATTTTCTTTGTATAAAGCTCAGTGTGTGAGCTGCCAGTATTGAGTAAGAAAAGAGCTCTGAGCGAAGTTTGAGCGCTCTCAGCGTGTTACAGAAAGAACAAGCATGGTCCTGAACTATGCACACACACCCTGTAAGCTTTTCTTGATGGTTTGCATCTTTTTGAGGAAATGTGCTCAATTTCATGCAACAAAACAAGCAGTTTGTTTTATCAATACCTGTAGCTGTGAAAGATATCACACAATTTTATATATTCTTTAAGTCATGAGTGACTGTTTTTTTTTATATTTTCCATGCTTCCATAAAGTATTGTTTTGAAATAACAAACAGTATCAAGAATCTGAATAAACAACGTTAGAATCACTTTTGTCTCTGGTGATATTTAATTTTTTTACACTTCTTTTTGTATGCCAGTGTTTGCAAAAGCAAAGACAATAATCACTTCACATGTTGTTTTTTTTGTTTGTTTTTATTGAAGGCATCAGGCAAACCTCTTGGAAGTGCCGAAGAAGAAACAAAACCAGTTTGAGAAGGTTTGATTTGAAAAGCAGCAAAGCGATGGTTTCAAAAATATAGTTGGCTGGTAAAGCATCACACAAGCTTCCTGGGCCTGAACCTGTGGTATTAATAACAAATAAATATATAAAAGGTATCTTACCTAAAGGTGCACAAACAACCTGCCTTTAATGCATATTTAAACTAGAACAGTACCTCTAATAAAATCAGGATGGTGTTGAACCAAAGGAAGGATTATCAAAGCATAGGTTGTATTTTTCAGAAGCTTTGTTTTACTGGCAGTGATTTTTCCAACCCTTCACCACACACAGCCTGAAACCATTAATTCCATGTTTTGCCCCTTAATTTCACTAGTTAACGGGTTTTATTGTGAAAGTATGAAACTACTGTCTGATAAAAGTCCTAAAAGTCCTAAAAACAGATTCTGTATAGTGCAAATCCCTACAGGAAGCTTGCGCTGTAACTCATTTCCTATTGGCTGTTTTAAAAACGGATATAAAAGCAACAATGTTGGATTAAAACTCCTTCATCAACCTGCGTCCCTTAACGTAAAAAAAGAAACCCCTCCTATTTTCAGGGTGTATTGCTGCTAAAAAAGTCTTATGATAGAGCTCAGTGCTTGCAGGAGCAAAGTGGGGAGGTCAAAGGTCAAGGCTATTTGGCAAGGGGGGGAGCCAGGTGAGATCTCACAGGGCAAGCTCAGCCATGGCGCGCTCCAGAGGGTCGGTGGTCCAGTAATCGTAGTCCCAGCCCAGGAACCAGCCGGTGAAGGTTGGTGGCTCAAAGCCCTGCTTGATCTTGACGATGGGTGTTCTGCGGTCTCTGTTAGCCGGATCTGTCTCGATGTATCGAACCGCTGAGGAAGATCAGGAGAGGTTTAAATTAGAGTTTGTCAGAGAGTCAGCTGGAATCAAAAACAGGTTGTGTAAAAATATCACAGACATGCAAAACTGATGTGAAATAACGAGCCAAAAATGTGACACACTGAGAAAACTGCCTCTATAAAAGTATTGAAAAATTGTGATAAGAAATTTGCCAGCATAAGTGTTGATTTCTTAAAAACAGGACTTGTTTGGCAGATGGGTGACAGATCACAGAAGGAGTCTGGCACTGCTCATTTACCTTATTTTTCCCCAAAGGTTAGCTCTCAGGATTGACATGCTGTATGCGTGCTAAACTGCTGTTTCACAATTTTTGTTGTATGAAAGGTAACAAAGAGCCAACCCACCAAAGAATAACATCTTAACATCACAACAGCGCTGAAACTGTACTGGTGCCAGGCAACCCCAGCATTCATCTGCATAATGCTACACTTTGAGACATGTGGCATGTACATTTCTTTATTATTATTATTAAACAGTGAAATGAGAGTTTGCTATGAGATTTCTGAGGTACTACCTTGATGAATCAGGGCTAACATTATCAGCTGTAGTAAAGACATTAATCAAAGCTTAGCCGGAGCACGGTGGAGTGATACCAAGAGTGAGAAGTCTCTGTGTTAGTGCTCTCTGAATATCAGCCCTTGTAGAAAGTCTCTTGTCCAGTTCAATTACTCTCTTAAAACTACCTGCTCTGTAATATGTTTAACTGATCATATACACCTACAAATTTGAAAGTACATAGTTTTCAAAGTGCTTTAAGGAGATTTTATTGCCTATAAATGTGCACTGATTTATTACCTCTTGATGTCTGTTGTTTTTCATGTGTGGTGGTTTTATTTCTGTACTTACCAGATGCCATCGATTCAGTCTTCTCCTCCTCTTGGGCTTCGTTTCCAATCCACACAAACACCTAAAACAGAAAAGTGTTAGACGCAGCTCTTTCTTTCATTACTGTGTCTGAGCTCCGTGACCTCAAAGCAGGTCTCCTCACCTGCTCCCATGTGTCCAGGATCATGACATCATCGGTAGCGAGGTCACCCTGGGTCATCTCTCCAGGCACCTCCTCGATCTGAGTGAAGAGAAGAAGGACTTAAGGGACATGTTTGGTGCCCTGCGTCACCGTTAGAGGAAGCTTGACCCACAGACTTACGATGAAGTTGCCGGTCTTATTGGAGCAGGCGAAGAGTCTGGGTGGATGAGCGTCCATCTTGTCCTTGAGTCTGGTAGAAGTGCGATAGTCTGCTTTTCCTCCCAGAGCCTCCCAGAACTGATCTGTGAGGAGAAAAGACACACTTCATGCTCAGTCACTGTGAAGCTAAACCGAATAAACTGGAGCTCTGTCAGAATTTTAAACCGTGTGGAAACATGCAGACAAACCCAAAACACTTTTAAGGCCTGGTAACTGCTTGCATTGCTGCTGTTTATTTTCTAATTACAATTAAAGGGATTGACTTTTGATAATCTCCCAACAAGAGCCAAACAGTTGCTTTGAGCTAAAGAGAAGAAATGACGAGTGATTCTAGAGACAACGGGATAAACCCAATGGTGTGCACAGGCTTTCTGAAGGACAGGGGCAAAAAGTAAAAAAAAATGGCACATACAGCGCTCATTTTTACCACCAAAGAGGGCAGTTTATCATGTTTTAATTAGCAAAGAGGGCAGTTTGGTGTGTTTTGCCAACCACCAGGGCACTTTAGCGTGTTTTTCAACAATCGGCCTCTGAATAAACCTGACGCTTTAAAACTTGTCCTGGCCTCCGCACTTAAAGGCACAGTTGGTAGTCACTGAAAACTAGCAGGAATTTGAATGTAGCATCTCTTCAGGACTCCTTTTAGCCCCCCAGCCCTCCCACACTTGGAGCTTCTTCAAAACAACGCCATTGATTTGCGACCATATGATCCTGACTGATTCAAAATCATAGACTCAAACCGGTCCTCAGCACATCGTTTTTGTTTGCACTACGTTACCAGTAATCAGGGTATAGGTAGTTTTTCTGTCATTTTCCAGCATACTTGAATCCCTCTTTGTTATGCACATTTAAACTGGGGCAAGTGCACGCCGGCGAAATATACCTGCAGGAGGCGGGCAGAACAAGATTTGATTGGTTTAATAAGCTGGATCCTAATTGCTAAGACTGGTTGGTGTTTTCTCAGGTTTACTCCTTCTGTAGACAGCAGATATTTTTCACTGTATTTTAAGAACACATCCTGCATCGATTGATATCAGGACATAAAGATCATTTTAAAAGAATAACAAAAAGTGGATCTAAATCCGATTACCAACCCTGCCTTTAAAACCAGTTGTCAACTCACACTAAGTCATCACAAACTTTCTTTGTCTGTATATGAAAAATAATATGACTAAAAAACAACTTAACGGCAACTCCAACCTGCACATTACACCTTTGATTAAATGTTGAAGTAACAGACTGGTTACTGCAGCTTCAAAGGCGTACAAAACACATACAAATATATCCTTTCTCAAGTTTTATAAATTTTGAATCACGTGAAAAAGTTTCACTGGGACTATCTTTCAAGTATTTCTACACATCGCAGCAGTTAACTCTTTGAACTTTGAAAAATAAAGGCCATAAACTCGGAGCTTAGGCTCACAGTAATACAGATGTAAAACTCTTCTTTTGTCTCTGGCAGCCTGAGGCTAGCCCTTAAAAGCAGAGTGTTTATAAAAAATTGAGTCAGTTTTTTTCCAAGTTGCCAGAGGTTTTATGTTTGAAATTGCTGACAGAGAATACAGTTTCTCCTCGAGCTTTGCCAGCAAATTGCGAGTTACTGAAAACATCTGAGGAATGATGCAATCACGCCTCCTTTGTTTTAAAATAGATGAACACAAGCACTCCTTTTAGCTGGAATACAAAAAGGTTGATAGAGACTTCTCTTAAGTGCTGTTTAAGCCTCTTGACCACATTAGACAAAGAACTGAATAATTCTGTATTCATCATTCATTTCCTACCAGCTTCTCCTCCCTCAGAAAGCTCAGAGGTCGACACTCCCAGGATGTCACACAGCTGCTGAGCCCCCTGCTTCTCTGTGTCACTGGCACCCACTCCCACCCAGGTGAAGGAGTCACCAGGGGTCACCAGGACGAAGGCGTCGTTGGAGTTCAGGTTGGTGGACACAGCATCGAGCTGCATGAAGAAAAGATAACCATTACTGTCTTCATTTCAAATGATTTATATTTAGTCAACTGTGACCAATGTGCATGAACAAACACACTTTTATTAAAAAGTCCCTTGACTTGTATCGTTGCTGGTTTTGAGATTTTTTGGTTGTTGTTAATAATAAAAATAATCCGTTCTTGTGAGACAATTAGTGAGTGTGTGTCCTCTTACCTCCACAGCTCTGGTGTGCCCTGCTGAGTTGGAGCGCACCTGGAACAGTCGAGTTTCTGCAGGAGCAGACTGACCTCCCTCTCTGGACGTTCCTCCCTTGTAGACCACCATGGGCTGTCCTCCAAAAAGACTCATGAGGTGAGCTGGCTCCTTACCCTGCACCACTCTCACCTAAAGGACAAAAATAAAAATTAAAAAAAAATACAGTTCCAGGGTGAGAAGATGGTTACTGCAGAGGTTTCCAGTGTGAGATATAAATCAAGCCTTATTTATGTTGCTCTACTGGAAAACAGCATGTAATGAAAGTATGCAAACATGTGAAAAATCTGGTGCAATACCAGCTACAGACACAAGATGGCATTATTGGGCCGAGCTGTGTGGATGTCCAGGTGCAACAAACAGAACGGTGAGTGATGTTGCTGTCTGTGTCCTAAAGAGTATAATTAACGTGTTTTGTCTGCAGCTTCAGTCATAAATATTTATCGCAGTCCTAAACCTGTCATCACAGTGAATTACACTAATCCAGAGTTTACAGAAGAGAACAGAAACGTTTCAATCAGTCATTGGTGAGTACAGAGTTCTTCACCTCAACAATAATAATGTACGCAGCACTCTTTACGTCTCAATGCTTCCTTCACTACCGACTACAAACAGTTTTTCATGACGCTGCGAGATTGTTTACTCCTTGTTTCTAATGTTTCTGCACCATAATGTTTCAAAATATGACTAATTTTAGGGATTTAAGGAAAATGCATTCTGGCATCACTAGTTTTGTTTTTGGATGTCTACTTATTGAGTGGAAATCTTTGCTCAAAGATTATTTCAGAGGCTTTTAGATACATTAGTAAAGGCAAAATACTGTATCTTTTGTATGGAAGGATTGTATATTGCAGAAGGAAGCATCTGAAATAATAATAATACTTTGAGATGTGCAGCTGTTTGAAACTATTAATCATAAACGATAAGTTCAGATGTTTACAGTTTGACTTTGAACAATCGTCAGATACAACAGTGGCCCCTGATGTTTCTGTCTTCACTCTGAACATTTAGAGGTGTGTTTATAAGTGAAGTCGAACACGCGTGATGGAAAACACATTCCAGAAACTGACAAATCAAGTGAGTATCTTCATGCAGGACTCCTTCAGTGCTTAAAAACAGACAGAAATCTTCCACAGCAAAGCCCAACATGAACATGGAGGATGAACATGCAAAATGAGGACACGCTGAATGAGGGGAGTGAAACACAGAAATGAATGAATGACTAAAATCCACAAGTACAGAGCCAGGACTGATGAGAACAACAGAGTTTACAGACTGATTTGTTTTTGTTTTCATTTCAAAACAACTTATTGAAAGCCAAACCCTCTTTGTGGTGTTGGCGTGGCACATTTTGGAAACAGAGTGTTTGTTTGTGTGGAGCAGACAGAGCTGGCGACAGAGTACACAAGGTCCTCCCACTAACATCCAAACTGCAATGTCCTGTTTGTGTTTGCGATTAAAATAATCATCTTGATCATTAAGTCTTAAAGATAACAGAATTTTATCTTTAAATCTTTCGTCCCTGGCTCTGGATAAAACCTTGTGACTCATTTTGGGGATAAGGAACAAGGCAGGCAGGGAGAATACCTGGGTGGTGATAGGAGCACCAACAACCTGAAGACACAGAAAAAAGGAAGGAGACCAAAGAGGATGGAAGCAGCAGCAGGGGAACAATTAGGGAGAGGAGACAGAGTAAAAGGATTTAAAGGTCAGGAAGGAGGTGAGAGCGTTGAGTGAGCCAGAGGACAGTAAAGACTTAAAGAAAATTAACGGTGAGATGAAAATAGATTCATGAAATGAATTAGATAAACAAGTGATGGAGGAGTGATGTTTTATACCTGCACAGGACCACCACCAAGCTCTTCATCCAGCTGGGCACCGAGGATCGCAGAGGCCCCGATCTCATCCTGACTGGAGTCCATTCCCTGCCTGGGAGTTACATGAGAGAACAGAATGATTTGATAATAAGAACATAGATAGTGCTTTCATCGATATGATCATAATGAGACAGACTGTGGCTCAAAGAACAGCTCCATTTCCCACTACAGCCTGACAACACAGGAGCAAAATATCTGTTCTCTGTACCATTTCTCATTATTTTTCCCTATTTTTCATTCATTAAGCTTGGTTTAATATTTATCTCAGTTGTATCGTTAACCTGTTTAATCCCAAATTTTTCCCTGCAAATCATAATATGTATGATTTAAAAATTTTATCTTTATAATATTAATATTAGTAGTAGTAGTAGGAGGAGGAGTTTTTTTATTACTTTCATTATATTAATCATTTTTTTCTTTTCGTATTTCACATTTTCTCTGATTCCTGCTCTGTCTAAGCCTGCCTCAAAATTTATCGAGCTGTACTGCTTTTATTTAACGTTATAGACGCCAGCAGATCAATGGATGGTTGTGGATATGCTCATAAAAGGGTCTCAGAGGTGAAACTTTTCTTTGGAGTGCTGCTGGGGCCCAATTCCACCATTTTCCAGACCCATGTTATAACTCTCTCTCCTTGATCTGCTCTTCAAATTCTAATCAGATGTTCTGGTAAAGCCAGTGGCTGATGTGGTTTATGTGTTTTAGCTCTTAAAAGGGAATGACACTGAACTTCCTCCCTCAGAATAATGGTTCTGATAATGCTTCAGCTCTATCAGCCATCGGACAGTAAGCCTGGAGTCCTCACCACATATAGATGATGTGTCCCTGACGTCCTCCATGACGGTAGTTGTAAAGGATGATGTAACTGTCTCCTCCATAGAACTGTCCGTATGTGGACGGATCCACCGGCATTTTGTCGGATCCTTCAATACGCCAGATCTGATAAAAACAGAAGATCTCAGTGTAAACATACTCACTGATGCTAATAAGATTTACTTAAAAATCTTAAAAATCTATTTCAGAGAAACTCTCAGGACAGTTAAATATCGTACAAAGGTCTCGATCCTCTCACCTGTTTCTCTCCACTGCCGTCATCCACCATGCCGTGCTGGGCAGCCATGGCATCAGACTCGTGCAGGGTCGCAGCATCGAACGGCACCTTCTCGATCTTGGCGATGCTATTAGCGATGTATGCCACGCCCAGGCCCACAGTCTGGTCTTTGTCACGCCAGTTTTTGAAGAACTGTTTGAAGAGCGGCGTCTCACCCATCTCTGGCAGGATCTCCACCTGAGTGTGTTTGGGGTAACTCATCTTCTTGATGAACTCATCTGCTGCTTTCAGCGCTGCCTTTCGCTCGTCCATGTTGGCATCTTTGCCTGTGGGCACGAGAAGAGACAGCTGAAAAAGTTTGTTTTGCCTGCTTGTTTGTGTTACTGTTGTGAACAAAGTACAACACTCCTGAATGAAGCTTGTTGTCTTTCTCCTTACATAAGCTCAAAAAAGTTGTTTTCATACCTTGAACCATTCAGCTTCTGTTCAGCAGAGAAGAAATACACAAACTGTCTTCAACAACAGTACTCTGCACTGACCTTTCCAGACAAAGATCTTGCCATCACTGCCGTGGTCCAGGATAAAGCAGTCTCCAGACTCAAGGGCGCTCTGTGCGAAGGGGTTCTCTGATGCCACCAGTGCCATGGTCATGTCTCCACTTGCATCAGACACCTAAAGCAGGGGGACAGAAATGAGAGAGAGCTTACTAAGACACAAGAGTAGAAACTAAGATACAACAAACTAAGAGCTATGCATCCACCCTCTTAGAGTTTTAACTCTGATGTTTCAGAGATTGTTTAGAAACTATTTATTACATGTATTTAATTTGCTCCTGGGCACTGGTTGTGTTATTTTTCACTTCTTCTATGAGAAGTATAACTTTATCTGCAACCAGTTTTTATTTTAGTGATAAAATTGAACTGAACTTGTTTTTTTTCCCACCTTGTAGAGTTTGGCTCGCTTCCTGTTTGAAGCATCAGCTTTGATGTCATCTGAGGCTCCTGGAGGCAGATCTGGTTTAGGACCCAAAACCTGAAAACAGCAGCAGAGCTTTAACACAAAAGTCCATTTGAGATATGTTTTGGTTTCACCGATCACTGATCTCACCTCTAACATCTTCTCTCTCTCCATCCCCTCATCACAGACGTACACTCGGGCCCTCCCACTGCGCTCATTGTCACGGATACCCTTTGCGACCTGAGTGGCCTTCAGCTTCTCGAAGCGGTTACTCTGAGAGCCACACCACTGATAAATCTCCTGTTCAGCAAAAGGAAGAGCAGATTGAGAAGAAGGTGAAAAATGTTCAAATGAAAGATGAGAGTGTGGCTCTTCTAGCTTCACGATTCACTCAGAGTGACTCACATTTCCCAGGTCCAGGATGAAACAGTCTCCCTGGTTGAAGCTGTCCCAGCTGACGGGCACCTCTGTTGCCCTGACAACCCGGCGACCTTTGACCTGGAGCACCCGCTGCATAACCACCTCATTCGTAATCACATGCTTGAACCCGGATGCAACACCCCCTTTCTGTAAGACAGAATATATTTAAAAATAAAAATCTCTGTCTGACACACGATGACATTAAAAACAACGTTCATGAATATTCAGAAATTCAGTAAAAATACTGACACACATTGAAATTTTCAATGGAGGGGATTTTGTGAGTGCCATATTTTTAAAAATTGATTGGCAAATAAATATTTACATTTTTGTATAGCTTGCTATTAAACCCTTTAACTCCCTCTCTTTTAAAAAGAAATATGCAAAGACAACTTTTATATTCTCATGCTTAAATGTATGTACTTTGTTACAATTAAAAAAAAGTAATTGATGAAAAATGACTAAAATAATGTAGCTACTAAAATATAGAGCTCATTTTTCATGTTCTCAAAAACATGAATTAACACTCAGTTATCACAGGCCTTATGTAAAATAATTGACATGTTTCCTGGTTTAAAATGCACCAAAAGAAAAGCTCCTTTAAAAAAACATTTCTCTTGCTTCTAGCAGAATACATATTGCAGATAAAAAATTGAGTTCTTACCATGTACTTGAGTCCAGACTTGAAGTAGCCTAGAAAGGTTTTGGACTCGTGTCCTTGAACCTCTCGGTACTGGATGGGTTTCCCTCCCAGGAAGTCGTCCATTTGTACCGTAAAGATGGCCGCTGAGCCGCTCTCATCCTGGCTGCAGAAATCACCTGCCAAACCGAAACCGCAGACATGCTTCACGTCAATCATCCTCCTCTTTTACTGTTGCATGCAAACTGTACCCAAAGTTCTACAGACTGTGTTTGAGGGATTCCCTCTGTGTGGACTTAGTGGGTCAGGACATCAATATGTGGAAGCAGCAGGGGTCCAATCCCAGCGGACACACGCAGTCATGAGACATTATTTGACTTCCTGACCCACAGAGCGGTTTAACAGCATGTAGGAGGGTTACATAATACCTGGCCAGTTGATGCTGTTTCCATAATCAATCAGGCTGACCTCATTCATATACATAACAATAACACTAGTATTTCTTTGTATGGGTAACAAAGTTCTCCATAAAAATAATAAAACAGATAATAGAAGCAGAAAGGCACTAAAATAAGCCAAAAAAAACTTCCCTCTGACTGATTTGAGCTTAATACTACATGATTTGATATATGATGGCCGGATTAAGATCCATCATAGTATGGTTGAAAGAGTAAACTCACCTAAACAGGCTCAGAAAGTATCCTACATCCAAGATTACAACATAACAAACACAACCAAGGGGAGTTCAAACTGTACACACCAAGTATAGTTCAGATGAGCTTCCTCTGAATGATCTGCTTCTACGTCGCCTTTCTATAAAAGTGCTTAAAATGATCCGTTCTGCAGACGCAGTTTAACTTTTCATAACTCGTCTTTTTCTTTTCTTTCTTTTCCTCCGTAACTGCAGACACTCTTTCCTCACCCAACCAGAAGTGAAGGTCGTACTGCAGGTTCCCAGAACGCTGCTTGATGGTGTTGAGGATGAGGTAGGCGTCTCCGGTGTAAAATCCCCCGTACAGTTTCTCTGGGACGGGCACCAGGTCGAAGTTCTCCACCCTCCATATCTGGAGGCCTGGATTCTGTCCGGCCTTTTCGAACTCTGGGTGGTGAGCTGCCATCCTGCCTGCAGGAAGAACCAACCCCTGAGATTAGATCATTTTCTACTTTGTAATTATTTATTGGAGGGTTTTTTTTTTGTAAAAGCCTTTTCAAAGTGAGACTGGAACTGTATGCTTTTGAAAAATGTTGACTCTGAAAATAAAAGCCACTCCCCTTAAGGCTGTGTTGTTTCTATGGACACAGAGATAAAGTTTAGGGTTATAGCTGGGTATGAATGCTCAGCAGAGTGAGTCAACGATGCCCTGCACTATGGGTGTTTCCCCCTTTAAAACAGGAAAAGGAAGTGCTGGCAGTGATGAATCTGGCGTTGTCATAACTGTCAGTGACAAAATAAAACCATAGCCTGTACAAAATACTGTATAACATTATAAAAGGAGGCAAAGACTCTTCCTTCTCTTCAACTTCATATAAGTTCTAACTTTGACTACCATCACACTGATTAAATTTGCAATCATAATCTTCCTGGTTTGTTGCACAGGCTTTAAGGACATCAGCAGCTTTTCAAGTTCAAGCTGGGTAAATTCACCAGCTCTCTCACCCAAACATCCATGCAAACACATACCATACACTTCAGCATTATCTGAGAGCATAAAGACATGTGGCGCCCGATGAAGAGTTTCAAGTAGGTGTCTGTGCCTCGGCGGATTATAAGCAGCTGCGCCTCTGCAGCATGTGTAGATGTTTAAGATGTTTCAGAGGGGAGTTGGGCATCATGTTGTAATCTTTTTAACAGGAGTCTGGATGGTCTTTGTGGACCAGAATTTACAGCAAGGAAGTCAGCTGTTCTTTTTGGCAAAACAACAGCAACATAATAGTGAACATGGATGCACAAAACGGACAAAACAGTGTGTTTTACTTATCAGATAAGCATGGAAACTGTATTATTGATAATATGCTTATAATTTGCTTATCTCATACTTTTTTGTACTAAGTAGGCACATTTCATACACACATGAAATGTAAAAAGATTAAAACAAAGCTGAAAGGTGGTGAGATTTTGATTTGTTTTCTCTTTAGGTATCCAGATACACAACTTCCATTACATGGACATGGATCTTAGTTACTGCTGGATGTGTAAGTGGACCACTTGCTTCATATGTTGGGTTCTCTGTATTGAAATGTCATTGGCAGTTGTTGTTTTGTTTATTTCTGTAACAACTTGAGTCTTATTTTAAGGTTACTGTTTGTCAGTTTAGTGTAAGAGCAGCATGTGTGGTAGCAGCATTCACATTTCTTCAGATATTTTGGTGGTAGCTTGTGAACCAAAGAGCAACCTCGTCTTAACAACAGTGACACATTATTGCACTGCTTTGTAGTTTGTATTCAATGCAAACACAGCTTTGTTTGTTAATCAGCCTTTTTTTATTAGACCCACTGAATAAGTCTATTGAGCCCTGACCCTAACCGACTTCACACCACTCATTCACCTCTCCGTAGTCAACACTGCAAAGAGAGAGAAAATAACTTCTCTGAAGTGATGCATTGTTCCCAAAGTAGCCCAAAGTCTCTTTAAACAGGCTAACCTTTCATCACTCTCCATCTCTCTGGTGGTTTAATGATTCTGTAAAATGTATTGTGAAATGGTTGTTACCCTGAGCAACGCCCCCAGCATCAGATGGGTTTTGTCTCATCCTGAAAGAGTTACTCCACTAACCTGACTGCAATTCAAAAAAAAAATATCAAGATTTTACAGCAAATAATGACTAAGAAATAGTTTTGATTTACAGATCATTTTATCTCCTCAGCTGAAAAGGACTCACTGTTTAGTTACTTCTCAAAATGAGCAATCTCAACAGTTAATGCTCACATTAAACTGAACATTTAAGTCTGTGATTAAAGTTGTTTCCCCTAGCTATTTTTGAATTCTCATAACGACGCTCTGCTATGGAGGAATAACTATAATAATCAGAATCAAGTATTTACGTAGTCATGTGATAAAAGCATAATGAAATTAGAACACATTCTAAGCATAAGCATCTTGAAGGAGATCCTAACAAAGATCACGTGTAGGTGAAACAAGTTATCTAAAAACTAAAGGTCATGCAGTTCAACATCAACAGAGTCCAGTTTTCCACAGGAATGCTGCTTCATCCAGTTGCATTTTAATTTGCTTGACAGCCCTTGCCCACTGGAGTGAGATTCATCCATTCTTCTAGGCAGCTGTCTGTCCACAAACACGGTAGGAATTCGCTCCTGACCCCAGCTGAGGCAAGTGGCTCAGAATTCATGTAACCAAACACATAAATGTGGGGTTCCTGTTTTCCCCTATTTCTGCTCTCTTATGTAACAGTTGGATTCACTGTGCAGTAGTGCTGAGGAATGTCTCAGCATGAAAAAAGTAGGGGGCTAAATTTGGCAATGGATATTTACAAATTCAGAGATCTATGAATGGGAGGCTTTTCAGCACATAAGACCGGAATCTTTTGACTTTAAATTACAGACATTTGACACTGTACTGTGGGTATCTGATTGGGTACAGCTATAAAGACCTTATATTAGCTCCTTTAGAAGTCACAATAAATTCACTGTATGGAGCAAGCACAGTAAAAAGGCAAACGTAGCCCAACATCTGGACATCTTGAGGTCATTCCAGGTCATGCACTGTCTGAACTCCACTGCTTCCATGTTTGGCTGAGGTCTTCAAACAAGGAGAATGTGGAAAGCTTTAATTTTCCTACAGTGGCTCTAAAGTTGCCTGGTGGAGTTTCCAGTCTTGAAAAGCTTGAACGCAGTAAAGTCAGACAGCAAATCTGCAACGTCTGTGGCCACACAAGAAGAAAGAACCAAAGCTTTGAAACGTGGGGAAAGAATATATAATGTTGACCTCTTCATTCATCAAATATGAAAACAATGATAGTGACAGAAATATGTTCAATTATTCACAATTAAACACTAAACTCTTACATTTTGAGCCATGACAGTAGTATTATATGGAAACTTTGATCACTATTTAGAACGGTTTAGATGTGCAATGTTTTAGGAGTAGATGGGAGGGTTTATATTCCTCTCTATTTAGTATAACGCTGAAGCCAAGAAGCACTCGGTTTAGTGAAGCATTTTGAGACAAGGTTAGGCAAGGCTGGGTAAAAAAGCATTTAGCTTTGCTGCTCCCTCTGCATGGAATGCTCTACAGACAGACCTTAATCTGTCCAAACTTATTTCTCTAGGAGCCTTTCATGCCATGCTAAATGACAGACAAGAGACCATGGACCAGTGCCTGTGTATATGAACCTGTTTTGTGAGTCATCTTTAGCACTTTTAGCACTTTTCCTCCAAAGCACTTCATTTTTAATTATATTCTGTAATATATTCTTGTTTCGTTTGTTTTTGCGAGTCACTTTAGCATTTTACCTTCAATTTTTATCTTTAAGTATTGTCTGTTTAAAATTATTGCATTATTGTAACGTATTTAGGTATTGACGTGTGCTGCTGACCTCTTGGCCAGGTCAGCCTTGCAAAAGAGATCTCGATCTCAATGGGTTTTCTACCTGGTTAAATAAAGGTTAAGAAGGCTTAATAAAAAACAATGTAAACACATCTGCACTGTAAGAAAAGCATGGGCAGTTCTATAAAATGACCATCAGTTCAAAGTAAGGCTCACAATGAATTCATATCTCACACAAACAACTAAAACACAAGGAATTATAAAGTTTATAAAGTGTTGCCTCTCATGTGTCAACCATTTGTATAATGCATGGTGCAGTGTTATGTTGCTGTACTTTTGCAGATAATATTCCAATCAATCCTCAAGCTTAATACTCTATATGATGAAGTATTACTGTGAGCCCTTCATGCTATTAATAGCCAGGTATGGTAGTCTTACAGTAAATGAATAACTACAAAACAAAACTTGTTTTAGAGATAAAGGAAGATGAAATCAATGACAGCAATGAGTAATGTTGAACAAGTAACCATATCTGGTACACTGTGATCCCATTTAAAAAAATCCACTTCCCTTGAGCTCCAGCATAGCTGCTTTGAATAATACAAATATGAGGAAACATCTCAAACTACTGCAGTGAGTGAGTTCATTCATTTTCCAAAGAAGCTGTTGATGAATCAGTAACTTCAGCTTGACTTGATATACAGCCATTCTATAACTTAAACTGACACACCCAGCAATAAGACAGCAGCTTGCACGCAGACATCTGAGCTGAGCACAGGAGTCCTCGTTAACCCGGAGACTGATTCACAGCACGGAAAGTTTAATTTGAGCTAGGAGGCAACAGAAGACATATTAACAGCTCAAACTGTGCAGACAAACTTTGTGACAGTGTTGAGAGTAAATGGAGAAGCTGTTACTTCAGTTTGCACTTCACTTGAAGTGAAGTTTGACATCATTGCCTCTTGTGGTAGTTTGAACAGAATGTAAAATGTAACCAGTTCAATACCCATGCATCATGTTCAAAAACTTACTGCAAATGTACCCCTGTCTGCCTGATATAGAGCTGCCATTGAAAAAGAAAATCCTGAAAAGTTGGCTTGTTCAAGAAATCTTCTCATCCAGCAGCAGCTGAATACCTTTCCTCTCAAGCATTCCTCCTGTTGAAAATACCACGTCTGAGCTACTTCTTATTCTGAAGATTTTTGTTTCTGTGGCACTAAATAAATATGACTTCTTTGACTGTGATCTTGCCCTCTGATGGAGAAGAATACTGTGTCTGTGTATGCACTTCAAAGCTGTTTTATCTCACCGTTAGCTTATTGCACTGTCTGTAACTTCAAACCGGAAACAGATGAGAGAAGAAACGCCGCATCTGAATCAGCTCACACTTTGAAAAATCAAAGCCAGCATTATAAAACGTATTATCAACTGCGGTGAGAGGGAGAGAGAGGAGAGAGGGGGGAGTTTCAGGTTCAGTTTTGTACAAATAGGAATATTTTTGTGCAAAGTTTTCTTGAATAAAAGGCAACAGCTGACTCAAATTATCTGTTTCTGGAAGCTCAAACTTGGGTGAAGTGACACATGGAAGGTTAAGAGTTTGACTCAACAACTCAAGTACACACACACTATCATTTTAAATAGAACAGGTCACATGACTTTTAGTCAGCGCTTCTTCAGGGGCATGCTGGGAAAAGCACACCCCACACCTCTGCAGACCAGAGGTATTTGTTGTGTCACAGAGCTGTAGAACTGTAGACTCTTTGTACCCCCTTTGCCCCAAACAAACATGGAGGGACTCTGTCATTCCAGCCTCAGCTGTTTGATCCCCCTCCCCCACCTTTTGCAGGCTTCTCTTTTGTGCAGGTCATTGCTCTGGGGGGATGTGTGAAAACTTGATCCACTGTGTTGATACAAAAGTGGAATCTTGTGATTATTTGTCCTTGTGATGTGTCTGCCGGTCTCCCACCTCGAAAACAAGTCCTTAAAAGTTTTAATCTGTGAAATCTTGTGATCTGAAATCCTGTGCTGAGTTTCTCCCTGATAAGTGATTCCTCCTCCAGGAAGGGGGTTTCTTGATGACTCATTCTGTCCAAGCATGCAGCTCTCGGCCTCTCAGGGCCTTCCAGCTGCCTCTCAGCTCACTCAGGACAGATAACACTCGAACACTTTTCAGTAAGAGCTCAGCTTTCCCGTCATTTGTTTACACAGTGTCACATCAGCAATCAAAAATGGCTGTTTATGACTCTGGAAATAAACCATAATGATGGTTATTAAATGATATGAGAGGGTTGTTACAGGTACAATCTACCTGAATCTACACCGCCTTATGCAGGGGTTAGTCTAATGCAGGGGTGTAGGTCTAATACAACTTCAGTGCCTGCAGAAAATTCATAAACACAATGAAGCTTAAAGGCCCAGTATGTGCTTTGAGGGGTGGGCCTTTTTTCACCCTGGACAGCAATAACACTGATTATTTAAAACCCTCAACTTTCCTCAAAATATTCAGTCGCTTGCTCATTCAGAACTTATTAAATTTTCAAAAAGGCTCTTTCTAAGGTCTTGTTTCAACGCCAAACCCAACCACTCGGCTGTGCACAAAAAAATGACACAAAGTATTTTCTGATCTGCCACACTAATAGCTGTGGTGTGGTTTAGTTTTAGCCACTCTATGTGCTTCATTTAAAAAAAATCAGAACTGTCACATTGAATCAATAGTTGAAAGGCATTTTAGTGGTTGTTAAGCATGCTTGACTCAGCAGGCCATATTTTCACTGGTTATGAATGAGGGGCTGCACAATAAATGATTACAACATTGTAAGGCAGATAATAACACGTCACAAAAGTCTGAATTTATCTCAGAAAATGAGAAAAACTTTCAGAACGCGAAGCGCTTCCTTACTAAGGGTTCGACGGGCTGGGGATGCTGCCAAAAGAAGCTCAGACTAGATGTCATTTACCCTCAGATTAACTGCTGCTGATTTAAAGGTGAAAGGAAAACTACTTCTTGGATAAACTCTGGATATAAGTGAAGCACACTGCAAACATGAGTATTTTGTAAAACATAACAAACAGCAACCAGACACAAACACTTCCTTCTAGGTAATATGCAGCTCTTAATATTTGTTTATGCATCATTATAACAATATGCAACCATGTAATCCTAAACCCTTTGTAAAATAATGATTGAAATACTGAAACAATGATTATAGGTGATCTAGTCAGCACAAGTTTTGATCCAAACATTATAAACTGTCCACCAAACTTCCTTCAGAACACTTTACCCTGTCTTGTGCACCAGTGTGTCATCAGTTCCAACCACAGTAGCTATCGTGTCTGAGGGAGAAAGCCCCAAAAATGTTAAGTCAATCTGCAGTACATGGTTATAGGCCTATGCTGACCATTTTGATCTCAGAGGTACACAGATCACTGTGCAAGGGGGTTGTGGGGGTGTTGGAAAAAGACAAGAGCAGCAAGGGTATTCATGTTGACAAATTGATAAGACAGTATGAAATCTGTGCTCAAAACAATGTGCGAAAATCAATAGAATAACATTTGGATACTTTCAAAGACTACTGAACACTTTGCCATTGTGTTGCACTGATTTAATCATGATAACTCCAAACAGATAAAGAAAAATCATGGACAAAAAGCACACACACACACACACACACACACACACACACACACACACACACACACACACACATACAGAGTTGTTTGAAGATTAAAGGTAATGAGAGGGTTAGCACAGTCAGGGGCCTCGACTAGCAATCTTTAATCTGATCTCTGTCTGCCTGGCAGCTGAGAGAGGACCCAACAAAGTATGTTCTGATTGGCTGGCAGACATTATACTAAATCTCTTTTTCATACACACACACAAAGTTACACACACACTGTGGTGTGACATCACTGCTGCTGCAAATAACAGCTGCAGCCAGGATGGTGTGACCAACTTCCTTATTGTAGGGCCCCATTATTTGACTGTCTGTTACTATGGCGACCATAGATGTCTTTTAACAGAGTAAAGATATTTACAGCTTTTACATGAGAGGCTCAATTATTTTACACTGACTTTTTACTGTGAATTCTCAACAAAACCATGCTTGCTTGTTTGTGTTTTTATTATTATTTATTTTATGTTTTTTACATATTGGCAGCTTTGTGAAAACTCTTTCCAGTGTGAGTGGCACAGCACCAGGCAGCATTTTAGTCATCATCCAGGGTTTCCACTTCTCCATATATGGCAGCAGAACTGTGCACTTTTGACTGTAAACGCAGGGTTTACTCTTCCTTGACTGAGATACTCAGAAGAGCACATAGCATAGAGTAAAACACTTCTGTGTTAAGAAAAGACCGGAAGTACTTTCCTCTCTCTCTATCTCTGTCCACTGTGTTCCTCCACAGTAGGCTATATCATGCCTTTGTTTCAGTCTGTGGAAAGTAACGGTTCATTCCGGTGCTGCTTTAATTAAGGCATCACATTACTGTGCCGTAATCTGTGCAACATGGTTTGCCGATTCACGAGAGGAAAGTAGTTTTTGACTTACCTTGATTTGTATTCGGGGACAGATGGAGGGGACGGACTGGTTTCGACCGAAGAGAGCCGCAGTGAACGCTTCAGGCTGTAGCGGGGCAGAGAAGCGTCGAGTTGGTGGGGCGGCGTAGCACAAAACCGCTGTTTATGCTAGTGGACCGGGACACTCCCCGTTATGACACACCCCTGGTCCGGGTGCTGCACCGCCTGCAGTGGCATTACACATGACCATAGACTGTACATGACTCATGAACACTGGTCTCTGTATGTATAAAGGATAAGAAAATAAAAGTGGAAATATAAAGATGAATGCATACAATTTAAAACGATATAATGTTAGAAATAATAAAGAAAAAGCTAATAAAAGTCGAGATACAAAGACAAAAAATAAAATGCGCTTAAAAATAAAATATAGACACTTTATTTTCACGTTTTTTATGTTTGTTTTATGTAATTTTTATAATTTCTATTCTATTCTATTCTATTCTATTCTATTCTATTCTATTCTAGGTTAGTCAAGGCTAGTCTAGTCCATCTGCTGCAACCATAGACTGAAGGCTTGATGGGAGTTGCATGCGCCAGAGGATGAATTAAGATTTGATTTGTTTATGTGTGTCGGTGTGTTGTGTCTGCGCCGACAGATTAAGATTAATTGCTTGATCACTGCTCAGTGACGGTTTATGCTTAAAGTCTGCACTATCACACTTAGTCTGGTATTTACATGTGCATTTTTTGATCCGTAATCAGAAAGGGAAAAAAATATATAGTGATCAAGCGATAACCTTGAGCAGTGACTGTCAGTAAATTTGTTAATCACCTGCAAATCCCATCAAGCCGGCTCTGTCTATGATCTTGTGACAGAGAAGCTGCTCCATCTGACTTTAGGGTCATGATAATAGGACAATCAGATGAACGAATGATACACGGATTGGTAACTTCAGCAAGTCTTAGACAGTTTTCCAAACCGCCTACTACACATTGCTTACTGATTGGGCTGAAATTCAGTATGTAGCAGGCAGTATGCCAAAACTTGCAAAATCTGCAGTATGCCAAAAATTCCCGGATGTCCTACTGATCCGGGAAATTTTCACAGTGTGCATCGGACCAGACTACCTGGCATACTGTTTCCCACAATGCACGGCGTTAATGCTGTTTCTGTAAGGGGTTGGCACTCAGGTTTAGGTGAGGTGAATTACCGCCACCTCCTGGAAGGAGGCGGAATAACCACTACAATACAACACTTCAGTTAAACGGTCAGTGAAAAAGAAGAGCAGTGATGCGAAAGAAAAGCTGTTTAAACTTCACTTCTAGTCTTAAAAGAGGGGTTAACTTCGACCGATTCATTAATCATTACACTGAAGTTGTTGTTTTTACTTACTTTGATTTTACTTAAAAGAACTATTTGCTAAAATATGATGATGATTCTCTTCCCTTGCTCAATACTGTTTATTTACATTTATATTTAATTATAAATTTAAACATAATTAATCCATCAGCTGTAGTCCCATTTTGCTAAACTGAAAACCAGAGATGCATACTACAAAACAGACCCAACAGAGCAGTCATACTACATACTACATTCAGAAGTAGTAGGCAGTATGCAGTGCCTACTACATGCTAAATTCACATGTAGTATGTAGGAGGTGGTTTGGAAAAGAGCCTTAAGTGTTCTCAAATTTCCCACCACCATGTTTCTCTTGATTTGGAATCATTCTGCGCTTGCGCATAACGACATTCCTGCTGCACACATTTTTCTGCACATATTTCTGCACAATAGCCACATTATTTCTTTCTTTATTATATTTTTTAGGCACATTTCTTCTTATTTTTTATTGTCTTTATGTTTCTACTTTTATTAGTTAATTATTTATCATTCATTATTTCTTTTTTATTGTATTTATTCATCTTCATATTTCCACTTTTATTTTCTTACATTTTTGTATATTTATTTTTATAATTTGGCACTCTCACTACTCCATACTCCAGTGTCGCACATGAATAATTGGGCGTTTTCCAGGCAGGGACAGTCACACAGTCACACAGCTCTGCCAGGACTTGAGACTGAGCCTGTACTTCCGGTTTCCACCTTCAGACTGTACTTCTTGTGGAACCATAGTGTGCAACACTGCCCCTGCATGGTCATGCTGTACCATTATAATGAACTGTTACTCATTTTGCATGCATGTTGTGAGCTCCCCAATAATTATCACTTTACTGGAGGTCTAAAGACCATAAATAACTCTCTTATGTTATTTATTGATGCACTTACCCATAAAAGCTGAACATCAAATACTAACATGAATTAGGGTGTCCTCATTCTCCTAACTTGTAAAAGTAACTGCTTCAGAGTACCGTCATGCTCTCATAGATGGAGAAGTTATTTGATCCCATAATTTTAAACTGCTCTGCTTCACCTTCCTGGTATTCAAAACTTGGTGGCCCTCTAGTGAACAAATAACATGTCAGAGTAATTTAGTAACTGAGCATACTCAGCAGATAAATAAATATGGGACGGTTTACTGAACCTCAATGGCAAAACAAGTGCAATCACAGTGCAAAGGATACTTCAAAGGCAGTCAGCAAAATGCAGGACCTCTTCCTCTCACCCTCCTTCCACCAAGTCCCCTCAAACCTGTGCAGGTGAACTACTTGTAAACCTGGAGGTATACTGCTCACTCCATCATGTGACCCACTCTCCAGAAATGACAAAACAACACGGACCCATTCATAAATATCCGTCACCTACAATGTTACAAAATATATGCTGTTTATGAATGGCTGTAAAGAAGGAAATAGTATCTCTCTCTCTCTCTCTCTCTCTCTCTCTCTCTCTCTCTCTCTCTCTCTCTATATATATATATATATATATATATATATATATATATATATATATATATATAATCAACCATGTTATTATGGCAACAGTGTTGCATGAGAGAAGCAGGAAAATATTTTACATCTCCAGGGGGACAAAAGGTTTTTAAAAAATTAATGGTTTACATGGTAAATCTGCATTAAAAAATAAAATAACTGATGTCCATGTCAATCAATTCTCATCACTAGAAACTTTTCTTTATGGGCTCATTAACAAGCTCTCATAGTTGACAAATAACTTTAACTTTTTTTGCATCTTGTTGTATCAGGCATCATCCAAAGCTTCTGACAGGCCGACAGGAAGTCCAGCAACCCCCAACAGACCCGTCTGTACACTTGAGACTTGGGTTGAACTTGAAGTGCTGTCCTCCCAAATGACATATTTTCAGAAAAACAGTTATGCTAGCCATTTAAGTTTTTATTTGCCAAAATAATAACAAACCAAAGAGTCTATGGCCAAGCTTATCACTTCTGATGAGACAACAGGTTACATTTTACAAACATTTATCTTTATTTCATGAACCTTTACCATGTCAGAAATAAGAAAAAAAGGTGGTACAAGGTCTTCTCAACATAAGTATCCCATAAAGTATGACACTTTTGTGGACATTTATGGTTCCCAAATGATCATCAGCACAGACATACTTTCTGTGAAGGATTATTTAGCAGATGTTAGCAGGTTGAGATGCTAATAGAGCCATAGACCTGAATCACCAATGAGCACCACAGAACATTGCAAGTGGTCTTTTTATCTGTTCTGCCTTACTTACTTTTAAACAAAAACTCATCATAATTGCTTTTTTTCATTTATCTGCATATCACATTTGATAATTTGTGAAGATCATACTTTTTATTGTAATGTATAATCTCCTTAGAAACTGATTGTTCCAGAATCTCTTTCAGGATTACTGTAGTCTACTGTTATCTTGTTTTATTGTAAGCCTGATAATTATTGTATTTACCTACATCCAAATGATGGCATTGTTGTGGTGGTATTGATTGGCCCTTTAGTTTTTGTTCTCAGGCTCACAGCCTTATTGCTCATCACAAAATTGGATGTGTGACTATTACCCTGCACTGCTTTTATTTCTGCTGTGAACCATGTCCGTGTTGTTGCTTGTTTGATGAGGAAAGGAAATTTTGGAAAAGGGACTGAGGATTACCTGTCTTTGGTAATATCAGTAACGGGGTTTGAAATCATTTACAGGGAAAGCGGGTCAGAAAGAGGCACCTGAGCTCTCTCAGCAAGAAGTAGTTGTTCTTTGTTCTTCATTGAATGTGTCTACTCTGACAGAAATAAAGATTCTGAGGTGTCCATGTGGGTGGCTGAAACTATTACTTTCACATCTGCAGGCCCCTTGTGTGTGTTAGATGTATTACAAACTCCTCAGTCCCCTCCAGAGTCCAACAGCAGGCTGTGATTTCATCGCAGTTTACATGACAAACTGAAAATCATGCAAGAAGAGAAAGTTGAAGAAATCGGACAGCTGTTCTCGCTTGTATGCTTTGTATCACATCAGTCCTTACAGCAGGACTTCAATTTCTCCTTATTAAAATATGCAGTGGGCTGCATAGCACAGCTATTTGTGCTGTTGTTTCACAGCAAAAAGGTCGCTGGTTCAAATCCCAGTTTGAACTAGCTAGCGATGTACCTTTCTGTGTGGAGCTTGCATGTTCTCCCTGTGCATGCGTGGGTTCTCTCCAGGTACTCCAGCTTCCTCCCACAGTTTCAAAACATGCTCATCAGGTTAACTGGTGATTCTAAATTGCCCAAGTGAGTATGAATGGTTGTCTGTCTCTATGTGTCAGCCCTGTGATTGACTGGCAACCGGTCCAGGGTGTACCCCGCCTCTCGCCCTAAGCCAGCTGGGATAGGCTCCAGCCACCTGCAACCCTGAATAGCATAAGCGGTAACGAAGATGATGAAAATATACAGCTTCAAGTCTATCCATGTTTCTGTTCTCGCAGTATATTAGTCAGTATATTAGTTTTGCAACATGTTGAGCAAAATCTTAACTTTTCTATAAAGAATGAAGTGAATGTAAAATTGATACAGAAAAGCATTTTAAACATAATCATTGCAACACATTATTTATGTATGCTCTTTGTGTACAGTAAGTTAACAGACGGTGCAGTTTCATTGAATTTGAACTTGATTAACCATGTCAGGAACACCATCTCAAGTAAACTGAAAGATACATATTCTCTGTCTGATTTGTATGGAAGACTGCATAGCTCGGGTGTTTATAGTTTGTGTAACTTAATGTTACAATCTGAACTAGAAAGATGATGGCTGGGCTTCTATTTGAGTGGCAGAGATCAAAATTAAACTTAAGTGACTGCTAACACTAGCTTTACTAAGTAGATTCCTGTTCCTTTTCAAATACTGAGTTAAATCTTAGTTTTTTAGTTCTTTACTACTTTTGAAGAGTCAAGAATTAATGAGTATAAGAGGAAAAAAAATGAAGAGTCAGGGAAGCTCTGTGAAGTTGTGGGAAAGTAATTCAGAATCAGAACAAACTTATATGTCACAAGTTCAGCTCAGGACATGCACTTTGGACTGTGTCCACTGTCCAGAGCATTTTAGAGGCATGCAATTACATAAAGTAACAAATATGCATGCATGTGCTGTGAAAACAGTATCTGTATAGTCATCAAAGAGAAAGTGTTATCAGTCACCTTGAGACTCTCTCTCTAAAGGTTCATAGTCAGGTTAGAAATCTAGGGGTAATATTGGACTAAGTCCTGAACTTGAACAGCCATGTCAAATCAATAACATCAGCGGCTTTTTACCATCTGAAAAACATCGCCAGAATCAAAGGAATACTGTCTAAACCTGACTTAGAGAGACTCATCCATGTGTTTGTATCCAGCAGGTTAGATTACTGTAACAGCCTGCTCACTGGGCTCTCTAAAGTGAGCTGTAAGACAGCTGCAGTACATCCAGAATGCTGCTGCGCGAGTCCTGACCAGAACCAGGAAATACGACCATATTAGTCCAGTGCTCAGGTCTCTGCACTTGGCTTCCTGTTGCTCAGAGAATAGACTTTAGAACAGCTCTGCTTGTTTACAAGTCTCTTCATGGTTTAGCACCAAAGTACATCTCTGACATGTTAGAGCCATATGAACCAACTCGGACTCTGAGAACCACAGGGAGGGGTCTCCCTCTGGTGCCTGGAGTCAGGACTAAACATAGTGAAGCTGTGTTTCAGTTTTATGCTCCTAAAATCTGGAACAGTCTTCCAGAAGATGTGAGACAGGCCTCAACTCTGACGATGTTCAAATCCAGTCTGAAAACAGTTCTGTTTCGCTTTGCATACAACTGGGAGTATTTTATCTGCCCTCCTCATTTTTAAATTAATCATTTTAATGTTTTATGGAATGTTTTATTGTATTTTATTTTATTTCATTTTTTTTCTAATCTTGTGATTTTTATGCCGCTGTAAAGCACTTTGAGTTGCCTTGTGTATGAATTATGTTCTACAAATAAACTTGCCTTGCCTTGCCTTACACTGGACACAGTAATACAAGACCAACTGGGAGTGCAAAGAAAACTGTTATATGTGTGTATTAGTTATTGTATTTGCACAGATAGTTTATTTGTATTGACAGTTGTCTTTGCCAGATTAAGGCAGCATTGACTTGACAAATTCATACTGTTCACATCAATAAAGTGTTCACATGAAGGTAACATGGTAGATGGCGTAAGAATAAGAAACATCCAACTTTTCACTGCATTGGAATATCCAGATAAACTAATAAATAAATTAAATGTCATTTTTTTATGAGTTTTCCGTTACAAATAAAATTAAAAGCTCTAAAAGTTTGTGTCAAGTGAAAGTGTCATAACTCATCTTTTTACTACATCCATGTTGCCTCTCCACAAGAGTTCTTGACAAAAGTGCACGCGCGTGCCTGCACAAAGGCCGTCCATGGTTGAATTATGATGCGCCCACATGAAAAAAGGCCGTAGTTACATTTGGTTCACGTGCGGAAAGAGACAAGAGAGGGGTGGGGAAGAAGTGACTTGTGGGATGCGGCAGGAGAGACAGAGGGGCAGAGTGGGTGTCATACAAAGGGAAAACAACAGTGAGAAACGCGTGAAAGGACAGGAGGGGAGCGATAAAATAATCTGGGATACTGATCGTCTGTTGCCTGACACTCAGATTTGCGCAGACGGACGGCGGAGATTCAGCGGAAGGAAAAGTTGAGATCCCACGAACCAGCGCGTGGGAGTGGGAAGCAGGATCGTGACTGACTGAGACAAGCTCCACTGTCTGTCTCGTCATGGCAGGTAATTTAATTTAATCATTACACACTTTAGCAACACGACTGACGTCTGTCCTCAGTGCTCTGCCCCACAGAGCTCCTTACTCCGTGGATTGAAGATTTGAGTTAACCCAGTGACAGTTAGCCCCACGGTGGCTAGCTAACAAAACTTAGCTAATGCTAACGTTAGCTAGCCAGCAAACTCAAGTGTCATCGCCCATCTGGCCTGTTTGCTGGTGTTATATCGAGTTATGCTACTTTGCTGGAAAATGCTACCGGAGCACGCATCAGAAGCAGGGCTGTAATATATGTTTTTGGGCTATAAACAGGAATGAATGCATGGTAAGAGTAATGCGAGCATGTTTTTGTACATTGCTAAAATGTGAAAATCTCGTTCCAACACTTTTATCCCGTTTGACACAATGCTTCCAGCGCATGATCCTTTGTATTGCACCACTTCTCACTCCGTTTGCACTAACGAAGCGAGATTTAATACCGCACTAAAACATAATTTATTAGATTTCAGAAAAAGGCATATTTGTTATGACTAATATTCCGTGTTAAATAATACTTTATGCGGTGGCAACCGTCCAAGACCGTGGCTCTACGCATGCGCTGAGCCTCTAAGTAACACCTTTGTGGGATGCAGTGTTCGCCATAACATCAGCTAAAGCTAGGTAGCCAGCTGCGGTTAGCAAATGAAAGCTGTTTACCATTATCACCGGCCCAGGACTAGCATGCTAACCACAGCAATCCGCTGGTTTATCTTAACGCTAACTTGTCATATGTAACGGCTGTTCCTAACAATGTGCACGCGAATTTCAACATGCATATTACTTTATCAGCGGTCAACATAAAATAAATGGAAGGACGTAAAACTGGCGGTTTCCGCTTCACTGAACATATTTCTCAAACATGCCATGACTGGCTTGACCAGGCTGGCGAGCTAACGTTAGCACAAACTTTGACATTGCCTACATGCAAGCTAGTACTTTAGGCCTGCTGCAGACTGATCGAGCTGTCATGTAGCATCTTATTTGCGCTTTCCGACATAAAGGTGGCAAAGGCAAAGCGAGTCAACACTGGTTTCAGAGCCATGCTACAGTGCAAAATCCCACCCCTCCAAGAAGACCCAGAAATTAGAGGACTTGTGTAGCCTAACAGCATTTCACATTCCATTCAAAGGCTAATACTCTTCCAGTTCATGCAGAAATATTAAAACTGTATCAGACTTTAGTTTATTCATAGACAGAGTTTGATTATTTATTTTTTCGACTAATATAGGTCATTGCTAAACATTAGTGCGTGGGTTCAGACGGTTTGGGCGGGGAAATAACGTTGGTCTATAGGCATACGTATTGCACATCTCTCTCTTATTAAAAGAGATCATTGTACCAGTAATAAACCTCTTTTTGGTTTGTGCTTTTCTACTGCAACTGATGTATATGGCCAATGAAACTGTTAAATTTGTGTCTGGCTACTGCTAGCTAAACCTCTCCTAGTTTTTTATACCATGATTCACTTCAGAATCTAGTGTGTATGATGAATTCTTGGTGACTCATAACTGTCCTTGATTGTTCTGCAGAGCCGTTCCACAAGGTGTTGGACATTTTTATCACAAATCAAACCAGTTTTTTTTATTAGGCAATAACTGAAATAGTCACGTGTAAAAATGTGTGGTATTCATGTATATGTACTGTGCAATGCGTAATGATGATTGAAACCTGTTGAGGCCAGTGATGGAGTTCATTATCAACCGAGGCAGCATGTAAGTTCTTGTTGATGTATTTTTAACGCTGGAGCTTGGCGGTGTAGCATCTCCTGCAGGTTTGACAGCTGCTCAGGCTTAAAATTGAGGATGTTCAGATTCTCGATCTATCCGCTGCAACTGTGATCTAAAGTTAAGTCAGTATTTTCTGCCATTGCTAAATGTTTTTTTTTCCTCAGAATGAAGAAACACACTGTGAAACCAAAGCTTAACCTGAATTTTATTTTTGTGAATGCATTAATAGTAGAAAATGATTGAATTCAAACATAATTTTGGCTCTTTGATGCATGACTGGTCTTCACATTGTGCAGGAAATGTATTTATTTTTTCAGATACATGACTTTGAACTTGACAACACTTATCTTTTGCAACAGTCCTGCATACGTGCCACAGCAGGATCTCCCGTCATCTATATATGCTGCTCTAAATCTGCTTTTAAGTATGAATCTGTGTTGTACATTTTAATCTCTGCAGGACCTGGAGGTGACATGCAGTGGTGCTTCTCTCAGGTGAAAGGAGCCATTGATGACGACGTAGCTGAAGGTATGAAATCTGCAAAAACTAAGATAATTTTTTTTAAGCATGGGGGGAAAGATTAAAAAAATAATAAAGCTCTGTGGCTATACACAGAAGAATGAAGTGAATGATTAGATAGCAGATCAGCAGCTTTGCCATTTGTTCAGGCAATGCTCTTTATTTCCACTTCAGAGCTTTCTGCTTCAGGACATTAATAGTTGGCAAGCCCAGCACGTCTGATAAACTCACAAAAGACCTTAGAGCAAGTTGTTCCTCTGGGACACTCACCTTGTTAAACATATAGAAATGTAACTGCTTCCATGAATGATCAGCATTTGTGTTATTTTGTACAAGAGCAAGTCAAACACTTCTGCTGCTGATGCTTCACATTAAAATCTTTTGACTTACCATTCACTTAAATGCTCTTATTGCTGTAGTGTGTTTTGACACTGAGGTTGGTTACTGCCCACTAAGCTCCCATATAGATTAATACAAAACTTGATCACAGAGAGCTGGATGGATAGAGAGCTGGGCCCAGGTGTGGACATCTCATGGTGCAGGGAGAACAACTAAACCTGCATCAGGCCAGATGTTGGGTCATGGACAGAATCTTTGGGAGTAATGTCTTTTCTGACTCCACAATATTTAAGGTGTTTAAAAAAATAGTGTTTCTCTGCATCAGATAGCCTGGGTTTTGGTAATGTCATAATGTCAGTAATTTTCACACCTTGGCCCATTTAGTTGGGTGGCCAGAACTAAACTTGACTTAATCAATTGATATTTATTTATAAAGTGCGAAATTACAAACGTTTTAATTTCAAGAAACTTTACAAACCCAGCAGGTCTTGACTGTACTCCGTTATATCTTGGGCTGGACGATTATGTTGAAATCACAATTAATAAATATGATTATTCATTGATTTCAAAACTTGAGTATTTATTTAAAAAAAGGAATGAGTAACTACTATACTAATAATATATTAAACAATAGCAATAAAAAAACAGTTAATAAAAATAATCACCTAATATCTGTGCGCTCTTGTAAAACACAACCCAAAAATGCTTCTTGAAGTCTTTACATAAACATTTTTTAAAAACACGACACAAAATAGTTTTTAATCATTTTTTCGATTATAATGGGTTTTTTTTTTTACGATCGTAAGAGGCCAAAATTGAAATTTTGATTGAAATTCAATTAATTGTCCATGTCTGATATTAACAGGATAATATTGATGTTTTAAAATCCCTTTGCTGGTTTGTTTACTGGTACCTAGTTAAGACGTGTAATATAAGACAACTGTCTGACAATAACTCCCTCCATTAAGTTTGTATAGATTTGTTTGAGTAGAAACCGTTTTGGAAAAGCATTCCACACATATTGTAAATCATATTGGAGGAAATGGTAAAAAGACCTTTCACTTTATTACTTCATAGTTCATCTGTACCATAAATGACATTTAACTACATGGTGGTAAATCAGCACCTCTCAGTGTTTCCCACAAAGAGACTTCACCTAGTTTCACTTCTTAAAAGCACTCATGGTATATTTGGTTGTCTGACATATAGTATTTATTTGTTTACAAGAATTGTTTAGCAGAGGACAGACTCCAGACGCTCTTTAGAGCAACTGTGTGCACAGCCTCTCCTGTTAATGTACTGCTTGTGGGGCCATGTGTTGTCCACTGTGTAGAATCCACTGTGATCCCGTGTATGCCATCATTTCTGTAAAGCTGGTGGGATGTCATTCAGTGTGGTTAGAATGATGGTAGTTTATTTTTGACACCCCGTGTCATTAAAAAGCCTCCTCCGCATGCTGTTCAACTGCATTTTTATTCTTGGTCTGAAAATGAGATCCAGCAAGCAGGTGTGTTAGGAACCAGGGATGTAGGTGTGTCTGTGTGGGAGACATTTACTCTGTCATTCTATGGAAACACTGAGTCATGCTTCACCTGCCTTTGATAGAATATTAAAAACATTGGTCTCGTCTTTATTTTATTATATTATTTTTTCACTACGCCAGAAAGTTAATGAATCATGGTCATTTTTGGTTCTCAAATAGGCACAGAAATCTCTTTTCACTCCTGGGGCCATGTGTTTCGTCTCTCATTGAGGAACACACTAATGATGGTCATTTAGCTGAAATTAGAAGAATAGTAACCAGCCTTTAGTGAATGATAAAAAAAAAAAAAAACCCTGGTCTTTATTCCTACCCTCACTGTTGTTGATTTATGCACCATGTTAATGTTAAAAAGACACCCATTTGTCTATAATAACCCTACAGCTTTTATAGTAAAAATAGGAGTTTTATGCTCACACCTGTGAGGGATAATTTTTATTTTATTATTGAATTGGATCAAAAGTATTTGAAAACTGATGGATAATGACAGAAATGTCACTGCCCGTACAGAAGAGGGGTTTGAGTCTGTCTTCTTAGGAAGCCATATATGTGCTACCATTGTGTAACCCCCCTACATTGGGCCTCAGGGAGCACGATGTACACAATGACCTCCTACTACAACCTTCAGCAGCATTGTCCTTCTGCCCCACTGGCCAACAAAAGGTTAAGTAAGTGTGTATGTGTGTGAGGGACATATTCAGTTTATAAAGCATCATACTGCTCCTGGGTGAAACTATAATGCTTTCTGAATAAACCAGGAGGGAGAAACTAGGTTACTGATCATTTTTCATCTGCTCTACACGCTCTGACATCTTTCTGCATCTCCGGCCTACACGCTCACTTCATCTTCTTCAGATCTCTCTGATTCCTGTTGATATTTCCAGGGTTAGATGGGATGGACTGAGTGGTCCCCGATACTCTCAAGTATTGAAGAAAATTCTTTTTGCGAAATGAAAATTAACTTGATCAATGATGTAAGTTTGTACATTTCTATAATATTTTGTTGTACTTTTGTCTTCTTTTGCAGCGGATATCATTTCCACGGTTGAGTTTAACCACACAGGGGAGCTGCTTGCCACAGGAGACAAGGGTGGGCGTGTAGTCATCTTCCAGCAGGAAATAGAGGTACAGCTGCAAGTTTGTCTTCCTTGGGTTTATTCCCTCATATTATCCATCTCATGAAAGGTCACCATCTGTGCACAACTCAGTTCCTAATAGGGATGTGGATAGCGGAGTGACTCACAATATGATCTTTTGCGTACAGAGATGCTGCAATAATCTATGTATTGCAAGACAGTCACATTATACTACGTCACCATGTCTGATTAACTGAAGAGTACAAAATATCATTAAAAAAGGCAAAGTTCAGGGTTTGTGTGATTATTTGATTATTTGACCTACGTGTTTATCCTGTAAAATATATTTGTAGAACTGTTGGAAGAGTGGTGTATGGAAAACAAATCTTAAACCATCCATTTTATACCTTAATTTGAAACTCAACAAATTCTTTTTAAAACTGTGACTGTAGCAGCCACTCTATTAACTCTGTAATATCAAGAACGACAGCCGTGTCTTTTCCAAGCCTTCATTCCTCCACAGCCTTCAGAAAAACTTGTCATATGAGCTCCAGTTATCTGTCATACTAGTTTGTAGCCTGTAGGAATAGTTTTCTTTTCCCACTGTCAGTGAAGTTGATTTGTAGGACTGGGCCTGTGAAGGCCACCCCTAAGATCATAGGTGTCAAACTCTGGCCCGCGGGCCAAATTTGGCCCGAAGTGTAATTATATGTGGCCCGCGAGGCAATGTCAAATTAACATTAGAGCTGGCCCGCCGGTGTTATACGACAGTATTTGTTTTCAAATTTATTAGCCTGTAAAGAAGCTAATTTTGACATTTACTTCAGAAGGCTGCAAACAGAAAGGAGGCATTCAATTTTTATTTAAATCTTATTTAATATGCCATTAATATGTTTTTTAGTATGATTATTAATATTATTAGTAGTAGAAGTAGTAGTAGTAGTATTAATAGTATCCAACTCGATTTTGCACGCCTGCACTTTAAAGTTATATAAGCCTGCTTGTTCAGTATTCTTTGTTAAATCAAAACTTGTTTGGTTCCATATTAAAAAGGTTCATTTGTTCAACCTTGGCCCGCGGCTTTGTTCAATTTAAAATTTTGGCCCACTTCTTATTTGAGTTTGACACCCCTGCCTAAGATCATTTCTCTTTGCAGACTTAATTGAATCCCTTACCTTGTATCCCTTACCAGCTGATTTTTTTTTTTTTTAACCTTTTGGCTCTGAAAGTGGCTGACACACTTCTTAACTTATTTGATATTATGCGTTTGTCTTCTTCTTCTGCAGTCCCAACATCCTTAATCAGTGAACTGTTTATGTTCCTATCTTTAATGTCAAAAGTCAAATTGGATGGGAAATCTTTTTAGAGCAGCATGTTTTTCATTACATCAGGACAATAATAAATAGGTTAAATACCCAAAGTTTTTTTTTGTTTGTTTTCTGAAAACTTTTCTTCAAGAGAAAGTAGAGAACCAAGAGGTTTACTTTTACATTGACATGATGTATTTTTTTCTCACTTTTCAAGGCCGATAATTCTACTTTAAAAGCAAGCATGTCGTTTTGAAATGAAACATGATTATTTGGGTCTTTTCCTTCTCTAATGTCTTTGATTTGTGTCTTTGTCTGATTTTTTTTCCTAGCAGAATAAGAGTCAGCCCCAGTTCAGGAGTGAATACAATGTTTACAGCACTTTCCAGAGCCATGAGCCCGAATTTGACTACTTGAAGAGTTTGGAAATTGAGGAGAAGATCAACAAAATTCGCTGGCTTCCTCAGAAAAATGCTGCCCAATTCCTTTTGTCAACCAATGGTAAGCTTGTCATGTTTATAAGTCAGAAATTTGGTAATATGGTAAAAAGCTTTAGTAATATAAGTTTTCTGTGCTGATTGGTCTCGTTAATGGGAATCATTTCATCCCCTTCCTCCTTACTTGTGTGTGTGTGTGTGTGATCTTTGGTTTCCCAGTGCATCAGCTGGATGAATGCCAGTGTGTAACTTTATATGTGACTTGCAATTGGGAGTCAAGACTAGTCTTAAGTTAAACTGCACAGCTACAACTGGTGTTAGTCGGTCATTCTTGGGGCACTCGTTGTAAGTTCAGGTCAAAGAGTCGATCACAGCAAAGTCCAACGTCTGAGATACAACCATCTTTACATCCAGCTGGTGCTCTCGGCCCTAATATCTTTTAAGTATTCCTTTAACTGTGAAGTGCTACTTCTCATTATCATTGATATGTAACCAAATAAAGAATCAATTGCAGTATGTGCATTTTCTTTCAAATGCTTGTCATTTTTTTAACATTTATTCATTTATTTTTGACAGATAAGACAATCAAGTTGTGGAAAATCAGTGAACGAGACAAAAGACCAGAGGGCTACAATCTGAAGGAGGAGGATGGGCGCTACAAAGACCCTAACACTATCAAGTCACTGCGGGTCAGTTCAGCTCCAACAAAACTAAAGCTATCTTCACACACAGGTGTTTCCCAGCTGTCCTTGCAGTTTGCATTGACTTTTAGGTTGAATTCCCACAAAACAATGACAGCAATTGGCAGTCATAAATATTTTTTACACAGTGATTTGAGTTTTCATTTCTTAACAATTTGACAAAACTAACCGTCATCTTACAAGAAAGGTTAAAAAGTAGTAGTTAGTTTTTTTTGGTTTTCATTAGTTGTTTAACTGAAAGAAATGGTTAAAATCCATCCAGTCCGGATAAAAGCTGGTGTTTTCAATTCTTTTAAGCTTCTAAAAAAGAGATTTATCACATGAATTTCAATCATTATTTCTCCTTTGAGTTTGACATTGTGTTCTGTTTTCAGGTACCAGTTCTGATACCCATGGACCTCATGGTGGAGGCCAGTCCACGGAGGGTGTTTGCCAATGCTCACACCTACCATATCAACTCTATCTCTGTCAACAGTGATAATGAGACCTACCTGTCAGCAGACGACCTCCGCATCAACCTCTGGCACCTCGAGATCACCGACCGCAGCTTCAGTATCCTTAAATACACACAGGCATATATGTTTAAACATCAGCCTTATTATTGAAATATATGGAAAAATAAGGTCACTATGATGAATATTATCGTTAGCATTAGCAAAAAATGTAGCTTCAACTGCTGTCACTCAGCTGTGGAGTTTGACATTCAGTGACGTATCCTCATGTGTTTTTCATGATTTGTCTCCCAACTCTGGTTCCTAGTTGTGTTTTTTCTTCTGTAATGCTTTAGCTATCTGCATTAATACTCTGATATTTGAAGCATTAGAATTTATGTTTTACTTTACTCTATAGGGTTTTTTCTCCTGAACTCCTTTGTTCTTCAGACATTGTTGACATTAAACCGGCCAACATGGAGGAGCTAACAGAGGTGATCACAGCAGCAGAGTTCCATCCTCATCAGTGTAACACGTTTGTGTACAGCAGCAGCAAAGGAACCATCCGTCTCTGCGACATGCGGGCCTCAGCGCTGTGTGATAAACACTCCAAATGTGAGTTCCTACTTTGGTCACCTTTTATCACTTTTACCAGAAAGTTTAAGTGCATTACTTTCTCTTACAAACTGCATTTTCACTTACCGCACTTAAAATTTGGAATAATTAGTTTTATCTTTCAATCAAGTGTACAACTTTTTGTTTTGGACATTTCCAATATTGAAAAAAAATAGTAACATTGTCTTAGAGGTGGATCTGTATCTGATAGACATATTAGCTTCAACCGGCTAATCTGACAAGTGAAGCTAGTAGCAGCAACAGATTAACCTGAACCATTGGTGTCTAAACAGAGTGCTTTGTGTCAGGTGTTGCCTGATCAGTGATACAATAGTTTTTATTTTTGTGTTTTTACTTCGCCTCTTATGTTCCCCTCCAAAAGACAAGGTATATCAGAATCACACCAAGCAGTGGTTCCACAGTTACTAGTACGAAAATAGCCATTAGTTCTAAACAATGCCTGCAGGGACTACATATAGATGTAGCCCTCTGTAGCCCTCAGCTGAAGTAGTCCAGACCCAGTCAAACCACTGGACTAATAGCTAAACAGAGCATCAACATTTCATAACAGAGATATTCAAAGTTACCCATTTTACCTACGTGTGCATGTTACCCACAGTGTATGAGTCTCACAGTGGAGACAAAATCACATAAAATAAGGAAACTTAATGTTTATTTTACTTTATTATTATATATAATTAGGGCAGTGCATATCAATCAATATTTTTGCAAACACATCAATGTAAATATGCCAGAATTAGCACAATAGCTAAATTTCATCCGTTGTCCTAAGGCAGGTTATTACAAGAAGAAGAAAAACTGAATAAGTGCCAGTGCAGTTCATGAGACATTAAAACACAGTTTTAACAAAGTGGACGCAATTCATGCACAACATATAACAGAAAAATAAAGCTATCTAAAAGTAGAATACAACAAATATTTCAGCAGCATGCAACAGAAGGAGAGACTACATTATGCATACTTACATGACTGGTTTGGTTTTAACCAATGTTTAACTTTCTTTTTAAATGGTAATTAGTTGTCACTATCTCTGATATGTCTTGGTAATCTGTTCAATGAGTGTGCACCTCTAAAAGATGCCACCTTCTGGCCAAACTCTGATCTACACCTCAGTAAGCTGCAGTGTCCTGGTGTCTGTGCTCTGGTATTTGTTCTGGTGTTTTGTTTTTTTGTTGTTGTTGTTTTTTTGAATAAAACCATTTAATGGTGGGGGAGCAAGCCCATTTAAAACTTTAACAACAAGACAGACATCAGAATTTTTTTGGTAAGAGTCAAAATTTAAAATGTTATACTTAATAATGATGTTACAGTAGTGAAATGAAACAGTTTCCTGTCTAGAGACCTTATCCTGGACCTTTTTTTCCAAGACCTTAATATGACCTTTAAATATCAGGTTTGAATCAAAAGTTACACCAAGATATTTACATTTTTCCACCACATAAAGTGTCTCTCATGTGAAATGTGTTAAATAAGCTGTATTTAAAAGGACAGTTGAAAACTTTGTTCTAATTGTTGTCCAAAAGTATAAGACAGCATCACAACTTTTGCCTTTTGCATGTTTGATAATTTTACTTTAATGGAGTAAATTCCCAACTTACTTTATTCGAGGATGATGATAAATGAAAAGGCAGTTTGACCTCTTCTTTGAAAGTATCAGAACTAAAATGCTTTGATCTTTGTGACTCTTTTTTTCCATTCTCTTCTGACCTCTGCCATCTACGATACATTTGTATCAAAGGAACCGAGGATTACTGGAAGACATTCACACTTTCAGACCTTTATGTATTAACCTTAGAGGAGGCTGTGTAGATAAATCCCTGTGGATTATTCTTATCCGAATCCTAAAACGAATAATTAAACAAAATTCATTGTCTCCTCAAAATTCTACACAAAACGCCCCATAATGAAAACGGGGAAAAAAAATTTTTTTTGACATTTTTGCAAATTTATTAAAAACAAATATCACATGTTCATTAGTATTCACATTCTTTGCTTTATTGATTCACTTTTGGCAGCAGTTACAGCCTCAAGTCTTTTTGAATATGATGCCACAAGATTGATGTCACAAGCTTGATGTCTCTGTTCTTTCATTGCTGCATTCATCTTTCCCTCAATCCTGACTCGTCTCCCAGTTCCTGCTTCTGAAAAACATCCCCACAGCATGATGCTGCCGCCACCATGCTTCACTGTAGGGATGTTATTGTCCAGATGATGAGCGATGCCTGTCATTCATGCCAAAGAGTTCAATCTTTGTCTCTTCAGATTAGAGAAATTTCTTTCTCATGGTCTGAGACTCGGTTTAGATGGGTGGCCAGCTCTTAGAAGCGTCCTGGTGGTTCTGAACTTTCATTTACAGATGATGGAGTCCACTGTGCTCATTGGGACCTTCAGCAGAATTTTTTCTGGACCCTTCCCCAGATTTGTGCTTCAAGAAAATAGATACAGTCGGCATCATGTCATAATTTCGAGGGGGAAAACAATCCTTTTCCCCTCGCCCGCAGCATTGTAAGCGCACAGATTTTAAAATCAGATATTTATAGTGACTTCTAACATGTCACACATTGATTCATTACAGGCAATTGAAAGGGATAAATACATTTAAAAAATTGTTCTAAGAGGATCCGACTCTTGTCTGTATCTTATTAAAGAGTGGACGTACGATCCTTCGCAACTGCCTGGTGGTTCATTCCTTGATATCTGCTTCTTGGTTGAATCACCTGGTATGAGGCAAAATCACGTTTCCTGATGAATTAAACCTCACGAGATTTCAGTTTCTGACAAGGAAATTAGCACGAGTTGATGAAGCACAACCCTGACAAAGCCACTTGCAAAAAAGTTATCTGCCTCCAGGGACGGATAGTTTTTTTTAGGCTGCTGTGTGTGTGTATAAATCCCTGTGAGATACTGAGTTGCCACTAACCAATATATGCAGCTCATGATGGCTATTGTGCATCAGCCATTGTTTGATGGACAAATTCACTAAAATGTAGTAATTTCAGGATGAAATTAGCACAGGAACAGGATGAACATGAGCTCAATTTTGAGCTTTGTGCCAAAGGCTATGAATACTTACATGTGATTTCTAAGTTTTTATTTTTAATGAATTTGCAAAAAATTCAACAAAACGTTTTTTCACATTGTTATTTCACATGGGCTGACGTGTGTGTAGAATCTTGAGAGCAAAAAATGAATGTGTTCCATTTTGGAATGAGACTGTAACAACAAAATGTGGAAAAAGTGAAGCGCTGTGTACTTTCAGACGCAAAGTATGTTAAAGGCATTACTTTTGTGATTTGTGCAGTTTCTTCTCTTGTCAATGTTGTTCATCCAGGCTATGCTTCCTCTTGCTTATATTTATACCACCTTTTTTTTTCTTTTCCAGTGTTTGAGGAGCCAGAAGATCCTAGTAATCGCTCTTTTTTCTCTGAGATCATATCATCGATTTCAGATGTCAAGTTCAGCCACAACGGGCGCTATATGATGACCAGAGACTACTTGTCTGTGAAGATTTGGGATCTTAACATGGAAAACAGGCCAGTGGAGACTTATCAGGTGAGAAAAGAGAATGTGGCTACCGAGTCCAACGAGAGTTGTTCTAATGAAAGACCCACAGTCTATAAATGAGTCTTTGCATTAACAGTTTTTTGATAGAGAAACAGAAACACCAAGTGTATAAGGAGATGACCTTACTTTTTGTTTTAGTTTTTTTCAATTTCTTACATTTTTACTTTGTAAATGAACAAAGTATCTGATAGTTATCAATTTAGATTCAATTCAACTGCCAGTCTGGGGACCCTTTTTAATAATGTTTAAGTATTTTTTGGTATTTGCTGTTGAATTCTGGTAATTTCTTATTGAAGCTAAAATAGAAAAATAATGATTAACTGTCTGACCACACCTTTATTAAATTATGTCTTGCAGTTACATGTATTAGCCACTAAGGGGCGCCATAAAGTTTTGATTTGTATCAGCTTCCTTGTACAGAAAAGTTGCTTTAACGTGACAAGCTGCTAGATACCATAAAGATCAAATGTTGGTAAATTAGAAGCATGGAAAGTCTGTCACAATTACAGATTAAGATAAATTCATTTGAACTCTTCATGATTACAGGTTCACGAGTATCTGAGGAGCAAGCTGTGCTCGCTCTACGAGAACGATTGCATCTTCGACAAGTTTGAATGCTGCTGGAATGGTAACGATAGGTGAGTCCAGAGGTCAGACTTTGGCTTTAAAGGTTTTAAAGTACCACATTTACTGTTGGTAATGAACATACTTCAGGTCAATGTGTGTCCAAAGCTTCATCCCTCCTCCATTCTCCCTTCCTCAGTGTGGTGATGACAGGCTCATACAATAACTTCTTCCGGATGTTTGACCGTGGCCAGAGAAGGGATGTGACCCTGGAGGCGTCCCGTGAAAACAGCAAGCCCATGCAGGTCCTAAAACCTCGCAAGGTGTGTGCAGGAGGGAAGCGCAAGAAGGATGAAATCAGTGTTGATAGTTTGGACTTCAACAAGAAAATCCTTCACACTGCCTGGCATCCCCAGGACAACATCATCGCGGTGGCAACGACCAACAACCTCTACATATTCCAGGATAAAGTGAACTAAGTACAGGGTGAGCTTATGTGAGATCTGGCATGGGTGACTTCATGTGTACCATCTGCAGCCTCTCAGGCTCATCCAGGGTGATCTGTGGTAACCACGACAACCAGCATCCCTGTCTGTTGCTACCAGGTGACCAGACTTTGCCACTTTGTTCTAGATGTGGACAGAGAAAGCCTCGCTCTTGCCCATCATTGGCCTGTCTGTGGCAGAGAAACACCCGCCTTGTTGTTTAAGTGATGTGCCAATTTTTTTTTTCCCTTCACTATTTTGTTTTAGTTATTTTTGCTTTGCAAGGCCACTTGCCCTTTCCTTCCCCAAGGGAAACATGGGTAAAGCGGTTAAATTTCCTTAAAATTCTGAATACAGACACACTTATTTTTATAACCTCTCCCTCCCTCCCTATGGCTCTGTGGTAGAAAACGAAAAACACTTATTTAGTTTGTCTCCCTATTGTCCTGTGCCATTCTAGTGTTTATTTTTCTAAGAGAAACATTTTTTGTTTGTGTACACCTTTTATTAATTCATCTGTCATACTGTCATGGTATTCTATGAGTTGCTTCACACATCTCTGCTCTTTAATTTAGTCATGCAGACTCAGCACAGTTTTCTGTACACACTTGTGGCTCAAACTGGATGGTGACTCTTTAGCAGTGGCCTCCAGGAGTCTGAGAATCAGAGTTATTTCACAGATTGAAAGTCTGGCCCACTGGAGTTGTCTCTCTTACTGTCACTGTGCCTCAGGCTCTGGGTGCTCAAAAAGGTCCTCCAGATACAAATATAATTTTTATTTTTATTTTGATTGGCTCTATCTTTACTTCTTTTGTGCATTGGTTCCTCTTTTTCCTTTTCTTTGTGTTGAACAATAGTCAGGTATAAGAGATAGCCTATTCAAAGAGAATTATTATGATTGTCATATTTATATTAAAAAAGATGAAAATGTCACCAGATTTGTTCCGTCCTATTTTGTGAAATGAAGCTGGACCTTAGACATAACTTATTCTGTGTCATCTTAAGTATTGTCTTCCCATGATGTACCACAGTTCTGAAGAAGCACTTCACAACAGGGAAAAAACCTTTGATTTGACACTGGACTCTTGATGTACCAACAAAAGTACTTGGATGTGTTGAAAGACTGCAGCTTAAAAAAAAACATTATTTGAGGCATTAATCACATCAAGTGTTTGTTGAAACTACTGCAGACATTATAAATGCTACTGTATGTGATGGTACAATAAGCTGCAAAATGATTTGCAGCAGTTGATGTTCCCACACCGTATTTAAAATGTGGTCCGTTAAGACTCTATTGATGCCTCTAGTAATGCATAACTACAATTTTAATCTATGACAGTGAAGATAATAAAGGAACTACTTTTTGCATCCTTGTTATTGCCTGATTGTTGATGGAGTTGTGTGCCGTGCTTTCCTGTTGTACAGAATGTTGTGTCCATGCCTCTACAGCAACAGTACCAATCTCTAACCATCATGGTTGTAAAACAGCTGCTCAGTAAATCAAAAGATATTTCTAATGCATGTGAAGCAACCGTAATTGCTTTTATTCATTACAGATATCTGTTTTAATTGTAGTAAAAAGTTTGTTCTTAAGCCAGCAGTGCATAGATCCTCAACAATGCTGCCTGGTTGTCAAATACTAATTATTTGTACCTGCGTTCAGTGTTAAAATGTATGAAGCTGACCCTGATTTGGTCATAAACCTGTTAAAAACAATATCTACGTGACAAGGCAGCGACTGGACGTTTGTTGAAATCAGATGATGTGGTGTGTGGCAACTGTGAGCTAGACTTTGGCATACATCTGCCTCGTGTCTGCACTGGCATGTGCTGTGTACGTGGTTGCAGTCACGCCTTCCCTTGCATGGGGAATATGGTCAAACCCGCCTTGATATGTCACATTATATGAGTTTATACTCTCAAAGGAACAAGTATTTCATATTAGTGGTGGCCTGTGCTTGTTTATCTCTTTCACCCGTTATGTAATTCGCCGTCCTCTCCGTCTTTTGTTATCAACGGGACAGTGTGACGTCAGCACCAGCTGCAAGGAGGGGGTTTGAGCGGCTCGCGGCTCCTGCCTTCAGACAAGCTAACAGACGGAAAACAAACGGCAGCGGCGCCTTAGCTGAGCTCGCCGCTCGCTGAAAATCAGAGCAGAGGGCCGTCGGAGTCAGTCGTACTATCACACGTCTGAATGTGTGTTAAAGTAGTACGCGTTTTGCACTGACTTGAGCCTTTTATGCAACCCGCCCTGCTCACCAGGCACCACCATGTCCAACGCTGCTAGCACTACTTCAACAGACAACAACGGAGACTCTGGGCTAAACGGTAAGCTCAATGTTTCTAAATTACCTGAGTGGAGCAGTCTATCACAGTTTTGTGTGTGGTTATTGATATTTCTTTAACCATATAACAAGTTAATTCTGAAATTCACGTGTTTTTTTCGTGTTCGTCGCCGTGAAGCGACATTGAAGAGGAACGCTATGTTCCGTGTGTTTATTGACAGTGGGCTAACCAATGGGATTTCGCCATGTTTTACTGACAGACGAGTTAGCCAATTGGCCGTACAGGCACGGGGTGGAGGTGGGTTTAAGAATTGTCAACAAGGCGAGATGGAAGAAGGCAGAAGTAACAAAAATGGAGCAGAAAAAAATGACTATTTCAGCGTTGCGTTGTGTGCTCAACTGTACTGTTAATCTAATCTATATAGGTTACCGTAACCAGGGTAGATATACGTCGCTTGAGCACATCTTTATCTTGTTATCTTTTGCAGCATCAGTCTTTGGTGTGTGAGTGTCAGATGAATTCATTTTAGGACATACCCTTTTACATTCACCGCCTCGCCTGTATCAATAGTGTACATAATTCATTAGCAATTATCAGATATAATACTTGTATAGTGCGTTCACCCTATTAAATGAACTGTGGAGAAAATTTGACACATTTTTAGTTGTTGAAATGGGAGAGGCTTCATAAAACTCGTCCAGCTTGCATAAGCTGTTGGAGACGTAAACAAAGGCATGTTTATTACGCTGCTCGAAAGACTTGGGGGCCCTGCACGTAGAACCGCTATGGTAACCGCACCATGAGGCCGTGACTTGGCATGCTATTTATGGCATCGGTGATAAGGGGACAGACGCTGTGGACGTGAGTAAAGTGGGGAAAGTGTTACAGCTCACTGCCAGTGGTGTACTCAAGGGTTAGGACTGGGGAGCTCGGTGCTCCATGTCAGGGTAAACGGTGTTGAAGTGCCCTGTTGGATACATCCTTTCCCCGTCAGTGGATAACACTGGAAAATGTCTAATATATGTGCTATTGTAGTGGTTAGAATATGATAAAGTGCCATGATGTCTATCTGGAGTAAAGATCTTGAATAAAGCGCCTTCAAAGATGTCCTTCCTGTAGTTTAATGTGAAGTACCGGGTTGGTTACTTGTGTTAAATGTTAGGATGTAACCGAGCGTTTGAGTTTAGCTTCATACAATAACTTTATTTTTTATGTCTTTTAATTCATTCATTCTTTCATTTTCTATACCGCTTATCCTGTTCAGGGTTGCAGGTGGCTGGAACTTATCCCAGCTGTATTCACAAAGTGTCCAAGGGGAGAATCCCAGTTGTGCCTGTTTAAATGAACCCTACTCTGTGGGTATCATCTGTTTAAAAGAACAATAACAATTCTGTAACCTCCAGGCTACCTTTTTTTGCCTACTTTTTTCCCCACTTGAAAGTTTTACTAGCCCATCCTGAATTTTCTGCACTCACTTAGTTTGTCTTAAAGCTGCTCCAAGAGGCAGATCCACAGTGCATCTGGAAAGTATTCACAGCACTACAACTTTTTCACATTTTATGTTGCAGCCTCATAATAAAATGGAATAAATATTTTTTTCCCTTCATAATTCCACACACAACACCCCACAATGACAATGTGAAAAAAAGTATTGTTAAGGTTTTTGTAAATTTATTAATAATAAAAAACTAAGACATCAAATGTCATAAACATAATTATTCACAGCCTTTGGCACAAAGCTCGAATCTTGAGATGTTCCTACAGCTTCATTGGAGTTCCAGAACTCCTCTGTGGAGAAAGGAGAACCTTCCAGAAGAACAACCATCTCTGCAGCAATCCACCAATCAGGCCTGTATGATAGAGTGTCCAGACTGAAGCCACTCCTTAGTAAAAGGCTCATGGCAACCCAACAGGAGTTTGCCAAAAGGCCCCTGAAGGACTCTTAGACAATAAGAAAGAAAACTCTCTGCTCTGATGAGACACAGATTGAACTCTTTGGTATGAATGCCAGGCGTCATGTTTGGAGGAAACCAGGCACCGCTCATCACCTGGACGATACCATCCCTACAGTGAAGCATGGTGGTGGCAGCATCATGCTGTGGGGATGTTTTTCAACAGCAGGAACTGGGAGACCAGTCAGGATTGAGTGAAAGATGAGTGCAGTAATTTACAGAGACATCCTGGATGAAAACCTGCTCCAGAGTGCTTCTGACCTCAGACTGGGGCTACGGTTCATCTTTCAGCAGGACAACGACCCTCAGCACACAGCCAAGATATCAAAGGAGTGGCTTCGGGACAACTCTGTGAAGGTCCTTGAGTGGCCCCGTCAGAGCCCAGACTTGAATCTGATCTAACATCTCTGGAGAGATCTGAAAATGGCAGTGCACTGACGCTCCCCATCCAACATGATGGAGCTTGAGCGGTGCTGCAAAGAGCAATGAGTCAAACTGCCCAAAGATAGGTGAGCCAAGCTTGTGGCACCATATTTAAAAAGACTTGAGGCTGTAACTGCTGCCAAAGGTGAATCAACAGAGTATTGAAAAAATGCTGTGAATACTTATGTACATGTGATGTCTCAGCACTTTATTTTGAACAAATTTGGAACATGTCAAAAAAAACCTTTTTATGTTGTCATTATGGGGTGTTGTGGGTAGAATTTTAAGGAAAAATGAAATTATTCCATTTTTGAATGAGGCTTTATCATAACAAAAATCAAATAAAAAAAAGTGAAGCGCTGTGACTTTCTGGATGTCCTGTACATTAACCACAGCATTCTGTGTCCACAGCCCCACGGCATGCAGCAGCTGCCCTTACCACAGTATTACTTTCACCCCTGCCCCTCAAACAGCTGGAGTATGCCACTGCTTACAGCAGAGTGGAAACATGCAAGCAGGCTGTTGCATCCTACAAAGTGGGCAGGTTTAAGGTAGTCTTGCTTTTAAAAAAGAATCCAGTACTAGTAATCCACTGATGGGTGGATACCTTGAAAGTCAAGCTTAGTCACTAAGCTTAGTAATTGGGTAGATATTTTTTTTATTTGTACCATATTCTTTTATAATGTACTTTGCACGTTTTTTTTTTATATGCCCTTAAGAGGACAAAAAAAATCAAAAGGATTGTGGAATGGTCAAAAATTTCATTTAGAAAAGGGCCCCACATTAACTCGGCCCCTTTTTATCATACTGTATGTTAGTACTTGTTTGATATATTCAGTGATTATAAGAGGCCAGAGCCAGAGCAACTTCATGACGTATAAACATTCTGAGCAGATTTTATTGGTTCTGGAGTTATTAGACTGCAAAACGACATGCTGAGATACAGCTGAAGGGACAGTCAGACCTTGCACAGATCAGATGAAGCCTGCAGTGTGGTTTGTTAAATGAGTCCATGTTATTTTTGGCGTTTCCTGGAGCTCACACTCTACTGTCATAAACATTTTTTTTCTAATACCTTGGATCTTCAGGCAAGACACATCCACAGCCCTCCTGTCTGAACCTCAGCATCAGTGGATCAGAAAGGTCACATAATGTCTGCGTTCTGTTAAGCCCTCCAACAGCTGATGACCACTCTGTGCCCAGAATGTTCGGGAGCGTCAGAGCCGTGGTGGTTTAGTCCATGAAGTAAAGACAATGGGCTGTGGACAGAGGTTTGGCCCATAGACTGCCATGTAATCTACAGGATGAGTGCGAGTGCTGAGTCGAGGCCCATTTGTGAGGGGGAGGGGCAATGGTTAGGGTAGAGGGTATTACTGGCCTGATGCCTGTGAAATTCATGGTGTTAACTCACTGTTATGAGGTCATTTGAACTTTTTGGCACGGCTCCCTTTTTTACGATGAGGGCAGAACATGTTTTAAGATGTCGCACATCAAGGAAAGTGTTACTCATATAATTGTCCAAAGCACGGGTCAAACAGCTTTCTCCTGTTCTATATTTTCAAAGCTGGCTCTGTCATGTTGTACCTCCTCAGCTGCTGGTCCATGCCCAAGCTGCATCATATATCACTGTCAAGATCCACAAGAAACCAAACACACACACAGACTGGTATTTACAGCCCTTTCATCACACAGCAGTAAATAGAGCTTTACTGTTGAACTTCTTTGACTTAGATGCTCTGGCTGTCTGTCTCTTGTCCCATCCCAGCTTTGGAGCTGAGGAATCATTGACATTTTCTCCTCTTGTTTTAAGGCTCAGTGTGTATTTTTTTAAAAACCTCTTCCTGGGATAATAAACCAAAAAGACTCACTTTGATAGCAGAAAAGTTGATCTTTCACATAGGACAATGCATTTTAGAACCTGAACTAAAAGAGATATTAACTCATTTGTTTATCAACATGATTCATCACTGACACTTTTTTATTAAGAGATAATTCCACTTATATCAGAGTATGATTGAATAGAAGAAAACAAAAACAACGACAAAATTTGATTAAATTCAATACTTCACTTGTAGGGTCGTGTGAAATTGAACTTTTGTGTGTTTGTTTCTTCATTCAGGGTCCTGGGTGGAGTTGGGGATGAACAGAAGTGCAGGTGGTACAACCCATTCACCCCCCGCAGATGGCGCCACCTCGGCCCTGCTGCCCCTCCCTCAGGTGGAGGAGGAGGAAGCCATCGTGGGGGGGCTGGAGCATGTCCCATCATCGTCCTCCATTCACAATGGAGACATGGAGAAGATTTTGCTAGATGCCCAGCACGAGTCGAGCCGCAGCAACTCCTCCTGTGACAGGTAGCGTGAACAGTGAAAACTCTTTGAAAATCCTGCTGCAGTTAAAGAGGAAGCTGCATGAAGTCTAACAGATAGTCAGATCTGTATCAGTTGTCTCTGTAGATGGCCTCCCGTCTTTACCTGGTTCCAGCAGCTTGAGGCTACATTACCACCTCACAGCAGAATTTCCTGCAGGTGTGTCTGCAGTGAAGTAACAGAGTGGATATTTTAATGTCCTGGAGTTTAAGTCTCCATCATCAAGTGCTCATTAAAAAAGACGTTTAAAGTCTCTTTATAAAAGCCTCTCTTTAAAATCCCCCTCCTCAAACTTTAGCAGTAACTCACACTGAGCTCCTAGAAGCTTCTGGTGTTCTGTTCTGCATTTTTACTAAAGAAGAAGAATTACAAACACTCACCCAGGATTGCAGCGAACCACATTTATCAAACTTATCTCTGGTAACTTTACAACTGGTTTGGATGAAAAGAATGTTAAAAAGACCTGTTTTACATTACATACAGATGAGGGCACAGGAATTTCACCAACAGTTTGAAAGCTCAAACAAAGTCCTGCGCTCATGGGTTATTCTGGTGGAAGATTGAAGTGGAGAGGTGGAGTTGGTTTCTCTGTACTGTTCCTCTTGACTTCGTCTCAGTTTCCAATAAGGTCAAAATCAGAAATCACTTCACTACTGAAGGTTTTTTTCTTTTGTCTTTAGGTTTTGTTGTAGCTGATTTTTTTTAAAAGTCGTTGAACTTCAATCTTTGTAATGTTTCCTCCGTAATGTTTTCGGGGTAATAGCAACCCTTTGTGAACAAAGTCAGGGGGAACTCCCTGATCTTTCTTTTTCACACCTTTATTTATTTGTTTGTTTTTGTTTGTTGACTGTCACACAACTTTTAAAGCTAATGTCACCACTTTCATTTGTTGTATTTTTAGCTGATTTGTTTCTTCTTAAAATAGATCACTGAGCTCTTAGAAACTCTCAACTGTCCTCAGAATTTTACTAGTGAACAAAAAATCACCCCACCCATTAGGGATGGCCGCTTGTTCGTTATTACAATCTCAACACGTTGAGTCAGCATTGACTCTGACTTGACTGCTGCTCAGGACCTGAAATAGCTCCTGTAAACAGAACAATGTCTTCCTGCCTCTCGTTTTTATCAAGCACATTAGAAAATCCTGACCCCTTATCTTTGGGTCACATGAGCTTGTGTGTAATGTTTTAGGCTGTGATAAAACAGAGCTTATCAGAGAGCCAGTCAGCTGTCAGGGAGTCAACCGAGGATGTTTAGAAGCATTCAGCCCAAAAACACTGAGTCAACAAGCTGCTCTGGTATAAGGAGAAACACAAACAGTAACACAGAGACACTGTTGTTACACTCTGAGATCAGTCAAGGTGTCCTGTTGCTACTCAGACTACTTCACTTGTTTAACAAAGACACACCACAGTCCACATTTCTTCACAGAGACAAAAAATCAGCAGAACAGGAGATTTTTTCAAGGGAAACATTGATATATAAGACAGAGTGTTAACACCAGAGCTGTAAGTAAGATATTATTATTGAATTGAGAACAGTTTCTTTTTCTTCGATAAGCAATCAACTGGCTACTCTACAGTGTCAGAATTTTTCTTTTCTTAAAATAGAAATCCTTCATGTTGTAAGTAAGCAAGTTTGAGTGAAATAATATGTTCCTAATTTTGCAAGTTATTAAGAAAAGGCATTACTTCACATTTTATATTTATGTGATTAAGTTGCTTCCAAAGCTGCTCTGCAAGTTCCTCAAGTAAAAAGAGCTGGTTAATAAAAATGATCTGTGGGCTTTGTTTCACATTTTATTCTGCCTAAAGTTCTGAACTGAAGGTGAAGTATGCATGGCTCATATTTATATATCAAAGTAATGACCAACTGCTACTTCATTAAAGGGCAAAGAGAGAAGCTCTAAAGGTTATTTAACTCCGAAGTTCTGCTTTAAGATGCTTCGTCACATGATACTGAGAACATTAACCAGCAGATCAGAAAAACTTAACATTCCCATGAAAGGCTGAGGTTTCAGGATCATGTGAGGCTCCTCAGGAGTCACATGGTCAAAGAAAAGCCTCTGATTTTTCATTTTTGACTTTTCCCACAGCCCTCCACGGCCCCACAGCCCCCAGGATGAAGGCCAGATCATCTTTGACGTGGACTTGACCAGCAGAAGAGACAGCCAAGTAAGAGCTCGAGTACTCTCAGGTCTACCCATTAGTCTGTCACCATGACAACCTCAACCCCTGGCACTACAGGGGACGTACAACTGCTTCCTGTCTCTAGTCTCCATGGGGATGGTTGCCGCACCCAGATCAGATAATGGTGTTTCAGTCTACATGTTAGCATCATCTATTTCTGTTTTCTTTTTGAATCTGTCTTGTCTTCTTTTTTCTGCATATTTATTACACTTTTTAATGAAAACATCACATTTACTGACAGAGTGAGAAAAATAATCTCTGCTTTTGGAGCACAGATAAAAAGCTCCCCCGGCTTGATGAAGTACAGGAGTTTAGTCTGTTTCTGTGTTTGTTTAAAGTCCTCCAGACATATTTTAAACGCAGAGTATAAATCTTTGGACATTTCCACAGACTTTGAAGAATGGGAACATTTTTTTTGTGAAACATAAAGATTTCTGCAATATTTATGGGGGTGTGATGTATTTTGACAAAAGTATTTTATATTTCCAATAACCTTTAACAATGGATCAACAAAGTCTTTTATTTGTTTTCTCTTGTTACACTTTTAACAAATCTGAAATCAGTCTGTCTCATTGGTTTCTTCTACTGAGTTTCCAAGTGTTTGGTTGATTCATTGGTACTTTAATATATGTCTTATGTTGGAGTATTTAGAGGTGCGATAAGCGTACATAATCTTTGATTTTTAAATGACAAGCTTATCGACTTTTTTGGTTGTACTGATTTAAAATGTGAGGAGTAGATAACACGGAAAAAATTAAGCAAAGGCTCATGGTCTGAAATCAAGCCAGTGACTGCTGCAACGAGGACTAAAGCCTCTGTATATAAGATACATGCTTAAACCGCCAACCGGTGCCCCATCTGTTAAAAACATAATCTTATAGTGAATTTGTTACTTCTAACATTAATAATCAAAGAAAGATGTTTTTTTTTTTCTTTTGCTTTCCTTCATTTTCTGAAAGATTGTTTTTCTGGTTTTGTTTCAACCTTAAAAGTTGTCAAAAATGGTTGAAGACAACACGATGAGTCTGTAAACAAGTATTCAGCATTATACAGGATAGCTGTCTTAAACATAAAACCTCAAGCCTGCTGACTTGCTGTGTTTTTGTTTTTGGCCCTCTAGTCAGAAGAGGATGCCTTGGAGAAGGAGAGAGATATGGACATCCTGATGAAGGACGCAGACTGGGTTGCTGACTGGTCCAGTCGACCGGAAAACATTCCCCCCAAGTAAGGCTCACCTCAGTAAACATTACGCTTATTTTCCCATGGCAACCGAACACACACAGCTGCTTGTTTTTTTTTTTTCTAAGTGGTTAGTCATCATGGAAATGAGGAAGGTCCAAAGCATAAATACAAAGGCAGTCAGCTGTATGATTGGTGCATTGATGGCAGCTTTAAAAACTGTTGCATTAAATGATTTATTTTGAATGAACAGCTTTTTTTTTTTCCAAAATTCCTTTTGAGATCTCCTCAGATTGCTCTTTCAGTCAAACAAACTCAGGTTTTTAATGTTCAAATATTGAAACCACTTCACTTGTAGGTGATTCAAAGAGTTGATCTTTATATTTGTATTGTGCTGTATTGACCCATTTAGTGTTGGCATCCTGCTGAGCTGCGTGTTAACATGACTTGTTTGTTTGTGTTAGGGAGTTTCATTTCCGTCACCCTCGGCGCTCCGTAACGCTTAGCATGAGGAAGACTGGAGCAATGAAGAAAGGAGGCATCTTCTCTGCTGAGTTCCTCAAAGTCTTCATCCCCTCGCTGCTACTATCACACATCCTCGCCCTGGGGCTGGGGTAAGGAAGAAACCACACACATCACACAATGAACAATCAGTGTATGTCTTTTGAGGCTTACATGAAAAACAAGCATATACACCATCTCAGAACTCAGTGAAGGCTCACTGAAGCCAGAACTTGTACTGCCCAGTAGAGGGAGCCATTTGCTCCTGTCAGCTATTTCCTTCTTTTCATATCAGTTATACAAACATGCAGAGCAGCTGCTGACTGAGGGGCTGCACACCTGCTGTCTCACAGCAGCTCAGACCCTCCAAGGAGCACTTTTGTGTTATGATAGCGCATGTTTACATAATCCCTGCTCCTCAATCAGATTACATCCCGCTGATGATACCTGTAATACCTCTGGTACGTGATGCGGTATGAAATGAGTGTTGTTAACAAATCACACCATCTCCATTGGCCTCTCGGGAGTTTCATTAGTTCCATAATAATTACCGTGGTGTTTTCACTGAACCAAACGCCGTTTCACAAGGAACTTAATGAGAACAGCAGCGGGATGTTGCCTTGTTAACAGCATCTCAGTATGTCCTAAAATATCATGTTGTCACTTCTGTACCAGGAGAAGTATTGCATGAAATGACACTACATAGTGTTTGAACCCCCACAGCACAGATTACATCTGAGTTGAAGTAGAAATCTAGTCATCCTGACAGGGAACAAAAACCTTAACACAGGACAAACATCTTACCAAAGCTCTCAATGAAAAAAAGAACATGGTAACTTAAGCTGAAAAAAGGAATGAATGAATGAATGGTTAGAGGGAAGTTGCTGTACAGCACTGAATATAAAAGTATGTGTGCTTATCACTCAGAATCGTGTTTTTTTTTTTCCATTCAGCTCAGTTTGATTCTGTAGAGGCTGCAGCTGAAAAGCTCTTCAACTCTCTCTCTCTCTCTCTCTCTCTCTCTCTCTCTCTCTCACACACAAACACACACACCACAAGATTAAATCAGAGTGATGGATCACTTTCAGGGGAAACAGGAGTTATCACAGTTAGATCTATCTGCACTAATGATGTGAAAATGATACGGTAAGACTTGAGACCAAAACCAAAGAACAAAAACACAACTTGTCCGTCATTTTTTCCACTTTTGCACACACAGCTGTGTTGATTTTAGCTTGAAACAGTTTTTTTGGCTTCATATTTTGAACATCAGTCCTTTCTTCAAATCTGAGGCGACAGACACCCACACACATTATACAGAGGAGAAACAGAGCTGCACAGTACAGCAGGGACCAATGCACAATACATCCATATATATGAAACAAGGTTATAACAGAGTACTGATACTGTAAACTAAGCAACAGCTGTCAAAAAGTGAGTTGGTTATATTCAAATCAATTCTGTTTATTCTAGTTTCAGTACTTCATTTTACTTTAAGGTGAGATAATCATTCTTCTGTTAGAATGACCTCTTGCCACACAGTAAAATTGCAAAAGCATGATGTGCGTATCCAACTCTTTTTAGAGATGATATACATGATGGTAACTTGCTCTTTCACTTGCTCATTCACACCTAACACTCCAAACACCAGATGCGTCTCTGGTCTGGCTCCGCTCTGTTGTGTTCTAAATGCGCATGTCAACTCACACTGGCTGTGTGTTTAGTCCGGCGCCTTTCAGGACTGCCAGACATCTGCAGTATTGAGACAGAGGAGTTGATGAGCCTCTCCTGTTGATGATGATGTTGAAGCTAAATAGGATCGGGTTTTAACATGGTATGTTTTATTTTGAAAGTCTCAGGCTCTTTTTATATAGTTTCTGTGCACGACTTCCTGTCCTGCTCGATCTGCCCTGCAGTGAACTGACGTGTCACAGCTCCGGCATCCAGCAAAAACAGAACGGTTGCGCATATGCTGCAACCTGACAGAGCAGGGATGCAGCCGGACTGCAATAGAGTGGATCCAGTGTAAGTTGATGTGTAACCTGATCTGATCTGGTGCCATGATGGAGCAGAGTCGGACCAGAGATGAATCTGGCGTATTTGGGCCGTTATACTGTTTGGAAGGACTCTTCTTTGCCAGTGGAGTTTTTTTTCTCTGGTCATATTCACATGCTGCAGTGAGAATAGTGCATTTGGTGCTGAATAAAATCAAGAAATATAGAAGCTGTAAGCATGTTTTTTGGTCTTTCCTCTTGTTGGAGCATTTTTGTCTAATAAACATTACTTATATCCAGGAAAAAACTTTCTTTAGTACCTGTTGGATTCTGAGATTGGATGGTGGTTGTTATTTAAGCTTTTTGTGTGTCTACTTTCTTGCCAACAGAGTCTACATTGGAAAGAGGTTGACCACGCCCCCTGCCAGCTCTTTCTGAACCTGAACCTGAAGAAAAGTGCCTGGGAAGTGGCCGAGAGTTGTTGGAGAAAGTTTTGCTCTTGCAAGAAGAACGCCCGTCTTTCCTCCCTCTACCCCGCCTGCCCCCCATTCCCCTGCTGAGATATGACATGTTCTCAGGAGAAAAGTATCCGCTCCTCCTTCCCTGCCCCTTTCTTCTTGATCTTTGTTCTCTGACTGTCTGTAGATATTTGCCCCTCCTCTCCCCGAAATCCTTCACTCATTTTTAGAAAGCTTTTCAAGGAACGAATTAGGTCATATTCCCCGTTCCCTCAGAGGTTGAGTTCAAACATTTGTAAGTGGTGGGATTTCAAGCAAAGCCACAGCATCAAACCAAACTCTTCTTCTCTTCTCATATGCTGTCCCAGTTCCCCCCTCATGATGTGACTACAAGGGGACTACCCAGTTTTAGAGCTGACCACAGATTGTGCCACCTTCATGGGTAGCCCAGCACTCAATCTCAAAAAGGGTTTGGGACTGAATTCAGAGTTGGGTACATTAACTGAAAATTTCAGCATGCCTTTTTGAAAATACCCATTCTGATAAATCTCTTTAGCCTATCTTGTTTTTTTTATTTATTTTCAAACAGTGGTGGTTTATTGAGAAGTTGTAAAGATGGATAAAGTTACCATGGTGGCCATCCCAAACCACAAGCGCTCATGACTAACCCTGCAGGGAGTCTGCCAGACGAGAGATTTATGTGACTCTTCTTTTTCACCTTTTAAAAACTAACCTCTTCAGAAACTGGAAACCCAAGCATAGTCGTGAGCTGTGCACACAGGCAGTGTGTCCTTCTCAGTGTGTTCAAAAACAGTATTTTGTGGTTTGGTCTTGGGTAACGGAGCTGTATGGTCCGAAAAGGTTCAGTCGTCTGTCCAGTCAGTGTCTCTGTTGTGTTTTCAGTGAGCCTCCTGTTTGACTGCAACATATCAAAGAGACTCCTCAATTCTCACTTCTTTTAACTCCAGATTGGGCTGGATGCAACCTGTTTTTTTATGATAATTGTTTTTTTTTATAGATTAAAAGAAAACTGTACCAAAAAGCATACAAAGGTTGAAGATTGTAGATTTTAATTTACAAGAACCTTCTTTTTATTGACATTAAGGAAAAAGTTGTGAGGGTTATCTAATTAAAAAGTAAAACGAAGAAAGCTTCAAACCAGAACATTTCTTTTTGGAATTGGAGGACTGCATTGAAAGTGATTTTTCTTTTTTTGTGTGTGTAAAATCGTCCAATGGTCGTCAGCCCTTTGTTCTAACACTCCTTACAAAACAACCAGAATAAACTCATCAAGCTGCAGGTGAATAAAACTGAATTCTATAGTGTACACAAGCAGGTGGTTCTACTTTCTGGGCAAACAAAGGTACTGAGTAACATGTTCGATAAGGTCTGTAGCTGGTAGAAAAGCTCATTGTACGATATTAGCTTCAGCGTGGTGTCTCTGAGGCTGGACTGAGTAATTTAAACTTAAACGGTGATACCAGGGTCCGATAACATTTGCCTGAGATGATCTTATCAAAAATCTATTCCCCCTAAAAGATGAGTTTTTAATTTTGCTGGACACACAAGTTCATTCTGTGACAAATTAAACAAATCCTGAGCAAAAGCAAATAATCGCTCCTTTTATTCAGGAGTTAATCAGATCGTGACATTTCTGTTGACAGAAGATCTGACGTAATGATCCCAATTCTAAAGGTGACCATCGCACGTCATGAGAGGTCCTTTTGAAAGAGAGGGAAATAAGCGCTCTCAAAACTTCAGAGAATTATTTTGTGATTTTTGCATGTTAGTAAATAAAATCAAAGGAGTAAACTCTATGAGCACTCACAATAAAAAAAAAAACTAAAGATATATTCTGTCAGAAAGACTGCTGTTGGTGTTACATAAGTAAAATTCCCCAATAAAAATAATAAATATTTGGCTCGGCATCTCCACTTAATGATTTATGTTATTTTTTTCTCAAAGGCTCAGGAGCGTTTAGAAGTGTGGCCTCAGCTGCAGCCACTGAGGTACCTCTCTGTTGTTTTGTGCCACATACACGTCTCTACCTGTCTCTGAACATGCAGCATTTGACAGCAGTGTTTTGGATTGTTCTTTCATGTTTGGCTCGCTTTACGTCGTCTTTTTGTGTTTTGTTTATTCCTGATGTTGCAAAAAGATTGTGAAAGCACAGAGCGGAAGTCGAGTTTGATGCTGAGGGCGTTTCATAGTGTTCAAGTACAACCCCTTACTGATGATGGCAGGGCCTAATGTGAATAGGAAAAGAAGGTGTGGACAGAGGTTTCCCTCAGACTGAGACAGTCCAACAGTAGTCATTGTAATTCTACATTTGCTTTGATTTTTCTTTTCCCCATTACATTGGAAAAGTTAATGAACATTTTGTCATTAAAGATTACCTGATTGAAGCTTTTTACTGTGTGGGCCTTTTGCATTTTTGCTATTCTGAATTTTTTTTTTGTGGTGAGATTTTTTTTTTTTTTTTTTTTTTTAAGTTTTACTACTTAAAAACACAACTGTGCTCAGTGACCGGCTACTAAACATACCAGGAGTATGAAAGATCAAATTATGCCAGAGGATGATCTATACCCTTGGATTTAATTTAAAAGCTTTTTTTTTTTACCTCTTCTAGTTTTCTATTCTGAATATTCTAACCACAAAGCCTAAGCCTAGTTTAGTTGTTTCCTCACCCATGTTATTACAAATCCATGTTTCATTAATTTCCTGTTTGCATAAATACTTGGTCATAAAGTTGTTTGATTTTAGAGCTCAGGTCATGCAATGCTTCACCTGCTTGTCAAGAAACACTTTCTGATCTACCATGATTTTGTCACAAAGACCCTTAAATTTTTCAAAGGTATGACAACTAAACACAAACACAACGTGCAAACTTTATCTGCCAAGAAAGTATTTCACTTCAAACGTTCATCATTGGATGGTTTAACTTCCATATATTTTCTATAGAACCTACATTATTTTCTTGTTAATAATCAGTCAAACTTCAGCTGTGAGTTTTCCTGTTTTTTGCTCCTCCTTAGTTCTTACTGCTGTCACAGACAACATATTTCTTGGACAAGTTTCAAGTCCAGCATCAGCTTTGTGTATGCCGTGTCAGCACACATAGCTGAGGAGTATTTCACTGAGCGCCTGTTGACAGCTTCAGTATGATCTTTCAGACTTACATCATTTCTGAGAGAAATAGCAGCCGAGGTGAGTAGAAACCAGACTTATCTTTGATTAAATGTGTTTATTAGGTGACAAGTTTATAGCTGTTCATATAAACAGACCAGTGATGTAAAGGAGAGCAGGTGTCGGGCTGAGATTGTTTACCATCTCTTTAGCTCTTTGAATCCTCGGCTACCCTGCTGTAACAAACATGTTTGTCTGCTTTTTATAGCCCACCTGTCAAATCTAGCATTTCAAAGGTGTTAAGTTCCTCTTTTCCAACCCACAGTGACCCGGATGTATTAGCAACTTGAAACCAGAGAAGGTAGACCTGAAAGGGCTGTATGTGGTGAGGTGTCAGTCACATGAATGAACCGTAATTTTGCTGTAACAGCCGGACTGGAGAATTACTGCACTCCAGTGGTGAACACCCTGCAGTGCTGATGGCTACCATCTACTTCTGATTGTTCCTGGAAAATGATTTTCTACGATTACAGTAAACTGTCAAAAACTGTCACGTTGGATTTGCTGCAAGCGACCACAAGATGCTCAAATTTTTCTAAAATATTTGTTTATTCTGTTTTATTTATTTGCTTATTTCATTGTTTTTACAGGACTTTCATCCTTAACTGCAGTACCAAGACAAGTTTCTCCATCATAACTTAAATCATGCACCATTAATATCTGCATGCATTTAATCAACAAGTTTAAGAAACTGAAGTTTTTTATATTAGCATATGAGCAGTATCATTGTAACCGATGCAGCTCTTACCTGCAGAAAATGACAGAAAAACAAAACAGTAGTAAGCTTCAGTGAAACTGGCAGAGTTGAATTTTGTGCGACCTCGGGAGCCCACTTAGGTGTTGATTCATGCTTCCAGTGTGTGTGCCAAACTAGCTGCTGCACATTTGTAACACAGACATTAGGGCAGTAGGCTATCCATTTATTCTGACATCCTGGCAGATGAAGCAAATTTCCACATAAAATTTCACAACTAAACCTCTAATTTGAAGTTTATTAGTGCTCACAGTGGCTAGATGCTTCTTAAATACTCTAAAAGCAGACTGGGGCTCTTGTGTTTCTCATTTGAAGACAGGTGCATCTGTGAAAGACTGATGTAATTTAGTGTTACTGGAAGCACATTTAGCTGTTAAGAGGCAATAATTAGAAAATATAAGGAAAAGAAAAGTGTTATCCCATGTCCATGTGAGATTCACTCAGCAAGTGCAGTAAATAAAGACAATAAGAGCAGATATAGTCTTGATCCAAAGGGATAGAAACAACATGACGTCTCTGTGTTAATCAGTTGAACAATAACTGATCTGAAAGTCACCCCTCCCTCCTCCTTGTCAATACAACCCCCTCCAGTCCTGCTCCATCCTCCCTGTATGAAACCTCAGCACACCTGTTCCTGTCCAATCCAGACACAGTAGACAAGGAGCTCCTCCCACTGCAGCTGATGGCGTTACCATGGGTTACAGGGTGGTGGCCAGCTTCATTCTTCTGGTGAAGAGACTCTCCTCCTCGTCCTCATCTCAGGACTCACTGCAGCAGATCTCACTGCCAGATAAAGACGAGGAGTGATGGAGTGTGAGGATGAAATGTGAAACCTTGACAGCTGATCAATAATCAGAAATGATTCAGTAAATCAAAGTGATCATGACACACATGTGCTTCTCTGGAGGTGGTGTTTAAATGAGGAACATCAGCTGTGTTCACTCTTTATTTATAAGGTTTACACAAATGAGCAAACAGTTTACACAGACTGCAGACACACAATACCAGAAATATAGAAACAAATCTAGAAATGTATCCATCAAACAATCGGGGGCATGCAGGGTGTGACATTTTCTTGTTGTTTGTAAATTTTTCTTTCCTTCCTCTACAAGATCCAAATGATTTATATATTTATATATAAATATTTAATTTTTCTTCGGCACACACAATGTTGAGTAAGAATAGAATTGTATGTTAAAACTACCAACGATGTTAAAACGATGTGAAGAAACATTTCGCAGTAGTTGAATTTAGATGGATTTCTGAGAGGAGAATGCATACTTCAAATAATGATTTATAACCTATCCAGATGGGTTTTGTCACTGCCCTGCCCTCGTTTGGGCTGGGAAGAAGTCACAGGGAAACTGAAGGCTGCAGAATAGAATAGAATAGAATAGAATAGAATAGAATAGAATAGAATGTACTACAACAATGTCTAACTCCCACAGTGCAAAGCAGGGCCTGAGTGGGACTCATTCTCAGCCCTTGAGTCTCATGCCTTTGATGAAAAAAAACACCAAGTTTGGCACATGTGGCTGCGTCAGACTGTAATGATTTTCTCTGTTTGATTCTTGCCTTTTCAGAGCCACCCTGCTCTTCTTTCTGTCCATTTTCTTATGTTTGCACTTGCTCTCATCAGCCTCTGACAAGCACCGCTGTGTGTGCATGTGCACAGACATGTTGTCACAGACATGTTGTCACAGTAATTACCTGCTGCGTATGATAAAAAAAGAGCTGCCAGCGCACAAGGCCTAGGGACAATTATGACTATGCTGCTTTCTAGCATTAGGGTCAGACACTAACATGGATTTTGACTACTACCTTTGCCCCCAGCAGAAATCATGATTTAACAACAAATGCTGCTTGAAAGCATAAAGCCTCATCACAATAACACCAGGGGCCTTGCTTTAAGACCTTTATTGCTGTAAATGTATACACTGTATGTTTGTCTTAACAGAACATGCAGTTGCAACATTGTGATAGAACTTAAGCCCACATTAAATCTTTTCATGCAACCAAATATTTATGCCAGTTGTAAATATGCCACAAGAGTCTCTGGCTTCTGTTTGGCTCACTGTCAAAGTGGGACAGTGACCTTGCAAGCTGTGATGTTGCCATTTCCCACATTATGTTTCTACATTACTCGCAATAAGTAAGGGGTATTGTTATTCACATGAATGTTTTTCCTATTTGGTCTGAATTTTAATGAAACAATTAATAGTTCCATTTGATATTACTTTCAATGAATAAGAAGAAACACCATTTCATTACTTCAATATTTCTTACCCCAACAATTTAGACAATAACAAAGATAGCCCCAAATAATATAATACTATAATAATACTACTAATAATAATACCATATGAGGCACTCTGACCTCCTGAAGTCCAGCTGTGACAATTCTGGCACCATGTGGTGGAGGATTATCATCCATAAACAGAAAGTTGGGGGGTGTGCTGGTGGAATTGGGGGATGAGCTGTGAATTTTTCTATTGTCTTAGCGTAGAAATTTCAGGAAAGACAGCAGGTTTTGTCATGAAGTACAGAGAAGAATAAAGGTGTTGGCAGTACTTGCTCTGTGAACCAGGCTCTGCAGGAGCAGTGGCTACGTTCAAATGCTAATGTCAGCAGATTAGTGTACTGTGCAATGCGGCACAGACATTTCAGGTTTAGATGGTGATGTTACAGCAGCTGATCTTAACACCAGCCCATATCAGAATGAGTACTTTCTGAGCATCCAGCTGGCAAACGTCAAATGATAATATGAGGGCAACTGTTGCAAAACAGGTGCTAAATTGCCCTCCTGGTTGGCAAAACACACTTAACTGCCCCCTTAGCTGGTTAAAACATGATGAACTGATGAATGAGAACACGCTGTACGTGCCTTTTTTTCTTTTCACCTCTGCCCTTCAAAAAATTTGTACATGCCACCGATGCCGACTGTTCTGTAGGCCAGTTGGCTTTGCTGCTGCTCGCCCTCACCTCACCTCACGCTTTGGCATTCCTTGTGAAGAGCAGGGAGGTCTCAGAACAGAACTGTACCACCATATATAACCATAACATTTATACCTCTGAGACAATGAACTCCAGTGCAGGTCTGATGATAATTCATAATGTCCTGAACGCACTAATATTTGAAACAAAAAACAAGATTGATCACCAACAAGGAATTCATTCATGCAAATATAAGCACATCTTCATTTTTGTTTCACAGTCCATAAAACAAAGTGGTGAGGCTTTTTGGTTGTTTGTCTTTTCATGCCAACCCTGTGATAGACTAGACAACATATCCAGGGTGCACCCCACTGGTTGCCCAGTAACAGCTTGGACACACTCTCACTTCACTTGATTTGTTTTTTTGTTTTTTTCCCCCAAGGCCTGAGCACTAACGAAAGCATAAAGAGAAATTTCACTAAGTTTTCAGTTTAGACCTTTTTTGTTTTTAAGTCTGGGATATATTTATCTGACTATAATTGGATTGACATACTGCAGCGCAAAGTAAATTTACTGGAACTAACAATGTTATCTCCAGAGAAGTTCCAGTACTTTCTCTCTGGGAGCAGCAGATTAGAGCGTCTTCTCATTCTGCTGATTTCACAACTTGTCCTACATCTGTTCCTGGATGCCAGGACCTTGCCCTTCCTGCACAGAGAACCCCCCCACCCCCCACCCCACCCCGCCCGCCTGCAACTGTTTACCAGGCATGATGCCAAGTTTCCCTCCTATTATCCCCCCACAAACCCCCCATTGCTTCCATCTCTGTCCTCAGCTGTGGAGGATTTTTTTTGTTTTGTTTTCGATGAATAGATCAACTTGGAGGGTGTAAATGCACTGTCTGGGCCTTTAGGCGTGGTGACACCTCTGACATTTTTATCTTTGACATTCAGACATTAGACATAGACTTAGTAACCCTTTCCTGCAGAGATGACCACCCACACACTCTCATACACACCAAACTCACACAAATCAGCCCTCTGGGAGAGGAAACAGAAGCAGCAAAGTCATTTGCTGCCCACCATGTTGTTATGGAAACTGGGCTGACATGGATTCTGTGATAAAATATTTTTCATGGCCACACATTGGGGAGGGTTTAGTATGATGAAATGTGAGTCAGGAATTAAAAGTGTGTTTTAGAGTAAGCTGCTCCATCACTTTATTGATCAGCATGCAGCTCTGTTGTATTTATACCTTACAGCCAGCCGCTCTCTGATAGACCTCAGTAATTAAAAAAAGTCAGGGTGATACACCCCATTTTATGGATCTTGGCCTTTAGCGATGGTACTCGAGCTCACTCCAAATAATGCTGCGACTTGGTTTTGCGGAACACCAGCTCGAAGTTGTCCAATCACACAAGCCCGATTCAGATCAGTCAAACGTGGTATGCTAAATCTTTGAGCAGACACCTGACTCTATATGGGGATGTGACTGGTAAAGACTTTGATTCTCAAGTCCTGAATTTAACAAGCCCATTAGCTGCTCAAACACTAAAGACCACAAACGCCCCTGACTGCATTTTGTGCTAGCCCCCCTATAATAGCAGTTTGTTGTGTCTACATATAATCTGATAAATTTGCAGCATAATCATATCTTACTGTTAACAATCCAATACTATTCTTGTTACCTTACTGTGTTGGTAGTTATTGAAAGGACAGCTATCCTCCAACAAACAAAAAGTTGAACCTTCTTACTTTATCTGAAAACATCACTTATACTCATATTAAAACCACAATGTAGAATTGTTTAGTTTGGTTGCTGATGGTTTCCTTAGCTTTTGTAAGTCATCGCTTACACAGAGTTTCATGAATCAGAAAGAGAAGTTTATATTCTCCTCCATAACTTGTAAATTTTACCATGAAATAAAAGGGTTAGGAGAAGTTCATTTACATTTATCACTAACTCGTAGATAGAGTGACAAAAATCATTGTGAATCTGAAGGCTGTCACACACACAAACAACAAATATTTGTATGTTCAGAAGATGGAGATCATTGAGAAAATATGATCTCACACATTCTCTTGAACCACTCAGCAGCATATGTCTCAAAACCTGCATATACAGTTTAGTCTCATCAACATTAAACTTGATTACACCTCACTCAAGGCCAGCATAAAGTACTGAAACCCTCACTAGATAATTACCTTGTAGTCTCATGTAGCTATAAATGTGTAAAATCATTGAGCAACATTATGTTTATACTTGGCTTAGCCCTTGGCGGTCAATCAATGATTTCTTTTTTTCTTTTCTTCCCGTTGATTAATTGTGAAATGACTTCAAAACGACCAGTTAGTTAGACCATTCTCTAAAATATATAGATTTTTTTTTCAGAGTGAGCGGACAGTCAAAGCCATCAAGCACTTGGCAACATCAACAGTGGTATAAGTCAATAAGAAACATACACACACAAACAAGAAAAAGTTGAGTTATACTCAGCTTTGGTCTACCACAAGAGATAATTGCTGCCCTTTTGTAATGCGTGTAAAAAAATGTGTGTGTGTGTGTGTGTGTGTGTGTGTGTGTGTGTGTGTGTGTGTGTGTGTGTGTGTGTGCGCCTTTATGGTTTGTGGAGACATTTCGTATGAATACACGCAACACTATGAGGACATTTTGAACTGTAAGGACATAGTCAGAGTCCTCATAATTCGGACAATGCAGAAGTGTTTCTAGAGGTATAAAAAGCTAAAATTCAAAGTTTCAGCTCATGTCTTTATAGTCCATATTTACACAAATTTGTGTATTTGCAGTGTATAACATAGCGCCCCTGTAGGTCAGAAATGGTATTGCACCCCCTCATGAATAATTCACACTTGTGTATATTTTGCAGCTTGTGATTGGCTGTCCGTCACTTGTCCCCATAATCATGCATTTTGTCAGAAATGCTGTGTGATGTGTGTATGCTGAGATTTTGTTCTCAATGAAGCTTTTGATATAAATTAAGGATTTGGATGGTTAAATAAAGGATTGTGTTGCTCTAAGGGACTACTACTACTACTACTACAACCAATAATAATAATAATAATAATAATAATAATAATAATAATAATAATAATAATTTAACAACGTAAAGGAAGAGAGAAATCAAGAAAAGATTATAAATTACACCATCTATCATAGATTGCATGTTCTAGTCTTACCCTTAATTCTCTAGTACAATATTTCTCACAATATCAGCCTATCAGTACACTTGTATTTATGAAAGAAAGTTAAGTAATCTAACATATATAGGAACATAGAAATAAATACATCCACATGTTTTGGGTTTTACTAAAACATACACATCTATATCTTTATCAAAGAAAGAAAGAGATGACAGTGTCATTAGAAGGTGCAATGCTTTTATTTTTATTATAACATGGAGATGCCACCCAAGTGGCTGCCTGTTGCAGTATCTCTGTCTTCAGAGTCGTTTTTTCATCTTTTTTCTTATCTTTTTTGTTCTCTTTGCATTTGGAGCCTGTCATTGCTTTTGACGTCTCATTTGTTTGTCACTGACACCAAACTGGTTGTGTTTACAGCTGTGTTTTCACTTTTTATTCGCTCCTGTGCAGTGTTGTTTTTGGCAGACATCTTAATTTTATTCTTAGTCTTTTGGATCAAAATGTGAATTAGTTATAGTAACATTTTAGTCATTTCTGTATGGGATAGTTTTAGTCCAGTTATACACAATGAAAACTCAAACAGGTTTAAGTCTAGTTTTAGGAAGAAAAAAAGTAATAGTCTTTTAACAAATTAATTTAGGTCAATAAGTATTGGAAATTGTTATCAAGGATGAATGGTTGTATCAAGTGTTGCACTTCATATGACAACAGCTAACCTTGTCACTTTTGCATAATAACCTGATTCCTTACCAGACTGATAGCTCTAGCTGAAACTTTCCCATTGATAGGGATACTTAATTTATACAAGAAGTAGATGCAATTTTCTACAATTCTACGATCTACAATTTCATTTAGCAGAAGCTTTTCTCCAAAGCGACGTACAACACAAGCAAGAACTTAAACAAGAAGGAGAAACCTTATTAAGTGCGAAGAAATACTTCAAGTTTGGTCACAGGTACTCTGCCATCAAGTGCCCACAGACAACCCCCCCCCCCCCCCATTTTTTTCGCTTTTTTTTTGTTTTTATAAATGTATTCCATCTAAATAGTAGCCACAACTAGAATTCAATATCATCCATGCAATATCAGTCAACATTCAGCAGCATTCAATATTCAGTGTTTTCATTTATTAAGAGCTCAGTCTGAGACCTTCTGATTCAACCCCTGAGGACAAAGAGGAGAAGGGTCAGATAAGTGCCAAAGTGTTCCCTGAACAGGTGAGTCTTCAGACCTCTCTTAAAAGTAGAAGGGGACTCTGCAGATCGTAATGAGTTGGGTAATTCATTCCACCATTTTGGAGCAACAGAGGAAAACAGTCTGGTAGAGATTTAGAGCCATGCTGGGCTGGGAGCACCAGGTGTCTCTCACAGGCAGAGCGTAGCGGGCGGGAAGGAGTGTAGACCTGGATGAGGGACTCAAGGTAGTAAGGAGCCGTTCTTGTCACTGTTTTATGAGCCAGAAGGAGAGCTTTGAATTTGATTTCGAGCTGCCACCGAGAGCCAGTGAAGAGAGATTAACAGCTGGGTGACGTGTGCTGTTTTGGGCTGGTTAAAGAGCAGACGTGCTGCTGCATTCTGGATCATCTGCAGAGGTTTGAATGTACAAGCAGGGAGGCCTGCTAGAGGAGAGCTGCAGGAGTCAATGTGTGAAATCACAAGAGCCTGTACCAGGAGCTGTGTGGCCTGTTGTGTCAGGTAGGGTCTGATCCTCCTGATGTTATAGAGGGCATATCGACAGGACCGAGCAATCGAGGCCACATGAACCTTAAAGGTCAGCTGGTCATCAATCATCACACCCAGATTTCTGGCAGAGTTTGTGGGCACAAGTTGATTTGTTTCAAGTAGGACACTGATATGTGGTTATATAGAATGACAAGCTGGAAGGACAATGAGGTCAGTTTTGGACAGATTTAGCTGAAGGTGGTGCTCCTTCATCGATGTGGAGATTTCAGCCAGACACGCTGAGACAGTTGTGTCATCGGGTGGAAAAGATATGAAAAGCTGAGTGTCATCAGCATAGCAGTGGTAATAGAAGCCATGTGAGCGGGTGGTGCATAAGGAGAAGAGGAGAGGACCAAGCACTGACCCCTGGGGTACCCCTGTCAATAAGCCACGTGATTCAGACACTTCACCTCGCCATGACACTCTGAAGGATCTACCTGTGAGGTAGGACTTGAACCAAGACAGGACAGATCCTGAGATGCCAAACTCAGAGAGTGTAGAGAGGAGAATTTGATGGTTCACGGTGTCAAAGGCAGCAGACAGGTCCAGTTGTAATAGGACAGAGGACCAGATTGATAGGCATCAATCAGGTTGTTTTTTTGCAGATGTTTAGAGACTTGGTTGAAGACTGTGCGCTCCCTTTTTTAAACAAGAATGAGACTCATTTGTAATTTTCAATCTGGGCTGGGTTGAGATTAGGTTTTTTGAGTAGTGGAGTAATTTCACAGTAAACTTGTTGCATTGCAATAGTTGTTATACGCATACTGACACACAGGGTATTAGAAGACTTTGAAAATACTAAACTTCCTTCCACCTTTCAGCACTCTCCTCAGCAACAGAGCTGTCTCCACTGCCCCTGAATGCTGCCCCTGCCTCTGACTCACTCTCAATCTCATCCACCTATATCAAGAGACGTGGAGATGCATGGAGCATTCTTTCATACTCATCCATTCATTTTCTATACCACTTGTCCTGTTCAGGGTCGCGGGTGTCTGGAGCCTATCCCAGCTGGCTTAGGGCGAGAGGCTGGGTACACCCTGGACTGGTCGCTAGTCAATCGCAGGGCTGACACATAGGGACAAACAACCTTTCACGCACACCCTCACACCTACGGGCAATTTGGAATCACCAATTGACCTAGTGAGCATATTTTTGGCCTGTGGGAGGAAGCTGGAGTACCCGGAGAGAACCCACGCATGCACGGGGAGAACATACAAACTCCACACAGAAAGGCACACCGTGCCTGAACTGGGATTCACCTCCCTAAAACATGACTGAGCAGTTTGTCCACAAATTATCAACTGTATGTTCAGACCTGGAGTCTTTTTTAATGGATGCTATCAAAGAGTGGGATAACGGTATGAGAGAGAAAAAAGTGAGTAAAAAAAGACCCTCAATATGTTTAGAACTACAAATGAACTTCCTTCTATCGATTGTTGTTCTTATAATGTCACAATTCCAACCTTAATCATTTATCTGGGATTTTCTTGAATCCATTTCTTTTTCAAGTGTAGTTTTCTTTACTTTGGTTTAGTTTTTTGAACACATGATCTGTTTCAGAGCCTACAACAAATCCCAGTGAGACATGAACAGTTTTTTTTCTTGGGTTAATAAACCAAAAAAGAACATAGGAAAAACTTTCAAAGCACCTTCACAGCGTGGTTAACTCGCATTGTGGACATGAAGGGCTGAACATCTCCTGCTCTGACTGAGAGCTGAGGGGGACTGTTGCATGAAGACTGGGCTGCCTGCTTTAAGACCACGTCAGAGTCTCCTACAGTCTCAAGTAACACCAGAAATAATCACTATATTTATCTCTAGTTGCTGCTCCAAATGATCAAGAAATCAGTCATCCATTATTTATACAGTGCCAGATCATAACAGAGTTATCTCAAGACACTTTCCAAAAACATGAACAGGTCTCGACCTGCAAACGTTAACAAATTTCAATTTACAGACAGAGATCCATCATCTAATCTTATCTTAGCCCACCAATGTCAATGTCATATAGTACATTTAAAACAGCCAGTGACCTCCTAAAGTGCTTTAACAGTAAAAATGCAGAAACAATAAAAAATATAAAAACTATAAAACAACAAAACTTATACAAACATACACATACACATAAAAAGACCCATGAAGCAGCGATCCTTTGCCAAAAGCTAAAGTGTACAAGTGAGTCTTTAGAGGTATTTTAAAAGTGGAGACGCAATTTGCAGTCTGCACAGTTAAAGGTAGTCCATTCCACAAAGTGGGAGCCACAACTGCAAATGCCTGATCTCCGCTGGATTTAAAAATAAATAAATAAATAAATGTGGAACATCTAAAACCCCTTGGTTAGCTGACCTGAGGGCTCACCTGGAGGCTGGTGCAGCTTAACAAAGTTAGGTAGGGGCCAGACCATTCAGAGATTTAAAACAAATAAAAAGATCTTAAAATCAATCCTGTCCCTTACTGGAAGCCAGTGCAGTGAAGAAAGTACAGGAGTTGTGTCCTCGCGTTTCTGTGTCCCAGTGAAGAGATGAGCTGCAGTGTTCTGAACGAGCTGCGGGCAAAACAGTCGAAGATATCATCTGCAGTCTGAGTCCATCATCGTGCTGCCTTGATGAGTTAGCCCCTAGATTTCTGAAGTCTGTGGTGAGCAGTTTGTCACCACAACTCACTGATTTAGTCAACTTATCACTTCAGACTGGGACATTTCCAAAGGCCTTTAAAACTGCTGTCATTAAGCCTCTCCTGAAGAAGAGCAGTCTTGATGCCACAGTACTGAACAACTACCGGCCTATATCGAACCTACCATTCTTAGCTTAAGTCCTGGAAAAAGTGGTATACCAACAGCTCACTGACTTTCTTCTGTCTAACAATACCTTTGATACATTCCAGTCAGGCTTTAGGCCCCACCACAGCACTGAGACAGCTCTGATCGAGGTGACAAATGATATCCGCCTGAACACAGATTCAGGCAAAGTTTCAGTCTTAGTTCTGCTGGACCTGAGCGCTGCCTTTGACACAGATGACCATGTGATCTTATTACAGAGGTTAGAAAACTGGGCAGGAACTTCTGTTACTGCTTTGAACTAGTTCAAGTCCTATCTTGAGGACAGGATGTTCTTTGTTGAAATTGGTAACTGTGTCTCCGAACAAATTGCTATGACCTGTGGGGTCCCCCAGGGGACAATCCTTGGACCCCTATTGTTCAATCTGTACATGTTGCCATTAGGCCAGCTAATACGCAGCTTTAAAGTTTCCTATCACAACTACACAGATGACACTCAGATCTATGTGTCCCTGAGAGCAGGTGAACATGGGCCTGTAGATTCACTTTGTCACTGCATCAAACAGATCAGTGTGTGGATGCAAAACAACTTTCTCCAGCTAAACTCAGACAAAACTGAAATCATTGTCTGTGGTCCACAAAAACAAAGAGAAAGTGTTATCAGTCACCTTGAGACTCTCTCTCTAAAGGGTAATAGTCAGATTAGAAATCTAGGGGTAATACTGGACTCAGACCTCAACTTAAACAGCCATGTTAAATCAATAACATCAGCGGCTTTTTACCATCTGAAAAACATCTCCAGAATCAAACAGACAGTCTAAACCTGACTTAGAGAGACTCATCCATGCGTTTGTCTCCAGCAGGTTAGATTACTGTAACAGTCTGCTCACTGGGGTTTCTAAGCAAGCTGTAAGACAGCTGCAGTACATCCAGAATGCTGCTGCGCGAGTCCTGACCAGAACCAGGAAATACGACCACATTAGTCCTGTGCTCAGGTCTCTGCACTGGCTTCCTGTCACCCAAAGAATAGACTTTAAAAACAGCTCTGCTTGTCTACAAGTCTCTTCATGGCTTAGCACCAAAGTACATCTCTGACATGTTAGAGCCATATGAACCAACTTGGACTCTGAGAACCACAGGGAGGAGTCTCCTTCTGGTGCCCTGAGTCAGGACTAAACATGGTGAAGCTGCGTTTCAGTTTTATGCTCCTAAAATCTGGAACAGTCTTCCAGAAGATGTGAGACAGGCCTCAACTCTGACGATGTTCAAATCCAGGCTGAAAACAGTTCTGTTTAGCTTTGCATACAACTGAAAGTATTTTATCTGCACTCCTCATTTTTAAATTAATTGTTTTAATGTTTTATTTTATTTTTTCATTTCTTTTCTAATCTTGTGATTTTATGCTGCTGTAAAGCACTTTGAGTTGCCTTGTATATGAATTGTGCTCTACAAATAAACTTGCCTTGCCGACTCAAATTCTGCAAAGTCCTAAATTAAGTCTTAAATTCTTAAATTCAGCACCGCACAGAGAACAGTTGCAGGGTAGTTTACCTCAAAGAGCTGAAGCTCGAAGCTGGAGTCTGACAGCCGGAGACAGCTGGCAGGTGGATTTAAATATGGATGCCAATCCTCCGCCTTTACCGGTGATGCGAGGGGAGCTGAAGAAACCGCATTCAGGAGGAAGGAGTTCCGAAATAGGACCATCTCACCTTTAAGGATCCAGGTTTCCGTCACCGAGTAAAAGTTTTGTTGGTAATGGATCTCACATTCAGCAAAGCCAGTTGAAGATTCACTGTGTCAGATGAGGACGAAGCAGGCTTCAGTGAGCGGAGATTTTGACGGACCGCACCGTGTCTCCAGGTACGAACACGCAACTGGAAGAGTCCGACGAACAGCTGACACTGCCAAAGCCGCCGTCTATAACATCTGTGTGTGTGTGTGTGTGCCTCAAAATGTACCGAAATCTCGGTCGATGGCCAGTTCAACAGTGAAGAAGATAGAGTCCGTTTCTCCTCCGCCATGACGCGTTTACATCGTAAGTCCCGCCCCCTGCAGTTCAACGCAAATCACGCTGGCCGTGAACAAGCCGTTTCCTGCTATTAGCAGTTTTACTGGCACCTGTGGAGAAGAGGTAAGACTCAAAGCACACTTTAATTTTAAGTCCAGAAACTAGGCAATGAAGTTTTGTTTTGATATCGGTCGCTAGATTAAAGTATCACTTTTATCTTGCAATTGATCCGATCAGTTTCAGGGAAATTGATACAAACGCGAGCTGCCCGTGACAATTTACTCTTGCTTAGTAGCCTATAGCTAAAGTTAGCATAGCTAATCGTGGATGGCGTAGGGGAAAGAGACAATATGATGCTTCTGCTTTTGTGACAGTGTTTAAATCAACGTGTCATATTGGCTGGTGTGTTATAGGAATGTATACATGTCCTCTAGAAAGTTCTGGTATCTCAGTACGTCCGTGTTTTGTGGCGTAATTAAGTAAATTACAACACGACTAATAGGCTAACCATGCTAACGTTATGTAGTAGGGATGGGACGTTCGTGGGAAAAATCCGAACTATTCGGTTTCCCTCACTGGGTTGGGGCGTTCATCTTTTTTTCTAGTGCTGTCAAGTGATTAAAAATAATAATAATGAAGTTAATCACCTCTATTCTGTGATTAAACATGATTAATCACACATTTCCCTTGGGCTTAGTAAAGTCTGTAGAAACTATTAAAATACTACAATTGACTTGAATATTGTTTTGAGTAGTGCTGTCAAACAAGTAAAATATTGAATCAGATTAATCTCAGGGTTGCTGTGGATATCAATCATGTTTCATTTTGCATGAGCAAACAGACAAAAAAGAAATATTTTTATCATAATGTGTTTATTAAACACTTTTAACAGTTCATGTTAAAAAAAAACTTTGTGTCTTGATGGAGCCTTGTACAATATATCTTGAGAGGCAACTTGCAAAACCTTTTCAAAAACCGTGTCCTAAGCGATATTAATGGGTCTTTAGTTTGTTGCAATCCATTTGGCAATCGTGTCAACTTAGCCGCAGTAGACTTACTAAAACCCTGAAGCAGAAAAGAAAGATCCTTCCCGCAGAGTTTGCATAATACTTCATGTTGGTCCACTATTCTTTATTTATTTATTTAATTACTTTTTGTACTTGAGTCTACTTGGACAAACTGCCCAAAATGCGTTGCCAGTGACATTTCAGGGATTTTGAGTCATTCTGCACAGCAGATAAATTAATTTTTTAATCCGATTAATTACGATGATGAGATTAATCTGATTAATGCTTTAATTTTGACAGCCTTAGTTTTCAATTTTTCTTCTTTTTACTACTCAATTTAGAGCAGGGGTCTCAAACTCAGTTTACCAACGGGCTGCTGGAGGTAGTGTCTGGGTGAGGCTGGGCCGCATCAAGGGCTTCAAGTATTCAAAAAAAACCCAAAAAGTACAACTGATCCAATTGTCTCGGTCTAAACAGGTCAGAACATGCAGAACATGAACAGTTCTTCAGAACATTTGGCTTGAAGGATGAAGCAACTGAGACCCTCAGTATGACTTTAAGATGCTCAGCTTTAAGTTTGGACCTGAACTTTGACTTATTAAAGTTCATTGTGGAGAAGAGCTTTTCACACAGACAGGTGCTGCAAAAAAGGCACATGATCCAAACACCGATTTAGTGTGACCTGTGACAATGATGGTAAGGAAGTGGTGGATAAAACCGTGACTGAGTGTTGCTAACTTACCGACTTTGTCGCTATATTCAATGACTTTTCTGACCCCTATGGTACTTTTTTTTTTTTTCCAAAGGCAATAATTCTTGAAACTGTTCTGGGGTTTGGAGACACTGACATTAAAACATGTATTGATCTCTTCAATGGGCAGCATGTGCTGCTGTGAGTCCCTCCCCTATCCAAAACACAGACAGACAGTCCTCCTCACTCACAGCAGTCTCCTCCTGGTACACACATAGCAGACAACTGCATTCAAATTAAATGCATGTTTCTTTTAAGTGACTTTTGCCAGTCCCCAGCCCAGATAAAGGAAAAGGGTTGATATTTTGATATTAAAAAAACAAGAATGGACAGAAGAAAGATCATTTTTAGTTCTAAACATATTTATGGGGTTTTTTTAGCTGCTTTCCGCCTCTCCCATGTTATTTCTCTCTTCTACAGAGTCCATGACAATTACATGCAAATAAATAATTATGCAAGTTAGACAACAGTGTCATTTAGTGGCTTTAAGTGACTTCTGGGACAGCCAATAGGATTTTCCTTACTTAGGAGTTGGCATGTCATAGCCATCTTTAATGATGTCATCATTATGATGTCTCATTCTTTCAGGTTTTACTTGACTTTTCATTACATAAAAAAACTGTTAACGGTAGGATTATTGGTATGTATGGTATTCTGGGGTGTTAAAAACAACAACAATGTACACCAGGGATGGAACGGTTCACAAAAACCATGGTTCAGTTCTTATCATGGTTTTGTTGTCTTGGTTTTCAGTTTGGTTCGGTGTAGGTTGTTGTTCTTTTTAACACCCCAGATTACCATATACCCTAATAATTCACCATTAACAGATTATTTTTAATGAATTCTGTCATGTATAGTCATGAAAAACCCGATAGAATGAGGCTGTTTCCCATTTAAAACATTAAAGCTGAGTGAAACATTACCAGTTTCAATATGCCTACTCCTCAGTAAGGAAAATCCTTTTGGCTGACCCAGAAGTCACTTAAAGCCACTAAATGACACTGTTTTCTAATTTGCATAATAATCCATTTGCATTTCATTGTCATGGACTCTGTAGGCGAGAGAAATAACATGGGAGAGACAGAAAATAAGTAAAAAAAAAACATAAATATGTTTAGAACAATAAATTATCTTTCTTCTGTCGATTCTGGATTTCTTTATGTCAAGATAACAACCCTCCTCCTTTATCTGGGCTGGGGACCAGAAGTGACCATAATGAGGCAGGCACTTGTGTGATTCATTTGAATGCAGTTGTCTGCTCTGGGAGCAGAAGTAGGAGGCTGCTGTGAGTGAGGAGGACTGTCTGTCTGTGTTTTGGATAGGGGGAGGGACTCACACTGACCACTGAGGAGATCAAAACATGCTTTAATGTCAGATTCTATAAACTACAGAAAAGTCGTTAGAATTGTTGTTTTTAAAAAAAAAAAAACTCGCCAGAGGGGTCTAAAAAGTCATTAAATATAACAACAGAGTCGCTAAGTTGGCAACACTCGCAGTTTTATCCTCAACTTTCTTAACTCTGTCATCAGAGTTCACACTGAATCTGAAGTGCTCCCAGACAACAGAACAGAACAGCAGAACAACGCAACACCACAGGTACATCCTCTAACTCTGTCTTCCCCGCTCGTCATGTACACAACACACACGCTTCCCCACAGTGTCCTGCCGTATGCCTTCTCTTCGAGTTGTGCATGTGTATGATCAGAGCTACATACTCGCTTCACACCAAGTAGTAAAATGAAGAAAAAAGGAAAAACATGAACCGAACGAAGCACACGCGCCCCAAACCGAGTGAGGAAAACAGAACGGTTCGGATTATTGGCATTAACCGTTCCATCCCTAATGTACACCAAACCGGACCGAAAACTGTGACCACAAAACCGTGATAAGATCTGAACCATGGACTTGAGAACCGTTCCATCCCTATTATGTTATACTTATTTTCACTGAGTACTCTTGCGTAGCACTGTTGTTTGCAGTTTGTTCACTGTTTGTTTGTTGTTTCCTGTATAGATGGTTGTAAAATTATGGGTTAGTGTCATAAGTCCAGTAGAAATGAATGAAGTTATCAGTGATTATTTTGTGAACTGCTGCATTTTTTTTCTATGAAAATATTTCAGCAAAGATTTGTTTTGGTTACTCTTCATTACTGTAAACATTTAGGAAAGCTGTGCTATGTCACCTGTATAAGTATACACTATTTATTGATTTTATGTAGTTCAAGTAAAAGTTGAGTAACTTGTATTGAGTGTAGAGTGATTACAATACATGACCAGGTAAGTTTGTGAATGCACTTCATTCACACCTACACTACCTTTTTAGAGCTTTTACACTCTGACCCTTGACTTAATTTAATACAAGTTTAAAGCTGTGGATTTTTCACCAGTATGGCTGACTAGTAAGGCAAGTTTATTTGTGTAGGTTATTTATTTTGTTTGCCATATTCACTGCGTCTGCTGTAATGATACAATTAAAGACTGAAACTTAACTGTAAAACAGGTCTACACCGAGTTAGTTATCAAACTGTGATAGTTACACTTATCAGATTATTTTCCATTTCTTTACTCATCAGTATCTTCAAGAGATGTCAGCATGAGGCCAAAACAAACAAAGCTGAAACCCAAAGAAGAGGCAGCATATTATTCGTCCTTGTGCAAGGACAAGGATGGGTTCAGCATACATCTGAGAGCAGAGAGGACACTGACCAGGTGACTTGATTCTCTTTTATTACTGATAATCCAATCATGTTGTTTTCAGAAGCAAAATAGTTTGAGTTGATGTGAGTAATGGAGGGTGCAGATACACAGTCCCCAAAGTGTCTGTAATTTTCAGGTATAACCACTATGAGGACAGTGTGTGTATTCAGAAACTGTCAGTGACAAACTGGTTTCAAGGCCTTCAAGTTGTGTATTGACGGTCCTCACTGTACATATACTGGTCAGGTATGGACACTATGAGGACAGTGTGTGTATTCAGAAACTGTCAGTGACAAACTGGTTTCAAGGCCTTCAAGTTGTGTATTGAAGGTCCTCACTGTACATATACTGGTCAGGTACAGACACTATGAGGACAGTGTGTGTATTCAGAAACTGTCAGTGACAAACTGGTTTCAAGGCCTTCAAGTTGTGTATTGACGGTCCTCACTGTCCATATACTGGTCAGGTACAGACACAATGAGGACAGTGTGTGTATTCAGAAACTGTCAGTGACAAACTGGTTTCAAGGCCTTCAAGTTGTGTATTGACGGTCCTCACTGTACATATACTGGTCAGGTACAGACACAATGAGGACAGTGTGTGTATTCAGAAACTGTTGTTTTGAAACTGGTTTCAAGGCCTTCAAGTTGTGTATTGACGGTCCTCACTGTACATATACTGGTCAGGTATGGACACTATGAGGACAGTGTGTGTATTCAGAAACTGTTGTTTTGAAACTGGTTTCAAGGCCTTCAAGTTGTGTATTGACGGTCCTCACTGTACATATACTGGTCAGGTATGGACACTATGAGGACAGTGTGTGTATTCAGAAACTGTCAGTGACAAACTGGTTTCAAGGCCTTCAAGTTGTGTATTGACGATCCTCACTGTCCATATACTGGTCAGGTACAGACACAATGAGGACAGTGTGTGTATTCAGAAACTGTCAGTGACAAACTGGTTTCAAGGCCTTCAAGTTGTGTATTGACGGTCCTCACTGTACATATACTGGTCAGGTATGGACACTATGAGGACAGTGTGTGTATTCAGAAACTGTTGTTTTGAAACTGGTTTCAAGGCCTTCAAGTTGTGTATTGACGGTCCTCACTGTACATATACTGGTCAGGTATGGACACTATGAGGACAGTGTGTGTATTCAGAAACTGTTGTTTTGAAACTGGTTTCAAGGCCTTCAAGTTGTGTATTGACGGTCCTCACTGTACATATACTGGTCAGGTATGGACACTATGAGGACAGTGTGTGTATTCAGAAACTGTCAGTGACAAACTGGTTTCAAGGCCTTCAAGTTGTGTATTGACGGTCCTCACTGTACATATACTGGTCAGGTACAGACACAATGAGGACAGTGTGTGTATTCAGAAACTGTCAGTGACAAACTGGTTTCAAGGCCTTCAAGTTGTGTATTGATGGTCCTCACTGTACATATACTGGTCAGGTATGGACACTATGAGGACAGTGTGTGTATTCAGAAACTGTTGTTTTGAAACTGGTTTCAAGGCCTTCAAGTTGTGTATTGACGGTCTTCACTGTACATATACTGGTCAGGTATGGACACTATGAGGACAGTGTCTATTTTGTTAAGTCTTCGATTGGTGTTCATGTCAAGATGAACTTTACCTTAAGTGTCATCATTACACCACATAAATATCTCAACACTATCCTCTATCATATGCTCAGTGTGTAACTGTATCGATAGTTCTTTAGTTTACAATAAGTACAGTAATTTGTGCCAAACCAGAGCTGTTCTGTCAGGCTGAACATGTTGTTTTAATGTTTTCTTTCACTATATTTAAGTCTTTTCATTCTTCTGGTTACATAACTTTGATGTTGAGGCTCTACATTTCAACAGGTAGAGTCCTGTTGTGTCTTTCTAGTCATTAAATAACATTTCTCTGTTTATCTGCAAAAGGTCTCAACTGAAGCAGATTACCCAAACTTGCATCAAACATCTGAGAGCAGAGAGGACACTGACCAGGTGACTTGCTTCTCTTTTATTACTGATAATCCAATCATGTTGTTTTCAGAAGCAAAATCGTTTGAGTTAATGTGAGTAATGGAGGGTGCAGATACACAGTCCCCAAAGTGTCTGTAATTTTCAGGTATAACCACTATGAGGACAGTGTGTGTATTCAGAAACTGTCAGTGACAAACTGGTTTCAAGGCCTTCAAGTTGTGTATTGAAGGTCCTCACTGTACATATACTGGTCAGGTATGGACACTATGAGGACAGTGTGTGTATTCAGAAACTGTCAGTGACAAACTGGTTTCAAGGCCTTCAAGTTGTGTATTGAAGGTCCTCACTGTACATATACTGGTCAGGTACAGACACTATGAGGACAGTGTGTGTATTCAGAAACTGTTGTTTTGAAACTGGTTTCAAGGCCTTCAAGTTGTGTATTGAAGGTCCTCACTGTACATATACTGGTCAGGTACAGACACAATGAGGACAGTGTGTGTATTCAGAAACTGTCAGTGACAAACTGGTTTCAAGGCCTTCAAGTTGTGTATTGACGGTCCTCACTGTCCATATACTGGTCAGGTACAGACACTATGAGGACAGTGTGTGTATTCAGAAACTGTCAGTGACAAACTGGTTTGAAACGCAACTTCTCTAGTTTTTTTTCTGAACTATTTATTTCATTCACAGATGACTCTGCTCTACAAATAGCTTCTAGAGGTATGATTAAGAATGTCAATAATAATAATAATAATTATAATAAATCATATTTATATAGCACTTTTTAAAGAAACTCAAAGACGCTTAACAAAACAGATATAAGTACATAACAAAGAGAGAAGAGAGATTATGTTAGTAGGGGTCAGAGGCCTGTACTACGAAGCTGGATTTTCTCTTAGCGAGGTAACTTCTGGGTTAACCCTGGATTTTCTGTACTACGAAGCTGGTTCACTTCTTACCGAGATGAATCGCTGTGGCAACTTATGCTGAAAGGCTAACCTGCTCCTGAGCAGGTTAAGATCTTGATAAGAGATCAACGAGTTGAAAAACGACACCTCCTGACCAATCAGCTTTCTTGTAAAAGACCCTGCCCATTTTTAGACAATGTTGGTGCGCAGAGCGCTCAGGAGAGAGAGAGTTGTTAGGGAGAGATGCGATCCTTTTAATGTTCACGATGACATCCTGTACAAGAGATTCAGATTTTCATCAAATGGACTGAACTACATTTGTCAGCTGATGGATCAATAAATAAATAAATTCAGTTGATTTCATCCAAACATCAGAGACAGAGTGAAGAAATAAAGCCTTGTCACAGACCGCTTTGAAGGAGGTTTTTATACTTGTTCCTCAAGTCTGTTTAGCTCCACTGTTTGCATCTTAAATAATGATGTTAATAATAATGGTCACACATGGCAGAACTGTAGAAACAGGAATTTATGGAACACATAACTACGTGGGAGTTGAGGAATTAATATTAATATTATTTATTAATATTCAACACAAAACGCGCTCAGACGGGTTGCTGAGCCTCAAAACTCAATGGAAAATATAAACCAAAGTTTGGACACTGAGGAAGAGCTCTGCTCCAAACGTCTATGCTTCAAAGTCAAACTCAGTAATCAGAGTGCTGTCCGTTTATATTGTCCTATGAATTTATTTTTGATAATCTCACGAATTACGCATTAACAGAGTCTGCAGTTTTCTTACCGCATTTCTTCCTGGATTTTGCTGCAGTAACAGTGTCGCTTTTGGAGCCTTGATGAAGTGTTTAAAATCTTTGTATTTCTAAAGAATAACTGTCTGCTCCTCCACGGTAAATTAGGCTGCTTTGAAGATTTTCTCCCCTTTTTCTCCATGTTTGTGATTGGTCAGATGCTGCAAACTCCACCCCTTTAATGTGAGCGCGCTCTGATCAAGGCTGGAAGACTCTGGATTGATTCAGCGAGTTGATATCCAGCTTCGTAGTACTGCTTATCAGGACTGCGGATGTCTCGTTAAGTCAACCCAGAAAACGGAGAGAGATCCTGGATGAGTTAATCGAGCTTCGTAGTACAGACCTCAGGTCTTGAACGCTGTCGCTGTCATTATCAGTGCAGTGCTGTTTGTTAACAGAAAAGTTGCTTAAAATGAAAATCTGTGTCCAGAGTAGTAACACTGATTCATATATAAGGCCTAATACTGAAGAGGATCTGCTGTTCAAGTTTGCTAGCTTGGAATGGGCTGATTGCTTTGCATCCAGTCACTTTTAAAACTTGAAGAAAAATTAATCCACTTGATGAGTTGTGCATAAGTATTCACCAATAATATGAAGGAAAATAATTCAAATATGAAAAGATGATTTAAATGATACGTTTAATAGGGCTGCAACTAACGATTATTTTCATAATCGATTAATCTTTCGAATTTTATCTTCTTAATATTCTCTCGATTAATCGAGTAGTTGTTTGGTCCATAAAATTTCAGAAAATGGTGAAAAATGTCAAAGTTTTTTTTGGATTCCAAGATGACATCATCAGATGTCTGGTTTGCAAACCAAAGATATTCAGGAGTGCCATAGAGAAGCAAAGAAATAAGAAAATATTCACATTTATGAAGCTGAAATTAGAGAATTTGGACTTTTTTTCTAAAATAATTACCTAAATGACTTAATCGATTATTAAAATAGTTGACTATTAATTTAGTAATCGATTAATAAACGATTATTCGATTGTTGCAGCTCTAACGTTAAATAGTATATACATGTTCTTTTGTCCTTTCAAGTAAAACAAGGGCTACATTAAAAAAAATAAAACATCTGTTTCATCTCAAAAGAGAATGTGGATTGATCACATTGGGCTCCTAAATTGTTCCTTTTTTGTGCCTGAAGTTTGGATTTGAGTGGATGCGTTTGGTCTAAAAAACAACATCCTCTAAAGCATTTGTGCTTTTCATTTAGTGTTACTTATTACAAAGGGAATTGCACTCCCTCTTTCCCCAGCAGTACACTTGTTAAGTGAGTCAATGAGATCAGAGAACAGTTCAAGAGATATGCAAAGGACACACACAAAGATTCTTTGTTTCAGTTTGATATCTGGTCTTAGAATTGCCCTTTATACATGCATCAACCTGAAATTCTCACCAGGTTTCCTTTTAAGGCCATTGACAATTAATTAACCTTTCTTTGGAGTTGTGGATTTATAAGCTGTTTTTGGAATAGTTCTGGTTAACACTGACTTTACTTTTATCAACTTATTTTTGCAGGAAAGAACAAGGCCAAAAAACCAAAGAAGAAACCAAACCCCATGAACGTCATGGTAAATCACACAAACACAAAAATGAGATACTGTACTACTAAATCACTTTTATACATGTTGATGAAAAGTAACAAGGATGAGGAGGGTGTCATAAATTTGTATGTACACTTATTTTCCTTCAACATCTCCCTGCCTTGCACTTTTGCTTTGTTTCTCCATTACCCACATTGATAATTGCCAGATAAATGCCCTACAAACATCTAGTTTTTATTGGTATAAGATGTATGATCTCCTATTTTGTGTTAGTGTTGTTATCTTTCTAACAGTTTACAGAACAATGCACTGAAGTTACTGAAAAGTTACTTTAGTGATGCCTCTAACTCTTTAGTGCACAGCAATTATTAATGTGTGGCATTGTCACAGGTAACAGGATAATCATATTCTGTTATGACTTTATCTTTGCAGGGTGCTTCTTTGTTATTATGCTCTGATTATTTGCTTGAGTGAGCAGTTAGCAGGTATAGGTCGTTATTTATCACATGTGGATAGAAGCAAATACAGATTCAGGTGCAGAAATGATCTGATGTCAAGGGGTGCGTCTCAAAGTGCCAAAATGCAGTCTCCTCTCTCCTCTCTCCTCCGCGGCACCAGAGGCGCCATATTGAAGGGTGTCCCAAAGCGTTACTTGTGGCCGGAGGAGAGAGGAGAGAGGAGGTTAATCAGAGGAGCAATAATTGAGGAGACACAAGAGCTGCCTTTGCGGAAGTCTTTTCACCGACAGACACGCCCCCATATGGTATATCACTCACTGATTGGACGCTGCAGCGGCTCAGCCTTGAAACTCTGAAACTTCTGATCACCGGAGTTTAATGAGAGCGAAAAGACGGAGCTGAAAACAGTCAGTATCCAGAGGATAATCCTGAAACAGGTCTTAAAGCTGGAGTTAAAAAAGACTGATGTGAGTTTAAAGCTCAAAATACTGAAGACAGCCGTCATCAAATCAATATAACAGAGGATCACTGCTGAGTTTATAAAACTGTTCAGCTCAAATTCATCATCAAACAGAAAAATAATTCATAAAGTGCAATAAAAAAAGATAGAAAACAAATATTGGTGATCAGTTATTTCTCTCCTTCATTTTCTTGTTGATTCTCGTTTTCTTTATGAACAGAATTTAAGTCTGAGAGAAAAAAACACCTGTGAGGTTTGTAAAGAGTAACAGGATTTCTGTTTTCACTGAGATCTAATAAATAACTAATATCCAGAGTTCCTGAGACATCATAAACTAGGTTATATTAAGAAGTTTCAGGATTCACGATCAGATATGCTCCAGATAAAGGATCAATAATTAATAAATCTAATAATGAGGCATTTTAGCCGTAAAGTGATCTGTGTGTGTCTAAACAGGACCCAGAATAAACAGAGGTCAGGTTTTCTTCATGTGAAAGTGTTTGTTAAACAGGTTAAAAACACAGACAAAGCTCTGTTACTGTTTTCATTTTATTGGAGTTATTACTGCGCACATGTACAGACACACAAACAGCTGTTAAAACTGACTGACAGATGATCCACCGGCTATCAGCTGATGCCGTCATCACCAAAACATATCGCTTCATGTGACGCTCCCGAGGAGAGGACGTTTCAATGCTCTTAAAACGAATCTCCTCGACTCTTCTCTTCATTTCCTTGCATCTCTTCCATGCATATCTGGTGGGAGGGACTAAGACACAAGTGAACGACGCAAGTGGAGGAAGGATGGATGGACATTTGCCGCTTTGAGACGCATCCTAGGTTCATACTTGATTCATGAAAAGTTCAAATCCTGCCAAACAGAGTATAAATGACCAGGTGGTGATGAATGTGATGCCTGGAAACAATTATGCTCCAATATGTTCTGAGATCAGAGGTCTTGGTCCCATGACATGGGAGCATCTCATTGTTGACATTACAACATAGATATGCATGATATGGCCAACTTTCCAAGTTAGCTTTATTTTCCAGCCAGAAAAATGATGTTAAAATGCCTTTTTAAAGGGACTGTGAGGGCTTTCTTTGTGATCTGGAAAAAGTCTCTTCTAGAGATATGCCTGATTGTAATTCACACCCTAAAATGAGTTTATCAGCGCCAATATAGGTTTTTCCTAAATACTATTTCTTAGCTTCCTAAATGGGTCGGACAGGACCGGATTGATTTAAGGGACGTCAAAGACTCCAAAATAACACCACGCCGGCTGACAATATTTATTAGAGAGGAGAGAGATCTGTTTTTCTCTGCTGAAAACAATTTCTGTGATTAATTATGTAATGATGGTGGACACTGGAGCCTAACTGTCAGACAGAAAAAGGACAGAAGAGCAGAAGAAAGCTAAATGGGAGAGTTATAGAGCACTGTGCTGTTATTAGCGCTAAATATAGCCGGCTACTAAACTACGCTACAAACTGACAAAGTTAGCTTGTTGTCTTGTTTGAAACCGTAGCTCTACCTGTTGACTGTTGATACCTTACCTCGTGGCGTTGGATCTGGTAAAAAGTTGTCTTGAACAAAGAAAAGTAAAGTTAAAGAGATCAAATCTGCATTCATTTCCAAAACAAACCTTGTTAAAAGTCAGATCTTCAAGAAATTTTGTGCGCATCTCTGGGCCAAAAGGTGTCACTGCAATCCAATTAAAACATATCCTCCTCACAGTCTCTCTAAAGAAATTGATTTACAGGCTGCATTTCTATGAACAATTTGGTTTCTTTTTTTTTATAGTTGCTCTCGAAAATGATGCGGGGACAGCTCCTAGGAGGGAAAAAAAGAACCGGTGGTCACCAGCAGAAGTTGCGGCTGTCATGAGACATTTTGAATTTAATTTAATTTCATTTATTAATTTTTTAATTTCATTAATTTTCATTTAATTTCAAGAAAGGACAATTTGCAACTAAAATTCAATGCGAACAGTGTAAGAGAGCTGAGCACCCTGCTTTAGAAAACCGCACTGTTCAAAACAGAGACTTCCTTTGAAATCATGGCACTACATTAAAAAAGAAAAGTGGCAACTGAAAAACTGAATTAATTTTAGTTTTCATTTAAGTTTTTTTTTTTTTTTTTTAGTAAAGGAGAAATGTTTTTTATGTTGTGAAAGAGCTCCTTTCAGTTTCAGTTTATGTTACAAACTTTGTTGTCAGATTGTGACAAATCACTAATAAAAGCCATTCCTTGTCTACTGACCATTCTGCATCTGGTTTTATGTCTTTATCATCTGTCCATTACAAAGCTGTACCTTCTGTGAACAACCAGTTCACATAAAAGAAGCTTTGTTTGTGTGTTTTAGTAACATGTCAATATTAGGTATGGCTCTGCATTTCACGGTATTGTTGTGTACAACAATTTATCCTCTCATCAGGTGAGTCCTTAATACTGATTGCTATCTTTTCAGTGTGTGTAAAACCAAGTCCTGTCAAGTTATATCTGACCCTTCAAGTCACATCAGTGACATGTTTGTGTGTTGTATAACCACTGTCCTTATAAAGTCAGTTGGTCCTTATAATTACTATTTTTGTGATAGGCGTGGTTTAGGCACCTCATTATCGATGTCCTTACAATGAAGCAGTTTGTCAGGTCTTTATATTTTCATTTGTGTTGTGTGTATTCAAGTTATGAAGTGAGATTCTCATAGTAGAGCTCAAAATAGATTTTTTGATACTATCCACATCTTTGTGGAGCTAGTGGAAAGGGGAGTCCATCTAATACACCAAAAAACGGGTTTGGAGCTGAAGGTCCTCACAGTACACATTGGCGCGTATGTGTGTGTGTGTGTGTGTGTGTGTGTGTGTGTGTGTGCATGTGCGTGTGTGTGTGTGTGTACCAGTGATTGAAACAGCTGAGACTCCATAAAATATTTAAAATGTGTGAGTATGTCTGCTAGGTGTGGTGCTGAAGGGACAGCGCCCCTCATTGTTGTACTGGGTGTGTCGTGGGAGCTCTCCAAGGTGCTGATCCCCTCCTGCTCTCCAACTTTGATCAGACACGCCCCTCCCAGCCTCCGCTCTGTGACATTCTCTTCTTGTCAAATTACTCAACTTATGGACTCACAGGCAGGCAGATCACCGGAAACCTGATGCACGATCTTGAGTTTGGACGGAACAGTAGCGACAGTTTCCGGATTGCTCACATCTGATGCGCTCGTACGACGTCCAGTCCGTCTCTACGTGGGTTCACACGGGCTTCAGGTAATCCCTCATCGGGGAGCATCCTCCTTCTGTAGCCTATTGGATATTTATAGAGGCAAAGCTTCACTGTATGCTGACTTTTAACTCAGGATTGGCTGCAGGCTAGAAGCTATTGTTGACTCATGAGTAAGCAAATCAAAACTGTTTGCTGATCTGTAGGAGGATCATAGACAAGAGAACAGCAGATTGATATCATTACGCAGATTTAGCTCGCCTTCTTCCTAACTGTGGGAGAAATTTCATGCAGCACAAGCCTCATAGATTCATATGCATTTTTGTCACAGAGCGACCACCTGCGTTTGAAACCAGAAAAGGCGGTGGCTGTCCAGTAGAAAAAAAATTAATAAATAAATAAAAGAAGCTGAGTCTGAGCATCTGTGCATCTTCTCCCCGGGAACCTCAGCCCCCAGCGAGCTTGCCAGGCATGTCGACAACCGGGGAAGTACCAGCCTTTTTCAGGAACATAGGCTCTGACAGCCCTGCCAGGCCGAGACAGCAGTTCTGTGGCATGTTCTGCCCGGTGGAAGGCTCCTCGGACAGCAAGACGCTGGACTTTGATGCGCTCTCGGCGTGCAGGGGTAAGAGTGACGGCCGAGTCATTGACCGACAGACCGACATCTCTACACCGAAGAAGGTGGAGATCCGGCTGAGCACGGGGAAAGAAGCACTGCAGAATCTAGACGATAGAAAGGTAATTTTCTCTTAATTCTGAATCCTCATTGTTCATTTATCTTACCCGTCTCATGTCTGGCTGTTTTTTTTTTCATGATTCCACCTTTTGTCATCAAACAATAAGTTTTTAGCAAACCTGCGCCATCTTTTATTAAAATTGTTCTAACACTGCTGTAATTGCAAACCCTGCCACCCACTCGCGGGAGTTTATTTTGTGCAGCCAAAGCACAGAAGACCAGACAACTTGCTCTGACTACATTTCCCAGAGAGCCCTGTCACGTTACGTTAGTTGATAAAGGGCCCACCATGCAGTGCTGCCAGAGGGAGTGGCTCCTGCTAGTTGGTTTGATTTGATCCCCTCATTTAACATAACAGTACAGAGTGAATCAACAAACAGCCTGTGGGTTTCCGATGTTTCCTTGAGCAAACACCTGCTAACAGGTCCAAAATAAGCACTGACTTGACTTTAAAGGGATACACGTGCATGGCAGGGTTGCAGCATCATGGTGCTTTTGCATTTAGAACCTGATGTCAGGGTGTGGACCTGATGAAGACATGGCAGCATGACTTGCAAGAAACCTCTTCAAATAAACTTCTCCACAGCTGCCTCATCATCCGTTTTTTTTTTTTTTTTTTTTTTTTTTTTTTTTTTTTTTTAACGATGTTGTAAGGTTAGCTGTTAGCATTAGTACAAGTGTTTCCTTTACTCATTATTTCTGCACTCAGGATGATGTTAAAAGCTTTGTGGGGTGTGTTGGACCCTGGCATCATGTTACATTATTGATCAGGAACAGTAGCTACATGATCCACCCTTTACCTACCCTCTTTTATCTCTCTTATTTAACTCAATCTCACATGTCGGATCTACTCTGATGAAAGGATACTCAATTGCACTGCATTGTAATTATAATCCATTAGCAGAGTATTTCAATTGTATCTTCGGTGAACTGCAGTCTTTTCAGGGGCTTTTTTTCTTTGCACATTTGTTACTCGATTAATTAGTTTGATTTCTTAATTAATCTGCAGACTCAAATAAATGTAACAAAATGTATTGGGCTATGTTGGAAATGAGTCAGGCTTTAAGCCTCCACACTACCAGTTACAGGGTGTCAATCAGCTGAGCTGTGCCTCTGATTGGGCAAATTTGTGATCTTAATATCTTCTGAGCTGCACAGTTAGACCATTTTTTTTCATACCAGGCTGTAAACATGTTTATTTCTGCTGTGAAAATGGCTTTTTACTTTGATTTCTTTTGGATTGGTCTGTATATGGTTTCTGGTACTTCTGGAGCCAGCCTCAAGTGGACACTCCAAGTTTGCTGGTAATATTAGCTTCCTTTTACTCTGTTTGTGACATGTTTGGTATAGTTTGCTGATTTTTCCATTTCCTGCTGTGAAACATGGGGTTTAAAAAGTAATTTAAAGCTCCTGTGAGAATTTTTTCTTTGAGCCAACACATTTTACTTTGAGTTACATCTTTTCTCATTTTGTCCTGTACATGGGTTGGGAGTGTTTTCTAATATAAAGTTTACAATCATTAAATGTGTCAAATGTGTCTCTCACTGAAGAAACTGTTTTTACAGCATGCTGTAAATACTGACAGCTACCCCGCAACATTGGTATGAAAAACTGCAGTATGCTCTTGTTCCACATGGTCTCATTTACTTTTTGAACATTGTAGAAAGACCCCACCTTTAATTTTAATGTGTTTCATAACCAGTCTGAAACTCCTCACTGGAGCTTTAAATACCACACCACCTTTAAATGGACAGAACATGACTGTAGGTCAAAAATATCACACAAGATCTGGCTATAACTTCTCAGTGTCTGGAAATAAATTCCATCAATTTGAGGGATTTTTTTGTAAATTTTACATTTGTTCCGTATTTCTTACATCTCATTTTACTATTTTACAATGCAACCATAAAAAAAGTCTCTCTTTTTTGTGAGATTATAAGAGCAGAAGCTGAACTGTGGGGAAAGAAAACTGCTTCTTTACAAACTTCATCAACAATATTGAAAAACCTGTGCAGAATGTGAGTTAAATTGTTTCAATAAAATTTTAATATTCAAGCAGCAACTGGAGGAGTGAGATGAGTTAAGATGGCTGCTGGCTGTTCCCCTGTTTGTTCACTTGCTGCTCTCTACCTCAACTAATCCAGGGATAGCGATTGATGGCATTAGTGGCTCTCTCCTGTCAATGGAGCAGGGCGAGGCTCTGCGCATGCTCCGTAGGGTTCTTTTATGGGAAGAGGCTTGCAAGTGGTCTTTCCCTCCCCTCTTGTCTGACTCCGTCTGGGAAGGAAGGCTTTTGGTGCATCGGCGGGGACCGGGAGGCTGCGAGGACGGAGCTGAAACAGAGTTTGATTCTTTACATTTGTGGATCAGCTGCAAGTTTCCCGGCTTTTTCTTCACAATCTTCATCTTCAACATCATCATCCTCGTTTTGACCCGGCGAGCGGCAGTAATCCACACATCCCGTTACACAGATTGCGGTTCCAGGGCGCAGCGCAAGACGAACCACCGGTGAAGATGTCTGGCTATCAGGGCAAGAAGAACATCCCCCGCATCACAGTGAGTGTTGTGCTGCTTTAAAGAGGAAGTAACTGAGATTGTAGCCGGTCTGGTGGCCGGTGTCTGGTTGCGTGGGCCTGCGGGTGTGGGTGCAGGATGTCACCGGGGCGGCATGTGCCGCTGCGCCTCTCCGCTTATCTAAGCATGAGAAAAAGCACTTTGTTTAGATACGTGCTGCAGATTTCACTTTGTTTTATTTTGAAATCTACTTCTTGCTTAAACAACGCCCCCTCGGGATCGATAAATCAGTGAGGCGACAGAGGCCATAAAATGTGATTTTTGCAGCATCTTTGCGCCAAGTGCTCCACTCTGAGTCAAAGTGAGGTGACCTAAAACTGTTCCTTTCTGTTGCAGACTCACTCAGTCCTTTGGTCTTTGTCTTGTCTTGGTATGCTTGCATGACAGTTGAGATTTCACGCCGGTGGTCTTTGTTCGGCGGTGCGTCTGGTGGTCGGGTATCACTGCACAGCGACAGCTGGGGCGAATGCTTCCCTGCATCCGCTCTAACGCTCACTTCCCGGCTGGATTTCCTTCTCCCATGCTCTCCTTTCACTTTAGAAAAAAAAAACCATCCATTAACTTAGATTCAGTTTTACGCTTTTAAGGAAACAGGGTAACACGGGGCTAAGTGTAGATCGTTTCCCTGGATTCATAGCGGAGCTGCAGGGATGGTGTTGGTGGTTGTAGTTCAATGGAAAGTAGAGAATAGGGAGGGAAAGGGAGGGGGCCAGGGGAAGGGAGGGGACATTGGGTCCTATTTCCTTCCACGCTTCCCTCTCAGCTGTGCAGGGAAGATGTATGTACAGAGGCAGAGTGGATCAGGAAGGAGTCACTTTATAACTGATATGAAATTAAAGCATAAGATTTTTTAAACTGACTCATTACAAAGTCAGATGAAACTGTGTTTTGTCTCAGTGCTTTTTTGTAAAGTTAGTAAAAAGACATGACTGAAAAGCTCATTTGACTCTAAATCGAGTTCACAACGCTGCTGAAAATGTCAGATTTCATTTGGATCCTTATTTTCACTGTACTGTATGTCACTGACTGTTGACCACCAGAAAAAGAAAGATGTTTTCTACCTGATTGTCCATGCGTGGACAAAAAGACTCAATCTCAGTCTACAAAGTTCTACGTGAGTGTCCCAGTACATCTCTGCAGAGAGGGGCGTTCTGGGTGGGTGGCTGGCGCTCTCAGGGGTGCTCTTCCACGCCTCCCATATCTGAACAACGTGTGCCGCAGCTCTGCATATCAAAAACTCTGACTTAATATTCAAATGTTCAAGGAAACCACTGGAGGTTTGCCTGTAGGTGCATCATGAGGGATGTTTGATTTCAGCACTTTGTCATTAATTATTAATGGAATGCATTTATCGAATACGATTTATGATTAATAGTGAAAGGAACTCAGAACTTGAAGAAAAAAACATATGAGACAGAAATCCATGATGATAAAATGATGGGAAAAAAATCTTGGATGATGTGAAAATAGTTGTCAGATTAAGTTTACTGTGAGGAGAAGATGTGACAAAAACAATAACTCTGTTTTGTCTAAAAAAAAAGTAATGCGAAGGTGAAAAGTCCCGTCTCTCTGTTTCAATAACTTATATTCAAATCTCTGGCACTGTTGCATATTTAGATGACTTCATGCTGTGGTTTGGACTGTGGCGATGGTTTGATTGGTGTCTGGTGAAAGCAGAAATCCTCTTAGGTGAATCACTCTCCTCTCAGCTCCCTGGAGAGTGCAGGAGGAGGGATCAGAGGATTAGAAGGAGGGTTGTAGTCCCTGCAGTGATTAAGTAAGACCTAAATAGATGGAGGATTCTCAAACAGTGCATTGAAGAAAAAGGGGTCAGAGCCAGGATTGGCCTCCAAAAAGTTTTTTTCTTTTTTTTTTTTTCTTCTCAGAAGTCTTGGTTACATCATGCCATGATTCCAGCTAGTCCCACTTCTGTACTTCGTCACAGAACAGACTTCACTGTGAGGAGCTGATGAGCTGTGGAGGCTGCAGAGGATATGAGGTTAAATTGAATAAAATCTGAGCTGGAAAGGCAGCAGTAGTGACAAAGAAACCCTCTGTGCTCTAATCCTTTCTGAGTAAGCAATCAAATTAAGACTTTATATCCTCATTATGATGAAATTCAACATTTCATCCACCCATCTTTCATCATCATGGGTGGGGCTCCTGTGCAGCACACTGGTTTTTCTGGAGCAGATGGAGTCAGGTCAGCTGCACAGGCAGGGACTTACTCACAGCAGCTCTTATCAAATATGAATGAAGCACCAAGAGTTGACCACCTGCTTTGACTCATCACTGTTTTACAACATTCATTTCCTTGATGCACAGACATTCAGTCAAACCTGTGCAGAGATAAAAAGGTGCACTGAAAAAGTCAATGCTGAGTCCAGTCAGGCTGAAGCTTAGTATTTGGAAAGAAAGAAAGAAAGAAAAAAAGAAAAAAAGAAAAAAAGAAAGAAAGAAAGGAGGAAGGACGGAAGGAAGGAAGGAAGGAAGGAAGGAAGGAAGGAAGGAAGGAAGGAAGGAAGGAAGGAAGGAAGGCTGTTCAAAGACAAAGACTCAAACTTTTATTTTGGACTGTATTTTTCATTTTGTAGCTACACAATCTTTTACGGTTGTTATTTTTTCCGTCAGCATGATTGTGACGAGGTATTTTGGGGTTTAGACAGTCGAAAAATCAAGTAGAGATTTTAAAAAAGTCTTGAAGATTTTTTTTTCAGAACTTTTCTAACGTTTGCAAATACAGAAAACTTCATTCATTATTATTTTCATTAGAAGAATTTAGAAATCATTCATTGCAGCTTTTAATGGTAATAAAAAAGAAAAAAAAACCCACTTCATTTTCATTTTAGTGAAGCTGGATTATTTATGACCTTTTTTTTTTTATCTGTAAATGGCCGTGACATTATGTGCTGGTCAGGCAGGCAACCTGATGGGACCACTGTCACTCCCCTCCCACACACCAAAACACACATTTAGCTTATCAATAAAGCGTCCGATGCTCCAAAGTCATGGTTATGTAATTTTTTTTTACATCTGAACAGATTCTTTTCCTCTCTGCCACTCAAAGAACACTGGATTGACTATGTGAAAATAACTTTTACAAAACAATCAACACTCGCACGTAAATCAGCATAAAAAAGTGAACGACAATAAAAGTAGCATGTTTGAGAATAAACAGTCAGCGTCATACAGGGTGTCCATTAAATCTCTTTACAAGTTAAGAAAATATTACAAAGGCAAATTAAAAGACAAATATGTGAAAATTGTCACAAAATGAGGAGTAGATGTTTTTTCTTTATCTTTTTTCTTGCCATGTTCACCGTAGCGTGGCCTCAACAGTGGTGGCAATGGCGTCATCTTTTGCTTTAGATCAGTGATGTCCTGTATCTTTATTGGATAAACAATATCTTTAACATAACTCTGTAGTTTCACTGAGTCTAATTTTGTTTGGTAAACCATGACACACATTGTGCCTTTTCTTGAGGAGTAGCCATTTTTCAAGGGTTCATTTAACAGTAGCTCTTTTATCAACAGGATATCTGAAATACTCAAATGCAATGTGAATAAAAACTTTCATAACTACTGAGTACACAGAATAAATCTGATTTAGATACCTCATCAATTGCCTTTGTAATATATAAAATTTTAGCTTGAGTGTCAATTCAAGCTACAAGTAAGAGCTTGAATTCTTTTGTGGACCCCTGATAGACATCAGAAAGTGTATAAATAACTGAATAAAGACATTAAAAGTTAAAAATCAGACAGTAAAAACATCTCAAATGCCCACAGTAAGTGAGGGTAAAAATAGACTGTAGCTATAAAAAGACAGTCCTGGATTAAAGTCTGTGTGACTACAATCCCCAGAGGATGAGGGATCAGTCGACGCTCTGCTCGTAAACCTGTAGTACAGTAGTTTTCCCCCGGGACCGCTCAGTGTGTGTTTGTACTCACTGTCAAAGAAGCCTCAGTGTGCTCCTGCTGTTATCTCACAGTGTGCAGCACCTCGGGGCGATGTCTGTACACGCATCAAACACAACTGTACTGCTCTCCAAATCACCCACCCAGCAGCTCTGCCTCATTTTTTCACGCTCAATATCTTCCCAAATTGCTCCATTTAGAGTAAATAATCAGTGTGTGTTTTAGCCCTGTGTGTACAGTGGGTGAGCTTTTTTTATCAATCAGCTCCTGGACAAAGAGAATTACTGTTGGATAAAATCAGTAACAGGACCGCCATGCCTCCAGCTGCACAGACACAGAACGAGGTCAATGAGTGTTTATTCATTGGGAAAGAGAGAATTAATGAGGGATCCTCCGTCAGACACACAATTAAAGAGGAAAAAGTTTAAGTTTGGTGTTTTTTTAAACAGTATTTGTGGAAAAAATTAATCACAAGTTCATTACTGGTAGAACATGAGAAAAAGGAGATGATAGCATTTATTTACAGAGGCAAAGGGTCCCATCTTCTTGTTCCTGATGTTTTACTGTAGTGCAGGGCGGCCACGTCAAACAATGTCAGCTTTTTTCCAGGCAAGTTTTGGCCACCCTGATTTCTTCAACAAGCCAGAAACATGAGGATTAATCTGCAACCTCCCAGCTGGGTCCCAATAAATACTTTACATCTACTTTAACTATGCACTTATTAATATTTTAATGATTTTTATTTTTTTTTTATTCCAATTTAGATACAAAAAGTCTTTAATAGAGGCGTCCTGGCCAAAACAATAATAATAAAAAAAGCAACAACAGACAACGATTTCTTTCTCTTTACATTTTTGTTTTGCAGTGTTTTCTTTTTCTTTTTGTGATATGAATCTAATCAGGTCTGAAATAAAGTTTATTATTAACAACAAGTAACGATTACATCAGTCAGTAGATGATCAGCGTTCAGCAGGTCATGTGCAGACACTGGTCAGAAAATCTTTTTGTAATCCTCCAGACTGGTAAAATATTCAGTTTTAAGTGAACTTGTAGGTCAGACCAGGGTCAGAGAGTAAAAACACTTTTACCCAACAAACAGAGTGAGTTTGAGGAAAGACAAACAGTTTGTACATGAGATCCAAGGTTACAGCCAATGAAAGTTTAGCGCTCAGCAAAGAATTTGAATAATGAGGCAGATCATGTAAAACAGCCTGAGAAAGAAAAAATGACTAATGATAAAGACCTACGTCCTCATACATGATACAGTGATGTAAGAAAAATCCAGTAACAGTCAAATCACAGTGCTGCCCAAAAATTATCAGTGATGAGGTATCATTCATTTGAAGAATATCAGTAAAAGTCAATTATAGTTCTTAAGACTTTTTGATAAATAAAGTAGAACTGCTACTAACGATTAATTTCATGATCGATTAATCTATCGATTATTCTCTTTATTAATTGAGTAGTTGTTTGGTCCATAAAATGTCAAAAAAATTGTAAAAAATTATGATGTTGCTCTGAGTCCAAGATGACATCATCAAATGTCTTGTTTTATCCACAAACCAAAGATATTCAGGGGTAAAGAAAGTGGAAAATCTACACATTAATGAGGCTGAAATCAGAGAATTTGGACATCTTTCTCTTGAATAACTTCTTAAACCAAACAACCAGTTATCAAAATAGTTTAATTTAGTAACTGATCAGTAATTGATCATTGGTTAAACTGTTGCAGTTTTAAAGTAAAGGGATAAAAAAATGCAACAAGTTTGAAGTCAATGTTAGAGGCTTTTTCATTGGGAGTTTTTATATAATTATATCAGAGTGCTGCTGAAGATTCCCAGCGAGGTTAAGTACATGGAAACGTATTTTTTTCCATCCAAATCCATCAACATCTGCTGAACTCACATCCCCAAGATCATCAATTGTAACATTTATTTTTTATTTGAAGTTGTCCAGATCTGATCATTTTCAAAGCCAAAGTTTCAAACTTCCCTTTTATGCTCAAGAGAAATTAGTTTTGTTGGTATTTGGTCATTTGTCACTCAGTAAGTTTTCTGCTTTGATGCTGAAAACACAGCATGTATGGTGTCTAAATATGATTTTGGTTGAAGTCTGGTTTTTCAATAATCCAGGACGCGCATAAATCACGGTGCTGAATGCCTGACCTGGCAGCGCTCTACACCTGACTTCATGATTTTTTTCCCAGTATACTGTGTTTTCCATTTGGACCACAACAACAACTTGACGTTGCTCAGTTACGTCTAACACTGGCCAAAGTTTTCATCGCACCCACTCAAAGTTTGCCCTGAATTTGTGAAACTTTGTTTATGCACCCACCGGGTATCTCTTTTCCTCTGTTGAGACGAAAAGTTTCACCTTCAAGGTGCTGCAGACTCCGAGTAAAAATGTACTTTGGAAATAGGATTTTTTAAAGCTCCCAGTTTTTATGTGAACGTCAGATTGCACGACAGAGTGTGTCTCTCACAAAGATCTTTGACTCAATCTTCTACTGCGAGTGAAATGGAGCTAAAACAGACTTTTGTATCAGACTAATCCGGGCCAGATCACCTGATGACTTCAATTGAATGTGTATATGTCTTCTACATGCATGGATATGCAAGTGTTTGTTAACACGTTCATCAAAGATCATTATAAGTCAACACGTGTTTCGTAAGACCGTCCCAAAAATTTCAGACATGAAATCAGAAAAAAAAACAAACAAAAATAATAATAAGATGAAACTTTATTTTAGATACTTGGATAATTAGGCCCTACTGCTATGTTGGTGATGAACAACTTATTTCTGATAGCCATGCTAGCACCATATTTCATATTGTTAGCATGCTAACCATATCCATGTGGGTATGATCCACGTGCAATCATGTGGACTAACCACAACCACTGTGTCTCTTTGCCCTCAGAGTGTAACTCACTCCCCAGGTTAAACAAAACAAGAATTTCCGTCTCCAAAAAGGACGCAAACAGAGAATTAAAGACATGGATTGCCGTCAGCGACCATTAGTGTTAATATTAAATATTGATGGTGTTCTGGATTGTTTGAAAACAATTCCAGTATTGGAGTTTCCATCAGCAGTTTCAGCTCCTCTGGAGTAAAAACACATCTGTTTAGTTAAAGTGAACGTACTGAGATTTCTCCACATCCTGTTTGAGAGGCAGGATAAGTTCCCATGAGGGAAAGGTCACTGTCCTGTTTGGCTGAGATCCAGAACGATCAGATACTCTCTCCAAACCCTGCAAGCTCCAAAACAATCACATGATTATGCAGCATGAGGGCATTCAGGACGAGTAACCGCTCTGCTAATTTTCCTGTAGCTGACTCTGAAAAAGTGAACCAGTAAAAACCAAATCCCCTCAGAAACATCAGCTCTAACCTAAACTCAGCCCTCCTTGGATGGATGATGGATCCTGAAGGGCTCATTTTGTCCCTCAGTCTTGGCTGTCGCAGGTTTTGGTGTGTGTGAAAAGTGTTAAAGATAGCAATGCAGTAATGACAGTCATGATGAGGCACGTGATGTGACAACATATTTCACAGCAGTTGTTGGGTTGGGAGGAGGCCAGCGTTGGGCTGGAGAGTAGCCAGCAGCTCCACAGAGCGGCCTGCTGCTCACAGATCGAAGATTACCACATCATCTGTTTGTATCAGTTCTATCAGAGCTGTCAGAGCGCTGCCACACCTTCACATGACAACCACAATGCATTTCCCAGATCTGCTGCAGCCAGATGAAGTTTTTATGAGCTGTGTGAGTGAGTGAGTGTGTGTGCATACCGTCCTCCCTTCGGTGAAAAACCATGAGTGTGTGGTTTTTACTGAAGAGCTCAGTGTCTCCAGAATCAGAGAGGATATGACTCTGTGAAACATCATCCATGTGTTTGTCTGGTTGCTGCACAGCTGAAGGAAAAACAAAAAGATGAGATAAGGTGCGCTTTTTCATAGCACTGCAGATTGCTCTGCAAATGAACGCATCTTCTCCTCACATAGCCAACCCATGGTTCAATACTGGCTCAAAGTTTGTGGGGCTGTTTGATTTAAGTTTGATTAATCTCTTCCAGTTTCAGGAGAGTTGTAAATCAGACAGATTCAATGTGTGGGATTACAGATTATCTGCAATACATCTGGTAGTGCTGTCGATCTTAATCTCTGCTGCCAAATAGAGGCTGAGGGTTACATTAGATGCCACCTGAATGACATCCAAATCTCCAACTAAAAGTTAAAGCCCCAAGATATACGAAATCCTTGATTTTGCTGCTCTCAAAGAATGTGATTATAGACAAGCTCTTCCAGGATCAGTGGTGTGCACAGGGCTAAACGCTTTAAACTGCCCCCTTGGCTGGTTGAACATGATAATCTGTCCTCTTGGCATGTTAAATTGCCCTCAAAAACACGCAGAACTTAGTGCCCTTTTCAGTGAGGAGGACACACTGTATGTGCTCACCACTGTTCAGGATTATGCATGAGACATGATTTATCTTCATTATTAATTGATCATAAGGAAGCATTTCTTTACAGATAGAAACCTGATAAGATGCCCACAGTCAAGGGTGAGAGGCTTATTTTATTACGACTGTTTTAAAAGGACAGGGAGGACTTTCTAAGTGATCTTGAAAGAGTCTCACTTCTAGATATATGCCTGATCCTAATCCACAATTTAAAATGTTCTGCACAAATATAAGTTATTTCTAAAGGCTATTTCTTAGCTTTCTGATGGGGTCGTAGAGGACCAGATTGTTTAACAGCACACCAAAGTTTCTATGACAACACCACGCCGGCTGATGAGGTTTAGCAGTGAGAAGAGAGATCTGTGTTTTTCTCTGATAAAAATGATTTCTTGGATTAATTTAGCAGTGGTGGTGGAGACTGTAGCTGAACCGTCAGACAGAAAAAGGACAGAAGAGCTGAATAAAGCTAATACATGAGCTGAAGGCTAAAATATGAGTTAAACTTTTTGTGATAATGTTCATTCCAACCCACATGCAGCAGTTATTCTGCAGTGATCTGATCAAACTTGAGAGTCTGTTAATAAAATGAAGAGTGAGGTTACGTTAGCTCTGATTGGTAGATGAGCAGGACAGAAGGATTTGCTAACAACACATCTAAGCCTATGGATACACCTCAGAGCACCGGACTGTGAACGGCACTGTTTCAAACAACAGCGCTGTGTAACTGTTGATAAATACTTTACCTCATCGCGTTGTATTTGGTAAAAAGTTTTCTTGAACAAAGAAAATATGTAGCCTTCATATCTTCAAAGATAATGAGTTTTAAAAATGAGTTCAACCTGTAAAATGAGTGATAGGGAAGCTAGCTATTCAGACTTTAGAGGCTTTTTTTTAAACACATTTGTGCTGTAAAAAGAGGATTTTAAGTATGGGGGTGTGTTTGAGGTCTGTAGCCACCCTCAGGTGGATGCTAATAGATCTTAAATCTTTATGCTTTCACGCTGGCTTCATTTATCTGGAGTGGAGGTTATCAGGCTTGCTCCTGGCTTATAAAGAAGTGGTAATGAGGCATCGGGATTATAAAATTAGTCAGCTTTTACCATGACGGATGTGGGCATCCTCAGATCGCTCCTCTGTCTGAATACTAATGCAAAACATAAACACGCTCAATGTACAGGAATCTTAAATAGGGAAAAAGCAGCATAATCCACCTGCTCAGATTGCGGATAAAAAAAATCCTTTTGCGTCTGAGTCTGATTGCCCCAAGAAGGATGAGTCCTGGAGGAGAAAACAATAAATAAAAAACTAGCACTCTCAGAAAGGTCAGAGTTGTGCAGTGCAGACTCAGGGCAGGGCCGTGACCGGACACATTTGCAGAGCAGCAGTTGTGTTCAGGCCCAGAGCTTCTGGCCCCAGCAGCAGCAGGAGCAGCAGCAAACAGAGCAGCCTTTGTTAGCCGGGATGCTGGAGTCCTTGTGACCAGAGCTGCCACTCCCTTTTTGGACACAGAGTGGAGCTGCTGGGGTGAGAGACAGGGGGGGTGAGGGCCTCATGGTGGGAGGCTGGAGGTGGCAGACCCCCCACCTCCTTTCTTTCTCACAGGGACAAATGTCCCAGCAGCAGGCGTGGATGATTGATTACACTGCCTGCGCTCTGATTGGCCTGCTCTGATGTCGTTACCCTGACAGCGGGAGGATGGAGGCGGGCTTGTGTTTTCATTGTTGGGACTCTGAATGTGATCCCAAATGTTTTTGGTTAGGCTGTGCTGGAATTCAGCAGCAGAAAGGGGAGGAGAGATGAATATTTCAAAACTGTCTGCTGTGAAACATGACAAACTTTTTTTTTCTTTGACTCAAATATGAATGTCAAAATAAACTCAATGAGCCATTTTGAGGTAAAGAAGTCATATTAAGCCTGACTAGTTTTGTTTCTCATGCACAGAGAGAACATGCAAACTCCACACAGAAAGGATTCACCAGTCAGGATTTGAATGACTTTCTTTTATGCACTGAGGCAACTGTGCTGACCACTGCTCCACAGTTTTATTTCCCCAGTTTTCTTCTTATCTATTAAAGACCCACTAACATGTCCTATACATTGGACTGAAAACTCTACTCGCCCTCACAATTGGTTGTCAAAGGCAGGAAAATAATCTGACTCTTCCTGTAAAACTCTTCAAATTGGTAAATAATGAGTCAAAGGGAGAAGTATAACCCCTGGAAGCTAACTGTGACATGTACAGTGTGAATACAGGTAATATGGACTGGGTTCAGGAATGAGAGCTCAAATAGGGATAAGCTCACCTGGGCTTCAGAGTCCAGAGACATATCAGATAGTGGTAAGGCATTGAGCCCAAGCATTGTCAGAGTTCATATAGTTTCTTAAAACTTGAGTTTTAACAAAAAAACAATAAGTGGTTTCAAATTGGCAGTCAGAAGTGTGGGTGGTCTGTGGAACATGGGCGTCCTAGAGAGTCCAGCGCATCGGTTCCCCCTTCCTTCACGCTGGCTGGAGCCACTTTTCTGGACTCTGATGATGACCTCCCACACTGATTAATGCAACTCACTCCTTTTTGGTTCCCCCCACAAATCCCTCCATAAGCTTCAACTGGTCCAAAACTCTGCAGCCCACATCATCACCAGAACCTCCTCCTTCCATCACATCACCCCTGTCCTCCAGCTTCTTCAGTGGCTCCCAAATTCAGAAACACCTTCAAAATTCTTCTGATTACATTCAAGACCTTCAGGTCTTCCTCCTCCCTCTACCTCTCTGTGCCCTCTGCCCGTCTCAGCACCATGAAGAGCAGAGCTTTCAGCCGCTCCTCAACTCTGGAACTCAATCCCATCAGACATCAGAAATATTGAACCACTCCCCCTTTTTAAATCCAGACGCAAAGCCCATCTATTTCAGCTGCTCTCTCTCTTTAATTTCACTGATCCTTTTAACCTTCCTTTACTTGTTGTTCTATTTGTTCTTATTGTTATTGTATTTTTATTTATTGTTTTTAACCACTCTGTAAAGTGTCATTGGGTGTTGAGAAAGGCACTTTAAAATAAATGTATTATTATTGTAACCTTAAAGTAACCGAGCTCCGGCTCCAGGAACGATGCATTCAAAAACGTAGGACAACCCAGTGACTCTTCCACACCACTCATCCCATCACTTTATTTCTGTTATGAAACCAGTCCAAAGTTATTTATTACAGAGAAGAAAGAAACAGAAATATGGAAAAGGAGACAATAGGAGGAATTCTTTTATCATCTATCAACTCTAACAATATTCTGTAAAATCTGTCTATTAGAATTACGTTATGATTTGGTTAAGGTTAGGTAAATTTGAAAGGGAAAAGCATCCACCTTAGATGAGTGGTTTGGTCTCACTGTGCGGGTTTTTGTTTAACAGATAAAGGTAAGATAAGATTTGTGTAAGTATCAGTCTAAATTCCTCTTTTCTCCTCCACAAACAACGTCCCTGTAGAAACCAACATTCATCCATCAAACTCATCTTCTGCTCTGTAGTCCATGTATTATAGTTTTTTTGTAAGTTTGTTTTGGAGTTTATTTTTTGCAGTGAAGACTGTGGTTTGAGTAGGAAGAGAAAGGGGTTAACATGTAGCAAAGGACTGGAAGTAAACCTGATCTTGGGGATCCTGCTTTGAAGGCTCCAGCCTTAAAACCCATACAAAGAGTATGAGTTTTAACCACTGAGCTCTATTAGTGCCCCCTCGAGTACTGAGATCATGTTAGGAGTGAGTCTGTGTCTGTTTGCAGTTGAAAAGGAGCAGGATGAGTTGAAGAACATTGCTTGGTATACATGTGTTTCTTGTCAGAGTGCATCTTAAAAAGACCGAGCCTGGGCAGCTGTGTAAACTCAGCAAGTTTGAAATGTTTATTTTTTTGTAGCCCATGCCAATCGGCTAATTTTATATGACATTTCCCAGAGTGCTTTTCATAAAATGAACTTAATCCTGCATCTAATTGAGCTGGATCGGATACCCTACCTCAAATAAGTGAATTTTTAAAGGCGACTCTAAAACCTGTTTGGATGTCTGGATTCCCTCAGGATGAAGTATTTCATGTGTTTAAATGCAGATAAGATAGCTGACTCTCATTTTCTTCCCCAGAGTGACCGTCTCCTGATCAAAGGGGGCAAAATTGTGAACGATGACCAGTCCTTCTGTGCTGACATCTATATGGAGGATGGAGTCATCAAGTGAGTTTACTGCTTGTACCTTTAGCCACTTTGGGAAAAAAAAACCACAACACCTTTAAATTATAGTTATTCTAGCCCTGTGTTATCCATATAATATATATTCACATACATTACCTGTACACAGGAAATATAAGGATAATGGATGTGGTCTGTATGTCAACTACACTTTGAATTAGAGGGAAACAAAGAAAATCTGTTGGGCCCAGATTGTTGTTGAGGTGAGATGTGTGTTAAATCAGAAACAGCTGTTGGCTGTAATTTACTCTAAAAAAACAAAAAAGATACCATACTGCTGAGAGTTACTTTGCACAACACCAGGCAGCTGGTCTAATGCTGCCCGATAAATCAGTCTGAAGCCAAGAGAGCAATTATTTCCAATTATACACCAGAGCAACGAATGCACAGCTTATTAACAAAAACAGCAGAAATCATCTACAGCCTCTGTTTTTAAACAGATGTTAGTTCAGACTGATGTGTCTTATTTGTTCCCTCTGTTTAATTTGATGTTCTTAGGCAAATCGGGGAAAATCTCATTGTTCCTGGCGGGGTAAAAACCATCGATGCCCATGGCCGCATGCTACTGCCAGGTGGTATTGACGTGCACACACGTTTCCAGATGCCTGATCGAGGCATGACATCTGCAGACGACTTCTACCAGGGCACCAAAGCAGCACTGGCTGGAGGGACCACCATGATCAGTGAGTCATCTGCAGGACAATATGACTGTTTTTGCATGGAGCTAAATCCTTTTAAGGCCTCTCTAATACTGCAGAATGTGCTCTGCGTCTCTCCCCATGTGGCAGTTGTTTTACTCACTGATTGGCTTTAATTGAAAATATCCAAATATGAACTGGCAGGGTGCCAGACTGCTTCATAACCCAGCCAAAATATGAAACCATCCATCTGCTGTAAGGGCTCATGAGCCACACTGTTCAGACCGAGCCAGGAAGTCAATTAACTTTCCCTTTGGACAAACAGACACTGCAGAATGATTTTGTTCTGTTATTTAACTCTGTGAAGAAGCATCTTGTTCTTGTAGTTCCTCAGTTAAACTATATTCAAAGCACAGTTTCAATATTAGCACACAAAAATCCATCCATCCGTCTTCTTTACCGCTTATGCTGTTCAGGGTCGTGGGTGGCTGGAGCCTTTCCCAGCTGTCTTAGGGCGAGACGCGGGGTACACCCTTGACTGATTGGCAGCCAATCACAGAGACTGACAACCTTTCAAGCTCACACTCACACATACAGGCAGTTCAGAATCACCGTTTAACCTGATGAGCATGATTTTGGACTGTGGGAGGAAGCCGGAGTATCTGGAGAGAACCCATGCATGCACGAGGAGAACATGCAAACTCAATGCAGAAAGGCATCGAACCGGGATTCAAACCAGCAACCTTTATGCTGTGAGGCTGCAGCGCTTACCGTTGTGCCACTGTGTAGCCTGCACAGATGTCAAACTCTTTTTGTCTTCTTGTTTTTTTTTTTTTTGGCTTCATTCAATAATTTGGATCTGTCACTGCATATATCCCCATACTCTTTATCCTGAAGCCTAGCAGTGCAATTATATATATTTTTTTCATGATCTCAAACAGATTATTATAAGACTATTAAAAGTGTCATTAAGCTAAAAGGAGCTCCTCTCCTTCTGCTGACTCAGCAGCTGTGCTCTCGTCTCCCTCACAGTACAACCAACACTCCCAGTCGACTCATGTGTTTTCGCTGTCTCCTTGGGTGTAACGCTGACTGCTGCAGGGTCAGACACGCCTTGAACTGTGCTGTAATGAGTTGCAGACTGGTGACTAAAATGACACATTTGCACCAAAGCTGGAGAGTGACTAAGACAGGGTTTGAAAGGGGACTGAGATCCGGGACAAACTAAGTAATTCACACGTGACTGTGTGTCAGTAGTTGTTCAGGTCTATTAAATCCTCTGTGTGGGTTTGTCTGTTTCAAGTGGCTTTCTGTTCAGCCAGTGGACTGAATGGTACACACCAATTTGCTCACCATTACTCACAGAAAACAGCTGCAGAAACGATTTTGTGATTAAGATGTGTTAAAATGTAAAAAAGCAGGCTTTGTCAGGTGTGTTCTCAAGGGGTGGCGAACTTTAAACATGTTTGTTAAATAAAGGTTGGAGCACACATCTCTAATGTATTCCAGGTTACCTTGAATGTAACCTATAAACAGATGGCAGGCAGGTCTGTCACACAAGCTGGAATATTTGATCCTTTTTTTTTTGGGCTGCACTTACATGGAGATATCTTTATATTTAGATAAAGCAGAATGAAACAATTTGTAATTATTTTTACAGTTGTATTTCTTTATTTTTTATTTAAGTCAAGCAGAAAAGCCAAACTATTGCAGGTTTCTCACTTTATATTTTTGGTTCACACATTAATGTTCTTCAAGTTTGGACAGCTAAATAATCAACATGCCATTGAATGACCCCATCTTTGGCTCTTAAACTTATGAGAGTATTTTTTGACTATTATCTTACATAGTACTGAAGTCACAATAAATCTACAGTATTATTTGAAACAGCTGTTGATGAAGTCATTCCTGAAACCCACGTTGCCACCTGTCTGTCTGAAATGCAGCATCTCTTAACCTCCTGCATCACGTCTGAAGAGTCTGACAGAGACATCCTGGACTCACACACTGTATGTTTTGACTGTGAGGTGGAAACCAGGTGCTGCCTGGTGATAGATGATAAAGACTCAGGTGTCATGTTTCTGCTGACTTTGAAAGATCAGTCAGTCGCTGCCAGGTGTGAACTACAATCTGTCTCAGTTAGGTCAGGAGACAATATCATCAGCCTGTATTATAAATAGCTTTACAACACAATAAGGGTCAATGTAACAGTGTTTGATGTGTGTGTTTGTGTGCATTCAGTTGACCATGTTATCCCTGAGCCGGGTGTCAGCCTCATCTCGGCCTTCGAGCAGTGGCGTGAATGGGCTGACAGCAAGTCCTGCTGTGACTACTCTCTGCATGTGGACATCACCGAGTGGCACAAAGGCATCCAGGAGGAGATGGAGGCGTTGGTGAAGGATCACGGTACTACCACACCAGAAATAAAGTCAGATTAAAAATCTCCCTTTTTCCCTCTCATCCTCTAACTCTTCTCCATCTCTTGTGTCATTAGGTGTAAACTCTTTCCTGGTCTACCTGGCTTATAAGGATGTTTTCCAGCTTACTGATGCTCAGGTTAGGACTCTTCTCCTCTCTTGCTTTGTTTTATCCTTTACTCTTTTTTTTATGAGATTCAACATTAAGAAACAGACAGCTCTGGATTTCACAGAGTAATACGTTTTTCTAAATTTTGATTAATTTAATGTAATTCAAAGCTTTTCAAGGCATAAACGTTTCATGTACAGTTATGCTCCGAAGGAATTTTGAACCTCCAGGTGCATTGGTCAGATAACAGAAACATGAATGAACAAAAACTGTAGAAGAAAAACAGACAAGACAAAAGCTTCGTAAAATTAGAGAGAGAGAACACTTAAACAGCCTGTTCAGCCTCTTTAAGATGCAGCATCAGCTACAAAAAATAATTAAATTAAATTAAACTGGGATTATCCTTTAACACAAAACTTACTGCTTTGAATTAATCTAAATCAGATCTGTACTAATTGTGGTTAGCAGGGTGATCGTCAGTGAATGAAGCTTGTTTGTTGTTAAAGCAAACAGCTGACTTTGTCTAATTAACATCCAAATCACACTTTGTTAACTTTTGCTTTCATGTGAAACTACTGAGAGCTTAATGAAGAGTTTTAAAGGAAAGTACCCACAATGCAGTGTGTTTGTTTGATCTGGCAGCACTGTACAGCTAGAGAGATAATGATTCGGTAGATGCGATATCACTGCTGTGGTTTTGGCTCCTTGCTCTCAGTGAGAGATACACCACGAGTGTTTGTCTTGGCGAGACCTCATTTAACACTAAATGTCTGTGTGTTACTGTTTGGAAAGTAACTGAATAATAGAGCCACATCTCCATCCAAGCCTCCATCTGACTCATGGCTGAAATGATTTAATCCCACATGACAGCAGTGTTAAACAGACCTCTGTTGGTCTTCGCACCTGTGTGGGGAATGCTTGCTGACAAGTGTGGCTCACAGTTCATTTTCCCTTGTGTCAGACTTTGACGGCTCTTTGTTGTTGCTTGTTTGGCAGCTAGGAGGAGATGACTCATTCAATAAATTGTTTTTTCTTCTGTGCATGAGGTTATCTCAGCCTGAGAAACAATCAGAGGGTGGGAGATTCACTGGAAAATCAGGGTCAAAGTTTTATTTCAAATCTTCAGAAAAGACATTATGATCTACCCAATAAAATCCATCCTCTCTTAATCAGCAGTCGAGTGTATCAGCCTGCAAGCATTTAGTTGATCTGAAACAACAAATCCTCATTAGCTTAGGCTGTTGGTTCATAACACGTCATTTGCTGGTGGCTGATCGTCTTCAACAGTGATACTGATGTAGAAAAATACAGCAGAGTTCTCCTAATTCATGCATTTTTTCTGCAGGTGTATGAGGTGTTCAGCGTGATCCGGGATCTTGGAGCCATCGCCCAGGTGCACGCTGAGAATGGAGACATCGTAGCAGAGGTAAAAAGTCTTACAGGGCACTTCCTGACCTGAGGCTTTCTTCACACGACTCAATGTCTTCCATCTCACCTGTGGTATTCTTCAAATTGATGTCTGTTTGTATTTAGGAGCAGCACAGGATCCTGGAGCAGGGGATCACTGGGCCTGAGGGACACGTGCTGAGCCGTCCTGAGGAGGTAAGAAAGACATGTTGCTCCATGCAGACTCACCGACTAAAAGTTTGTTCACTTCAGGAAGTGAAAACAATAGCTAATTAAATTTTAGCCATAGTAGCCACTGATAGTTCAGTCGCTGGTGACTCACTGTCATTTGTTTATGTGGAGATTCCTTCAGGAAACAACAGAGCCATTACAAACAACAACACATCCCTTTGATAAATCACTGTTGTTACTCACCAGCATCCAGATCTGGGGACAAAGTAGTCAATGAATCTGAAAAAGACTTACGGCAGTGTTGTGACAAAGACTGTTTTTCACTGGCAAGTGTTTAAGAGAAGAAAAATACAGTTACTGTTTCTGAAATGATTTATAGTCAAGATGAAAGTGTTCTCTTTTCTTCTTGGAGTTTTTTTTTTTGCTGCTTGTCATCAAAATATCACAACCCTTCCATCTCATTCTTTAACTTGTTGCTATGAAAGGAAAATAACAGGGAAATAAAGCACACTCTGATAGTGTGGGAACTGTGGGAGCTGTTCTTCTCTGTTCACTCGCCAAGATTGAAATTAGTATGATAGACTGTTTCTGCACCGGAAATGGCAAGCTTTAGCAGCAGCTGGTTACCTTGGCTCAGCCCATTGACTGATATTGTGGGTAAATGGCTTAACTCCAGCAAAACTGACTGATACATTATAACATTTAACGTTTATTTTTTTAAATCACTTTGATTATCTAAACTTTATTCATTGCAACTGAATTAGACAAATCTTTAGGTGATGTTTTTGTAGTTATTTTGGGGGGAAGAATACAGACAGGAAGTAAAAACAAAAAAGAGAGCCCTACAATTCATGCTGAGGGAGAACAGTTTCTGCAGCTTCACTTTAACACCCTGTTCGATCATGAAAACCTTTCTCCAGGTTGAGGCAGAGGCTGTAAACCGCTCTGTGACTGTGGCCAATCAGACCAACTGCCCCCTCTACGTTACCAAGGTGATGAGCAAGAGCGCTGCTGATGTCATCGCCCAAGCAAGGAAGAAAGGTGAGACTTAGACACTGAAGATTTTTCAGATCTGACTTTAATTAAATCAACATTTTCTGCTCAATTTGCCACCAATTTACCGTCTGCTTCCCAAAACTAGAAACCACAGGAACCAGACATTAAAGAAAACCTCAGACTACTCCACTAACAATGACATCATTGGCAAATTTGTGGTTTTCCACACTTGTATTTATGGTTTGGACTGAAAAACACCCCCCTGCTAAAAACTGCTTTAAAAGCTCAGTTTCCAAAAGCCTCATATTTACACAATAGATCTGGCAGGAAGCAGCACTGACAGCGAACAGCTCTCCAATCATTTTTCATATTTTCACACTCAAATTTATTTTCCAGGAACTGTGGTGTATGGAGAGCCAATCACTGCAAGCCTTGGAACAGACGGTTCTCACTACTGGAGCAAGAACTGGGCTAAGGCAGCCGCCTACGTCACATCCCCTCCCCTGAGCCCCGACCCAACCACACCAGACTATCTCAACTCTCTGCTCTCATGGTGAGGACACCTAAAGATTCAGGGAATACACCGATAAGAACATCAGACTCTCTGTGACAACCAAACTTATTTCACTGTGAGTTAGAATGAACACAATGTCCATTCTTTTTGTCTGTCTGCACTCTGATTGGCTGTGCAGCGGTGACCTGCAGGTGACAGGGAGTGCTCACTGTCCCTTCAATACCGCTCAGCGAGCTGTGGGCAAAGATGACTTCAGCTTGATTCCTGAAGGAGTCAACGGCACTGAGGAGAGGATGTCCATTATATGGGACAAGTGTGTGGTACGTGTGATCATGTTTTATTTTTCATCTGGGAAATTAGATGGCTGTGGATTTTGGATCCTGTTTTATGTGATCTATGCAGATCGAAGCCTCTATTGATCTTATTCAGACAAGACAGATAATACTGAACGTGCAGTGTGACCAAAAGGACTTAAGTCCTACCAAACAGTTTATGTTGAAGTGATATAATGTGCTACTCATGCTATTCATGGTATTCACTGAATTAAGCCTGATTACGTATCTTTCTTTAGTTCTGATAGAGGTTTTTCTATTACTTCATCAACAGGTGAAACTGTAAGTGAGTCCAGCATTTTGGGTTGTGACCAAATGTCTTCAAAGTGATTAGCATTTTAGTAACCTCAGAGTTGTGCACTTGTGCTACCTAGCATTTAGAGGCAGAATGTAATTTTCATGAATGTTAGAGATTGGCACTTTATATAGAAAACAAAAAATAATTGATTGGTATGTTTGGCCCAGTAATAATAGAATACAATAAAAACAAATGTTTTGTGAATGTTAATTTAGCACAAGCCTTTTGTATTTAAACGAGATCCCGCCATGCTTCTACTGCAGAATAGACCGAACAAACTAGTAAAGGTTGTGTCTTGATATTTAGCGAGTGATATCAAATTTACCATTTGGTTGACAGGGACAAAAAGAGCAGGTGCAGTGTGTGAAAGAATTCATATTGAAAGCATTTTTTGTTGGTAAAAACTCATTATGAAGGATCACACTTATCGGTCATAATCTGGGCTTTGAACCAAATTTATTTCCCAATTGGTTCTTTCTGAACAGAGACGGTATTTTAACATTTTTGGTTTTTGGTTTTGGGTTCCACTCCAAAATTTAGGTTCCCAAAACCAGTGAGAACCAAATAGCTTGTTTCTGAGGGTTAATATTGTTCTGTTCTATTGTCAGCTATAGGACTGTAAATTGTCATGTGTAACCTTAGCATTCTCAAATGGGCTGCTATTTCCCACAACAAACAATTCACCAGACCTGTGCATTGTATAAGCTGAATCACTTACTCATTTTACTTTTACACATAATTTGCCTACATTGGTTACACTCTGAGTTTGGGAGACTGCATATGGATACTTCTTGATCTCTTAGGATGTGCTGTAGAGGCTGAACTCTACTCTGCCATGCCAGGGCATGAGGGAATGAGAAAGTGAGAAAGTGAATGCATTTGGGCTGCATGACATATGTTTCAAGAATGAAATAAACACCTGTATTCACCCGTTACTATTATTTTTGATGTTCCGATCTTGCTCCAGAACTTTGAAAATTCAAAATTTTCTGGTTTTGGTTTGACTTGTCATTGAAAGACACCGTTACTTCAAAGATTGCAGGGGTATGAGCAAAGGAGCGAATCATTTCAGAATTTGACCGCTAGATATCACTAAATATTCCCTTTTCTACGCACTGTTCCACTTAGCATCATATTATGTTGCTCACAGTGGACGTGTAAACCGTCAGAAGCATTGACACAAAGCACCACTGTGAACAAGTCCAATCCAGAGCTAGCTGCGTAGTTGTAGATTTTCAGTGTCTTTGGTTTATGACTTGAATTCTGTACTTTAGTAATCAGGTTCACTCAAACATAAAATACCACAACAAACAGCAGCCAACCAGTGACTTCTGCACTGTTCTCATGCTATGCTCTGACTCTTTTAAGGTGACGGGAAAAATGGATGAAAACCAGTTTGTGGCCGTGACCAGCACCAATGCTGCAAAAATATTCAACCTGTACCCACGCAAGGGTCGTATTGCTGTGGGTTCGGATGCTGACCTGGTGCTGTGGGACCCTGACATCACAAAGATCATCTCTGCTAAGAGCCACAACTCGGTAGGATCTTTATTTGATAATATGTGTGATTGCTGTCTGCCTCTGTGTCTTTCTGAAAAGTGGACACAAAAGACAGAGCGTCCTTCAAATTTCTACCTGTATTAGTGGCAATTATTGGGGTTACCTGTGCTGTTACTGCACTGTATATGCAAACAGTTACATCTCTAACAACAGAAGCATATCTGGACTTAAAATAATGACTTTTCTTGCAGAAGTCAAGTTCAAATGCATGAATGAAAGCTGTTGAGAGTGAGAAACTGCTGAGAAACTGCTCAGTTCATGAAGAGTGAAGAAATGGTTTAAATGTTTAACAAAAAAATGTCCATAGTGGCACCAAATTTTTGCAACAGGTGACCCTGAATCTTGTCCTCCTTAGCTACAGACCTAACTTTATTCATAATGAATTTTCAATTAATAAAAAGAAATGTTTCCAAAATGTTTGGAACTGTAAAACAATTAAGATAAAACAAGTAATTGAGAGAATGATTCTCAGTGAAACTCACTTTGGGTTTAAACAAAACACAACATATTCTTCAAAATTAGGCTTAACAGAAAGATTGCATAAGCTATGAAAGAGTATCAGGTTTATTTGTCCTCGTTTTGTTGTAAGCTCGTCTGACTCTTGAAGGGTGTGGGCCTCATACAGCGTCAAGGGAGTGATGTCATCCTTATAATCTTTCAGGGAACTGGAACACATTGATTCTGATTGTTAACAGGCAGATCAGCGTGCATCTGCATCTGTGTGTGTGTGTGTGTGTGTGTGTGAGACTGCGTGACAGAAAGACTTCTGCCTGTGTGTAAGTTCCTGGCATGCGTTTACTTAAGCCCGTTGTGTTCTTCGGTTTCCTTTTTTTTCCGCTTAGTCAGAAAATGACGGATTTATGTTCATGGGGGAAACTGCTCATTTGGAGTGTGTATGCATGAACGTGTGTTTGTGTGTGTGTACCTTTGTCTGTGTGTGTTACAATGAAGTCTGGCCTAGAGGTGATCTCATTTCAGGCATTTTGAGTCCACCAGATTGCCATGACCTCAGCTTTAGCTTCAGTAGCTCTTAAGAGAGGATAGTCATTCATGTTCCAAGTCAGTCACATGGCAACTACACACTACAGTACACTAACTGTCCACACACACACACACCCAAACACCCAGACTGCTGACACAACCTGCTGGAGGCCTCCATGTCACCTAAACTAGTGTTTCTGTTCCACAAAGTGATGAGTTTTTCTTTCTTCATTATGTTTTAGAACAAACTGCAGCCATGGCTCAAAGTGTCTATTTCATATCTACACTTGTGTATTGGCTAATGCTAAGTATCAGTGAAATATTAGCTTAATAGAAGACAAACTTCAAATGCTAACATTTTGATAGCTTTGGCTTATGTTATGATCCTTGCTAAAACTTGAATGTTTTTTTGTCATTTTTTCATACAGACATACTTTTAAGAAGTTGACTTTTTAAAGTGCTTTTTAGTTGTGACAACAGTTTGGGCCAAATTAGCATACTGGCCATTAATCCGAACCACACTTAGGTATTATTGGAGGTCAGTATCAGATGTATTTATGCTAACAACAGGGAACAAACTTCTCAAATTTGGCACAGACATCTGGTTCAAATCAACGCAGTAAGGACTGAAAGTTTGATGGTAAAAGGTCAAAGTCAGGAGTTTTGACCTTTAATGTGACAAAATTCATGACAGAAGTAGTGACAGATTTCACCCCCCCAAATAGCAAAATTCAATTTTTTCTTCAAACTACTGGCTTAGACTGACATATTGTAGCCATATGAACCAACTCGGACTCTGAGAACCTCAGGTAGGGGTCTTCTTCTGGTGCCCAGAGTCAGGACTAAACATGGTGAGGCTGCGTTTCAGTTTTATGCCCCTAAAATCTGGAACAGTCTTCCAATAGATGAGAGACAGGCCTCAACTCTGACGATGTTCAAATGCAGGCTGAAAACAGTTCTGTTTAGCTTTGCATACAACTGAAAGTATTTTATCTGCACTCCTCATTCTTAAATTAATTGTTTACTTTAATGGAATGTTTTTATTTTATTTTATTCTATCTCATCTTGTGATTTTTATGTTGCTGTAAAGCACTTTGAATTGCTTTGTGTATGAATTGTGCTCTACAAATAAACTTGCCTTGCCTATTAGCTGTTTAAATTATGGCGGTCAAAGGTCTAGGTCACAGTGATCTCATTTCTGCCTGTTTCTCTAGTATAAGGTATTGTAGGACATTTAATCATATCCAGTTTATGTTTTGTATCCAAAAGTCAAACAGTATCTGTGACTATTATTTGACAATCTCCTCCCTCTTGACCTCATGTATTTGTTGTTCTGTTGTCACGAGAAGCTTGTCTGACAATCACATGCTCTGCTTAGAAATGGACATTGTTCTGTCTTCACTCTGTGGGAAACAAGTACATACGTACACTAAATCTGGGCTGTTCTCAGAAACATACAGCTCCATGAAGCTGTCACTCTGGTTGGTATTTGAAACCAAATAGGGCACTTGAAACTCACTGCGAGGTGAATCAGTCAGGCTCCTCACATAGATGCACTGTAATCCGTAAATGTTCTGTCAATTTCACGCAGTGGCATCATGTGTGAACACAGACTGAAGGTCCATCCTTGTGGCTCTGGCGGTTCACAGATAAATACAGAGTGAGACTTTCATGAACTCTCTGTGACCTAAAGCAGCCAACAGCTTGCGGGTCTTGGAGATTACATCATCCAATAAAAAAAATGAAAAACAGTTTGAAGAGATGATTTGATGTATCTCTAGTTTGAAGGTTTTTCTGTGATGATTTTATCTTCTGGCGTTGGTGTCATGAGATAAAAGCAGCTGTTACAAAACAGCTCTGACAGCAGCTTTCTGCCAGAGAAAATGACAACATTCCTCGTATCCATTAAAAAGAACATCTCAGACTATTCCATCTCAGGTTTGCGTCAAGAGTCATGGGCTATACTGAAAAATTTACTGGGATTTCATAGCAATTATGTAATTACCAAGAAAAGTCGATTACGTCCGTCCCAAAACTAGGTTTTAGAGCTGCTTGTATCATCCAGTCCTGAAATATGAATGCATGTCTTTCTAAAACTTTTAAATTGTCAGAAGACACAAAAGAACTTGCTCTCTTCAGTTTTTGCAGTCTAAATTGAAACTTGAAGTGATGGTGAAAAGATTATAAAAATTGTAAACAATCTTTAAAACAGTCATGGTTTAGTGATCTCTTCACACACCTGTGGAAGGAGAAGCTACATAAATTACCATCAAATCAGATTAATACATGTCACTTGGGAAACCCATGAAGTGAAGTTGCAACCAGGGGTCTAACTCAGTCAGGTTTTAAAAACCAGGGCATGTTTGTTTGTTGACTGTGTGGTTCACTCACTGCTAAAGCCTGACATGCACAGTAGGCTGCCTGTGTGATAAATCAGAGCACATATTAGTGTTGATACCATTTGCAAAGAGGCTACTGATCTCACAAACAACAGTCCAAGTCATACAGAGCACAGAACATGGTGTGTTGAAGTATGTTTTCTGTATGTGTATGTTTGAATTTTGCTGCTCTCCTCTACAGACTGTGGAGTACAACATCTTTGAAGGCACAGAGGTGCGCGGTGGGCCTCTGGTGGTGATAAGCCAGGGTAAGATTGTCTTGGAAGAAGGGACCCTTCATGCCACTGAGGGCTCAGGACGCTATGTGATCCGAAAACCTTTCCCTGACTACGTGTACAAGAGGATAAAGGCTCGCAGCAGGGTACAGTACAATTCTGCTCAAAATGTTCATGAATCCTTCTTAGCAGACATTTATTACAGCTGACCTGACTGTTGCATCTTGTTTCCTCAAACTCAGCTGGCTGAGTTGAGGGGTGTTCCTAGAGGACTGTACGATGGGCCAGTCTGCGAGGTGTCAGTCACCCCAAAAACAATGACTCCCGCCTCCTCCGCCAAGACCTCACCTGCCAAGCAGCCCGGCCAGCCTGTCCGTAACCTGCATCAGTCTGGATTCAGTCTATCTGGTCAGTTCACACATTGGTCCTTTGTCATTGGTTTTTTTATTTTGTTAACTTCACAACCCTAACTGCTGCACAAACTCTTGTAACTGTGGTTCGGAACAAAACAACTCTCCAAATGTTAGGGTTTGTCTTAAAAGAGGTAAATGGTTTAGAGTCATGAACTGTTCTGCACTGGAGATGGTGCATTCCTCTACTCCTGAGTAGGACGCTTACTTCACTCCACAGACATCCATGAATTAAGCTAAGGTATGCTAAGGTCACCGTTACCTTTACTCTGCACGCAGCTGCATAAAGAGCAGCATTCATGGCATTTTTTTCAGGGCATAAGTTAAAAACCAGCATAAACTCTGTTATAGAGAATTTGACAAAACAAATTCGTATGGACCCTAACAGAGGGTTTACTCCAAGGGAAAAAATAAATATAAAAGAGATACTGTCATACTTATGTGAGCTCAAAGCAGAGTTCATCAAGGGTCACTTTTGAGATTTGATTAACATCTTTACATCTCACATTTTTTCATGCGGTTTCGATTTTACACATTTTGGGGAAAACCCTGTTTGTAAACTTTTTTACGGTAACTTTCATCTGAATGCTTTAAAGTGATGTTCCTATTGATGAGAGCTGGATTAGTCAGCATTATTTAAGATCTAGTTATTATCTAGTTATAGTACACGTATAATAGAGACTTTATTTTTTGGATGTTTTTGTTTTGACATTCATACCAAAATTAGAGTCCATCTCAGCACTGCTTGGAGGCAGATAAAAAGGTTTGCCGTTCAATTACATCTGTGCATTTTCTTACAGTGTACATAAACAAGCTGGCAACGACTCTGAGAGTCATCTGTAGTTTTTTGTTTCCTTTTTAAATCATATTTGTTATCGATTTTTTTTTTTTTTAATAAGTGAAAAGCAAAAGGGTTCAAGCTCATTGACTGTCAGCTAAATGGTTGATGTTCTCTATGTGATGTCAGTTAAACTAACGTGTAGTTCAGGTGAGGAACAAACACGTTAATGCTGAAATCACTGAAAGAAAGACTTTGGCTGATTTGAAAGTATATTTACAGATTTGTCCTTTCCAAGGACTGGACATCATTAGCATAAAATTGCTCTTACAAAACAGACCCGTCTTCCCACCTATTGAAAGGTAGACTGCTAGCTACAGTCATATGTTTATCTGTATGATGGACAGGTGTGCAATTCACACTGAGATCTAAACACAGCAGGCCATGACTCGAGTGAAAGAGGACATTCTTTAAAGTGCAACACTGAAAAAGTGAGTTCTCAGGAGATGTTGGCCAAGTGGTTTAAGCATGTAGCCAAATACAGAGGCTGTGCTGGTTAGACCTGGGCCAGAAACATGAAGTACATGAAGAAACATTGAGTACTCTTTCAGTACTCTTTCCCCCCTTTTCCTGTTTTTTTTTTTTTTATTTGCATGTTGAAGGAAAAACCTGAGAGGCCATCTTTCCTTTTATTCTCACAGGGGCTCAGATTGATGACAACATTCCCCGTCGCAACACCCAGCGCATCGTGGCTCCACCAGGTGGCAAGGCAAACATCACCAGCCTGGGTTAGAAGTCCACCATCCAGCCGCCGAGGAGGAAACGAGGATTTGAGGGAGGAAGTCCACAAGGAGCTGAGAGGTTGAGAAGCTACGCATTGAGACCTGGAGCCGAAGCTTTCTGGACATCCATCGGCCTCGAACTTTCACCTCCTCCTTTGCAGCTATTCCATGCACCCACTCTCCTCCTCCCTGAAACCTGCTCCCAGAGGACACAGTTAGAAACAAAAACATAAAAAGGTCTGCCTCATATGATGGAAAAAGAGAAAAAAAAAATGAAACACTTCTTATTTGAGCACTTTTGATTGCATTACAATAGTTTTTTTATACTGTATTTTTCCCTGCCATGTATACTTTTTATGTTTGTTTTAATGGAGGGCTTGTGTGAGAACTGAATTACTTACAGTTAAGGAGAGTGAATTATTTTTGTGCAGGATGTCCATTGTTTTCCTTTTTTCCCTTTTTACTTTGATGGTAATTTAAATGGAGTGTGGGTACAAAACCGTTTTTTTTTTCTTGGCTGAACAGTCTTACAGCTTATTCATTTTGCAAATACCTCTTCAAGCTGTTCACTAGCTATGAGTTTTACTAAGTTGCTTTGAATTTGCTTCACTTTCCAGTGCATTGTTTTCTGTCATACACTGTTGGAAATGATAACCAAATGATTATTAGGATTAAGGATGGCCTTTGGATATAAAACATGAAATGAAACCACATCTTTTATTAGGGTTATAAACTCTCTTTGCACTGGCTCTGACTTAACCGTTTCCCACCTGAGGGTGACCAAAGGTACATAAGTAAAAATCCATCCTCGATATTTGGCAGCTGCCTTAGAGCTTAGAGTCTTTTAGAGCAGAAGGGGCTTTGGCGAGAAGTAGATTGAGCTTTATGCCTCCTCTCTAAGCTTCAGGGTAGAGTTAAGTGAATGAATTGGATGAACGATTGAGGGAGGAAAGAGAAAATAGTGTTTGGTGTCATTTCAAACTCAATCTTTCCTTGCCTTATAATCTTTTAAAGAGAACTTTTGGGAATGTGGGAAGGATGCCATTCATTTGAATCATTGAATTGCATTCCTGTAAATCATAGTAATCCAAAATTCTGATCGACAGCTGCTGACACCCGTCCATCACCAAGAGGTGCATTTACATTCAGAATGTCTCTCCTCCCTCTAAATACGACTGTTTTATACTCATCACAGTCCCTCTTTCCTTTCTACTCTTTATGTGCCTGAAACCCACAGAAGTTGTATTGATAGTTGGATCGTTTTGTTTTATTATTCTTTTTGAGGTAAGTGAAGGATGTAAGATATAAAAGATGTAAAATAGCCAGGATTAACCGATTCAAAGGTGCCAGATTTTGCGCTTTCATAGGGCCTGTTCTGTCAGTAGAGCCCCTATAAAGACAAAAAACGCTCGATATCTGAAATGTTTTAATGTTTTAGAGTTTTTAACTTGTTGTCAAACTGCTTTTTAGTGTTATTCTGTAACTAGGTGCCTAAGGGCTGAGCACTATTGATTTACGCTTGAAAGTAGACATGAGCTAATGTACTTTTGACTAGTGTGCAGTGTTGATGTGTGAGGGATGGGACACACATGGCCGGCTCCCGTATGACACTCCTTCCCGTTCGGGATGTGATGTGGCTCCAGGCTGTGCGGAGCTCTTACGAGCTCTGGTTCCTTTTTTGAATGTTCTGGTTTTCATTAAGCCAAGCAACTGATTTCCTCTGTTAGTTCTTATGTCAACAACTTCTTGGCCACCATTCACTCTATTTCTACAGCCCCACTTTTCTCCTTATGACTCAACACGGCTCAACAAGCTCACACAGACTAAGCCAGGGGTCAGTTACATAAATGTACATAAAGAAAAGGTAATTTTTAGACTGCTCTTGCATTCTTTAGGCTTATATGATGAGAAACAGCTCCTGCTTAAATATTAGCACACATGTTTTTAGTTGCAGAATCGTCTAAAACGTACTTGTTGCCGTAGCATCAAAATAAAGATAGCTTTAGCTCACTCTGAGTCACACAAGTTCGTGTCACACGGAGGTCCTTTTTCTGTATCTGGCCCCTGACTGACTCACGCCTACACAAACACGGTATCTGGATCTAACTGGAGGCCTCTAGAAGGTGAAGTCTGTCAGTATATGAAATTGCACATGTATCTGAAGAATTCAAAGCAGAGGAATGCCTGTTTCTGAACCTCTGAAGTGTTCAAAGATGAAACATGATAGGAATGGGAACTTGAAATTTGATCTCTCCACAGAAAATGACGCAACAAGCTTTTTGTAAAGCAGCGGGGAGGACTCTAACCTCCTCTGTGTGAGCGTTTGATCTTCCCTCACCAAATACACATACTGATGCTTAAACTTTCTCCTTTTAGCAACAAATGCCTACATTACCCTGTGTCTCTAACTTTAGGCCAGTGTGTGAGTGGCTGGGGCCTCGAACAAACTTTGGCAGAAAGTGAGGCCCTTATGAGAGTAATAGCATGTTTGTATTTTCCGCGTCACTCCTTCCTTTCACTTTCCTTCTTTCCTTCCCTCCCTGTGCCCCTTCTGTCATTTATTTCCCCTCCCTCCTCTGGCGTTTTTTGTTGTTGCTGCCTGTTGCCAAGGAGACAGACCCCACCACTCTTGCAAGGTTTTTGCTTTCTGTTTGTCATGGCAACACTTGTCAGATTGGAGGTTGCCATTAGCAACCCATTCTGAGCTGGTGCTATTAGTAGAGCTTAGCGCCTGCACACACACATACATTTTTTATAATTTATTCTGTGACAGTGCTGCACCATTCTTGTTTAATCCTGAGTTCCTTGTATTCAGAATCCACTGCTGCTGGGAAAGACTCTTTCAGCATTGCAGACACACTAAAGAATAACATATGAACACACGCACACACACACTTTTTCAAGTAACACACTGTTGCATCTGCACACCAAACAACCTAAGAATTGACCACAATCACATAATGGCCGTTTTCCCCTGACATCATGCTGAGAATGGAAAGCTAACTTCCTGTTATGATGAAGTACTTCATTGTCTCAGGTTGGACTTGTGTAAATTCAGAGTTTCCTGCAATCTTACCAAGTAGCCATCCCCAGATTTGAACAGATTAAGTTCTTCTGGATGGTAACCAAATTTTTAAGTTCAAACAATAGATTTTTAACTCATAAACTTCTTAGCTAATGCCTCATTAGCTGTTTGCAACATGCTGCTAATGATCATGCTAGCTTTTAGCTTTTGTAATATTAAATTGCAAGTGGCTCAAAGCTTTTGACAGTTTAGTGGTTTTATGAAATATAGCTAACATGACATTAGCTTATAACTGATGCATACACAAACTAGCTAGCTTGTTTTAGTGAACAAGTTGATGGAAGCTAGTATATCTGTTAATAGTTGTACGAACTGTTTTGGGGAAGGCTTAAATTTGCTCTGTTGTCTTCAAACAACGGACTTGTTACCTGAACAACCCCGCAGGCTAACATAATTGTAGCTCTCATTATGTTAACTTGGGGTAGCTTTAGCTGGAACTGCTAGCATTAGCTGTTGTTTTAAGGTTGTATTTGGTTATAAAATGTAGATTTAAACTTTAAAATGTGCCCAGATTTACGTACTGTTAACTTTCTTCTCAGTTCCTCATCAGCATAGAAGTGGTGGAAAAAATATGTTCCACCTGGCTTTATCATTTACAACCTGTAACACAGCAGTGGTCTATCAAAACAGCATTTTCCTCCTTATAGAAATACATCAGAAGCGAACTGCTGCTATGTGAATATGGTCAATCAATTTAGATCTGTTTTTTTTTTTTTTAATCTGGATCCCTTGCTGTGTCCCATGCCTTCCCACTCACACACACTCAAACACACACTTATACTCCTTTAATGCTCTGTCAGCTTGGATGCTTTTCTATGCCATATTATGCTAATGATATATGAGTGATATGTATGTACGCAACGTGCTGCAGACTGAGAGGAGCTTTCTTCTGTTATGAGGCTGCTGATGCTGATGTTGAACTCCTCCTTACCCCTCTAAACCCTCTCGTCCTCCCTTTGTAAGCCTCTCACCCCTCCTTTGTGAAAGTGAAACTGTGTGATGGTATTTGTCTTGGTGGCTGTGGGGTTTCTGGGATGCTTGCTCACTGTGGAAAAGTGTCAAATCCCATGGATGGTGATGTAAAAAAAAAAACCAACAAGAACTTCAAAGAATAAAAAAAGAGAAAAAAGGGAACAGATCTGTGTGTTTTTTTTCTTTTGTTGCTGACTTTGATGTTTCTTGTGAGAAGCTGCCAGTAAGTCATTAAATATGGAGGAAAAATGAAACAAACAGAAAAACATGACAGCTGTACTGGCAAGAGGATTTGCTGTGTGTCTAAAGTAAATTTCTTACAATATTCAAGATGACTTGGTTTAGTGTGGCCTGTGGAGTACAGTTACACTGAGGAAAAAAATGTGATGAAGTTCATAGTGTTAACTGTTCACTTCAATTGTTTTTTCCCCCTTCAAAAGCCAAAGCAAGTTATTAAAATGTGATTCTTTTACTGCTCTGATCAAATTCTCCTCTCTGTGCTCTCTGTGCAGCTAGTGAGTTTAGTTTTAATTAAACAAAAATGAAATTATAAAGATGATTGACAGCCTTTGGGACAAACATGGTCTCCTGAAGTGTTTTGTACTACATTAGCAGATGAGGTAAGTGCCAGCTGAGTATGGCATAAAAGGCTTTTCTTTGTATTTTTCTGCTGCAAATTCCTGATGAGTTGTAAAAACAGCAATATAGTCTACATTAAGTTAAAATCACTGTAACTGCATGTGTACAGAATCAAACCGGTACTGTCACAAGATGTATTTTTGTCCACAGGGTTTGCTCAAATCAGCACAACCTCAAGTGCCTCTTAGGAAACCTTAAGCACATAGGTTTCAAATAGTTAATGGTTTTGTAATGTGAATCCGGTCATTTCTTTGTTCATCTTCTTTCTTCTTATCCGATCACTTATTTCCATTTGAAACTGTTAAGCTGATCACAACACATTTTGAAGCACCAGTTACTATGAAGATTCAACCTTGAAAAGTCATATAACATTTCATCTCTTATACAAGCTCTGACACTTTCAAGTAATAAGGGCTGAAGTGCTTCGGTGTCATACATACATCTGTATCATGTTTCATAAGTTTCTATATCAAAGTTTTCAATCTAATTTCTGGTTTTCGTTCGTTCTTTCTTTCTTTCTTTCTTTCTTTCTTTCTTTCTTTCTTTCTTTCTTTCTTTCTTTCTTTCTTTCTTTCTCTCTCGTTTTTTTTTTTAGCTCACATTGAGACATCAGATTTTATAAAACAAACAACACAAAGCATAAATAAGATATTGTTTATGTTTTGTTTTTGGTTGTTTGCAAATTGCAAAGCTTTTTATGTTTTGACTTTCTGTCTTTTGACTTTAAAAATATGTTTTTCTTCCTTTCATTCTTTTATTTATCCACAAATTCTTAAATTTACTGTTTTACAAAACACAAAAAAAGGAAAAGAAAGAAAGAAAGCACATTATGATGATGATGATGATGATGATGATGATGATGATGATGATGATGATTATTATTATTATTATTATTATTATTATTATTATTATTATTATTATTATTATTATTATTATTATTATTATTAGTTTGTTTCATTGTAAATGCTTCAGTCTCTATGTGTGTCTAAACTCTTCAGTATGCAGAGAGAACAACATGCAGTTGTTTTCACTGCACACAGCCTGCAACAAATCACTTTGAAGATGCATGACGTGTTTCTCCACTAGGTGGCAGTGCTGCTATCTGGATCACTCACCATTCTATGCTTCCTTCTTCCATGCTGGAGTTTCTCATTGATTCAGTTGTGTTATCGTCTATGGCACAGATTGTCTTTTAGAATAAACTGCTAATTCTAATATTCAAAGTTAGCAATTAATACACCAATTATAGTGAAAATGTATGATTAAAATGTACATCGCAAACAGTCATGTGCCAACCTGACATCAGAGTCATTAGAAAGAAAAACTTAATGAACTTAATGAGGATAAAATTGATTGAAGGCAAAAACTTCAGTTCAGCTAAACAACATGAATATACTGTCAACTGTGGTGTATCAGGAAGACTCACACAGAGTGTCCACAATATGTAGGTCCACAGAAAAGGTTTTGTGTTTCAGTTTTGATAATCATGCCCTGAAGCTACAAAGAATGATATTTGATTGTTCTTCTTTAGAATCTTTTATTTGGAGTTTGAATGAATTACTGATTCCCACAGTATAAACACCTGTATCTATGGTTCATTCAACACAGCTATAATTGAAAGACCAGAGAGGCACATTACTAACAACTGGACTGCTGCTCCACTATCTTTTATTAAGTCAAGAGTCAAACTGGCCATCTCTCAGCAGATTTTAACACCTTTCATGCTTTATTCTGATTATAAGCTTTATTATTTATGTATTTATTTATTTTGAAAAGCTGATTTCCTTTTTCAGCATAACTTTGGCACCTGTCCACGGTACCAGAATAAGCACCAAATGGTTTAGTGACCTTGATGTTACTGTTAAACTGGCCAGCCATGCAGCATAATCCGACACCTATAGAGCAGTGGTCCCCAAACTACGGCCCGTGGGCCGGATATGGCCCGCCTCCACATTTGGCCCGGCACCCTGAACAATACCAGAGACGCATTTTGATGTTTTTTTCAGTCTGGCCACACAATCGAGACTAATACATGCATAGAACATGACATTCTATTCCACCCGTTTGCAGTCTGTGCCCTAGTGTTATCATTTAGTTCCTGACTTTCTTTTTCTGTGAAGGTTCCAGAAAGGGTTATTAATATTTGATTATGTGTGGCTTTCTGGAAAATAATAAATATTTACGTTTAGGCACCCCTGTGATTGTCACACTTTTTCTGTTACAAACTGACCCCGGCCTCCCCATCAGAGAAGGGAAAAGTTATGTGGCCCTCGCAGGAAAAAGTTTGGGGATCCCTGCATATAGAGAATCTATAGGGCCACCATTGAATCCCATTACTCAGGAAAGTAGTTCGGATTTTAGTTGACATTCACCGTTTTCATTATATTTTTGATTCATGATTCATGCTTCAAATACAGTTGAAGCTATCACTTTTGGTTACTATCATTCTGAGTTTTTTTTTTTCTGTAGTAATAAGATGATGTTATTCTTTGATCATTCATGTTATCTGTACCAGAAACATCTAATAACATCACAGGCCCCGGGGCAAATTAGTATGTTGGGGCCCCTTGTATGCTGACCTTTGTCAATGTAGTAATAATAATAATAATAATAATAATAATAATAATAATAATAATAATAATAATAAACTTTTCCATCAATCTGTGGGGCACTCTAAACTCGTGGTGGCAGGCAGGCCCCAGACAACTGCCCACTGTGCCCACACATTAAGGCGGCTCTGATCTGATGAGAATGTCGAATATCAACTAAATCCAAACTTATTTCCTGAATAATGGGCCTTGTGACTAACAGGCCTCCTGATTTTCTGACTAATGGGCTTTCTGACAATGTGTGGGCTCCCAGCAGTGCCTCAGGCTGAATGCCTCCATAGCACGCCCCACCGATGCAAAAATATTTATGGTTAAAGCACCTCAGTCAAGTATTTTGTGAATAAATGATCATACTTTTCAGAAACTGGACAGTTCTGTATTTTTTTTCTTAATCCTTATAAATATAATCAATTTTGCACACCAAATTACTATTTTTCATGAGCTTTAAGCCCCCTTTTCTAAAATTAAATGAAATGTAAAAAAGGCTTAAAATAGATCAGTTAATAAGGACTGAATATGTTTACAGCCGCAAAGAACAACAACTATTTCCTGGTTTGCCAATCTTTTCAGATGGACCTGTATGATGGTCTGATCATAAATTGTTTTCTACAAATACTGTTTCTATCATTTGATCCTCATCTGAATTCCATCCATCATTCAGCTTGTGTGGGATC